>OU618561.1:4107519-4707519 GCA_914829495.1 Eilema sororculum
CTGGTGGTCTGATGGGAGTCCTGGGACATCCCTCCGAGGGCTTACCCGGGGCTCCCATCCATAGGCTGCTGGGTGTTACCGTGAGGGTTTTTAGTCGGTAGGAGTCAGGCATAACATCCATGAAGGATTTTCCCCCATGGTAAAAAAAAGGTGTTACAAAGACAACTTAACAGGAGGCGCTGCAGCAAGCATTTTAATGCAAATCAATGTTTCCAATTTTCTCCAAAAATACTAGCCCGATTTTGACGCAGTTTTCAATTATTGGTTTGGGTTTGATTGGAGCATGTTCTTAGATAGGTGTTACGGTGACAACCCACTAGGGGGCGCTGCAGTAAACATTTTTTCAATTATTTTTTTATACAACGTAGGTTTTTTAATTTTATGTCTTGTTACATTCATTTTTTATCCTAGCGTTTATCCCAGTAGCATCCGATGCTTTAACCTTGAAGGCTGGCGTCTGCTTTTCACAGACTAACGGCAGAATTTGCTGTACTCGATATTTTCTGCTCTTTGACCTCCACAACCCATTGGCGATATCAAAGTATTGCAGTGAGACAAGTTGTTGGACTTTCTAGGGATCCATTAACGACTGCCATAGGGCCGGCGCCCAGTGCAAGTGCAGCAAGCATGAGGATTTGTATTTGTCGAATAACAATAGATCTTATTGTTATAAATATAAGGTTGAACTTTAATTGGTAGCCATAACGCTGCAGAATGCCGATCGATGCCGACAATAGTCGACGATCGTCATTGAAATTTCAATTTTATGATGATAGTGATAAGATCTATTATGCTTGGCCAAAAAAATCCTGAAGCTCGCCGATGCCGATAATGGCCGGCGCCCATAGATGTTCGTATAATAACCGGGACCGAGCGACGGCTTAACGCGTTCGGCACGGCGAGACCAATGCAAATAGTCATATTCATGCATACAAATATTTGCACTGAGTGGGAATCGAAACCGCGCCCCAACCCTGACTGGCCAGCCGGCCTTAAATTAATAAATCAATTAATAGGCCTATCACAGTCCAATGCCGGCCATAGGCATCTCCTAATATGCAGAAAACAGATTGTCGCTTTTTGACATAGGACTCGTTAGATAATTAGCTTTATTGAACAACTAGTTTTTCGCCTGCGGCTCCGCCCACATAGTTATTCTGTACTATAATATTTATTATGTATGTGTGTTATACACACAAAATTTCCTATTGTTTTTTTTTATATATTTGGTCCGTCAATTGACTGCACCCCGCTAGATGGCAATAAAGCTGAGGTGCAGTCCAGAAGATCCAGACCACCATTCCCGGTGCCATTGGACGTAAAATGGTGGTCGCTAACTTGACGGCCTTGATAGATGCCTTTTCACGCCCCGCTTGAAAAATTCCTCCTATTAAAAACCGCATCAAAATCTGTTGCGTAATTTAAGGATCTAAGCATACATAGAGACAGACAGAAATCGGATAGCCACTTTGTTTTATACTATACTAGCTTTTGCCCGCTGCTCCGCCCGCGTGGATGTCGGTTATCGCGACCAAACATAGCCTATGTCCTTTCTCATGGTCTAATCTACCGCTATACCAAATTTCACCAAAATCGGTTCAGTGGTTGAGGCGTGAAAACGTAACATACAGACAGACAGACAGACAGACAGACAGACAGACAGAGTTACTTTCGCATTTATAATATTAGTATGGACTACATTTTGCCCGCGGCTCCGCCCGCGTGGATGTCGGTCATCGCGACCAAACATAGCCTATGTCCTTTATCATGGTCTAATCTACCCCTATACCAAATTTCATCAAAATCGGTTCAGTGGTTGAGGCGTGAAAGCGTAACATACAGACAGACAGGCAGACAGACAGACAGAGTTACTTTCGCATTTATAATATTAGTATGGATATGGATAGCTGACCCGGCAAACGTCCTACCGCCAATTATTTTCCACCCGCGTGGCGTCCGATCCCGTTCCCGCTGCACCCTCTTCTACAATGATACAGTTATCTAAACAGCAACAGAAATAACCACACTGTCACTTCTGCGTATATGCCGATGCTGGCCGAATTTGCTGACATTAATGATCACTGCTCCGTTCCCTTGAGTAGTAGCGTGATGATATATAGCCTATGTGTTATTCTGATGTATAAGCAATATTATTGTAAAGTTTCATGAAAATCCATTCAGTAGTTTTTACGTGAAAGAGTAACAAACATCCAGCCATACATACATCCATTCATACTCACAAACTTTCTCGTTTATAATATTAGTAGGATGGTAAAGACCCAGGTGTACAATAAAGTGTACAAATAATAAATATAAATAAATCCTATAGAGGCTTCAGTCCGTTTTTGTACGTAAATCCTTTGTCTTTAGAGGGATACCTCTTAGGAGGGACTTGTTTTCCGCAAAGCAGCGCGATAAATTATGATACCTAAATTGTGAGATCGGAGCCTGTAGCTCGGGGATATAATAATCTAATATACTATCTGACTCGGCAAACATTGTTCTACTAAGTGTAAAAAAAAATAGAAAAAAATCGAATAGTAGGTACAGTCAGCATCAGAAAGATGTTGATGAAAAAAGTGCTCGAAATGATCTTAATTCCTCCGTTTTCCTCCCTTTCTGTTACGGTTTGTTGTGATATTTGGTACACACCGAGACTTTGCCTTTAGCTTAACATCAGGCGAGGTGAAGTCAAATTGACGTGTCCTGTATTAAAAAAAAAAAAAAAAAAAAACACCTTTAGTTCAGACAATAATACAACTTAAATCAATAAAACAGTTTGATTTGCTTTAAGAACCTTAGTTTTAAGATCATTTTGAGACTTTGTAGGTGCAGATATTTCAGATACTGACTGTACCTATAGTAAAAACAATGATTCAGTGAAATGGAGTAATTAGGAAGTACGGTTGTCCCTGCATAATGTTTTATTTACAATAAAACATTATGCAGGGACAACCGTACTTCCTTTAAAGGCGAGGTGAAGTCAAACTGGAGTGTCCTTTAATTTTAGAAAAAAAGCACGATCCGACAATACTGAGGGGACGGTGGTGCAATCCTTCAACCCACAGTCAGCGTGCGGTTTTAGTCGGTTCGGGTCCGACATAACCTCCCCTTCCGGCTACGGCAGGGGAGGAATCCGAGGATTCCCGCACGAAAAAAAAGCAATCCTTTTTACCCCCTGATGCCCCTTTGCCGCAACCGGCGAGGGTTGGCTATGTTGCACTCGAACCGACTAAAACGCTGAGCTGTTTGCTTAGGTATATGCCATCTACGTTGCATAAAAAATACTGTCTTTGGTTGCCGGATGAAGTTGGTGATAGATATCTCTCGGACCCCGGCCAACCCAAGGCCATCTCTTTCGAAATCGACGCCTTTGGGGTCTGTGAACCACGGTGTTCCCATCTAGTCCCTGTCAGTTTAGACAACTCCGTTGTTTGTTCCACTATGTTATCTAAGAAAAGTATATAAATAAGGTAGTAGAAGAGATGGCATACCTACGGAAAAACACTGTGTAACTAAACATGGATTTCATGAATGGAAAGAAAGGAAAACGGCGGCATTGTAAAAAATCTAGTAATCTAAATGGTTAAATGACCTTGACTTGACCAATCAGGTGCTACTAGTAGCACCGACCACCGACGACAATCGACCTTTAGAAGCTCATAGCTAGGCAATGATTGGAGATAGTCTGTATCTATCTTTGTGCAAAACACAAAGTTGTAAAGAATTTAATTAGCTTTTATTATGTCGTACAGGACAATTTCGTACAAAGCACCGTTTTCGAGAAGTAAGCAAAAAACCAAAAAACGGGATCTTCTTTGTGCCCTCCCCCTCGGGCTCACCTCGGAGGGGTCACTACTTTTAGTATGTTTATCTCCTAACTAGTCCAAACAAAGTTCCTAAGTCAAAGTTTCTGCTTTCGACTTTTCCATCCACGAGTTATTCGTTTACTAGGCCTACTTTGCTTTATACTCTGTAGTGATAAGATGGATTAACACTTGCAACAAAAGAGATTAAGTATTTTATTTTCATATTTCGTCGCCAGTCCCTCATGATGATACTCCTAGTCCCTTCCTATGGGGTGGCCTTGTTCTACTGCACCGGGAATAATTTACGTATACGTACATAACCATATAAACGTAGACCAGTATTTAATATTGTGTGATGTTGCATCCGAAACGGTGTTCATTGTTTTTAATTGATGCACCGTCGCGTCCAATGTCATTATAATATCTAGGTACCTACTAGCCGCGCCCGCACCCTGGTCCAGTAGATTTAGATCGTGGTTTCAATTTTTGTGGGGAACACATATTTTTTTCCAAAATTAAAGTAGCATACGTTACGATTGATAACATTCTTCTTCATCTTAGCGTTAATCTTCTTCATCTTAGCGTTAATCCCAGTTGCATCCGAAGCTTTCAGCTTGGAGTCTGGGGTTCGCTTTACCAGTCTAACTGCGGATTTGGCTAAACTTTGATATTTTCTGTGAAGCGATTGCCATCTGACCTCCGCAACCCAAAGGCGATATCAAAGCATTGCAGCTAGACCAGTTGTTGGACTTTTGAGGGCTCCATCTACCCGTAACGGCTGCCATAGATGTTCGTATGGCAACCGGGACCGATGGCTTAAGGTGCTCTCCGAGACACGACAAGACCAATGCAAATATCCATTTTAATGCATACAAATATTTGCAATGGAGAACAAACATGCGCCTTCTGCATAGCGGCCGCGTTCACATATAACTTATATATTAAGTATATCTACAGTCAAAACTCTATCAAACCAGACCCGGTCATTCCAGCGTTAAGCCTTGACAAATATATAGATGAATGAAAGTTTAAAAGGTTTCTCTTTGTTAAAAGTAAGCATCATACATACAGTTAAATGAATTTTGTTTAAAAGAAACTGTTGTCTTAACATTACAAGCAGACATAACTATATTTATTGGTATACGTAAATACTATGCAAGGTGGACCGCAGACCTGGAAGGGTGACTGGATGCGCAGAGCGGAGGGTTGGGTACAATGTCCAGAGTTAGGCTGCGTTGCTTATTGATTGATAGTACCTAACTACCTAATGAAAACACTTTCTCTATTGTCCAGCTATTCGAAACCCTACGGAGAGAAAGTCCTCAAGCGCTGAACAAGATTGTGCCCATAGTGGGCGACATCACGGAGCCGGAGCTGGGCATCAGCACCGCAGACCAAACCATGCTTTGTCAGAAGGTAAGCCTTTGAGTTGAATGGACCAACACCCGCGAACCTCGGCAGATGCAGGAGTTACCTCTTCGCGGAGGCGTCACAGACATCAGTAGTTTCTCAACGACTTCCTCCCTCCATGAGCGCGGGCCTGGAGTTGATAGGTGGAGCCGCATGTCACCCTAGCAGCAGCAGGTGGCGTAATGCTCAAGTCCCCGGGCGCAAGATGAAGATACTGTGGTCCCCACACCCGAGAGACCAAATCGAAACCGGAGATGGCCTTGGGTCAGCTGAGACGCGAGAAGACCCAAGACGGCGTGTGGTTTTCGTCGGTTCGAGTCCGACATAACCACTCTCGGCGGTGCATATGCCGTACCATTAAGACTTGGAACTCTTTAGCAACACACCGTGTTCGTGATGAATCCTACGTCGTGGTGAATTGTTATTTAAGATGAATTCTCTTCCACCAGGTATCAGTGGTGTTCCACTCGGCGGCGACGGTGAAGTTTGACGAGAAGCTGAAGCTGTCTGTCACTATCAACATGTTGGGCACGCAGCAGCTGGTGCAGCTATGCCATCGTATGCTCAGTCTCGAGGTTGGTTCTGTACCCTATATTAGGACTAATCCACCAACACACACCCGATACTGCGAACTTTCTGAGAACCATTTTAGGTTCAGTGTCCAAAGACTGTGAATTTTCATTGTATAGAATTACCTCCTGCACACCTTTCCCTGATTAGCACAGTGTGGAAACTATCACAGCGTGATGCATAATCAGTAAAAATCATAATTCTCTAGTTTCTTTTTGCTGCATGGAGTAACTGTATTTTCTTTTTTATACAGGACACGTCAATTTGACTTCTCCTCGCCTGATGTTAAGCTAAAGGCAAAGTCTCGGAAAGCGGGTCACCATCGTAAACATTTATCATTTTAACAGTGGTGGCACTCAGCTTGACGGCCTCATTAGATGCTCGAACGAAATCTTCGAGGTGCAAGGTTACCTAACCTGCGAGCTGATGCTTTCCACTTGAGGTTGAGGGTTCAGTCTCGTTAAAGTCAAGATAACCCATATCCAGAAAGAAAGCGTAGAGGAGCCGACCCCGGTTTCCAAAACACATACTTTAATTGCATCGCTAGGATGATTCAAAGATGTTAGATCCAGTTCATGCAGCAGTGTTCTCTAAGCATACAGCATCGAGCGCAGCGTCACCCAGTCCGACCATGCAGGTTCCAAATTCACCCCGATCTCGTAACTTTCCAGGCGCTAGTCCACGTGTCGACCGCGTATTGCAACTGTGAGCGGGAGTGTGTGGAAGAGAAGGTGTACGCACCCCCAGCGCATCCTGAGCACGTGGTGACGCTGGTGCAGACGCTACCTGACGAGCTGGTCGATAGGATCACGCCGGACTTAGTCGGTGAGTAGCAGTTATTTGGTATTTTGGAAATATTTCGAAACAGCGAAGACTCATGCAGTCCCTATCATTCCAAGGGGAATTTTGATGGCCCTGGGTGAGCCGGGATGCAGAAATATGCCAGAAAGCCTAGGCAACTGATGGCCCGAGACCACCGTTTGGTTTTTCTCGATTTAGTTCTTTTGGGGATGGGGAAGTATCCGTGGAGATTTCCATATGTAAAAAAAAAGAAGGCCGATCATTGGAAGTCCTGAATAAGACATCAGAGCCTCTGCATTTGCATAGAGATGTTGGCATCTACTACGGCGAATGTTATGATAAGCTTATAGAATAAAACACTTGTACTTTTCCACTGAGCTTAATTTTATGTCTAAACCTGACCGGTTTCGCCTTACGGCATTCTCAAAGTTGATCAATGTAAACCTTTGAGAATGCCGTAAGGCGAAACCGATCTGGTTCAGAAATAAAATTAAACTCAGTAGAAAAGTAAAAGTGTGTTATTCAATATGTATAGTTGATTCCACCAAGTGCCATCAATGTCTGGGATAAACAGTTTTGATAAGCTCTTTCAACTAATCCCACAGTCTCCCTTTCTATTAGAACGTAGTATGATAATCAGTGGCATCAGTGGTGTCACCGACAGGAGTCTTTTAAAAATCCCTTACGATTTATATTTCTATGTTTCCAGGTGACCGGCCTAACACATACACGTTCACAAAAGCGCTGGCCGAGGACATGCTCATAAAAGAAAGTGGGAATCTTCCTGTTTCCATCGTAAGACCTTCAATCGGTGAGTGGTTTTGACAAATTTTGTTTGTGATTTTGTCTGGTAAATAAAAAGGGGTAGTGCCAATGATATTACATATAAAAAAGAGGCAGATATGTTATTAAACTGCGCCTGGTGAAGACGCGAAAACGTCCCAATTGGGACGTATCGCATTTAGTATATGTCTGGCAAACGCCGAGTTGTCACGTATGTAAGCGCATAATAAAATTGCAACAAAAATGCCATCGTGTGTTTTTAAAAAGTGTACAAATTACGACAGTAAATTAATAAAATACGAGGGATCTCCTATCACATGTAAGTACAGACAATATTACCGATTTATCAATGTATTTCATTAAAATTGGTTTAATAATATTTTTAAAATAATGGCGGCAGAGAAAAAAGACAGAAACGCTTTTTGATATGAGTACGACAAGGACACAACAACACTGCTTGCATAGATTACCAGTACAGATGCGACATAGGGTAATTTTCACTTTACTGCCTACTAAAGTAATAATTGACATGTTGTTCAGTTTTATTTGTTATTTTAAATTCAGTGACAAAAATTTTGTTTTATTTATTTGTAATCCTTTAAATAATTGTAATAACCTAACTTTTTTTTCAAGGTTTCCGACTAATGAAGTTCGACTTCAAGAGTGGATTATTAGGGATATTGGGGGGGATATTGTTAGGAGGGGGATATTGTTAGGGAACAACGAAATAAGTTTGACTGGACACCTTCAAAAAGCAGCAGAATTTGTAGCAATCACTTTGAAGCCGAAATAAGATCGATATATATATAGAATATAAATAATTGACAAATATACCACTGTTCGGCTTCATTCTGCTCATAAAAATAATCCCGATATAAAAAACTTTCTAAGATGCAGAAAAGAAATAAATTAAATTCATTTGAAGGCGTTTAATTTTTTATTATAACGTCATTGCGTCACTATGGTTTTATTTTCGAGAAGTTTCTTTATTATCTTTTTTAATTGTTATCATTTTCCGAAGTAAATAATGACGTATTATTTTTTCATCGAATTTCATTTCTTGCCTACCAAAGAAATACCCCTTCTGTTCAACAAAATCATAATCTATGCTAAAAAGCCACGAACGAGACGATTGCAGTCCGAATCATTCCGAATTATAGCTATCTTTTTTACTCACGTGCTTATCCCATCTTCCGTACTACTTTAACGCTAATTGTCAACTATTGTGTACTGATAGACTGCTGGATCAGATTTGAGGAGTCAGTTACTATGAACGTAACATATCTTGTATAAAATATCATTGGGGTAGTGCCGTCAATAATTGTGTTTCAACCTGTGTTTTTCTACAAAGTAAATAGCGAATAAAAACATCGGCCAAGAGGGTTCTTAAACATATAAACACATAAACCGCACACACACAAACCGCATAATCCGCAATATATTTTGATTGCGCTGATTTGAAAGGGTCCCGTTTTTTACCCTTTTCCTTTTGAGGTGCGGAACCCTAAAACAGGTTCTAATAGAAGACCAAACTACAAAGTAAGAAATAATTGTTTATAAGTTTGAGATTTTTTTTTTAAACTGATCAATTACGATTATTGTGAGCACACTTTTCACCAATTGCTTATTTTCTTTCTGGAACTTTGATTTTCTGGGTCATTCATCAACTCGCGGACATCAAACTCGCGGACGTCCGCGAGTTGGCACATTTCAATTTTCGATTATTTTCTTGTCGACAGATTTCGTCTATATCCTTGATTCAGCCGTTTTACTAGACATACATACATACATACATACATATACTCGCACCTTTATCCCTCGAGGGTTAGGCAGAGGTGAATTAACACCCACATTTTACCAATTCTTGAAGTCGATCCCACGTAATAGGGGATAAGTCTATTGCCGTATTCCGGGCACTATTGTTGACTCGAGCCATGCATCTGAGGCTGAGTCTGGGCTGTATATATCTGTCTGATGTCAAACAGCCCTTAGTTGCCTTGTACGACACCGCATGGGAAGAGATGGGGTGGACCAAATTCTACTCTGCCGGGTACCACGCGGCCTGTTTTACTAGATTGAGTAACTAATAACTAGAACAGAAGCAAATGGCAGGCTCTTTTCTCTGCCTGAGGGAAAAACCCTTTCCTTCACAGGACGACACGTGCAGGGCTAAGATGCCATCCATTTACGGTGCAGAGTATACCTGCTAGAACCAAGCGTTTCAGTGACTCAGTCCTATGCCGCACCACTAAGACCTGGAACTCCCTGCCAGCTCACGTGTTTCCTTCTTCCTACAGTCCCGGGTCCTTTAAGCGGGGCGTGAAAAGGCATCTAATGAGGCCGTCAAGCTGAGAGCCACCACTGTTAACATGGTAAATGTTTACGATGGTGACCCTCTTTCCGAGACTTTGCCTTTAACTTAACATCAGGCGAGGTGAAGTCAAATTGACGTGTCCTGTATAAAAAAAAATGTATTTGAAACGACAATATTAACTAAACAGACACACTTAAAAACTTTCACATCCTATCATAACAATATTATAAATGTGAATAAATAAATAAATAAATATTTCCCAACATTCTACACAACGCTATCTAGACCCATGGTAAGCATAGCTTAACTAGCTTGTGTTATGGAATCTAGAATGCGGATAAACATACTTAAATACATTTTTTTTTTGTAAATACATACATAATATACATAGAAACACCCAGACCAATGCAAATAGCCATATTCATGCATACAAATATTTGCACTGAGCGGGAATCGAACCCGCGCCTCATGCGTGGCAGTCGCGTTCACTACCATCACGCCACGGAGGCTGTCAAAGTACATAATATTTGTTGAAAATGTATTGTGTAACTGATATCGGGCACATTAACATAGCGCCGTGTTGGTTCACGGAGAAGTAGAATAGGACCACCCCAGCTCTTTTCAAATTCAAATTCAAATATTTTCATTGCGATATATGGGTACAAAGAGGTTACAGGTAATACATTTAGGTTCCACCATATTTCAGCCAGATTGGCATGCAACAATGTCACTATTTAAACTTATTATGACCATAATAATTAGAATTTAACAATCATCAATTAATAATAGAGAATTTGCATTAAATATAAAAGATAAAATTATTTCATGTCCAAATTTTAGATGTCAGTATTTTCATGATAAACATAATAGTCACCTTCATGTAACATAAAACGTCAAATTAGTCAAGTACATAGTCAATTACAATTATATATATATATATCTAAAAAAAATTCAAAGTTATGATATATACCCACTAATCATTGGGTCCGGCCGTTATGCTCCCATTCACATCTATTGTTTTGTCATTCAAATAATCATTTACAGTGTAATAACATTTGCAATATTCTTAATTTCTCTTTTATATACACTTATTTCTACAATTTCCAGTATTCTTTTAGGTAATTTATTTATGTATTTTCTATTATTATGTATTATTTAGTATTATGTATTTTCTTCCTGTGGGTGTCGTAAAAGGCGACTAAGGGATAGGGATGTTCTCCATCCGATAGTAAACATACAACCCAAGATAAAGGGCCCGCTAAACGGTAATAAGCTCGCCCCTTATTACGTCGTGGGACCGAAAACCATAATTCGCGAAACGTGGGTGCTAATACACCACTGCTTACCCCTAAGGGGATTTACAGACGTGAGTATATGTATGTATGTAACAAACAGAGAGGCCTACCAAACTACAATTTAATATTGAACTTTAACGGCGTCTGAAGGAATTTTTACAGCATTAAGTATGCTAACTATACAAATCAAATACATAGGAAAAAAGAATCTTCTCGGGCGGGACTCGAACCCGCAGTCTTTCCCTTACAGGGGGAATGCCTGACCAATTCGGCTACCGAGACACGCTTAACGGCATCGCTTTAAAGTCTATAATTTATTGCCGCTTTTTGCCGTCTCTGTGGTTTGACTGTAGTTTTGCTTTAGTATAACATAGAACTAGCTTTTGCCCGCGGCTCCGCACGCGTGGATGTCGGTTATCGCGACCAAACATGGCCTTATGTCCTTTCTCATGGTCTAATCTACACCTATACCAAATTTCATCAAAATCGGTTCAGTGGTTTAGGCGTGAAAGCGTAACATACAGACAGACAGACAGAGAGTTACTTTCGCATTTGTAATACTAGCTTTTGCCCGCGGCTCCGCCCGCATGTATGTCGGTTATCGCGCCGAAACATAGCCTATGTCCTTTCTCAAGGTCTAATCTACCCCTAAACCAAATTTCATCAAAATCGGTTCAGTGTTTTAGGCGTGAAAGCGTAACATACAGACAGACAGACAGAGTTACTTTCGCATTTATAATATTAGTATGGATTAAGGCCCAGGTGTTACTAAGTAATGACTATATCGCCTGATTTTTAATTACCTACTGAGTGATAAGATATTATTTATTACATACAAAAGTAATCGAATATCCGGATACTTGAAACCAACTAATGAACTACAATAACACTTATCATATGTACTCGAGTTATGACTTAGTCATCATTAATAGCGTAATGATGAATAATTATGACGAATCAAATAATTTCAATCCGGTTTCTTCTTTTCCGTAAGGCTTTTCTATTCCTATGCGCATATACCCTCGGATACCTCCCCTGCCAGAGCCGGAAGGGGAGGTTATGTCGGACTCGAACCGACTAACACCGCACGCTGACTGTAGGTCGTGGTGCTAGGCCGGAGGTGAGGTTGTCTTCGACATATCCCTCGCACCCCGGCAGAAGAAGATGATGACAATGTAATAATAATCTATTGAACGCAATTTAAGTAGGTAATGCTGCTAATTCTGTTGTTACATCTCTAAACTAAAAATTCTCTAAAATTTTGTAATTGCATCTGTTTCTTTCATTATCATATAGAAAAGGACAGATGATTTATTTTAGTGAACACCTGTCAAATTAAGTCGGCGCCTCGGTACCCATCAATTTTAACGAACATGCGACTTAACTTATTACGCACCAACAAGGCGCTGTCTTAATTTGACAGGTCTTAACTTAAATAAAATCATCTGTTCTTTTTTTATCTGATCATGAAAGAAACAGATGCAATTCGATTTTTTTTAGAGAAATTTAAGTTTAGAGATGTAACGACAGAATTGGGAGCAATGCAAGACGTTACTTGCATTACCTACTGATTGAATTCGCTGTAATATTATCAATATGGCGCCCTTGCTGATAGTGTAATCTATGAATACGAACGCCTGTCTATCTCTCATAGATTAAAATCCAGATATAGATGCAGTTTTATGGTTTTACCGGCAATGGACAATGTTCACAAATTCTGAATTTCGGTTATTGTTTATACTGGAGGCTGATGGCGCTTGGTGGAATCTGCTACACATATGAATAACACACTTATATAGGGTGTCTCAATAAGAGTGAACTTTTTAATTTTAAAATTAAAGCAAGTAATTTTTATGACAGAGTTGTGATATTTTTATTGTATTTTAAAGAAGACATGTTCCGATTATGTATGGAATAAAATATCCGGCATTTTCATGAAATTTTCCATGACTTTTGCACAGAGATGTGGCTGTATCTCACCGATAATGCGTTGGATTTTCGATTTGCGCTCAGGAATTATTTCAGGTTTATTCGCACAAACCCGAGATTTCACAAAGCCCCAGAGAAAAAAATTGTACGGTGTTAAATCGCACGATCTTGGTGGCCAGTTGACATCAGAATTTCGTGAGATAATGTGTTCTGGAAATCGTTGCTGCAATAAATCGATTAATGAGTTTTGTAATGAGTTTTTACAATTGTAACGGGTTGTTCTTTCGAAAAGCGCTCCATTTTTAATAATCGGAATAAACTGAGGTGACAACTGCAAAATTTCAGAGTTAACACTTGCATGAAAAAAAAATTCCAATTTTAAAAAGTGCACTCTTACTGGGACACCCTATACTTTTCCATTGATTTTGATTCTGAACCTGACCGGTTTCGCCTTACGGCATTCTTAAAGGTTTACATTTATATTTTTTGGGAATTAGAATATTTAAAACATCAATGTAAACCTTTGAGAATGCCGTAAGGCGAAACCGGTCAGGTTGAGAATTAAAATAAACTCAGTGGAAAAGTACAAGTGTGTTATTCAATATTAGGTTATTGTATTTTGTTTTGAAAACAAAAAATACATCTGAAATCATAATAAAATAAATTATTCTTCATCTTAGCGCTAATCCCAGTCGCATCCGAAGTTTTCAGCTTGCAGTCTGGGGTACGCTTTACCAGTCTAACTGTGGATTTGGCTGAACTTCGATATTTTTGGTGAAGCGACTGCCATCTGACCTCCACAACCCAAAGGCGATATCGAAGCATTGCAGTTAAACCAGTTGTTGAACTTTTGTGAGACCTAACTACCCGTAACGACTGCCATTGATGTTTGTATGGTAACCGGCCACGCGGGCAGAAAAACTCTAGCGGTACGTAGTTTGCCGGGTCAGTTAGTACCTATATAAATGGTAAATCCTTATCATATAATACATTTTATCGTAAAGTGGTGAGACAGCCCGTTAGACTATGCTTCGGTTTATCAATAATTATGTAATACGTTATCAGCGACTCACGCTAAACCGATTTATCAAAAGATAACTTGATTGCATACGCCTAAATCTATCGATAAGCAACGTGACATAGTTTTTTACTTATAAAAATGATTCATGCCATAAATAAGCTAGTTGGATTAATGAATCTAGTATTATGCGTTCCGATTGACGTCCGAAGTCCATTATGAGAGTACGTCACTTCCTTCACCTTGCTTGGTCGTTAAAAGTAGTTCACTTCCGTTTCCTTACTGCGCTTTTAGCGCCACCTATAGTCTCCGCTAAACAACTAAGCTCCTTACCAAAGCAAGCCGCCATCTTAGTCATTGTTGCGTCGTTTTTCGAACCGAGCACATGGTCGATACGAAAAATTCAATATTTTAAAATTATTTAAATTAATTTTAATTAACTTTCGAGATTTAAGTAGAAAGTAACTTCAAACAGTGTAGTTTGTTTTCCGTTACCTTTTAAGTGTTTGAAAAATGAGTGATAAAGAGGTTATACCTCCTAGTGAAAAAACTTTTCGAAGTGACGGTAGTTCATCTGATTGTTCGTCGGATCGAGAAGAACCACCAAGGAAACGACAAAAGCGTTCCATTCCGCGGGACCTGGACGAAAGGTTTGACTTATTGTCACAGCAATTAGTAAGTCAATTGAACAATTTTTTAGCTACCTCATTTTCAAACGTGCAAATACCTGTATCTAATATCATGCCACATACATCGAATATGTTGAATAGCTCACCTCCAATAGCAGTGAACAACTTCTATGTCCACCTAAATTAGATGCGGGTAGTATCGTAGATTTAAACGTTTCGATTAAAAAGCCAACCGTACCGAAGGCAAAGCAAACACGGGTTGACAAAATTAAGTATATGCAAAGATTTGACTCATTTGAATAGAACGCAGTTCGATACACAGAGGTTCAGAAGAAGTATGTAGCCTTTCCGGCGTTTACCGAACTAAGAGTAAACGAGGAGCTACGTCGTCTCGAGCAAATTTTCTTCTCTCAAAATTTCTAATGGAGCGTAGTTTTGCAGCGCTATCCAACGCGTTCTTGGCTCAAAATGAAGCTGTAAATTCAGCGTTACAATCTTGTTGATTGGTCTGCCACTGCTGACAGTTCAGTTAATGCATTAACTATTTACGAAAAGCTAAACCAGTTATTTGGTAAAGACTCTGAATACAAAACTGTATCGCACGATATACTTCAGATGGTGTGCGGGAAACGAGCCGAAGTGTTAGAATTGCGCCGTAAAGATATCATTAAAAAATTAAAAGATAAATATATGAAAGAAGATTTAACTAAAATAGTTACCTCCTTCTTGCGAATACATGTTTGAACCCGGTCAGTTAGCGATATATTTACAGAAAATTGGTGGGGTAGATAAATTACAAAAACAAACCCAATCTTCTACCCGCACCCGGGCAAAATCCCCCGAACCCTCGACTTCTTTTGCTAACGCCAAGCCATTTTGTAGCCGCTCCAATAGCTATAAAACAAAACAAGCCGAAAGCAAAGATTCCGAGCGAATCAATTCCAATAACTTATCAGCTAAAAATAAGGGGGGGGGGGGAATATAAAACAGAGGGTAGAAGAGCGGGAAATAAAAATAAATGACTGTACAGGGTTTTCAGCCGGCTGTCTAAGACGCTTTCAAAACACTTGGGCTCTTTTCAATCCACCCAGATCAGTTTGGAAATTAATAACAGGTCTCAGAATACCATTCAACAGACTCCGCCATTGGTTCTTCCGACTCTAGATATTTTAACGAAGTATCAAACTCCAACATCGCAATTAATGTCAACCAAAATTCAAAATCTAATTCAATTAAAAGTCTTGGAGCCGGCCCCCCTGACACCATCTTTTATATCCCCTCTATTTATAATTCCAAAATCCAACGGAAAAATTCGAACCATTTTCAATCTCAAAGCACTGATTCGGTATATGTAGCCGAAGCACTTTCATCTCTTCCATCATCATCAAGTGCCCAATTTTCTACAACAAGGAGATTGTATGGTGAAGTTAGACCTAAGCCAGGCTTATTATCACCTGCCTGTAAAGAAGCAACACAGAAGGTTCCTCCGATCCGTTATCTAGGTCAACTGCTTCAGATGACGTGTCTGCCGTTCGGGCTAGCTGCAGCATTTTTGCTTCTGTAACAAACTGGACTGCAGAAATACTTCGCAAGAAAGGACTAAGGTTAGTGGTTTACTTGGATGATTATTTTATAGTACATCAGGACCGAAATACACTAACAGCTTAAGTAGAAATCGCAATACAGTTTCTGACCAGCTTGGGTTTCTGGGTCAATATGGAGAAGTCGGTAACTACACCAACGAAGTTAATCGAATTTCTAGGAATGGAATGGGACACCAAATCCAATACGAAGTCCCTACCTTCCGACAAGATACAACGAGTTCAGCAGATGTTGCGAGTACGACTCGCGACCGGCAGTTGGAACCTAAAACAGGCGCAACGCCTTATAGGTCATCTCAACTTTGCAACCTTCATCACCCACCGGGGAAGGTTGCATTGCCGTTTACTACAATGTCACAGCAACAAACTCAGGAACTGCCCCCGATCGCAGATTCGATATCCAGAAGAAGTACTGAGCTGGTGGCTGGAGAATGTCAGTTAGAAATCAACGATCCATCCCCAGAGAACGCCTACGACGAATCACGTCATCACAGACGCGTCGGACATTCAATGGGGGGCTCTGGTGAACAACGAAATGATAACGGGCCAATGGGAAGAACATCAGACCAAGTGGCATTGCAATCTAAAAGAGATGTTTGCTGTGATAGCCGCTATATCAGCCAAAGCAATGCATCTCCAGAATTCGTCAGTGATTCTTCAGAGCGACAACGTAGTAGTAGCAACAACGTAGTAGCGTAGCTTATATGGAGAACGAAGGCGGAACACGATCGCGTCTTCTTCTAAACTTGACCCAACAGTTGCTGAGCCTGGCGGATCATCTCAACATTGTGCTTTGCCCTCACCACCTACCAGGGCTGTACAACACAGAGGCCGATCATCTATCAAGGAATCGTGCCGCCGCCGAGTGGCACCTAATAGATGTAGAAACATCAAGGCTGTTCAGCATGTGGGGCATACCAGACTTAGACCTGTTCTCATCGCTGACAGCACGTGTCGTAGCAAACTATGTTACGCTAGACTTGTTAGACTCGAACGCCTACTTTCACGACGCGTTCAGCAGATCCTGGCATTACCGACTTGCATGGCTATTCCCGCCACCCAGCCTAATACCCAGGGTACTACATCATCTAATTTCAGCTTCCGGCCGGTACATCTTAATAGCACCCAAGTGGAAGAAGTCCTTTTGGAGGCCAGACCTGAAGAGCCGTGCTCTGAAGTGTCCCGTGAAGCTCTGAGATCTGGACAAGACGCTGGGGGACACGGTAACAATGCTGCCACCCGCGCAAGTCGGCAAGCTACACCTGGAAGCTTGGCTCATTTCGGGTGGGATGCCCTGACAGGTGCGTGGACGCAGCAGGAAAAGAATTTAAGTAAAAGAGCGTTAATTTTCGTATTCCGAATCCACCAGAGGTAGCTAGGTACCTCAGTTATTTGTTTTTAACGGATCGTCTCTCTTACAGAACAATTCTCGTTCATAAATCGGTTATTGCCACCATTTGCGATACTATATCTGATATTAAAATTTCATCTAATCCTATTGTAAAACATATACTGAAAGCTATTTCCTTAGCAAAACCCGTACCTCCTAAATTACCGATTTGGGACGCCAGGATTTTGATTAGTTCGTTAAAAAATGATAAGATAGATTTGAATAGTTTATATCAAGTATCCAGACACACCGCCGCTATTTTATTATTATCTTCTGGCCGTAGAGTACACGATCTTACTCTTTTGCACACTGATAGGCAACATTTTATAGATAACACCGATTCTATTACCTTGCATCCCGTTTTCGGGTCGAAAACTGACTCGTCCTCATATCAACAATCCAGTTGGACATTTATATCCGCTCCTGACAAAGGTATCGATGCAGTATATTGGTTACGCACTCTTTTAAATATAACGCAGGGAACTTGGGGCAATATTACTAATTTGTTTTTAGCAACTAAAGGCCCTACTAGACCAGCTACTGCAGCGATCATCGGGGGTTGGATCAAGCGTCTTTTGGCTGATGCCGGTATTCATGCATCAGCTGGAAGTTGTAGATCAGCGGTTTCATCCTTAAATTGGGTAGAAAATTATCATATAAACGATATTCTAGATAAAGCTAATTAGCAACTAGAAGGTACATTTAGAAAGTTTTACCTGAAAGAAATCAATAATGTAAACAGGGAAATAATGTCGGAAAAATCTCTTTCACAATAATTATAATTGGCTAATAAATTAATTATTACGCACTTTAAGCAATGTGCATATAAGTTTATAATCATTCATAAATATTCAATCACATTGTTGCGTTTTAATTGGACTCTTACTATATTACCAAAAAATACAAGCCACCAGGAGATAACAAACACTCTCTCATAATGGACTTCGGACGTCAATCGGAACGCATAATAAAAAAATTTTACCTTCAAATAAAATTTGTATTATGCTTCCATAGACGTCCGAAGTCCCAGTAATTTCTTCCTGGTGCTAGGCCATTATGAGCCGAACAATGACTAAGATGGCGGCTTGCTTTGGTAAGGAGCTTAGTTGTTTAGCGGAGACTATAGGTGGCGCTAAAAGCGCAGTAAGGAAACGGAAGTGAACTACT
Source organism: Eilema sororculum (assembly GCA_914829495.1). Lineage (NCBI taxonomy): Eukaryota > Metazoa > Arthropoda > Insecta > Lepidoptera > Erebidae > Eilema > Eilema sororculum. Next base: position 4,126,236 of record OU618561.1, read on the forward strand.
TTTAACGACCAAGCAAGGTGAAGGAAGTGACGTACTCTCATAATGGACTTCGGACGTCTATGGAAGCATAATACAAATTTTATTTGAAGGTAAAATTTTTTTATTATTATTATTTTATTTTTTTTGTTTTGTTTGGTATATCTGCGATCAGTCCCCAGACTATGAGCAGATGCGATGATCTAGTATTATGAACGTGAAAATTATGTATGACTAGCTTTTGCCCGCGACTTCGTCCGTTTTAAGATCGGAATAGAAAGGTTGAACACACTGCTCCCGCGACACAGATAAAGTTCCTTAAAAATTCTGTTAGCCTGGAACTTCATGCAAATGTACCAGGGTCACAGAAATAATGATCCCGTGTCTGCGACCCACAGGAACCGATACCCGGGATAAAATAAAGGTCGAATGGGATGAAAAGTATCCTATGTCCGTCTCCTGGTTCTAAGCTACATCCCCACCAATTTTCAGTCCAATCGGTATAGCCTTTCTCGAGTTTTGAATAGTGTAACTAACACGACTTTCTTTTATATAGATAGATTATTTACTTTGTTACCTATTTTCTGGGCCGCACTTTGATATCTGGGGTTTCTTTGCCAGCTCACGTGTTTCCTTCTTCCTATAATCATGGATCCTATAAGCTTGAGAATGCACTAATATGGATGTTAACATGAAGTCCACTATTTATGTATTTAAACTGTTATAGTCATTCACATCACTATTTAAAAAGAATATTTACAAAAGAGGAGAATAATGAGTTCACTGAGTTTCTTCCTGGTATCTTCTTAGTAGAACCAACCTACCGAACCCGCGAAAGAATCATTTTCAAATGATTTATTTTAATTACTCTTGACATTTCTGACACCAATTTGTAAAATTCTGACGTTCATATTATGTGCTCTTTATGTGCCTAAACTGAATAAATGAAATTGATTCTTTGATTCTATTAGAGATATTGGTATATTTACCACATGTTGTTTGGAGTTTTATAAATTTTGGTATAGTAGGTATTGGCGGTTAACAGAGAAAATGATTTAGGAGTAAAATATATCGATCTAACCTCTATCGAGTTCTTTTGCTACGTGAAACAGCACATTCTCATGACTAGCACGAAAAACTATATATGATCGTATAGAACGGAACTATGCGATTGGCCGCCTGCCTACTGTGAACCTGTGTTTTTTTTTTATAAAAGACACCTTACCTCGCCTGATGGTAAGCTAAGGGCAAAATCTCGGAAAGAGGGTCACCAACGTAAACATGTACCATGTTAACAACGGTGGCACTCAGTTTGACGGCCTCATCAGAAGCGTTTTCACGCCCTGCTTAATGGAGCCAGGACTGTAAGAAGAAGGAAACACGTGAGCTGGTAGGGAGTTCTAGGTCTTAATGGTGCGGCATAGGAATGAGTCACTGAAAGCTTGGTTCTAGCAGGTATATTCTGCATCGTATACGGATGGCATCTTAGCCCTGCACGTGTTATCCTGTGATAGAAAGGAGAGGGTGGGACTAATTGGAAGAGATGCCTGACCATCACAATGCTCCGTTTTCTCAATACATTCACAATAGTTTGTCTTGTAAATTTATTGAGAAAACAGGGAAAAGCGCGCCTCCCCATTTCGGGGGCGAGTGGGGGACTCTAAGGTCCCTACAACCCGAAGGGGCCATCTCGAAAGAGATGGTCCTGCGTTTGCCAGGGTGCGAGAGATATGCTTTCGGCAATCACACCTCCGGCAACCAAAGACCCAAGACGGCGTGCGTTTTCGTCGGTTCGAGTCCGACATAACCTCCCCTTCCGGCTCCGGCAGGGGAGGTATCCGAGGGGATTTCCGCACGAAATTAAAGGAAGAGATGGGATGGTCCTATTCTTCTCCTACATTAACATGTTCTCTATGCGACATGTCTACAATTCTAGCTTTTGTTTCTGTTCCAGTGCTCTCGTCCCTTCGAGAGCCAGTGAAAGGTTGGGTAGACAACTGGAACGGGCCGAACGGCATCATCGCGGCGGTGGGCAAGGGCATCTTCCGCACCATGCTGGGCACAGGCACCAAGGTGGCCGACCTGGTGCCCGTGGACACCGTCATCAACCTTATGATTGTTTGTGCTTGGAGAACGCATTTGAGACGGTGAGTGGACCTTCGTACTTGTGTTATCCCAGTAGAGTTAGGCAAAGGTGAATTAACACGTTCGTGCGCGGTAATTTTACTCAACACTATACCGAAAATCACTAAAAAATTCCATACATTTTAGAAGCGCTGTTATAACCGTACAGTCGAAACACAATGTACAAAAATGTCGTCCTGAGATCAGTACGGGTATAACCGTTATACGGCTAGTACAAACGCAACGGTGACAGCCGTAGTTCATCTTTGTGCAGACTCCCACATAGGTATCACATACCGGTCACGGTTCAATCCCGCCTAGCGCATTGCATTTTGACAGTACGCTTGTCCATCCCTCACACAGAATGCCAGTGGAAATGTGTTGCTTACTGAGCTTACTGAGCATACGAAGAATTTGTTTTTTTTTTTTGATAACAGATGATAGGGGGCGTAATGTAAATGTTTGGACCTTATCTATAAAAGGGTTGTACAGGTGTATTTTGTAAAGGGCTCCAAACTTCGAACGTGCGACTTCGAGGTTACGATGACACCGTAAGTTCGATTCCAACGATTGCTAACCACGATGAACTTCTCGTCCTCTCCAAAAAAAATCTAAAAGCTTTAAATTTTTGTGTAAGTGTCAAACGCCTTACCAGAGTCGGTGTTTCCGTTCGCAGAGGCGAGGACGTCGTGGTGTACAACTGCTGCACCGGCCAACAGAACCCCATCACGTGGTCGCGCTTCGTCAAGACCAGCTTTAAATACATGCGGAAACATCCCTTCAGTGAGTATATTATTATCTCGTATTATAATATAGCTCATGCCCCCGGTTTCGCCCGGGTGGAACTTGATTCCATTCTCGCAACTCATAGGAACCTATTTCCGTAAAAAAATGTCTGTAAGCCTAGTATTCCATGCAAAAAGTACCAGGCTCACAGAATTACCTATTCCGTGACGACAGAGCTGTTTTTAGGGCTTTTCCGGCAATTATTCGATTTTTTCTCGCCGTAAAAACCATCCTTGAACTTCAACGAACATTTAAAAAAAAGAATTGGCCAAATTGGTCTAGGCGTTGTTGAGTTATGCGCTTACCAACACATTTAGCAATCCATTTTTATATTATAAATAGAACAGTATTCAGTGTTTGGGTTAGCGCTAGAGGAAAAAGAGGGAAAGTCCCGTTAAGATCGACTTACTTCGGTTTTGTAGAGTATTCTCTCTACGCACAACGTATAGACTGTGCTTACATTAAATATTTTCCTTTGCCATTTCTTAACGATAGGTACTTTATTTCTATGTTCAGTCAGTTTTCTTCTACAGCTAACCATTTTCGGCTATGACGGTACCAAACAGTTCTCCTATGACCAATACGTCGTTGGACTGCTTGTCAACAAAATTATCAATTGATTTCCGTTTACCTAGTAGAATATTTTACCTTCATATAGCCGACGGAACCTTTTATCTACTTTACTGTTAACTGCAGATAGATTTTTCTTTTCCAAGCATGAGTCAAGGGTAGGGCATAACTCTATGGTCATAATGATCCTACAAGATTTAAGGCAAAACTCCTATGCCGCTGCGTCACAAATACGGTTAAGTCAGTCATGGAGCAGTGAGTAGAAACGCGCCATGATATTTCGCTGAGTTTCTGCATCGTTTCTAACTTATGTTATTTTTAAACTATTGCGATTAAACTCCTAGTTTCCTACAAAATTTTCGGACATCTCGCGATAATTCTTTTTTGGAAAACTTACTTTAATCAACGTTTCGGATCCGTTGCAATACTAAACTAAACTGGCCTGCGGGCATCGGCAAAAGTAACTTTTCCAAATAAAATACGCGTGAAATCAAGAACTTTTTTCAAAAGCTATCGTGTAACTTTGAATAGAATGTTGCTTAGGCTGTTCTTGCGCTTAAAGGATATCATAAATTGTACTGCAATAACAACATATTCAACGTGTCCCTCAGGCGAGGTGGTGTGGTACCCGGGCGGCGACATCACCAGCAACCGCGTGAAGCACGCCGCGCTGTCGCTCCTCCAGCACCGCGCGCCCGCCGCGCTCATGGACCTCGCCGCCTCCGCCAGCGGCAAGAAGCCCATGTACGTACCGCCGGCTCCACAGCTCCCTCTACAGCCTCTGGCTCCACAGCTCCCTCTACAGCCTCTAGGTCCAGCAGACTCCTCAGCCACACAAGCCGATGTGGCAAAACACCAAAGCCTCTGAAACCCAGCAGATTGCCCGGCCACGTAGGCTGATGTGGCAAAACACCGAAGCCTCTGGAACCCAGCAGATTGCCCGACCACGTAGGCCGATGTGGTAAAACACCAAGCGGTTTTGCTCCGGCTGGTGAGGTAAGGTGATGCCCAAGGGGGATTCCGCATGCAAAAAAAGTCCATCTAGAACAAGTGCGTCGAATAAATCATACCATTGCGAGTGTTTGGAGCCAAGATTTATGGATTAGGGTAGATGGGCGTCTGTAATATATATCCCGGTGTATGCTTAGAACATAAAAGGAGCGTGAAAGGGCATCTGATAAGGCCGTCAAGCTGAATGCCATCATTGTTAACATGGTACATTTTACGATGGTGACCCTCTTTCCGAGACTTTACCTTTAGCTTACCTTAAAAATCAAAGTTCAGTATTGTTTCTATCTAATAGTACGAATAAGTTTCCCTTATGTGAAATTCACTATCTCCAAGTCAGTTCCGCGCTATATTTGTATAGAGATGTAACTGTAAGGTGGTAACATCTGTTCCCCCAGGATGGTCCGCGTCCAGAACAAGCTGGAGAAGGCGGCGGCGTGCCTGGAGTACTTCACGACGCGCCAGTGGGCCTTCGCCGACGACAACGTGCAGGCGCTCTGCGCCTCGCTCTCGCCCGATGACCGCAGGTTCGTTACTTGGGCTATCCCAGTGTGAGTGGGTTAAGTTATAATGTCGCCTCTTTGATCCCTGGTCAAATGGGTCGTGTGAAAAATGGCGTCGATGAAATAACAATTGTCCTTTTTGCTGCGGCCCTTTAGGCTTCATTAACACATGCCTGGCTGGTAAATTCTTCCATTGTGTTGGAGAAATATACTTCTAAGTCTTTGAATGTTACTTGAGGAAGGAGGGGGTCAAGGAGGGGCTACCATGAACGCTATATTTGGGCATTATCAACGTAGGCTCGTAATTCTAGAATTACACTCAGCCTGAATCGCGATTTTATCTGAGGACAGGTTGTATAGACAGGTTGATAGTTTGACATTTTGTCAATACAATCTGTCCTAAATCGAGATTCAGGCTGAGTGTCATTCTTGAATACGGGCCTTAGAATGTCTTTCGAATTAGGCGGAATGAAATTTTACATAGCATGTTCGGGTCTAATGTGCATTTTTTGGAAACAAATCATTTCAATATTATAAATTGAAGATCTTTCATTAATTTCGCTTGCAGTTTTGTTTCGGTGATTCAATATTATATTATTGCCTTTTCCCCAGAACTTTTGACTTCAACGTACGGAACATTGACTGGGACGCCTACATCGAGTCGTACGTGCTCGGCATCAGGAGGTTCCTCTTCAAAGAGAGCCCAGACACACTACCCAAGTCCCGGGCTATGCTCAACAGGTATGTCTTTAATATAGCTCTAAATACTACCACAAAACGCCTGGGAAGATGAAGTCCTCCCGTTACATAATGGTCCAATAGCGATAGGAAATGAAAAGCTCCAGTGAATAAAATAAATGAGAAACGAATGACTGTCGTGGTATGGACTATGGATATAATATGAGAAGAGATGAAAAAAAGGTTCAAAATGCAAATGTTAAAGGCATTAGGAGCAGTGGTAGACGTGTAAGTGTCAATGGTAGGGACGTGGATGAATTACATACGTGAGATATGATATGGTTCAGGTTCTTATACATTTATGATATTTCTTTTTCTTTCTATAACATCTGACGGATATGGACGAAAATAACATGTTGCTCCGACCTCAAATAATTGAGACAAGGGATTGAGGAATTCACTTTCCACTTGAAGGAAGAAGAAAAATGTAAACTCAATTATGTTTGTTTCAGATTACACATAGTCCACATCCTAACTCAAGTGGCGACCGTGTTCTTCCTATGGAGATTTCTATTTTCCCGCTCGAACACGCTACGCAACATTTGGCGGCGTGTCCTAGAGCTGTTAACAAGGGCAGCCCGACTTTTAGCTATAGCCTGATGGCAGTTCATGCCTGAAACACCCTCGTTAACCATTCGTTCCCAGCTTCCAAACACGCCACGATAAAAAAAACAACGTAGGTGTCATACGTTTGACATTTGTTTGACATTTGTTACAAGATGGCGTATCCCGCCAATTCAACATTAACACCAATAGATTTTTAAGTACACAGGCAAATAATTTAGGTAATATATTTTTCTCTTTAAATAAGCTTTTACGGGGCTGTTATATTTGCTTCGAGTTTTGTACTGTGCTGTGGAAAATGTAATATTGAAAATTCTTGTAATGGCTAGTATTACACAATGAACTGCTTACGTGTTATTTGAAAGATATATTATATAAAGTAATTGAAATTTGACATTAAATTTCATTACATCCCCTTGTATATTTGAAGTTGTTGAACATAAGAAACATACAATACGTAGTTTTTAATTTGGCACATCGGAATGATGACCGAAAGTTCGGCTAAACTCGGCTTTACTTCGGTTTTGTAGTTGTTCTGACTATCGCACATAGAACTTACACTTTAATACATTCATTGAATAGTTGAAACTGTATATATTTTCAAAAATATTACGTCGGTTTTAACTGCTCTTAAAATATATCAAGTTTTCGACATGCACTGTGCAATAGTAATATGTTTTACAAAACCGAAAGAAGCCGATCTTTACCGAGTACTCAAGCTTCTTTCCGAAGTGCTAGATCAATACCCAGGTACTGTAGATAGTTTTCCACGACACAGTATGTAACCTAATACTTCCCAAGCACTAGGCTATTAGTGACGAATCGTTAAGAAATAGTGATTCCAAATAATTTTGTACCTTTAACAGCTCAATATCTAAAGAGTTCAAAATCTGTTATCGCCTAGTTATAATTACAATAGCAACATTATTATATAATATTCGTGTACTACAAGGGATTATTTCTGCAAAGTGATGCTAAAATATGTCAGTTATAGTGCCAATATATCTTGAGTCTTCGTTATTTTGATGGTATTGATATTTATACTAAATGCTAGAAATTTTATCTGCTTTTACTTCGGTTGATCTTGATCAATCTACTATAGTTCTATCAAATTCATTGACACTTTCATCTTTTTCATTATTAAAGTGGTTGATTTCGACAAATTGGATGAGCACAAATAACTGACGGAAATCTTTAAAGATTTGATGTGAAATTACCAAAAAAATGTATCTCAATTGAGTTTACCTATTTCATTAATGCCATCGGCTTTCTTTGCAAAAGTATCTACCATATCAACAGTTACGTTAAGCGTTTTATTTTTCTAACTAGTCACAAAGCATTTAGTTAAAAGAACTAATTACATTTTAGTAATTTACTAATGCCAGTCAAATATCACTTGAAACACTTGCTAAATACATTGAGTCGTCATTGAACGCCCAAGTTGTTATTAGCATCTATGTAATATAAAAGAGCCGGGATGGAATTGTTAAAAATTTAAACAGAAAACTAGTTAAAATATTATAAAAAATGTACTGTGACTTCTACTAATACGTCGTTTGATACAGTCTTAGTTGTCTCGTTGAGATCGTTTAGAATTGATGATGAAAAATATTATACGCGCGATTCACGAATTTTGATATACCAATTCGATAATAGACAGATTCTGTTACTGTTTCAATATCTTATGCATTCATGACCTTATTATCATTAATATCACATACTAGATCGTGTATATTATTGAATTTGGGGCTATTAGGTAAAGACAATTAAATCACTATCTAAATTCATGATCATCTTCACATAAAAAATAGAATTGTGTAAGATTGGTAGTATTGTTGTGAGAAATGATTGATTAGAAGACGTCACAGTTAATAATGATTATTAAAAGATCGCGTGATTTGATAGCGGCTAGGAGCGTAGAGTTTGATTCGTGGTATGTAAACGAAGTTAGTGCATCAATGCATATAAATGGAGCATAATTCACTTTCTTATTAATAAAAAAGTTAAACGCTTATTCAAAGCTGGAAATTTAAGTTTTTAATATCTATTTTAACAATGTCCAACAAAAATTGTAAGTCAGCCTTTGAAATTTAATAATATTAGTGATTATGCTGAAGGAGCCGATATGCATTGAGGTCAATCGAAGATTGATTCTTCTTAAGCTTTCGAATTGGTATCATTTGGCTCATATTCCTTTTTTTGGCTGTAACCAAGCTCAATTTCGTATTCTTCCCTTACATGCTATTTTGAATGGCTTTTTACATAATGGTGTATCGACAACAGTGTCTATTTATACGTAACAATTTAAAAATGTACGAAGTTCCCATGTCATTGTATTTTGAAAGTAATTTTTTGAGCCAAATTGGAATTAATAAATAGTCTAATGCCATTGCTGATAATTCCCTTACCGAATCCTATGGATCATTGTGAAATAAAAAAGAAACACAACTTCCAATTTATACGCCTATTAATGGATTTCCCAAATCATAATAATTATTGTTACTCTGCTAACTTAGTTTTTTTGTCATAAAAAGCATAATGCCACGCATTTTACACAAATATTATGCTATTATTTTAAATATTCTAATACAAGCACATGAACTAATAATAATATGATCATGATTTTATTTATGTAGATGATATGATCCTAACTTGTTACCAATAAAAGTTGCAAAAACTTTTATGTACGCAGGATTAATAGTTAATCCAAAATGTAAAACTATGTCAAGTAAGACGCATAAGAAACTTTTTATTCAAGTGAAGGATTTTTATAATTCCGATCCGGAATTTATAATCATGAAATTGTTAGATATTTCACAGACAATATGAGGACAATCAAGGAGGCTACACATGAAAGTCGCAAACACACAACAAATTGCCAAGGAAAATACTTCTTGACAAAAGATGTCAAGAAGCTTTTGCTGCGAATATGTAAATTGCTGTGTGATTACTGCTTTGGTGTGAGCCCCTTCAGTCGTAATGAATAAAGGAAATGAACATGACATGGGTCCTTCTAAGCTAGTATAAATGCAAGCATCATTTTTTAAAGATAAAGTTTAAAACATTCGTTCCAAAATGACGCTTCCTTAGTGATAATTAACGTAGGTATTTATTGATTTTTATATAATAAATTGTTTTTCAGTTCGTGTATCTTTGCTAGGATACCTCAGAGGACAGGCCTCTTGGACAACGCCCCTTTCCAATGCGTACTTATAACTCGGTTGTCGAAGTCTACCAGGCCTCTTATTCTGAGTGACAAACCGTTTCGTAACCACGCGTAATAGCCCTGTTATGTTGGTCTAGTTTTCCGCCAGTTCTATATTTTATATTAGCCAAATGAAACCTACCGTCTTCCTGCGTTGCGAGTGCGTTTGGAACTTGAATGTCATTCAGAATAATGCCACTTACTGTCTTCTTAGTCCCACAATAATCGGTGTAAGCTGTACTTGTTAAGTAATGCCTAAGTTTATACGACATGTTATTTAAGTGTTAGCATTTTTTATTGTGTAAGTCTAACGCAGGACACTTTGGCTCTCACTGTTTTCTCCTAAGTCACAGAGATCGTTAGTAAGCGGAATTGTTGGCGCAAAGTTGGAATTTGTTCGCCAGAAAAGTTTGTTTCAAATTGATTTATATCGGTAATAAGAACTTTGACTTCTATATTGTCTGCTTCTTATTCAATTCCTTGCTAGAAGTAAGCCTGCGGTACCATATGTTCTGTATTACATTTATTCACACTTATAACTGCGTTTATGTCTTGTGTATATTGTTACTGTACTTTATCTATAAGTTCTTCAAATTCAGGAATATATGTACGATTATTCCAATCTCATATTATAGAACGTATCCTTAACACGTAATCTACTTTTTTCTTTTTTGTACTCGCCCCAGTGACCACCGGTAGAATAAAAAAAATGGTTTTAAACGATTTTCCGCAAACAGAAAACGAAATAAACCTTTCGAAACTGTGAGATTGGAATAGTCTCCAGCATTTCAAGTGGAGAGTGGCTGTAAATTTCAACTTTGCGTTCTCGATTCCATATTTCTTCCAGTGTTGAAATAATTTACGTTTTTATTAGTGTAAATTTGAAAACTTATCGATTCCTAAAAGGGAAGTGATTAAGTGGAGTGATTCGTCGAAGTCACCGAACATGTTTTTGGTCGACGATGTTGTGTAACTTCGACAGAGTTTAGCGCGTACGTAATATTTGTTTTTGCATGTAAGTATATATATGTACATTTTGAAATGGATAATACTTGAGTCACGTTTATTGTTTTCAAAAGCTTGTATACTTATGTTTAGTAATTTTTTGTATTTAATTAAGGTATAGATATTGTTCGAGAAAGTTCCGGTGAAACTGTTCGTGCTGAGTTATTATTGTGTACATAGAATTTAGTTATCCCAAAGTTAAATCCAAATATATATATGCGGGAATAATTTTTCATTTTTTCGCTGTATCTTAAATAATGTAGACATGTTTTGGAGTGGTGTAAGGTTTTAGCGGTTTTCGAACGAACGCTCAGTTTAGAAATAAGTATCTAATTAAAAGTCTTTAAATTGGAAATTATGAATCATCTAATTGCATATAACATAAACATACCTAATATAAAGAAGAAGATACTGAGAATGAGACAGGCAGAGATGTATCATAGGCAAATATTACGCCAACCATAGTTTTGGTCCTAAGTAAAAGATAGATGATGAGAATGAAAGGTGCATTAAACCGAACCGAAAAGGATTAAAAAAATTATAAATATATGTTAATACAATGACTTTAGCTAAAAAATTGTGTGGTACGTCCTTACTAATTAATAGAGCTACTGGGAGATGATTGCAGGGGGAGGAGGTTATAGAATTAGCAACCCACTAACCATCAAGTGGATATATGTACCTTAGTAAATAAAGGATGTTAGTATTGCTAGAAAATTATTAGTACAGTTATTTTGAAATTATAATACAACTACCCGCCGAATTAAAAAAAAATCATGATGAAATTGTGTCGTTCGAAAATCGCATAATAATGCTTTAAATTTGTTTTGCTTAGACGCCAGCTGTTCATGGCTACGAGAAGACCGTGAAACCGTGATGGGATGTTTATTATATAGTGCCGGTTGAAATATGCTCAATGGTTGATCGTCGGCGTTCTATCTGGCTGGGCAATGTGTTTCAATCTTTAAAAGAAATGACTTATGATGAGTGATTATAATAGCAAGAAACTTTAAAAAAAACTGGTGATAATGATTGTCTCATGAATCAAACAGATTGACTAAATTCATATGGGTCCATAATTAATACCCTGAGGTACGCCTCTTAAAGCAATATAAAATAATGTAACAAAAGTAATATAGTTCGAGAAAAAAAAACTGTTTTGGAAGTTAATAATTCTGTGTAAGTGCGTAGGATATTAATTATTGCTAAAGTAATCTATTTTCCGCGACATACCAGCTTTTAGACTAATAATAAGCTTTTGAGTACGCAGTGGTCACATCAAATCACAAACAAATAAAATGTTATTTAAATTAGTTTGAAAGATAATGCTTTCTTTTATGATCGCCACTTTTACACGCGTTTGCTTCAGTAGCTGTCGAAATACGTCGATATTTTGAAAAAGTAACTCCAGACATTTTACGAAATTAGGAGAAGTATGATTGACTGCAATTTAAATAAAATAATGTGAAAATGAGAATTATTTAATAAATTAATGTGAGCACAAAAATAATTACATTTGGTGACTAATGATCTCATAGATAGATCTAAACAAACATTCCATGAAAATAATACCATTAGGAATACTTATCCAATTGTAACAAAAATCTACATGATAAAATTAGTTTTATATTAAAAATAACTTGCTGTATCTATGAGTTAGAGCGAGAACACGCTACACGCATTAGCCCAGTTAGAAAGGTACGGCGATAGTCCGAAGGCAGCGAAACGTGTCTCGGTGATAGTACGGTATATACATGGGGGGGTTTATTTATTATTCCATAATGTAATAAAAACGAATGTAAAGTTCACAATGTTTCATTCGAAACACCTTGACAATCATCCTGTCCTGCTTCCTCTCTTATAGACTGTAGCTTTGGTATTATAGACTGTACGCGACCACTGTATTACTCGGGCCATATATTTTAGTCCGAAATCACGAGATATAAAAGGCCCTGGTGAGTGCAGATTGCGCAGATCCACCGCAGCAGCACCCCGTGCTATCTTCAATATACATCCAAGAAACGTTTACTGCGCGAATAGAACACATTTTAGGTATGACTCGAGCAATACCGTACGTGCTGCGTGGCTGGGGACGAGGTAAAAAGAGTACATAAGTTGAGAGCTAGGATAGGATAGGATAGGATAGGGGACTCTTTTTCCACACTTAGCCTCTCTTCTTGGGCTATTGTACGTGAAGAGCACTGGCTAGATCAGCCAGCCTAGCTCGGCCCAGAAGCGCAGAAGCTTACTGGGGGCTTCGCAGGCTTCGTGGAGCGACCTCACTGTGCCGAGGATTTGGGATCGTTGATTGGCCACTGCCTCGCAGTCCAGTATTACGTAGGCGGCCGTTTCCTCGACGCCGAAACACCCCCTGCAGAGGGGACTGTCCGTGACACCGATGGTGTATAAGTGCTTGTTGAGGGGACAGTGGCCCGTTATTGTCCCCATAAATTGTTCTTAGAGCAAATTGAGAGCTAGCGAGATACCGCCGCGCTGAGAGCGTTGGCGACGGAATGACCAAATCAGACGCCCGATTGGTTAATACTTCCGTCACGACACACACATTCCAAGGCGCGGTACAGCGGGCACGATCAAACATTAGTGACTATCTGGGCGTCGTCGTCTACGGTCGTGCTACAGCGGCTGCAAAAAACGGCATTAAATATAGACCCCAAAGCAATGCGGTTAAAGTTCAAATTTGAATTACTTTTTGCAGAGTGAATGAAAATGTGTAACGAAACGTTTTTCATTTCATTTTGGACTTTACGGACACAAAAAAAAAGTCTAAAATTTAATGTCATTTTTCGCTATGACTGCGGCACCACAGTAACGCTTTAGTAGAATATTAAGGGTTACTAACAGTCGATATGTCACTCATATATTCACAAACGGTTTTGGCAATACGTTCAATGTGCGTACTAAAATTCCTTGCCTCCTTGCCTAAGTCTGTGTTTCTTATCAGTTAAAACCTGGGAATCTTTAAGTCATGAGGGAATTCCAAGATTGCGGACTCGTGTCTCCCCTGATGGCTCCCCTAGGGGAGACAACAGGACTTCTATAGTACTGATGTCTCCTCTAGGCGGGGGAGACATCAGTACTTACTTTTAATGTTATATTTTGAGTACTCGTATCTCCCCTTTCATTTCTCTGTCATGTTCAGCCATACTGGCCACTTGAGGATAAATAAGTATTTATGTAATATTTATTATAAATAAACAAAATACCTCTTTTGCAATGTCAAGTTGTCATTTGTATTGCATTATATTCATTACCTATAAATATTGCGTCCCGGATATTTTCCATATTAATTACGATATGAATGAAAATTTGAATTTTGTACATAGAAAGGGTGGAAAAGTTTTGATACATGAAGGGTTCCAGTATACTAAACACAAACAATATTCCAATAATACGGAAAGATGGATTTGCTGCAACAAAAAGAAACACAAATGCTCTGGAGCAATAACTATAAATGTAAGTACCTACATACGACTTTAATAAATATTCAGTGTCTACATGTATTAAATGCGCAGTTTTGACTTATTATAAGCCCAGTTAGTTAGTCGTTTGTTGCCCGTGGTCCGATCACGGAGTTCTACTGATCAAACCATGGGCTAAACTTTATTTAATTTTATCAGATCGCAATTACCGCATTTTCAACCCCTGAAATTACATTGCGACTATGGCTATTATGTTCTTTTTCGATATTTATACATAGTCGGTCCATAGGAAAAAATATTCATCTTGGTCCTACTCAATCAGTAGGTCTAGTACCAATTAAATTTAATTGATGGTACGATTGAGCGAACCACTGCCAAAAAAAATTGCCCATGGTTCGATCAGTAGAACTCCGTGATCGAACCACGGGCAACAAACGTAGTTAGTTTAGCATTAACTGGGCTTATAAGAAGTCACCAAAATGAAATTAAAAACAAACTATTAATATGTTTAGGATAACCAAGTTTTGAAATTGACGCAACATCAATCAAATAGTATGGAGTGCAGGCCTAACGAAGCTCGAAATGAGGTTGCGTTAACATTAGAAATAATCAAAAATAAAGCAGCTACTACTATTGAGGAGCCTGTAAAAAAAATTTATGAAGATTTGGTGGAACCATTGTATGATCGCGGTCTTAATATATTAACAGAAATACCTTCCTACCAAAGTTCGAAAACTGCAATTTACACAAGACGAAAATTAGAATTAAATGTTAACAAATTGATTTATAATAATATTATGGAAGTGGAAATCCCTAAAAAATTTCAAGAAATTATATACAACACCGAAAGAAAAAGGATTATCGTATTATGTTCACAAGAAGGCAAGCGACTATTGGGGATACTGAAAGAATATTTTGGTGATGCAACATTTAAGAGCGTACCTCGCCCCTTTAGACAATTACTAACATTACACGGTGACCTAGGGAGTACCGCTGAAACTACAAATATTATACCCATAGTATATGCTCTGATGAGCGACAAGACCGAAGAATCCTATTCCATTGTATATGACATAATTAAAGCAAATATTCATGATTGGGAACCCAAAACATTTCATGCAGACTTTGAAATTGCTTTAACCAATCCTCTAAAAGAGTTTTTCCCAAGTATTATTATTAAGAGATGTCATTATCATTTCATTAATTGTATTTGGAGAAAGGCCAAAATCAACAACATTAAATTGAAACTACATCGCCAAATCGTAGGTTTGTGTGCAGTGCTTCCACTGTTGCCTCGGGATAAGATCTTAGAGGGATATGAATACATAAAAGACCGGTGTAAAGAATTTGATGAAATAAAATGAAAGTCATTTTTAGAATATATGGAAAAAACTTGGTTGAAAAATGAGCATTGTATAACGGAATGGTGCATTTATGATCAACGCCACCGGACCAATAATTTTGCGGAAGGATGGCATTCGAAACTTAATCGGCAAATTAACAAGAATTATGTGACGATCGCAAAGCTCTTTTCGGTGTTAGAAAAGGATATGTCTATAAATAAAATTGCAATCCTAAACGTTGAAAATGAGACCCATTCCAGTAAAAGAAGAAAAATTCAAACCGAAAGAGACACATTTATTTTGAATACACAATTACAATTAATTCATGGAGAGATCAGTGTAGGGCATTTCTTGGAAAAAATGCGTTGATTTTGTTGTACCTATCTTCTTTAGTTTTCCGTTACAGTAAGTATAAGCGAAATAAAATTTTATATTACGTGTATGTGGTTATATTATTTATATAAGTAAGAACTTATTGTAATGCGTAGGTAGGTAGGTATGCCTGTCCGTCATGCTTGACAAATGTATTTTTTTCTTTAATGGTTTCAATGTACCTACCTAAATTTGACAAAGGGAGATACGAGTACTCAAAATATAACATTAAAAGTAAGTACTGATGTCTCCCCCGCCTAGGGGAGACATCAGTACTATAGAAGTCCTGTTGTCTCCCCTAAGGGAGCCATCAGGGGAGACACGAGTCCGCGATCGAATTCCAAGTCAGGCAAAGAAATTTAAGTACTTAACTGTTTATGGTAGTCAGCAGAATTGACAGTTTTCAGATTGAACCATCTGAAACGACACTCATTTTTGAATGAAATTTTATAGCATTTAACTATTTTATCTGGAAAAATTAATTACTCAAAAGGGGCTTGAACCCACACCTTTCCCTTAGAGGACAGGGCCTCTATTACCCGTGGTCCACCCGCTTCAGGGAGAATGCTCTTCCAACTGAGCTACTGAGCCACACCTGAATCAAATCAAATTTCCCTTCCCATATATTCCTCATGTTATCTACTGTTGGAACCAATGAATGATTTTTCAACCATTTTTAAAATCATTAATTGGGTACAACAGTTCGTAAGTGTATTATACCTGACTAATTCATTTTTCCGAGGGCAGACTCGTGGTCACACCAGCTTGTAACACTGGTGTGACCAAAAGGAATAATAATACTGATGTAATCGGACACTTGGCTTTTAAACGAAAGGGAAAAAGCATTCAAGTAGGTAAGTAAAGTTGTGTTTAGCTTCGCCCCCTCTAGTGATGGAGATGGAGAGGTGAGGAGATGGAGGCTCTCCTACTGATGCACCCTGTGGATGCACCACTCTTGGTCGGTTTTTGAATTGAAGAATAATGCGATGATGGATGGATCAACGCTCGACGCGGGAAAGGCATACAGAAAAGAAACACTAAGTATTTTTAATATATTTTATTTATTTTAGTTATAACAAGATACAAAGAGAATATTGAAACTCTTTTCTACCACAGTAAGATAATTTGAAATAACAGTGCGAACTATAACTCCTATAAAAGTCTACATGTCCGATAAAGAGTAAAATATCAATATAACAATATAAATAATATTATCGATGAAAGTTTACGTGAACAATTGCAATAAATTAACCACGATAGAATCCATTTAATTTATTATTGTAAATAATATTCAAACATGAGATCATTTCTAAATGTTAATAATAAATTTGAACTATAACAAATGTACTATTCACAGTAACATAATATCACGTAATAATTAACATACCTATGTGAAATCAATAATTTCGTGAACTGAAGAAAACCACTGTCCTTTCAATAATGTCAAATCGTGCTAATTTCTGTGATTTGCGAATTTAATGGGGACCACCGTATACAATAAAAATAACAGGAATTAACGCGATCATGGTATAGGTACATACGTACCTTTGATTTGCTTGATGTTTCGACCAGGTTACACCGGCCGTGGTCACAGGCTCACTCAGTTAATTCCTGGAATTATTATTGTAGGTATATCATGGAACGCGAGAGTTTAAAAGGGACAACGGCAATTTCTATTTTCACCATATCACGGAATCATTGCTGTTACTGACCGGTACGAAACTAGTGGGCTTAAACCATGAAAAGTATAATGACGTTAGAAAAGCTGGTGAGGAAGTACATGAGAACAGAAGCAGAATGGTGAGCAGTGGTTTCTACCTACCTTAGAGTGAAAAGGTGTTAGTATATTAAACATATTATTATAAAAACATGTTAGCATTCCCGCTGACTCAATTGCCCTTCTTTCATTTTTGAGGAAAACGAGACGTAGCCTTTTATTTTCCACATTTTTCCCATTGCCCTACCTTATAATATTGATAAAGAGAAATCGTATATTTAAAAAAATATTATTTTCTGTTCCAAAAACTAGAAAGTGTAGCACCAAGATTACATAGAAAAAAAAAACTATAAATATTTTATCAAATTCCTGCTTCAGTGATTGTTTTTTTTATTGTTGATGGTTATAACATGGGACCAGCTTGTCTTTGTCATAGATTATTCAGCTATTGTGCCCCCAAAAGCGACTGTGTCTTCTCTCTTTAGCTGGGTTTTTAGGTTTGTGACATCGGGCCGGGCATAATCTGGGTACTGGTATTCCAAATATCTGTATCAAACAAAATTAATTATCAGAGATAGGTATCAGGATATTACCATGTTGTACTGTTTCGAATTCCAACAAACAAAATGTGTTATTTCATGTAAGTATCAGCAATTTGAACAGTAATTTAGAAATTCGCACAATGTGCAGTATTCAAACCAACTCAAAAGCCAAACTACCGCGCCGCATATACCCAGCGCCATCTAGCGATAGCAAGCCGAACTACTGCTATACTACTGCGTCACTATCAATCCTGCATCGCGAAAGTGAATGTCTCACTCTGATATAACATAAAGCTGTCTACACACCAAAACCGGCGGCCCACTGGCACGAGCCCGGCGGGCAAGGCCTGCGGCCTTATTTTAATGATTTTACCGATTAAACGGTTCGTGCCGGGGTGAAGGCCCGCTGGATGTGATGACCTTGCCTTTGTGTTGGAGGAATATCACACTTGGTTCCACCACGAAAGGATCAATCAACGAATCGAAATATTAAGTGTGACTAAACTATTATCTCGAGTAGCTACTGAATAAAGAATACCATACCATATACTCTTGCATAATTGCCTACAATAATCGTCTGGACGTAATATTGCGATCTTGTATAAGATAAATAAATATTTGTCAATTTGTCAGCATAAGTACCGGCTTACAGAAGAGGCTTAGAGTTCTCAATGGGCCCAAAACACCAAATAAATTAGCTGATTTTACTAACCATAATACTAAGATCACTTTTAATTTGTGCATATATAGTTCGATATTCATTCATTCTGATCCGGATTACCTGAAATAATACTTACTTCTCCAATGGCGGGCAAAGATAATGCCTTATGTTCCTCGGCATAACGACTTCGCCCTGAATTTTGCTTATTTCCTTAATATATTCCTTGAAATCGTGCATAATATCTTCACTGACTGTGGGACCGATGCCGGGGACTGCGTACACAACTGTTATCTAGAAGAAGAAGAAGAAGAAGATGGCGAAGAAAAAGAAGAAGCATCTTCTTCTGATATAGATGAAAAATCACACAGAGTGCTTTCACAAAGAATTTTAGTCGCACACTTCAGAATCTCGTAAAAGTTGACAATCTTTAAAAGTGCGTTTTTAGATTGCCAAGCGATCATCATCAACCATCATTACTCCTACCAACATACAGCGTGTGTTTTTGTCGGTTTGGAGTCCGAGAGCCCAATCTCGGTTTAGTAGACAAAGGACTTATTCGCAAAATGACCTGCAGTCGTTTTTGGGCCTATTCGTGAGATACCTTATTCGTAAAACACCCTTTTCGTGAAATACCCTGTTCGTAAAACACCCTTTTCGTAAAATACCCTGTTCGTAAAATACCCTATTCGTAAAATACCCTATTCGTAAAATACCCTATTCGTAAAATACCCTATTCTCGATTTTGAAGATGTAGGAATAATCCATAGTCTAAGTGTATAAGGAGTAAATATTTAAAGAAATGGAATACATAATCATATTAACTATTTATTAAAAAGGCAAAAAATTCAAAATATGACAAATAATCAAAAACCTACTGTTTTTCCCTTTTTTAACAATAATTAAATAAAATCACAATAATTATTTTTATTATTAATAATTGATGTTAGGTACACGAGTGTCCGTCAGAATGGCTGGTTGCCTGCCTCAATTAGAATCGAGACAGAGATTAGATATTGCTACCTAATTGCTACTATTTGCTACCTACAATTAAATATTTACTACCTCATTAATTTTGAAAATATAAGCATTAACAATGTCAATGTCTATTCAACGATACCCCAGTTCGTTAAAATTATTTTTTATTTTTTAAACAATATGGCGAATTTCGTCTGCCATATTGTTTTTTTACATTTTATGCCTGTGGGTGATAACGAAGAAAAATACATACATACCTATATACGCGCGAAAAACATTGGCCTCGCTTTTTGCAGCCGGGTAAAAATAGGTCATTTTAAGAATAGGTCTTTTTAAGAATAAGTCATTTTGCGAATTAGTCTTTATAAGAATAAGCCAATTTGCGAATAGGTATTTTTAAGAATAAGTCATTTTGCGAATTAGTCTTTGTAAGAATAAGGCATTGGACGAATAGGTCCTCTTTTTAGGGATAAGGCGTTTTGCGAATAAGTCCT
Organism: Eilema sororculum; assembly: GCA_914829495.1. Lineage (NCBI taxonomy): Eukaryota > Metazoa > Arthropoda > Insecta > Lepidoptera > Erebidae > Eilema > Eilema sororculum. The sequence goes on from OU618561.1 coordinate 4,146,259, forward strand.
TTGTCTACTAAACCAAAATCTCTGCCTGTTTTTTTATTGGCTTTTGTTGGCCAACTTTTAGCCTTTCTTCACGAAGTTTGTCGACCCGTACAAGCTGCAGCTTACAGTGTGACTATCGCTTGGTTGTCGCTTGACAGATCGGTGGCCGACGACGGCATAAAGAACCTCCCCTTCCGGCTCCGGCAGGGGGGTATCCGAGGGGATTTCCGCACGGAAAAAAAAAAAAAAACGACGGCATAAATGACCTCACTGCAATGACTAATCCTTTGAACCTTGTACTGTGTTAAGCTATTCAGTTACAACTTACCAACGAACCCCTCAAGCAGCAAAAGTAATTGCTTCTGAACAAATATTTTCAATACTATTCTGTTAATACATACCTCCGGTACTGGTTCCTCTTCTTCCTCGACCTCCTCTATTTCTGGCACAAATATGTGCATGTTCTCATCAATGAACGTCTCCACAATGTCACGAACCATTTCCACTTCCTCTGGCTTTGCCTGTTGGAGTTTTGACAAGTTAAGTAGTAAATATACATACATTTCGCACATTTACTGGGACTGAGTTCACCAAAGACAAACACCCTAATAATATAAATTAGCTTCACATTCTTCCTCATTCCTTACCTTCTTTTTCTTCAAATCTGGATCAGGTAGTATAGCAATCTGCTCATCAATGTACGCCATGATTTCTTTCTCAATGCTTTGCACGATGAACTCACCACTGGTGGTCGACATTTGACGTCCAGCCACCATTCCTGAACCAAACAATGAATCATTAGTATTTTATTTTGTAGCTAATTCTTATTGGATTTTGTCAATATGCTTGCACTATAACTACACCCAAAAAGATAGCTACTTTTGCGGATAGCCACTTTATACAAAACAGTAAATTTAGAAAACTGTACTAAGTGTAAAGGTATGATTCCTAAGGTGATCGCATACGACAACTGCTGGATGCACGCAGCAGATATACGACATTCATTGCGGCTTCTCAATGCCCCATTTATCCGTATCGAAGTATAACAAGCAATGTAATGTAATGCATGCGTCGACAGTTATATGAGGTCGGCTTCCGAATCATACCTTAACAAACTTATTATTAAACCCCGAAACTACATTTATTTTGTGCCATCTAGCGAAAGCACGCTGAACTACTTCATAACAAATAAGTCTAAATCGCGATATTAAAGTTTTCAAGTTGACTTCCAAATTATGTACCAGATTTTGATATCAAAGTACTTAACAATGCCCGCTAGTAATGAACCCCTAAAAGAAAACTAAAATAAGAACAAAATCTAACCAAGATCATAGTTCGCTGAATTGAATCTATTCACAAGCATTTTAATTTCGTCCAAGGTCTGTAGAAAGTCCTCTATACGGTCTTTTTTCGCTTGTTTCACCTGGTAGAAAAGGACAGGATACAGGATTAGGATCAGGTACTAATAAATTGGACAGGACTGGATTTTAAATTAAGTAACTACATAAGTGAATAAACACATTTGGCCACCTTGAACGATTATTTCTATAGTTCTTCCTTTATATCTATACATTTTATACTGAGTATGTTATAAACACCACTAAGATGATCTCGAAGATAATGGAACTGTCACAAATTTAAATTTCATCTATGGCCTAAAATAACTATGGAAAATAAATCACAAAAAAATGAATAATTCAAATACAACAATCTTGCATTCGGTCGAAGTAACGCTCCTGTCACTACTCTAGCCTCAGTAAATGTTATATTTATATTACAAAAGCAATGACAATTACTTCAGCAATTAAATTTGCAACTCTTTGCAATTCATTCTCTTGCTCTTCTAAAACTGTAGTTTCTTCCTCTTCTACTTTTTCTGGCTCGGGTGTTGTTTCTCCCGCTTCTTCTTCCTCCCTCACTGGTTCAGGTTCGCCTGAGTTAAGGATTAAGTTGTTGGATTTTGGATCATTGGGATAAAATACGGAGTTTTATGGAACTTAAGGAACACAATAGGTGAACTAATTTAATTCCTTGAGGTATCCATCCACGGACTCCTATTTTATAGACTTTTTCTGAGCAGTGTAATAAGTAGTCGGACAGATTGACGGAAAGTTGTCAAAAAGTTGTGGTAGTGTTCACAATTTGGAATAAATGATTTGAGTTTGGGTTTGATAGGGTTCATAGGCAATTGATGGGATGGAAGGTTTAACTAACAAATAGATGAAGTTAATTAAGGATCTCGCCAGGATTTCTTCGTTTATATTCTGACCTCTTATGTGCCTCTGATGTGAAACAGATCATAAGTAATTTACTATTAGTATAAGGAAAGAACAGATTAGAACTGTCAATAAGTTTTAGAAAACAGAACGTACATTAGCCTACATTCTGCAATAATGCTGACTACAAAAATTTTCTACACTACGTTAAAAAAGAGCCTAAAACAATTAATACTACTGCTCAATATGGCGTACTAAACAGGCTGGTCTAGGATATTATAAAATTTAAGAACTTGTTTTATTTTATCACTATTTAATATGGAACTATTTTGTCAATACTTTTGCTTACTTCTACTTGATTAACTTGATATCCAATTAGAATTATATATGAAGCATTAATCTAACTTTCAATATTACAACTAGATAATTATTGCCCTGCAAGATCTTCATACTAGTTTAATGTCCATGCTGTAACTAGCTTCTAAGTTTACATCTTACACGTCTTATATTAAGCTTGAGAGTATCTAGCCTATTGTAAACCTGTGTCCTAAACTTCTAGACTTATTCTACATAAGTCATTAAACTCTATTAAAGCTTCAGAAACGCCAGCTAATTTAAATTCTATAGCAATATACTTAAGTTTACGCATAATAACCGTAAATTTCATATTGGACTTCATTATCATCTTCATCGAAAACGCAAATATTCACAGGTTTGTCCTCTTCTTCTTTCATTTCTATTTCTATTGAATAAAGAGAATAATATTTTAACGATGTGAAATATATTTGGGCATGTAAATTAACATTAAAAATATCATCACTGAAGACGGGATTAGAATCCGTGACAGTTTCATTCCATGAGACTGCTCTATTCAACAGAGGCCTCATTTACGGAGAGGGGGAGTTGCGCAATCTGCACAGATCATGCGTACATGCTTGTTGATTCCATGAAAAGCTAAGAAAGAGTTCTGGCCCCCGATTCTGCTAAAGCCAAACCACTGCAAAAAAACAGCATTAAAAATAGACTTTATAGTGATGCGGCTGAAGTTCAAAATTAAATGACTTTTTGCAGAGTAAATTGAAAAAGTATAATGGAACTGTTTTCATTTCATTTTGAACTTCAGGCGTATAAAAATAAAGTCTAAAGTTTTATGTCATTTTTTGCATTGACTGCGGCACCGCAGTGGTTTAGCTTTCGTAGAATCGAAGGCCTGTTATACTGTTCTTTGTGCCTCTTACCTTCACCTTCGCCCCCCTCCAATCGCTCCATTTGCAAAGCGCTGAGCTTTTTCAACCTCCTCTGAAAAAATATTTAAATAGTACTTACTTACTTCAGTGAGGTGACAAGAATGGATAAGACTATGAATAAATTTATTAGAGGAAGTTAGAAAGTTGCACCGATCACCGAAAAGCTATAAGGAAATCGTTTGTCCTAGTTCGGATATGTAATGCACAGGGATGAAAGTAATGTCGTAAGGAAGGTATTAACTATGGAAGTGGAAGGCTACAAGGGGAAAGGAAGACCTAAAAGGATGTGGATGGACTGTGTGAAGGATGATATGGTTAAGAAGGGAGTCAATGTTGAAATGACTGCAACTAGAGATGAATGGAAGAAATACACATGTTGCGCCGACCTCAAATAATCTTGGGGTTAGGGCTGGAGGATGATGATGATGACTAACTTACATTCAATTATTTTAGGGCTATTAATCTACATTACTATTGCAATGACTATATCCATCAAGAGCTTTAGACCCTTAGGAGCCCAAACCAAACTCCTAATGTAAGCCGATAAACTGGTTGGAGGGACGAGACTGACGCAGATTTTCTTCTCGATTGAAACAGTCACTCGCATAAGCCAAATCATGACCGGAGAAAGAGTAAGATCCAAGGCTTCGTGGTCAAAGCCTCAGATGCACCCGAGAACAATGCTAAAATTAAAATGATTGTAATGAATGAAGAAAGAAACTAGAAAAATGAACAGACTTTGATACATACGATGGAAATGGTTCGTATTGTTCTGAAAAAGTTAAATTAGCTATCGCACAAACTACAATAAGAAAGAAAACCAAACTAACTTCGACTTCGTCACTAGGCAGTACCCTTCCTGCAAGTAACCGTGAAGACAATTCATTAGAACGGGTTTTAGTAATTTTCAGAGGCTTTCGCCTAAATGGTAACCTAGTAGATTAACACATTTCAGGTTAGTCTTAGGATGGATGATCGTTTTTAAAATATTTTGAACCCTCCGTGCCTCAGAGAGCACGATTGCTATACTCTGTGGCATTAATTACGAGTAGTTGGAGCACTAAATAATCCGATATCTGGTGTAATTACAGAACTTCGATATCGCCAATGAGTTGTGGAAGTCACACGGCAATCGCTTCACGAAAAATACTAAAATATTAAAGTTTGGCCGTTTCGTAGTTAGGCTGAAAGTTGACTCCGAAATTGGGAAACGCGAGTCTTTCGTAGGATGAGGATTTCAAACGAATTTAACCCACGTTTACTTTAATACCTTGACACCGCATTGTGATTCCTAGGTTAAGTAAAATGTTACAAAAGAATAAAACTGCCTAAGGAGAAATTTCAGAAATAAGAGTTTAACACTGCAGAAACAAGTCTCTAGAATGATGGTGACCTCATTGCAAACACAAACAATGTTACAGTGTAGTGACCCTCAGATTGACGGCCTCATCAGAAACTTTCACGCCCTCAAGGACCTGGGACTGTAGAAAGAAGCAATTTTTTTTTTTATATAGGACTCGTCAATTTGACTTCACCTCCCCTGATGTTAAGCTAAAGGCAAAGTCTCGGAAAGAGGGTAACCATCGGAAACATGTACCATGGTCGGAAACAATACCAACAGTGGTGGCACTCAGCTTGACGGCCTCGTTAGATGCCTTTTCACGCCCCGCTTAAAGGTTCCAGATCTTAATGGTGCGGCATAGGAATGAGTCACTGAAACGCTTGGTTCTAGCTGGTATACTCTACACCGTATATGGATGGCATCTTAGCCCTGCACGTGTCGTCCTGTGTAGGAAAGGAGAGGGTGGGACTAATTGGAAGAGCTCGTCAGAACATAACAGAACAGAAATAAAACAATATAACCTTTTCTATCACTCATATAGTTCTCCCTTTCCAACTGCTTGGCCCTTTCAACAGAAGCAGATCTTTCCAGCTTCCCAATAAGGGGTTGATTGGTTCTCGTACTGATATTGGCACTTGTGGCCATTTTTGTGTCTATGAGTGAGAGCCGTCTGAAATTATCTGAAGCATCCTGCCAGAACTCTTCGTCTGATGTTTGGGACTGTTGGAGAGGAAACTGGGTTAGGATGCAGATCAATCCTGGTAAACACCGACCGTGATAGCTATACCACGCCCTAGGTTCACACAGCATGGCGGGAGAGCATCGTTGAGAGCGAGCGACATACCATCGTGAGTGTTGGCAGCAGACTAACCAAATCTGACGATCGATACTTACCCAAGGTATAGCGGGTACGATCAAATGGTATAACTAAATAACTTGGTCGGTTATTATTCGGTCAAAACGTTCGCCGCCTAAGTAACTGTAGGTCTACTCACTGGTGTTGTGGTTACATTTTTATTATTATGATTTTTATTATTTCCTTTGTAATATGTGCATGTGCTCATCCGCAATAAAAACTTATTTTCTTTCTTTCTTACCATCACTCCGGTTTTCTTACGGTAAGGTTTATAAACCGAACCGAAGAATCCGAAAATGGACCTGGTTGAAATTTGGTGCAGGCATAAAATTATAGATTAAAACATATTGGGTGCTTTTGATTCCTGGACTACATTCTCTTGGGTTACGGGAATAGGACAAAAACGAGTGGAGTCGTGAACTACTTACGAGTTAGTTAATAAATAAAAGTTTATAAATACATACACCGTCTTTTTCCTCACTTTCACCTGTGGCAGTAGATTCTTCTTCTACCTCTTCCTCAGGGGGCGAATCTCCTAAAAAATATTGATAATTATTTAACAATCCACAGACTCTGTGGCTTGGCAGCCGCTACGCATAAGGTATGGGTTCAATCCCCGCTAAGTGCAAATATTTTATGCATGTATCTAATGGCTATTTGCATTGATCTGGTCGTGCCTTAGAGAGCATGTTAAGCCGTCGGTTCCGGTTGTCATACAAACATCTATGACAGTCGTTACGGGTATTTGGAGCCACAAAAGTCCAACAACTGGTCTAACTGCAATGCTTCTATATCGCCGTTAGGTTATGGAGGTCATAAAGCAGTCGCCTTACGGACTCAACCAAATCCGCAGTTAGACTGGTAAGAACGGACCCCAGATTCCAAGGTGCAAGCTTCCGATAGGACTGGGATTTACACAAAGATGAAGAAGGAGAAACAAAAAGTATCATAAGAATTACCTTCTTTATATCCATTGTAGTACTTCACATCGCTGCTTGCGTCTAGTGTGGCCAGAAATTTATACATCGTCAGGAAGTCCTTGACATTTATAGCTGCAGAGCCACCATCAGGCTCTTTGGTGAGAGACTCACACAGGAGGATCATGGTGTGAGTTAGACACTGGCGACAAGAAAATGAAATAATATCTTTGGAGTTATAAGTAATGACCTGGTTCACAGTTCAGATGACAGTAATCCCCATTCCGGGGGCGAGTCGGGGACACTGTTATCCCCCCTCCCGAGGAGGGCTAGACCGTAAGGGATGGCCCTGGGTCAGCCGGAGTGCGAGGGATATGTCGAAGACAACTTCACCTCCGGCCTACCACCACGACCCTCAGTCGGCGTGCGGTTTTAGTCGGTTCGAGTCCGACATAACACCCCCTTCCGGCTCCGGCAGGTGAGGTATCCGAGGGGATTTCCGTAAGAAATGTAAAAGTATTGTCGACAGGACTGTAAGACGAAAACAGGTGGATGAACTGTGTGAAAGACGATTTGGTTAGAAAGGGAGTGATTTTTTTTTTTTTTCCTTTTTATTTGGGTAAATTAACAGCAACACAATAACATATTTGCTTAAACAGTATACATAATGGGGTTATAATTGTGTTCCCTACGACATTTACCACAGCTTAGTAAAGTAGTTGTATTAGAGAGAAAAACCGAATGCGTTTATAAACAAGAGAATGATAGATAGAATTACTTTAGAATTTCGATTATCTTATTTCGAAAGATACTAGGTCGCATTGCCACAATGTCTATGCCATTGAATTTTCTGTTGTATAAATCGACTATGCGATATATCGGGGAACGTACCCCTGCGTTGGTACGGCAGCGGTACGTTGCAAAAAGTTGACAAGGCTTCCGGCAATGCGTCCTAATAGGTATCCTATATGCTATTTTATTAATAAGGGTATTACAATCGTACCTGTTATTACAAATATCACACAACAACATTGTTTGAAGCAATATACGTCTATTTTCAAGTGTAAGGATATCATACTTTTCTAGTAGCTGTTCATAGGTTAAATAGTTGTGGTAACATCTGTACTGCATACATCGCAAAAACTTCTTCTGGACAGTCTCTATTTCCTGCTTATATCTACTATAATAAGGGTCCCATATGGACACTGCGAATTCCACTTGGGGTCGTACTAGTGATTTGTAAAGATACAAGTAAGTGGTTGGACGCGTGAATGTCTTGGTGTTTCTCATTACGAACCCGTACATTTTAAACGCTTTGTTAACTATGTTGTCTATATGTAATTCTAGGTGAAGCTTGCAGTCCAACGTGACACCTAGATCTCTAATTGAGTCAACTACATCTAGCTGTACACCGCAAAGTGTATATCTGTATTGGAGGATGTGCATTTTCTTTGTGAAAGTAATAGATTTACATTTACTTAGGTTTAGACTTAGTTTGTTATTCACACAATAAGTAGAGAAAGAGTCTAGATCATTTTGGAATTTCATGAGATCATCGGTGTTGGCAACTGTATGAAATATTTTGAGGTCATCTGCGTACAATAAAAAGTTACAAAATTTAAAACAATTGGATATGTCGTTAATGAATATTATGAATAACAAGGGGCCCAGGATAGAGCCTTGTGGTACTCCAGAGCTCACAGGTACAAAGTCAGACTCATAACCATTCAATACGACTTTTTGGGTTCGATTACTGATATACGACTTGAACCAGCGCCATAAATCTCCACGTATGCCGTTAAAGGCAAGTTTGTCGAGAAGTATTTTGTGATCTACCCTGTCGAAAGCCTTTCGAAAGTCCGTGTACACGCTATCTGTTTGCATATTGTTATCCATGTTTTCAAAAAGATTAGTAGTGTAAGCTAATAAATTTGTGTTTGTTGATCTACGTTTAAGGAAACCATGTTGTTGTGGTATAATAAAATTGTGAATTGATGGGTAAATAATATTATGTACCAGCCTCTCGAAAAGCTTCGACAGGGCGGGTAAGATTGAGATCGGACGATAATTTTCTGCTTTAGTTTTGTCGCCACCTTTGAATACTGGTATGATGCGTGCAGCTTTCCAGACTTCTGGGAACACGCCTTCGTGTAAACATAGGTTAAATAGGTGTTGTAGAGGTTTGCTTATAACATCAGCAGTTGATTGATTTGATATTTATTTATTCATGAACAATTTTTACGTTGTGTTTGAACATTTTCCTATAATTAACAATAAAATAGTACATGCAATTTAAACATTTTATCAATCAGGTATAGTTATGAGTTTGTAATCAATTACTGAATGTCAGTGTTAAATAGTTATAATAGTAGTTACATGTCAATAATATGGTATACAGCAATTATGTCACCTATAATATAAACTAATTTGATAAGAACTAAACGACTAATAACAATAATTTATAATAATAATTAATTCAAAAACCAGCATAGCGAATACATAATATGTCAAAATTAATAATTGTGTGGCATCAGAATGTCAAGATAATAAAACTATATTTAACATAACAATCTAAACCTACAAGTCGCTTACCGAATAGTAGCATCCTTTAAATAAATACGCTTTTAATTCTATTTCGAACTCTTTTTTATAAAGAAGAACTTTCAAGTCTAAGGGCAACCTATTGTATATTTTTATGGAGTTGTAAATTGTGCTATGTTTGACAATATCAAGATGAGGAGAAATTATGGTCCGGAAATCCTTCCTGCGTGTACCCTCTCTGACTTTCCTTTCATCTTCCGATTCGTATTCATGAATGTGTTTGGCAAAATTTGTCAAGAGCACCAGAATGTACAGACTGGGAACCGTTAAAATACGAAGTTTCTGGAAGTATTCTTTACACGATTCATCTTGTCTTATACTGACCATCGTACGTATTGCCCTCTTCTGAAGTATGAAAGCCCGCTTTATGTTGCAGTCGTAGCTTCCACCCCAGAAGAGAATGCTGTATCTAAGCTTGGACTCGACTAACGCATGGTATACCATTTTTAAATGTTCCAAACCAACAACATCGCGCAGACTTCTTAGAACATAGCAAGCCGAACTTATAGATGAGTCTAGCTTGCTAAGCTCTTCTTTCCAATTCAGGAACTCATCGACATACACGCCCAGAAACTTAACCTCGGCCACCGAACTCACTTTTACGCCTTGCAAAATGCAATCAATTGAGCTTTTGTTTTGAGCCGTCGATTTAAACAGAACAACTTGAGTTTTATTAGGGTTCAACTTAAGACTGTTTGCCGAAAACCAGTTATAAAATATGTCTAGGGCCCCATTGACTGTTGTATTGAGAGTGTCCAAATCATCAGCGGATATGACTGCATTTGTATCATCAGCGAACACAACCAGTTTTGTTTCACCAGATGCTGTCTGTGTCACATAATTAATGAGATCATTTATAAAAGTTATGAATAGGATAGGACCTAGTATAGAACCTTGAGGAACGCCTGTTCTGATTTGTACTATTTTGGACCTATAAGGCTTTTCCCATTGGTTATTCTCCTGAAAGTCTTGATCATAAGTGTTCTTAGCTCTAATTTCTACGAACATCTTTCTATTTTGTAGATAGGATTCAAAAATATTTTTAGCCTTTCCTCTTACACCGTAATGTTCCAACTTTTTTAATAATAATTCATGATTTACAGTATCGAAAGCGGCACTAAGGTCTAGGAAAAGACCTGCAACTTTTTTCTTGTCATTCATTCGATAAACAATATCTCTTATCAGAGTATCTATGGCGTCTTGAGTACCAACAAACTTTTTATATCCGTACTGCCTCTTGTGCAATACATTATTAAGATTTAGATGACGAATGAGTCTTGTTTTCATCAATTTCTCTAAAACTTTAGATAATGTCGGCAGTAGTGAGATAGGCCTGTACATGGCCGGATCTGTTTTAGCACCTTTTTTGTGCACTGGAATTACCTTAGCGATTTTATACTGTTCGGGAAATATACCCTCGTCAAAACACCTATTGAAAAAATTACAGAGAGGTTCGGCTAATATGTCACTATTTTCCTTAATCACTGTTATAGGTATATCATCATATCCACATGAAGATTTATGCTTCATTCTTTTAATAGTACTGAACACTTCATCAGGCGTGACGGGGTCCCATTCAATCTCATTGTCAACTTTATTAGTGTAAGTTTCTAAGATATCAACAGCCAATTGCGAGTAACTATGAGCCTGGCCGAAGTTACTACCAAATTCAGCAGCGAAAATATTTACCACCTCTGCTGGATTTGCTATCATTCCCTCATTGGTTTTTAAAACAATTTTATCCTTCGTATTCTGTCTCTTGTTTCTGTATTGGTTCACTATATTCCAAATGCTTCTGGAGACGTTTTTGAATCTAGCAATTTTACTTTGGATTGCTAGCCTTTTGGCATTTTTTATTACCCTATTAAATATTCTAATATACCTTTGTCTGTAATTGATTATACTCAAGTCATTTTCATTACTTTTACCTACAACTAGAAATCGTTTCATCTTGCTAGAAACCTTGATACCTTTCGAGACCCAACGAAGACCCGCTAAAGGGCCAAGACGAACTTGACATTTAAGTTTTTTAAAGGTCTGTTTGAAGGCCATGTCAAATTGTTTTATGTACGTATTGATGCCCATGTTATTCCAATTTTGATTTGCTAACTTATCTCTATATATACTTCTATTCTTAAAATTAAAAATTCTTTTGTTGATAAATGTCACTAAATTTTTATACTTATTTGCTATACTACTACACAATGTCATACCGCATATTAATCCTGCATGGCCATCACCTAGTCCATTGTGATCAACATCACAGTATTTAATGCAATCGTCACGAACGTTTGTTAGAACATTGTCAATACATGATTCGCGATCATTTCGTACGAATGTTATTGAATCTACTAGCGATCTAAAATTGTAACAAGTCAGTAAATTCATGAAGTTTATACCTTTATGACAATCTGAGTGAGGATCGATATTGAAATCGCCAACAATACAGCATATTCCATTAAAAAGGTGCTCCAATAATTTTTCATTTGAATGAATGAATGTTGAGATGACTGCAACTAGAGATGAATGGAAGAAGAAGAAGAAGAAGAACAACTAATGATCAGGACCCTAATCATCCTGCGATGATTGGGTTGTAAGTGACACCCTTGGTGTTGCAGTCGTCCATAGGCCACGGTAACCACTTCCCATCAGGTGGGTCGTGCTTATATCTGCCACCTAACATAATAAGGTATTAACCAAATATAGTATGGCTGTGTTGATTCCCAGTGGAGTAGAATAGGGCCAACCTATCTCTTACCGCGTGTGTCTTAAAAGGCGAACAAGAGATAAGTCTAGCTATCAGATACTCAACATACAGCCCATGACAAATAGTCTACTTGATGGCAATAGGTTCACTATACGTGGAATCGAAAGTTGGTGAAACAGTGGGTGGTGGGTACAGTGTGGAAAAGTAGCTATAGAGTACACAACTAGGAACTTTTTGTTCACCCAAATAGTTTTTAACGTAGCTAAAGAGTCGGTGCACTCTTTGAGTCGTGAAGAACGGTGATGATGACGCAAGTTTCCTAATTTTTATTCACCCAAAGAGTGCTCAATGAAAAGTACCTACTCTAAACGAACAGCCCCAAAGAAGGTTTCGCATCAAAAATTACATACATACATACAACCACGCCCTTATCCCTGGAGAGTTAGGCAAAGGAGATCATTGTATTTGATCCCACGCAATAGGGGGTGAGCCTATTGCGGTATTCCGGGTACTATTGCTGACTCGAGCCTATAACTGAGAGGCTGAGTTTGGGCTGTATATATCTGTCTGATGTTCAACAGCCCTTAGTCGCCTTGTACGAAACCGCATGGGAAGAGGTCAAAAATTACTTAAAAACAATACACAAATCCACATACCTTCGTTAGCAGTCCCCCCGCCACGGCAATGAAATGCAAGAAAGGAACGCAGTCAGCCCGGCGGTACACCTGACAGAGACAGAACACTCTCCTCAGCTCGTTGGGGTCCAAGCAGAATCCTTGCCATGCCCTCTTCACCACGGGCAGTGGTAGAACAGGTGCACCACTTAACTGGAAGGAGAGGAATCTGGTCAAGTTTCATCATGTGGTGGAAAACGTAATTGCTTTAAGTAACTTCCAATTCCAGTCGCATCCGAAACTTTCAGCTTGGAGTCAGGGGTCCGCTTTACCAGTCTAACTACGCTGGCTGAACTTCGATATTTTCCGTGAAGCGATTGCCATCTGACCTCCACAACCCAATAGCGATATCAAAGCATTACATTTAAACCAGTTGTTAGACTTTTTATGCCATAGATGTTCGTATGGCAACCGGGACGGCTTAACGTGCTCTCCGAGGCACGACCAGACCAATGCAATAAATGATAGTGTCGGTAGCTTAGTGGTTAAGGAGTCGGCCTTACGATCGAGAGGTCCCGGGTTCGAATCCTGGCCATTACACTACCAACGTGAACCCACTCCTAGCACAAGCAATTTAGCTTAGTTGGAGGGGTTAGAGGGAATATTAGTAACTTCGGTTCTAATATTCTATTAAAAAAAACCATATTCATGCATACAAATATTTGCACTGAGCGGGGATTGAACCCGCGGCGCCTCTTGCGTAGAGGCCGCGTGTTCTACCGGCTCGTCACAGAGGCTGTGTCTTCTTCCACATAATATATTTCTTCTTCTCGTCTCCCAATCTTACCTGCTGAGCCATCACTTTCAGACATCCTCGAGTCAGGCCCCCCTCAGTGCTGTATATGGGATACTCCAGCCTCAGCTTGACGGGAGGTGGTCTGTGCTCTGCTAGCGCCATGAAGTATTCGAAAGACCATCGCAGAAGATCGTACGGTTGGGTTTTGATTGCAGCTGGAATTCAAAAAGTTTTTTACAAAATTGGAGTTATTTGAATGAAATTTTTATAGCTTGATATTTTTTCATTGAAATAAAATCACTTTTTACGGATTCTATCGCGATATATTTATTTATTTATTATTTATTATGCTGACTTTTTAAATTCTAAATACATCGGGAAAAAGAAGCGCTCAAGTGGGACTTGAAGCCACGACCTTTCCCTTACAAGGGGAATGCTCTTCCAACTGAGCTATTGAGCCACACCTTATATTTTGCACCACAGTTATATTTTGCATACATACATATACTCACGCCTGTAAATCCCCGAAGGGGTAGGCAGGAGTGTATTAATACCCATATTCTGCCAACTAATAATTTTCGGTCCAACGTAATGGGGGGTAAGCCAATTGCCATTAAGCGGGTACTTAGTCATGGGCTGCATGTTTACTGTCGGATGGAGAACAGCCCTATCCCTTTAAACGCATTCTACGCCACCCATAGGAAGAGCTGGGGTGGCCCTATTCTACTCCACTGGGTACCAACACGTCATCAAGAAATCTCACCTTTACAATATCTCTTGAGGATATACGGGAACTTGGGTGGGATGACGATCTGCTGGGAGCAGTACATCTGCTCCACTAGCTCCGGCATCTTGAAATACTGCCTATCCTGTAAAAGAATTAAACAGGAAAATAATATCATTCTTATTATCATTCATATGATGTACTAGCTTTTGCCCGCGGCTTCGCCCGCGTGGATGTCGGTTATCGCGAGCAAACATTGCCTATGTCCTTTCTCATGGTCTAATCTACCCCTATACCAAATTTCATCCAAATCGGTTCAGTGGTTTTGGTGTGAAAGCGTAACATACAGACAGACAGACAGAGTTACCTACTTTCGCATTTATAATATTAGTATGGAAGTATGGATTTTGAAAGTTTGCGAAGATTGTGGTCTGTTATTCCAGACTATAAACTTCCAGGTCCAGGTCTAGGTCTTATCCTATCACGGATGGTTATTATACGTGACATGATAGGACCTATTAAATTAGATAATACTGTCACTTAAGAGTCCGTACTACCTCAAATGACATAGTTTAAACGTGTATAATATCAAAAGTTCTAAAGCATGGACTTTTTAATTCATTTGTGGTAAAGTTGAGGATAAATACTGATTATTATGTGTGGCAAAAACACGATTACGTAAAATTTTCTTGATAGAAAACCATTGCAAAGTTACCTCTAAACCGTACAAATAAAACGATATTATGGATTAATTACGCAAAATAGGATCACTAAACTTACACAATAACTGCAGTTTAGTGGTTAAGATACATTATGTGTTTCAAATTTTACAAATATACATTAGTTTCTGCGTAACTAGCAAATATCTAAATTTTTACTCAAGCGATACCATTAAACTTAGAACCGCCCTGCCGCCCGGCCTCCTCCTCAGTGTTGCTTCGGCTATCATACGGGGAACTTGTGTCGCACGCGCTCTGCGCAGACGATTACGATAGACGATACGAAAGTATTCAAGTAACTACCTTTTGACAGGCGAAATGGGTAATAAAGTAAACCGAAAGAGGAAAAGTGTATGTTGGCGTAAAAAAACATTAAAACATATGAATGATGTATTATGTAGACAGCCTCTGTGGCGTGGTGGTAGTGCACGCGACTGCCACGCAAGAGGCGCGGGTTCGATTCCCGCTCAGTGCAAATATTTGTATGCATGAATATGGCTATTTGCATTGATCTGGGTGTTTCTATGTATAATATGTATATATTTACAAAAAAAATATCAAAGTATGTTTATCCGCATTCTAGATTCCATAACACAAGCTAATTAAGCTTACCATGGGTCTAGATAGCGCTGTGTAGAATGTTGTGGAATATTTATTTATTTATTATTATAGCAAGTATCTAATCTATCTACCTAAGTAGCTTATACTGTACATAACAATTTGCAATAGGTAATTAGTAGAAAGTATTAAATAGGGCAGTAAAATACCTACCTATTTCAAAAATTTGGATTGACATAGGCATACCTGCCTATGTATCGACAAAAATAATCTTGCAGTAGCAGCCCAAGTCTTTCAGGCAGGTCCTGCCTACTACAGGTCGCTCACTGCGACGACGCGACGGACGACGCGGTTGGGCGATTCAGAGCCGAAAGTCGAAGTGCGGTAACTCCAACTTCTGTAGGTTAGGTTAGAACTGTGACCCCAACGCATGAGCCGAGCGAGCGTAGCGAGCGTGCCGCAGCAGGCAGCGGCCGGCGAAGTGCCAGATCGGGTTATGATAGGAACGAGACCGTCGGGTCAGGTTAGGAAGAGGGTTACGTTCGGAACAAATTTTTAAAGTTTCTACCTAACCCGCGACCGGGTCAAGTTTTCGGGTCAGATTCGGAATAAACGGAATATTTCTGTAAATACATGAGTACCTACCAACCCGAATCATCATAATACATATAAATATAGCAGTAGTTAGGTACTACTACCATACGTATTCCTATATTTATTATAGACAGTACGTAATTATGAATTTCCATTCATCTGTTTCTATTGTAGGGTCATCGCCCTCTGTGGGCTCAGCAATCTAGCCACATTACTGGCCGTCAGATTCTCTGCCCATACGGGGGCCCCGTATAGGGCCATACTTCGCACGATCCCCAGGTACAGTCTCCTGCAGGGAGCGTTGGGTCCCGTGATGTTGGGCATCAGCCGCGCGAGTGCAGCTGATGCCCCCCTCAGTTATGGGACCAAACTTCGGAAGTGATGTCCGAAGTTCCATCGGCCATCGAGCCCCAGATACTTCATCGAGGGCTCGATGCCGATGCTAACGCCCCCTACCTGTAGGCTGGATCCCGCAGGTGGCTCCATCCGAGGTCCGCGGAAGCACAGAGCCTCGGACTTGTGAAGGGCGACCTCGAGACCCAGCCGCCGTGTCTGACCCACGACTTGAGCAACCCCTGCCGTGGCCTTTAGTGCTGCGTCTCGGTGCGCTGCTCCCCGCGCCGTAATGATGGTGTAATGCGAACCGGACGTCGGAGGACGTTCTCTATGAGCGCTGGCCTGAGGGTGACCGGTGGAGCCGCCTGTCACCCTAGCAGAAGCAGGCCGCGGCGGCGGCGCAAGGTGCGCCTCCCCGTAACCGGGGCTAGATGGAGACCCTGTGGTCCCCCCAACCCTAAGGGGGCCATCTCGAAAGGGATGGTCCTGGGTCTGCCGGGGTGCGAGAGATATGCTTTCGGCAATCTCACCTCCGGCAACCAAGGACTTGGGACGGCGTGTGTTTTAGTCGGTTCGAGTTCGACATATAACCACCTCCACCGGCTCTGTGGGGATTTATCGCACGATAAAAAAATGATGGCACTTGGACGTTGGCTCCTTTTCGATCCGACGCAGAGCAACAGCGGTCGTGGCCCTCTGGGTCGCCTCGCGGTGTGTAGCGCCACTCACCGTCACTAGCGTGTCGTCCGCGTAGCACGTGACGGTGGCGTCCTCGAGGACGCCGAGGCGTCGCTTGATGACCTCCAGCAGCTGGACCACCGTTGGTGTCACCTTATATGGAACACGGGGAGCGGGTGCTTTCACACCCCGAGCCTCCCCGGCCCCTGGACCAGCTGCGTCAGCTGACCGATCTCCTCCCGCATCAGCCGTTGCTGCTTGTGGGAGTCAGCAATCTCCGTCTCCAGGCTCGCAACCCGAGCCCGGAGTTTCTCCTCCTCGCTGGAGACGTTCCTTTCCAGGAGTTCCTCCAGCGCTTTGGTGGCACCTTTTATCGCGTCCGCTACGACCCTCTTCTTTCCCGTAATATTTTTCTGGCCTTTTACGGCGCCAGAAATGCGGGAAAGAGCCGCCAGGATGTTCTGCACCGCCGGCACCTCCGTGACCTCCCTTGGTAGCGGGGACACAATCGCTGGCGGCTCTGCTACTCTCTCTTTCGCTCTGTAGAGGTCGGCTTTCGACTTCTACCCGCGCCTAGCCGTCTAGCGTAGCCTTACTAGGAAGGTCCTCCTCGCTGTTCGATGATTCAGACCCACGATGAACCTGGGCAGGGGTCGCCATGGCTAGTCACCGAATGGGTGTCCATTCGATCACCAGTCACAGCTAGGGATTCCCCAGACGGAGTCCGGATACCCTCATGGGTAGATTTATCCGTTATCGTTTCCATAGCCATATTTTGTTTTACGGTTAATGTCCACCGACATTGAGGTGGAAGTAGAGAGGTTGGGAGTGTATGTGAGGATGAGAAAGGTGGGAGTGAGAGAGTGACGCCCTAGGCACTGAGTTCCCCCCAGTGATGCATCCCATTGCCAGGCGTGGGGTTCGGGGTGATTTTTTATAGAGGTTTTCTTCCTCGCTACTCCTAAGAGCTACCATGCCCTTCTGTTGCCAGACGGCGGTACGGCTCGGCCGATCGATGGTCCCCATGGGACCGTGTATTTCACCACTGATCGCTCAGTGGCAAAGTACTCGTCGCCCTTAGAGTTCTCCGCTAGGCTTAGCAGAGCGCGTGCGGAGAAATAGAAACCGACCATAAAGGCCCCCCCTCCTTGGTGGACTATTGGCCATGTGCGACGACGTGCGCCTCACGTTACCAGGGTGCACCGCGCGGAGGTTGTCCTACCCAGCACCCCTACCAATATGCATTGGGTTCGCGTGGTGGAGTATTTTATTGTACCTTCAGGTGAGAGAGCAGTGCCCAGCAGTGAGACATTGAAAGGGCTGCTATTATTATATTATACTAGCTGCTGCCCGTAGCTTCGCCCGCGTGGAGTTTTGTTCCCGTTCCCGCAACCCATGGAAACCTTAACCCGGTATAAAAAGCAACCTATGTGTTATTCCAGGTTCTAATCTACCCCTGTATCAAATTTCAGCCAGATCCATTTAGTAGTTTTTGCGTGAAAGAGTAACAAACATCCATACATACAGCGATACATACTTACAAACTTTCGCATTTATAATATTAATAGGATAAGTATAAATATATTATAAGTTTTATGTAAATTATCATTACATTATGCACACTTTTCTCAAGTTTGTTTATTGCCATAACTTTCTTGATGTCTAATTACTAGCTACTTTACCCTATCGATTGATACACGCGTGAACTCTGCGGCCCGGGGTCATCGTGGGAGTGAGATAGCTGCATCTGCGCGCGAGTAGAGCCGGCGCGTGTGCGTTGATGAAGCGCGCGGGGGTAAAATTTGAATTCGAGCTGGAGTGGTACGGACTCTTAACAGGTGATTATGTTTTTGAGCCGTTTGGGGTTAAAACGATGGGGACATGGGGCCCAAGTGCCCGTTTTCTTTACAAAGATCTAGCAAAGCGGCTGATCGACTACACATGACCAGAAGGCTGGTTATTACCTTGCACAGAGGGTAAGCTTTGCCATTCAACGTGGCAATGCAGCCAGCCTTCTGGGTACGTTACCGGTCGGTGACGATGCGGAGGAATTCCACGAAGCATTGTATACTTATGTAAATATTTACCCGACTGCGCGACGCAAAGGAGGGTAATGTGTTTATCAGTCTATGTATGTATGTATGTATGTATGTATGTTTGTTTCTATGTGGCGTTCTAGAGACCAAATGCATAGGCCGATTTTGATAATTCTTACGTCAATCGATTCGTCTTAACCTTGCGAGTGCCACTAAAGACATGACAGTAATCAAAATTCACCACACCGACAACCAGACACCATATTGTCAAAATGAAAAAAAAAAAAATTTGATGATCCATGTCAAGTGGGGTGTCGTTGAATAGGTATTTTAAAATCATGTTTAGGTTTCTTTTATCATTTTGCATTTTAAATAATAGTTTAGGATATATAACGATTTAAAGTTGTTAAATAAAACAATAATTCTCGTTAATTTTCTTACTTATTGATTTAAGTTTTTATATCAAGTACAAACGATATGAAGGAAATTACAAGAAGATATACATGTCATATCATAACTAAAAAGTATAAAATAAAACAAATGATTAAAAAATAAAAAACCCGACTGCCACTGAAAAGACCGAAATAAGTTTGATAGCAGGCGGTACCCATTTGCCAATCATAAACTGAAAGAAAATTAATGGGTACCGCCTGCTATCAAACTTATTTCGGTCTTTTCAGTGGCAGTCGGGTTTTTTATTTTTTAATCATTTGTTTTTTTATATAATTCTTTATTCACTTTAGTTTATATTAGTACTTAGCTATAGTTTCTAGTTTAAAATTTCTTTGAAAATAAATGTGTAATAGAATAATTGTCAATAAATAAATATAAGTTAAATTAGACTGTAGGCTAAGATTTTGAATCCAAAAAGTTCCCTTACAAATTAAACACTGCAAATATGTAATACACACACATGCGACATGTTGCTATGTGATATTTAGAAGGGTGAATTGAAATGAAAGAATCAATTTCATATAATCAGTTTAAGCACATAAAGAGCACACATGAACGTCAGAATTTTACAATAATGTCAATCATAGAAAAAATAAATAAAATAAATCATTGGAAAATGATTCTTTCGCTGGTAGGTTGGTTCTACTGAGAAGATACCAGCAAGAAACTCAGTTAACTCGATTATCCTTTTTTTTTTAAATATGGTTTTATTTATAACAAATTTATACAGTGCGAGCAAGAGATGAGATTAGGATGACCATGCATCTTTATCATTGAAGTATTCGTCCAATTTATAATAACCTTTTTTATTACCTAAGCAATTTTTCACTTCAATTGTCTATATATTAGGTTGGCCGGTTGGTCAGTTGGAACGTACAAATGACATGATTTCTTGTGCCCATCCCACGAGAAATCATGACGTTTGACCTACGAACCCCGAGAGGAAAGCAGGTACTGCATATGAGGTTGACTTGGGCCTCAAAAGATATTGGCAGGACCCTATACATCTGAGGAATCATCGAATTCCTGCGTCAGTCCCGGTCACATCCGGGGTTTTTTGCGTCTGAATCCGGGGTCCGGTTTTCCAGTCTAACTGCGACTAGCTGCGTCGATATTTGCCATGAAGCGACTGCTATCTGAGGTCCACAACCCATTGAATTGAAGGTATCATCCTCATCACTGCATTATTCCTGATTGCCATAAAATTTGCAGTTTGGAGCCCTGGATTTTCTCTTGATTCAGTCCAGTCTATCTTCGCTGCTGCCATCCGAATACTGACCGACTGACGTAAATAATGAATTTTACATAATGATGTTCAAGTATAAAAATAATTAAAACCACTTGTGTAAATCTTACATAAGTCTATATTTTAATATATCACTCAACATTTGAAAGTATAAAGACCTAAGCACCAACGACAGTTCACAGTAAAATCGCCATTCAGTAAAGTGTTCATGATGTTGTTAGAGATCTTTTTTCTTTGAACATTTAAGGTTACTTTCACCCTTCACATTACAAGTTACCTATTGATATGAAATCTATTAAATTCTGTGCTAATAGGCCTATATTTAATTTCTAGGTCAATGCTTTAAAATAATGTTAAGATGGTTCGGACATGTTGAGAGACTGAATGAAAGAAGAATAACGAAACAGGTGTATGAGGCGAGTGTGGATAGTACCGCCGGAAGGGGAAGACCTAGGCGCACATACCTGGACCAAATCAGGGAATTGTTAGAAAAGGGGCAGGTCAGGAGTACCCTAAACGGACGAGCATGCATGAAGAATGTAATGAGAGTGAATGAAGCGAGAGATGTCAGGATCGTAGCAAATGGAGATCCGTGATCTCTGCCTACCCATATGGGAAACAGGCATGATTTTATGTATGTATTTATGTATGCTTTAAACTAAAATCTGACTGGTATTCAATTAATTCACATCATATCACATCAAGATTAAAAGAAACCAAGTCATTCTATGTTCGAAAAACATTGGAAAAAATTAAATGCTCAAGTGAGACTCGAACTCACGAACATTCCCTTACAAGGGGACTCATGGGAAGCTAAAAACAAAGGCTCAGGAAAGAGGGTCACCATTACAGACACCTACGATGTACCTAACAATGGTGGTTCTCAGCTTGACGGCCTCGGCGCGCTGAATAGGCTGGCGCGCTGAATAGCGCGCCTCCCCATTCCGGGGGCGAGTTGGGGAGACCGTTGTCCCCCCTCCTGAGGAGGGCCAGACCGTAAGGGATGGCCCTGGGTCAGCCGGGGTGCGAGGGATATGTCGATGACAACCTCACCTCCGGCCTAGCACCACGACCCACAGTCGGCGTGCGGTTTTAGTGGGTTCGAGTCCGACATATTCACGCCCCGCTTAAAAGATCCGGGACTGTAGGAAGAAGGAAGCACGTGAGCTGTTAGAGAAATCCTAAACTTTTTGGTGCGGCAAAGAAAACAGTCGCCGAACTGCTTGGTTCTTGAGGGAATATTGTACACTGTATGCGGGTGACATTTAAGCCCTCCACGTGTTGTTGGTACACTTGCTAAATGGAAGATATTCTGACGCAGGCACTCCTCTCAGGGTTAGGAGGCTAGATGACAGTCACTTCCAGAAAAAACACATACCAATCAAAAGCAATAAGCAGACCTCGAGCTCTAAATTATAAACTATTACCAAATATAATCAAAGTACGAAAATTGAAAATCGATATGCGTATATTTATCGGCAGACACGATTGTGAATGGCGGATACCTACAGGTTTCTGCCTATACTAAAACTAAAACAGCGTGATTATATGTATGTAAACCGAAACTTACCGACAATTTTTATAATAAAACACTTCCCATGAGTAATAGCACTGAAATCTGCAAGTGAATCAAAATTGACGTGCGTGGAGTTTTGTTTACACTGGCGTTGCTATGGCAACGGTGTTGCTATAGCAACGAAGATTTTACGTCACGAAATGATTCACAAACTCCATGGTAAGGTCTCTATTTTTTATACTACTTAGGAGGCAGACAAGGTTTGAATGAATTTTACAGCATTAAGTATGCTAACTATACAAATCGAATACATAGGGACAAATTAAACTTCTCGGGCGAGACTCGAACCCGCGATCTTTCCCTGGAGGAATGCCTTGTCCAACTCGGCTACAGAGACACGCCCGATGTGATTCAAATTTAGTTCGTAAGAATATCGGATAAAACAGAAGGGGAATTTGAATCACATCGGTCGTGTCTCGGTAGCCGAGTTGGGGGCGCGGGTTCGAGTCCCGCCCGAGAAGTTTCATTTTTCCCTATGTATTCGAAGCATACGGTTGATGGAAAGTGGTTACGTGCTGACGTGATCCTTCTAATGCCGTTCTTGAATAACCCCATATTGTAGTTGCTAGGAAAAACCACGGCAGGAAGTTGGTTCCGTAGCTTGAGCGTGCAGGAGCTGAAGACATGATGAAGTCTCCCTATACTAACAACAGGCGACAAACCAAAAACTATGTCGAAGCATTGTATTGTAGACCAGTTATTGGACTTTTGAGGGCTCCAACTACCCGTAACGACTGCCATAGATGTTCGTATGGCAACCGGGACCGACGGCTTAACGTGCTCTCCGAGGCACGACCAGACCAATAATAATATTCATACATATCAATACCGCCACTTCACAGAGACTGGGGTCCGGTCGAGTACAACCTATTCCCAAAATGCCTGAGACGTCAATACGCCTAAAATTCAAATCGTCTGTATACCAAACGTCTAAAACCCAAATCGTCATAGAACCAAACAATGTTACACATATAATTAAGATTATTTTAACTAATTCTATAGTGATTTGTTTGTGTAATCGTGTTATATACACTGATCCCAACATTTCAGTTGCTAACTAGCGATAGGATCTACTCAAATAGTTATTTATTACCTACTTACTTTGAATATAATAATAACTTAAAGTTGAACTTAGTGGAATAGAGGATAAGGATATTTTCAAAGGATAACCTGAAAATTGTGTTGTGCAGAGATTAAATGTTGCCATTATAATATATAACTAAGTTCAACCAGTTGAACTAATAGCATCAAAAAATTCCAATTATTTCAACTTTGTTCTTTTTCTGTAAAAGTTGAACTTTCTAGACAAAATTGATCCCATTAGTTGAACTTTCTACTTATTTTTCAACTAGCTTTCGCGTGGATGTCGGTTATCGCGACAAAACATTGCCTATGTCCTTTGTCAAGGTCTAAGCTACCCCTATACCAAATTTTATCAAAATCGGTTCTGTGGTTTAGGCGGGAAAGCGTAACATACAGACAGATAGAGTTACTTTCGCATTTCTAATATTAAGTATGGATTACAAAGGAAGTTATGCACCATCAGTATTTTACCGTCGCTGACCGAGTGCCCGGCGTGGGACACGCCGAGGCGGGTCCTAGTGGCGGCTCTGGGGGTGGGAGTCCTCACACTCGCCACATTGCTCACAGCGATGGTACGATGCGCGAACGCTTGGGGTGCGGCCGCCTCCTTCTGCGAGCAAGTAATGCTCGAGAAGGAGGCGGCCGGTCGGGTCCGGACTAGACTCCGGGCCCGGCAAGCACGCGAAGAGCGAAGGCGAACCGGACTTCGGAGGTCGCAGAACGACCTCCGTCCTCCATGAGCGCTGACCTGGGGGTGACCGGTGGAGCCACCTATCACCCAAGCAGAAGCAGGCCGCGGCGGCGGCGCAAAGTGCGCCTCCCCGTACCCGGGGTAGATGGGGACACCGAGATCCCCGCAACCCGAAGGGGACCATCTCGAAAGAGATGGTCCTGGGTCTGCCGGGGTGCGAGAGATATGCTTTCGGCAATCTCACCTCCGGCAATGAAGGACCCAAGACGGCGTGCGTTTTAGTCGGTTCGAGTCCGACATAATCGCCTCCACCGGCTCCGTGGGGGCGGTATCCGTGGGGATTTTGCGCACAATAAAAAAAAACGTATTTTACCGTTGTCTACCACGGTAGGGTATAGAATGAGCTCTTCTACTCGTATTAGTCCCACCCTCTCCTTTCCTACACAGGATAACACGGGCTGGGCTTAGATATATACGATGTATAGATACGGTGCAAAATATTAGATATAAAAAAATATCTTCAGTCATTATAAGAATAAGGCATTGCGAATTTCAGGCATTGCGGGAAGAAAACATTTTAAGATTCAGGCGAATCGGGCCTAAGTCATGTTGAATTCAGACAACTTGGGAAACAGACGATTTGACAATCGTTTATACTGCAATCAGGCATTTTGGGAATAGGTTGTACTCGACCGGACCCGTCTAGTCATCTATTAAAGAAAAACAATTTATAGGTAGGTACTGTCACTTGCATGGTATTAATGAGAACTCTCTGAAATTATACCATCTTATATTCTATTTGAAGAAGGCATATTATATATTATAATTCCATTGATTTGATTGATTACAAAATATTAATAAATATTCTACGACATTCTACACAGTCTAGAATGCAATTTATTTTTTAATAAATGACACGTCAATTTGACTTCACATCGCCTGATGGTAAGCTAAAGGCAAAATCTCAAAAAGAGGGTCACCATCGTGAACATGTAGGTACCATGTTAACAGTGGTGGCACTCAGCTTGACGGCCTCATCAGATGCCTCTTCACGCCCCGCCTTAAGGACCCGGGACTGTGGGAAGAAGGAAACACGTGAGCTGGCAGGGAGTTCCAGGTCTTAATGTTGCGGCATAGGAATGATTACTCTCATCTCTCTCGACGTCAATAAGAAACAAGTTTATTGTTGAAGAATGAGAATAAATGACTTTGACTTTGAGTAACGCTAGCTGGGGTGAAGAAGAAATAAATTGGAATTGTTGGATTAATAATACCTACTGCCTAGGAGATTAATAATCTATTATCGCAGTCGCTAGTCCCATCGTCAGTGTCCACGTTTCGGTCCCGTAGGTGATAACGAGGTCATGACAGCCTCTATGGCGTAGCGGTAGTGGTAGTGAACGCGACCGCTACGCAGGAGGCGCGAGTTCGATCCCCGCTCAATGTAAATACCTATTTGTGTGCATAAATATGGATATTTGGATTAGTCAGGGCCCTGTTTAATAAAGCTGACAATTCGACATATATGTCAAATAATGACAAAATTGTGGAATTGTCGCGCTAAGGCTGTATAATAAAGGTGACAAATATGTCAAAAATTGACTGTGAAATCTTGACATATTAGTCATTTAAAAACCCGTTTAATAAATCTCGACATATGTCACAAAACCACAGTCAAATTATTACGTCACGACAATTGTCGAATTGTCGCGACAATTTTGTCGTCTTTTGACATATTTGTACGTAATAATGTTTTATGAAGCTGAATAGACCCAGGCCATCTTGCAGATGCGTAGAAAATTTCCAAGTTTGGCCCGCATACCACCATAATATTAATTGAGTGGTTTCCGTTTCTGTCTACAAACGCAGATTCATTTTGATAAGGTGCATCTAGAGGAATTAAAGAACCGTCCACAATACCAGATATTCTAGGTATTCCATTATGACTCATGAAAAGTGCTGGTATTCGGTTACAATTATCAGGCCAGCGAACTTCTTCTCCGAGTAATTCAGAAGTCACGGCTCCACATACCCTTCTTATGCAATGATGTACGGTTGCTTTACTAAGACCATGTGCATCACCAATAACGTGGTACTGCGAACCATAACCCATCCAATGCAAAGCGCATAAAATTTGTTTGTCGGGTGTCGGTGCTAGGTTTCTGCTTGTATCGTGTTCAAGTCTATGACCAATTTTAGCAATTAAATATTCTACGGTAGTTTTACATACCCGAAATTTTTCTTTGAAGCAGAAATCTGTAATTGAGAAGGAAAAATTGATTCTGCTTTTAAATGATCGTCGTTGTCTCCTCGTTTGTATTTGTTCCAAGTACTCATCATCACAACTCTCACTGCTCGATGTTAGTACCATTTTTTGTAATAAACCTTTTAAGTATATTATTTATTTATTTATTTTAAACTTTATGCACATAAGTTTGTACAAAGGCGGACTTAATGCCAAAGGCATTATCTAACAGTCAACCTTAGGGTGATGCAGAGATACTTTGAGGTAGGTGCAGACAGAAGATTAACTATTTAGTTTAATGTAATAATACATACAATAAACATACACACTATAATACATAATATTCCATACATATACAATTACCTATACCTACCTACCTATACCTACAATTATTATATCTGTGCTTTTACGTATAAACCCTTTCTTACACCTTCGAAATTTAAAATATGATTTCGCGACAGAGGGTAATGCTCCTGTCAGAATTGTCGGACAATTCTACAAATATGTTAATATGTCGTGACAATTTTCTGTTTAATAAAGCAGATTTGACAAGTTTTCCGCGACAAATTGTCACTTGTCACCCGTCGCTCAAAAAGTTTTATTAAACAGAAATATGTCAAATTGTCGCGCCAATCCGACATATTTGTAAATTTTCCACCGTGACAATTTTGTCACCAGTAAGTTTTATTAAACAGAAAAGTTGTCGAATTGTCAATTTCTGACATATGTCGGACTTGTCGAATTGTCAGCTTTATTAAACAGGGCCCTGGTCGTGCTTTGGAGAGCACGTTAAGTCGTCGGTCCCGGTTGCCATACGAACATCTATGACAGTCGTTACGGCCCGCTGAGTTTCTTGCCGGAGTCTTCTTAGGTCTGGGCCGCGTTCCGAACCAGTGGCAGTAGTCCACTTCCTAAACTAGTATTTAATATTTACTTTATATTGACGTTTTGTAAGTTTCGATTTAATGGTCTATGCAGAATAAACGATTTTTGAATTTTGAATTTTTGAGTTGGAGCCCTCAAAAGTCAAACAACATTGGTCTAGCTGCAACGCTTCGATATCGCCTTTGAGTTGTGGCGGTCAGATGGCAATCGCTTCACAGAAAATATCGAAGTTTAGCCAAATCCGCAGTTAGACTGGTAAAGCGGACCCCAGACTCCAAGCTGAAAGCTTCAGATGCGACTGGGATTAACGCTAAGAGCAAGAATAAACACTGACCTAAGTCAACATTATTGTTTCACTAAATAACATGGCTGTATCAACGTTAAGTCGTTTCTTATCACGAATATTTTCTAATCAACATAAAAAAATTGAAAATTCATTCCAACCGAAATACATTCAGTACGCCTTTGTCAATAAAAAACCATGCTAGTTTCATTTTCACGTGAATAAAGCAATATTTCCACGATTTAATTACTTTTGCATCTAATTTCGTTCGACACGTGATGCCATCTATCCGCCAAGCGTCGAACTCTGTAGTAAAAGTCAATACTGTCACGTGGTACAACTTGCTTGAGAGAAAAAAAAAACAAAACCTGTTTTAGCTCAGTGAAGTGACGTGCGCGATGTTTTTGTGTCGTGCTTCATAGAAGGTATCCAAGTGAATTTTACCGTGTAATTTTTATAATACAATACGTATATTTACCAATAATAGTTCTTGACATAGTGTATTACGTGTAAATTAAGAGATATTGTCGTATTTGTCGTTTGAAAGTGTTTAGTTATTGTCATTCCGACCTGCAAACATCGGGTGAATGAATCCGTTTGATAGTCACAATAATTATTACAAATACGGAAAAAAAATGTGCAATCACTCTCAGTAGTTCAATATACGATGATTATGTGTGTACATACGTTTAATAAATCATATCTATGTGTGAAATTGTGTTAAAGAGATGGGTGACAGACTAAAACAACCATTCAAATCGAAATATACTTTTGTAGCCAGTGATTCGTTAGAAAAATGGATGTTATAACTGGATTGTCCCCTCTAAGTAAGTATTACCATGGCTTTCTATCAGAAAAAGGGTCAGTTGATTGGTATTCGAGACGTATGCTTAAGGTCTATGACCATACAATGGTATTTGGAAAATTTGCATAAACAATTCCTCGATTGCAGCGAGATTGTCTTGGATTTTTATTTTAAGGTCGAATTGCAAGTTTTTTTTTTCTTTTTGATATTGTGCTTTTTGTTCTACTTTTTTTAAAATTGATTTAGAAATCTTTATGACTGTTTATTAGCATATTAAGTGTTAATTTAATTAAGCTTGACACAAATAATTCGTCACAGAAAATAAAATTAGTCACATCTTAAAATCGACGTATTAAAGATTATTATGCAGGCATTTTTTATTATTATGAATTATACATGTGTATGAATACCTACCTCTTAAATATTGTAGGACACGACATCTATACCTACTTAAATATGGGTTCTAGAATGCGAATGCTTACATACATTTTTATGTCACAATAACAAAGGTAATCTTACATAGGTACCTAAAAACAATCAGAGCAATGCAAATTTATAGACATTCATGCATATAAATATATACACTCGACGGGAATCGAACCCGCGACCTCTGACGTGACGTAGCTCGAACGCCCATCAGGTTTTTTTAAAACAGAACATCAATCAATATTGCCAGACCCAAAAAAGTGTCATACTCCCGAAATTATTGTCTACATTTTTTTGTTTGGTTACCCTTAGTAGACGAGCAATGTCTATGGTAATGACCCTGGGTCAAACTAAATAATCAGTAAGTTATCTTTATAATGCTAATAACCATGTAACTATTAACCTCAAGCACTTATATCATTAAATTTTAAAATAAATCATAGGTATATTACTTAATAAGAGTAATTTTTTCACACGTTTTTTAAGGTTCCGTACTTCTAAAGGAAAATCCAAGCGGAACCCTTATAGGATGACATTGTTGTCCGTTTGTCTGTCAAGACATTTTTCTCAAGAATGCGTGGAGGTGTCAAGTTGAAATTCATACCACATACCCAGGTCTATAACGCCTTGAAACTGTGCAAAAATCAAGCTTCTAAGTCACCGCAATCAAATCTTCTAAGTTAAATATCGTCGTTACGCCTGGATACACCGATAAATATTTATTCATTATTATAAATATATAGCCTAGTGGTATGGGTAATGCACTGCTGAGACGAGGTCTCGGGTTCGATCCCAGGTTTACCATAGCACGCACCAATGACTTTTTCGATGCTTTTCGAAGTTATGTGTGTATTTATCGCAGGTTTATAAGTGGCAATAGGCTCGCCACCTATTACATTGGGACCTAAACATAAACTGGCAAAACGTGGGTGCTAGCACCTCTGCCTACCCCTTCGGGGAATACAGGCGTGAGTTTATGTTATGTATATTATTTATTTTCCGCGTCCCAAAACGCTTTGTGTATAACTGACACTAAGCAGTTTGGGACGCGGATTTTTGTTTGAAAGATACATAGCGGAAAATGCTATTTTTAGTCTTTTAAGATATCACAAAACGGCCATGGCAAATTTTGCCTTAAAAGTGAATAAAGTCGTTTTCAAAAAAAAAATGTTTATCGGTTTTTCCAGGCGCAACGACGATATATTGAGGTTTATGTAGCGTCACTGAATACAAAATTTGTACGGAACCATCGGTACGCGAGTCCAACTCGCACTTGGCTGGCTTTTTTATTAGTTTCATCAGTAACCTGTAGCTTAGGCGTTAAAAGCCCCATAATCCCTTTACGATCAAGAACCATTATCCCACTGTCGTGAACCCACTTAATCAATTAGCTTATTGCAGTCCACTGCTGGACCTAGACCTCTCCCAATATGCACATTGAACCTGCTATCCCTCCGCGTCCAGTCCGTCCCAGCCACCTTACCAGGTTTTCACTCCTCCTGGCTAGGGGGCGTTCTACCTTCTGTTTGCTTTCTCGCGGTCTCCACTCTAGGACCCGTTTGCTCTAACAGCCGTCGGTCCTTTGATAGAACTGGCCAGCCCACTGCTACATCAGCTTGACAACCTCACCTCCGGCCTAGCACCACGACCCCCAGTCGGCGTGCGGTTTTAGTCGGTTCGAGTCCGACATAACCTCCCCTTACGGCTTCGGCATCGGTATCCGAAGGGATTTCCGCACGAAAAACAAACTACTTCTGCTTGCTTATTCTGCGAGCTATGTCGGTAACTTGACTTCTTTGTCGAACGACCTCGTTACGAATTCTATCCTTTAAAGAGATTCCAAGCATAGCTCGCTCCATAGCCCGCTGTGTCACTAATTCATGGACTAGACCATCGTCAGTGTCCGTCTCGATCCCGTAGGTCAACGTAAAAAATAGGTAGCATCACTCCTAACACCTGAGCAATTTAACTTAGCTGGGGGGATTAGTGGGATTACAGTAATTTCGGGATTTTTGGGTAATACATATATTTTGGTACTTAAAATGGTAGATCTGGCACCAAATTTTGGTATTAATGGGATACCTAGGGACACGTATCTTGAACCTAAATCGCGAGGCAAACGGGACCCCGCAGCCCTGATACGCGCGGATTGTTTTTTGATGATCTACAATCTACATAATGCTTGATATTTTCTAAAGTTTACGCGAATATCATTCATTGAAATGATACCACTTTTTAACTAATTCTATTGCGATATAGTTGTTATTATTTAATTATTTACCTATTTTTAATCCGACATTTCGGCCATTTTCAGCAGCAGGGTGACTAATGATGGTAGTTGTCACATAGTTTGAAGTATAAGATATCTCACAGTAGCCGAATCATGATGAATTGTTGGTGTTAGGGCCGGCGCCCAGTGCCGGCATCGGCAAGCATGAGGATTTGTATTTGTCGAATAACAATAGATCTTATTATTATAGATATAAGGTTGAACTTTAATTGGTAACTATAACGCTGCAGAATGCCGATCGATGCCGACAATAGTCGACGATCGTCATTGAAATTTCAATTTTATGATAATAGTGATAAGATCTATTATGCTTGGCCAAAAAAAAATCCTGAAGCTCGCCGATGCCGATAATAGGCGCCGGCCCTTACTATTTACGCAGAACGAGCTCACTGTGTTGTTAAGTCTTGCTGTATGTTGCTGTTTACTAAGTTTGATTAAGCGGATGACTGGGTCCCAGGTTGGTGGTCCGCAGTTGCAATTTATTCTTGGGGAATTTGAGTTCATCCATCGCAGTAACACATCGCCATCCTCAAAAAAAACACCCAAGAAACGTGTACTGCGCGTATAAATCACATTTTATGTTCAAGATATTATGTCCCGAGTAATAGATTCACCGCTAAATATGGCAGATCTGCCGCCAAATGTACCTATATGAATCATTGCCCGCGGAATATGACCGCGCGCCTACAATGGCTAGATATAGATTACAAGAAATTGATTTAATGATCCTTTCGTATTCGGTTACTTGTGATAATGCACGAAAATAAGGGCCCATCAAGCGGGGCTAATTGATGTCGCTCGAGCTACATAGGGCATATCAGGAAAATATATTGGTCGCTAATTGACTATATTGGTCCACCCAATCCTAAAATACCAGTTAGGCTGAAGGGGTAGGTCTATAAAACGATCATTAGACCTGTCCTTTTACACGGCTGTGAGGCGTGGCCGCTGTTGGAGCGACACAAGCAGATGCTGCGTGTCACGGAGATGAAAATGCTGTGTGGAGTCACGCGTAAAGATCGCATCCGCGGCATGTCCGTGACATCGCAGATAAAATGCAAGAGAGTTGTCTCCGCTGGTGCGGCCACGTCTTGCGGCCACCGCCCAGCTACGTGGGTAACAAATGCCTGTCAATGGCGCCCCCACCGGGTCCAGGTAGAAGGGGTAGGCCCAAGAAGTGCTGGCTTGGCGTCGTGAAGAGTGACATACGTGCAAACGGTCTCACTACCTTGGACGCCCAAGATCGTGCGAAGTGGAGGAGGAAGAGCCGGAAGGCGGACCCTGAGCTCCGAGGGCACCGTGGCCTCAGATGCAATCAGGACTAAAGTCTTTATGTAGATGATGATGATGACCACCCAATCGCATCCGAAGGGTGTCCGTAAGAGGCGACTACGGAAATTAGCAGACGATATCACTGCAAGAGAACGAAAACTCGGAATAAAACAAAACCAACCTATCTGGCCAGCGTGGAAACAGTAGACCAAAGCCTCCCAACATTAGAAGATACCTATGTCCAGCCGTGGACTCCGATAGGCTATTTAATTGATTGCTGTTTTACTGACAAACATTATTAAGACGAGTTTAAATGACCTTTCGCGACGCCATCTTTCTTGTTCCGCTCAGTCGTAGTATGTCATAGGATTCATTGCATAGAATTGATAATACAGAATATAAACAGACTCCAATGATTCACTCCACTCCTAGCTGCGCATTGTGATAGTATATTACATAATAATAAATAATAGGACGTAGTAATGAACAGCTAAAATTAATAATACGACTCATTTCGTGTGATAGATTTTGAGAGAGTATCGTCGATATAGCTTTAGTCCGGGCTGCATCTAAAGCTTGTACTTTTACCAGGGTCTGTTCTCTTGATTAGGCTTATATGAAAGTGCATACATACATATACTGACGCCTGTAAATACCTGGGCAGAGGTGTCTTGAATAAACAATAGGCTATTTGACTAAGTTGACGATTCTTCCCAATACTGCTTGATATGATGATGATAGCTTGTTCTGTAAAAATATGCCTTGCAAAATAAAATATTGCATATCTAAACTGAAAGTATGACTTTTCATTAGTTGAAATTCCCAAAAAAAATCAAAATATAAACAATCAAATTCAATTCAAATATATAACTTTTTAGATTTCTCATTCAATTTTAAATAACTTTTATTATGAACTATATACGTGTAAACGCAACGTAGACCGAGATAAATGCGATATTCTCTTGCACTCCATACATTTGCACTATGCGCTACAGAAGCGTGACGTCACAGTTTCGTACGATTTTGTATGGAGCGTTTTCGGGCGGCGCGACAAATTGAATTTTTCAAAATCAAATATCTTGAAAACTATTTGTCGTACGAAAATTTTACTTTTACAGTTCATTATATTATATGAAAGTGGTCATTTTTCGAAAGTAAAAAAAAAATAGTCAAATAGCCTATTGCGTTAAAGGATGACATCCAACGCACGTTTCTCCGACTATGAATGCCCACGTAATAGGGTGTAGACCTATTGCTGTTTAGCGCGCACTTTGTCTGAAGGCCGTATTCTAGAATGAAACTCAGCCTGAATCCCCGATTCCGGAATCGGGGATTCAGCTGATTTGTTTGCTATTCTATGAAATCTTTTCTCTAAGATTTCTTGTCACATAGGTACAATAATGACAACGGGTATTAACGACTTCGACCAGGTTATATCGGCCGTGGTTAGCTGTGAGTCAGCCTGTGACCACGGCCGGTATAACCTGGTCGAAATATCAGGTAAATCAAAAGTACGTAGGTATGTACAGGAAGGGTGGATAGTTTCTTCTATTACATCAGGAAAAATGTTTTTTTCAGGCGGGGCTTGAACCCACGACCTTTCCCTTACAGGGGGATGCTTTCACCAACTGAGCTACTGAGACACACCTGAACCAAATTAAATTTCCCTTCTACATATACCTACCGGGTGTAAGGGGAACGCATCCGAAGCCCAAAACCCCTAGTATTTTTTTTTGTCCAAGTAGATTTTATTTTTATGCCAATGTGTTATGTACCTGGAGTACTACTAGGGGTTTTCACCTTCGGGAGCGTTCCCCTTACACCCGGTATATACGTCTTTAAGGCGACGCCGACCGGTGGATATTTAGCATAAAAAATTTCATTACAAAAAAAAGTTAGTTTCTTTCACAGTCGAAGATGTCTTCTATTCTCCTTCCAGACTGTCCAAGTGTCCACACAATTGGATGATGATGTGAACGATGTCAAGGCGGGAAGGTACTAGGAATTCGCGCCCTAACGAGGGCACAATGGACCGGGGCTCCAGCCATTATGTCGTTAAATTGCTTTTATGGGTGCGGTACAAGATGGAGAGACGGAGATAGCGATTTATTTAATACTTTTTTGTTCATAACATATCTAAGTACATATATTCGTATATGAAAGAAGAAAGAAAGAAAGAAAAAAACATTTAATTCTACTACTCGTGCGAGTTAACATGGCACCTGGCTCGGGGCTTTGCGCGGGGGAGCGGGAGGGGTGTATGCTGACGCTACTAGCCTCGCACGGCGAGAGCGGGGTCGCGCGCGGGGAAGCGGGAGGAGGGTGTTTTCGATGCAGGTGCCATGTTAATGCGCACGAGCTATAGACACGCACAATGAACATCCATCCACTTAGTAGGTACATAAATATCTTATAATCATGGAGAAGTAAATGATAGCGGAGTTGTTGCAAGGCAATCGAGTCGCGTGCCATCCAAACGTCAAATGGACTCATTCGGTAGGAACGTTATACCTATGAAGTCCTTCGACTTTTGACACCCTGCGCGTCCCTCTTCCCACCCGCATTCGGCGCGCGTTTTTATTAGGAGAAATATCAATGAGGCATCTCTGTTACTTAATCATATTCTGTCCTCCGTGCTTATAATCTACAATACGTATATATATATAATCTATTCATATAATAATCCATGCATAATCATTGTGCGAGCCCGAATATGGCCATCATCTCAGCATAAATGCTACGCATACCGATAAGAATGCGTAGCGCTGGTTTTCGGATGGGTCCACTCGTATTTGCTGACCAGTAAATCCCAGAAGGTATAGCAGAGGTGTATTAATTCCCACATTTTGCCAACTTTACGTGGGACTGAAAATCATCCCACGTTATAAGCGACGAGCCTGTATTGCAGGATAAGGCTGAAATTGACAGCCAAAATTGTATCAGCTAAAATTGGCCGCCAAGATTTTCAACAATATTATATCAACCATACACATAGTAGATTCGGTTCTCAGCATTCCATGGATTCACCGTGCGGTCGCCGGGTCCATGGCGTGGTACAGAGAGGAATACTGTGACGGCGCCTGGGACTTGCGACCCAGATGTATGTTTAGGGTTCAAGTTCGTCACAAGTGTTCCCCCCCTCTACCTATCAAAATTTGGTAAGATCCTATCAACGCCGTTTTAGATATTCGTTTAAGTAAAGAGCTTACTGAAGCTTATTATATATACATGCTTAATATAAGTAGAGGGTGTAGTGGGAACCGGATCAGACGCCACGCGGGCGGAAAAAATTGGTATGAAGTTCGCCGGGTCAGAGTATAGTATATGACAACGTGTCCTCTTGACGGTAATAAGCTCGTCCCTTTTATGAATGACGGAAAATCGTGTTAGCCAGATGTGGGCGTTATACATACACCTATACAGAGAGAATATAATTATGGATGTTGGAACTCCCTCACGTGTTTCCTTCTTCCTACAGTCCCGGGTCCTTTAACGGGGCGTGAAAAGGCATCTGATGAGGCCGTCAAGCTGAGTGCCACCACTGTTAACATGGTACATGTTTCCGATGGTGACCCTCTTTCTGAGACTTTGCCTTTAGCTTAACATCACGCGAGTTGAAGTCAAATTGACGTTTCCTTTATAAAAAAAGCGATAGACGGTTGAATAAAGAAAGAGAATCAATAAATCGCTTATAACTGGTGACTTGGGCTTAACACCGGCTTATCTATCATGTTCTGTTCAGCTTATTCCGCTGTCAGCAACACACACATATAGACACACACTATGTCGCTGTCAATATTGTATTGATATAATATCATGTCCTATAAAATGTACAGATATAAAAGTACTACCTTTTGCCCGCGGCTCCGCCCGCGTGGATGTCGGTTATCGCGACCAAACATAGCCTATGTCCTTTCTCAAGGTCTAATCCAAATTTCATCAAAATCCGTTCAGTGGTTTAGGCATGAAAGCGTGACATACAGACAGAGTTACTTTCGCATTTATAATATTAGTATCGACTGAGTCCGCTTACGGACAGCCTCGGTAGCTTAGTGGTAAAGGAGTCGGCCTTACGATCGAGGGGTCCCCGGTTCGGTCCTGGCCATTACACTACCGACGTGAACCCACTCCTAGCACAAACATTTAGCTGAGTTGGAGGAGTTAGAGGGAATATTAGTAACTTCGGTTCTAATATTCTTTAAAAAAGAACTACTCCAACCGAGGCGAGGTGAGAAAAGGCTTAGGGAATGTTCATATAACATAAATTAATAATTGTAAACGATTGGACTGCTCTCCACAAATTCTAGAAACAAAATTACCTAAGAAAATTCTTATGAAAATTTTTGAACATGTTTTCGAGTTTCGACGATAAGGTGGTTAAAAACAGTCGCACAGGTGTTCCTAATGTGGTATAATCAGTGTATATACATGTATATATACTGGCGTCACAATAGATCGCTCTAACTCTTGTAGTTTCATTGTCTTAGTACGTGGGAACTGCCACTGTGTAGGTAAATCAGTAGTCTTATTTAGTACCTTATGTAATAGTTAGGGGTCCCGTGGACACATTATTTATTGGGGGTCGAGGGGTCGAGAGTGGAGTGGACTAACCCCGTCTTAACACTCTCGAAAACAATTGCCGCTCGCACGTCCACGCCTGGCGAGAATGAGAATTCCCTCGCAATTGAATATTGATCGTATCCGTAAGCAAAGTTTTAAAGCATAAAGGCTTAAGGTGAAATGTCACTTGCGAAGACATACGAGTTTGTAGCAAAAAAAACGTGATATTTAATTGAATGTGATACATAATATGATTAATTGTTTTACGGCTGCCATGTTATATTATAATATTTGAGGTAGGTAAGTAGGTATATTACAACAAAAATTTTAAATGTCTTTAATAGTATAACACTCACCGGGATATATACTGGTATACTGTACAGTACACCGTGATCATGGCGCTTGAAACAGCGCCGAAATATCGGTTAATAAATACAAACTACGAGTATACACATGGTAAATATCCCGGTGAGTGTTATACTATTAATGTTAATGACCATGTCAATCTCAAGTCTTTAAACGTGCCTGTTCTAGAACCACTATTACCAGTATACCACCAAGCTATGATTTAATTCATCCAAATAGCTCTGTATAGTT
This sequence comes from Eilema sororculum, assembly GCA_914829495.1. Lineage (NCBI taxonomy): Eukaryota > Metazoa > Arthropoda > Insecta > Lepidoptera > Erebidae > Eilema > Eilema sororculum. The sequence continues at coordinate 4,183,591 of OU618561.1, forward strand.
TATCTCAGAGCATCCTGATGCTCGGATTATTACATTTATGTTTCAAAGTCGAAAATTATTGTCGAATTTCGAACACTGGCTTCATAACAATATTTTTACGACTTAAGTACTCTATATCGTTACAATAAATCTTTATAGCTTTTATAAGTAGGTAGTATACATGAAATAAAAGCAAGTTTTTTTAGCAATATTTAAGTGAACTATTAGGTTTTTTTAGGATTGCGTACCTGAAAAGAAAAAGACGGAACCCTAGGAACGTTTCTGATCGGTCGATATTAGGTTTTTATTTTAGGGTTTTGTGCCTCAAAAGGAAAAAAACGGAACTCACTTCGTTGTTTCGTTGTCCGTCTGTCTGTCTGTCAAGACCTTTTACTCAGAAAATCTAGCTGAAATTCATACCAGTTATTTAGGTCTGCAACGTTGTTGTGAAAAAATCAAACACTAAACGCAAATACGATCAGAAGAAAGTCATTTATGTAGCAACTTGTGTCAAAAACGAGTGCATCCCTCGATTCAGTTTTGGTTCCGTACAAAACTGAATCGAGGGATGCACTCGTTTCTGTGCGCGAACCCAACTCACACTTATCACCGGTTTTTATTGTTGGTGCGGCGCCAATTCGTAGCATAGACAATAGAATTGAATCAATTTCGGATTCGCGTCATTGGGAATTTTTGGATTCCTCAATCAATCAATTAGCCATCATAGTCCACTGCTGACTACGTTTTTGGGTTCCTAACCTCTCCCAATTTTTGGGTTCCTAACTACGTGTATTTGGTTGTTCGTGATCTTAGTAGCATAAATTTTGTTTTTCCTCGTCTTCCGCCGGGATTTTTGCATCCAAATGGCTAGTGGAGCCCGGGGTTGCTCTTCCACTATCATATTCTTGTGGATTGGTTGATCTCGACTTTTACGGAGGTGACTGCCGACTGATAGCTCCAAGATGCAACCCTGCACTGGACCCTTGTCCATCAATCAGTGGTTATGCCAGTTTATTGGTGATGTTTATTTAGGCTATAAAGATTTTGCTAGACTGATCTAACTGCAATGCTTCGATATCGCTTTTGGGTTGTGAAGATTAGTTGGCAGTCGCTTGTAAGAAAATATTGAAGTTCAGCCATACCGCAGTTCGGAGTCATAAAAGCGGGGACCCCTGTTTTGTTTTTTTTCGTGGAGCCGGAAAGTGAGGTTATATCGGATTCGAACTGACTAAAACCGCACGCCGACTGAGGGTCGTGCTAGGCCGAAGGTGAGGTTGTCTTCGACATATACTTCGCACCCCGGCTGACCCAGGGCCATCTCTTACGGTCTGGCCCTCCTCGAGAGGGGGACAACGGTGTCCCCGACTCGCCCCCGGAATGGAGAGGCGCGCTTATCAGCCCCCGCCTCGGTCCGGCCGGACCCCAGACACTAAGTTAAAAACTTTGAATACGACTGGGATTAGGATGAAGAAGAAAGACCTTGCTGGGGACCTAAATACCCAAACACAAGTTATTTTATGTTAATACGTATCCATTGTACGAGTGTTTCCAAAAATAGCCACCATTGTTGTTTAGATATTCTTAAAATCAGATGTCTGAATGTGATAAGACTTCTTGTTATACTTTTTGTGTGGTACATGTGCATGACAAACTGGATTTGTACTTTGGCTTCGCTTAAGTTAAAGTAAGACAATATAACAATGTATGTATTGGTCGACGAAAACATATGTTTTTTATACCGCTTAGGTGGTAAACAAGCACACAACATTGCTCACCTGATGGGAAGTGGTTACCGTTGACTATGGACGTCGTATGAACGTCGGTAGCTTAGTGGTTAAGGAGTCAGCCTTACGATCGAGATGTCCCGGGTTCGATCCTGGCCATTGGACTACCGACGTGAACCCACTCCTAGCACAAGCAATTTAGCTTAGTTGGAGGGGTTAGCGGTAATATTAGTAATTTCGGTTGCTAATATTTTCTTTAAAAAAGAAAAACACACCACCCGGGGCTTCACAGTCGTGCTGCTTACCTTTCTAATGCCCTTTTTGAAGAATCTCATATAGTAGTCGTTTGGGAAAAACAAAGCAGGGAGCTTATGCCACAGCGAAAATTCACTAATGGACTATCAACAAAAAAATATGATATTACAAAAAGGCGCGCGATGCCTATACAGATAGGATAGGTGTCAAAATTCATTCAATCATTTATCTAGTTACCACGTACTGTTCCAAATTCTAAATCCATACTCAATATTATAAATGTGAAGGTAACTCTGTCTGCCTGTCTGTCTATATGTTACGCTTTGACGCGGAAGCCACTGAACTGATATTGATGAAATTTGGTATAAAGACTATACCTTGAAAAAGGACATAGGCTATGTTTTGTCGCGATAAGCTACATTAACGCGGACTGAGCCGCGTGCAAAAGCTATTGTATTATAATGTTTAATTTTTCCAAGCGACTACAATATGGGGTTCTTCAAGATGCGTATTAGAATATTTTTGTAGGATCGGCAAGACTAGTGTGACGTGGTGATGCCCTGTACACGACCATAGACCACGGTAACCACTTACAATCAGGTGGACCGTGTGCTTGTCTAGCATAAGTGGATTAAAAAAAAAAGTTGTCTAGTTCATTATCATTTTCATACGCATTTCAAACTTACACTGCTGCAGATATTTCTGTACTGTGGCAACAATTGTGTGTTATTTTTGTTAAGTACTGAGAAATGTAGCTCTGTCTCGTTCTCGCGGTATTAATGCCAGCTGATTAAATTGTATGATAACAAATACTGTTTCACTAAGACAGAATATTCTGTTCTGCAATTTTGATTTTGCTATCATTATTTTTGTATTGATTTAAGCGGGGCGGTATCCATACTTGATGGCCTCATCAGATGCTTTTGACACCCCGCTTGAAGGACCCGGGACTGTAGGAAGAAGGAAACACGTGAGCTGGCAGGGAGTTCAAGGTCTTAATGGTGCGGCAAAGGAAAGAGTCACCGAAGCGTTAGGTTATTGATGGCATATTCTGCACCGTTTGTGGGTGTCATCTAAGCTCTGCACGTGTTGTTCTGTGAACTTCTGTGTAGGGAAGGAGAGGGTGGGACTAATATAAAGCACGCCAAGGCCTCTCCATTAGGTATTTCTACTGACTAGTCAAATTAGCTACTTTTTACTAAGCGTCAAAACGATAAGTTTTAAGGTAACTTGTATGAAAAAAGATTTAGTGACGTCATAAAATTTAATAGTCAAATCAGTTACTATTATACTAGGTTGGGTGGATGATTAAAAATAAATAAAAACTATAAAATAAGAACGGACACAATTTTTACCGCTCTTTTAACATTCTTAATCACCCGACTACGGCGAAGCCAAAAGGAGGGTTATGATTTTGACAGGCTATGTATGTATGTATGTATGTATGTTCATTTGTTCCCTCATAGCTCCTCAACTACTTATTAGAACTGAACAAATGAGGTATCGTTACAAGCGGCTTGATCGTCCGATGGTTATAGGCTATATGATGTGTCACCCAATCTTGTACGGCGCCCTCTAGCGGTCATAAGGTACTGTGTCAAAAAATAAATTTGAGATAAATATGCCATGTTTGGTATCAATTGAAAGTGCTTAATGAGCACATTTCAAATATGTATAAATTATTAGCTTTACCTTGCCTCAAAATAATTTAAATAAAAAATAAAGTTAAAACTAAAACCCGACTACCGAAAAATCACGCTTTAAAAAGTGACAAACAAGAAAATATCAAGGATAGCCGTGGTCGTATGCCACTTTTCCCTAGAATATATTGTTTTGTTAGAGTACTCGTAACTGGCATACGACCACGGCTATCCTTGATATTTTCTTGTTTGTCACTTTTTAAAGCGTGATTTTTCGGTAGTCGGGTTTTAGTTTTAACTTTATTTAATAAGCTCGGTTAGATAATTTATTTTAACTATAGGATAACACCCAATTGATGTTAAGCGTGAACTATATGACCCATGTGTTTCTCTATTCGACACGGGTATAGTTCAGTTGATGCATATAGTTTTCATTTTCAATAAATAACAAAATTACCCATTGTTTAAACTATAACAACAACGCATGGTTTTGATGTGACATGACCAATTACAATAACATGGTATAATTCCGTAACCGATAATGATTGACTAAATAAGGTGTAATGTATGACGTCATTTGTGCGGTGACGGAGATAGAATACAAAGATCACTACCCCGTCTAATCCGAAGGGTGTCGTAAGAGGCGACTAACGGAAGAATACGCAGACGATATCACCACAGTATAACGAGTGATCTTACAGTAGTTCATCGCGTTTGATGTTTGCGGAAATGTCGCCTTTTGCAGTTTTGTCAGGGTTGTCACTACAGTTTAAATTTATAATTTATTTTTCTGTAATATTGTATATTAAGTACCCCTATTGGGTCTCTTTGTTCTGTCAAGGCACATCAACTCACGCTAATATAAATAACTAGCTGATGCCCGCGGCTCCGCTCGCATGGATGTCGGTTATTGCAACTTTTGGTTATATCTCCGGTTCTACTCAATCTATTATGATGAAACAATCGTAATATTGTAAGTCTGAGTTATTTCGATTTCAATTTCAATTTGAATTTGTTTGTGTTCGGGTTCGATTTGAATTCGAATTTCGATAAAATTTCGTTAATCGCCAGGATCGCTAAATGCATACTTCCATACTTCCATACTTATATTATAAATGCGAAAGTAACTCTGTCTGTCTATCTGTCTGTCTGTCTTTCTGTATGTTACGCTTTCACGCCTAAACCACTAAACCGATTTTGATGAAATTTGGTATGAGGATAGATTAGACCTTGAAAAAGGACATAGGCTATGTTTGGTCGCGATAACCGACATCCACGCGGGCGGAACCGCGGGCAAAAGCTAGTAGATGATATATTCTTAATTAGCGTCCCCAAAAACCCTGAAAGCGATACCCTACCCTATCGATTTTGGTGAAAATTTCGAGTCCGCCATCTTGGATTGCTAAATAGATGATAATTACTAATTAGCAGTCAGCAAAGACGCTTGGTCCGTCCCTATGTATGCTTTATATCTTTAAAACACTACACTACGAATTTAGATGCGGTTTCTTTTTATGGGGGTCAGCTAGTAGTCTAATAAATCTTTATACAAGCATCAGTTCTGGCTAGCTGACCCGGTGTCAGATCCCGTTCCCGCTGCACCCTCTACTATATTAAGCATGTATTATACATATAAACCTTCCTCTTGAATCACTCTATATAATAAAAAAACCGCATCAAAATCCGTTGCGTAGTTTTAAAGATTTAAGCATATATAGGGACGGACATTTCACAGAACGACAGTCGAAATTTTCACAGATGATGTATTTCTGTTGCCGCAATAAATACCTATTGTTTATTTTATAAAGGACGCGTTAATTTGACTTCACCTCGCCTGATGGTAAGCTAAAGGCAAAGTCTCGGAAAGAGGTTCACCATCGTAAACATATGTATACCATGTTAACAACAGTGGCACTCAGCTTGACGGCCTCATCAGATGCCTTTTCACGCCCCGCTTTCCTTTAAGCCCAGGACTGTAGGTAGAAGGAAACACTTACTAATAACATAAAAAAATCGAAACGAAAGGAAGGTACGGAATAGTACACACTTCGTTCACAAGTCCGACTCACTTAACCGGCTTCTTAAGTAGGACTAACGTGTTGCTTGTGAGATATGCTTGAATCAACTTCTGATGCTGCTGTGATGATAGTGAAGCTATAGAACTCCTTACCGGTTAGGAGTTAGGGGACAGTACTGCAATTGATCGATGGATACTAGGTAGTAGTATGTAGGGCTAACGCGATACTCGTAAGGGTTGGTGCTACTCCTGAGATATAAAATTCTAGCTTCATATCATTATAATAAATATTGTTTACTTATAGCGACGTATGTTTTCCTTAAGCTTTTTAAAATAGATTATTATGGTCGAAGTTCTAAGAATCTGAAAAAACTGGTATTTACAAAACGAAAACACAAAGATCCACCTCTAATGTACACCGCGTGATATTTAAATGACGTCTTGATACTACACTGTTCAGTTGATATAATGTATTCAAAAAAATAGGATCAATAGAAGAATATTTTACCTTGTATAGAATTAAAAATAAATTGTTTTAGACTTTCGGCATTGAATAACTCGTTTTACGAATGGCAGGTAGCGATTTTCGATGAACATAACATAACATAAACTCACGCCTGTATTCCCCGAAGGGGTAGGCAGAGGTGCTAGCACCCACATTTCGCCAGTTTATGTTTAGGTCCCAATGTAATAGGTGGCGAGCCTATTGCCATTAACCGGGCATTTATAAACCTGCGATAAACACACATAACTTCGAAAAGCATCGAAAAGTCATTGGTGTATGCCATGGTAAACCTGGGATCGAACCCGAAACCTCGTCTCAGCAGTACATTACCCATACCACTAGGCTACCGCAGATTACGATGAAATTTTCGATGAAATCAAGATGAACATAAATCTATTGGTTTGGTTTTCAAAACAACTTTAATGGGAATGTCATCTGATCTCCCAACGCTAGAATTGCGCCAGAGCGTCCGAAAATCTATAAAAACTTTACTACACTACCTCAGTAGAGAATTGCAAACCCTAATGTGGCATACATTAATTAGGGTTTGCAATTCGAATACATAGGGAAAAAGAATCTTCTCGGGCGGGACTCGAATCCGCAGTCTTTCCCTTACTGGGGGAATGCCTTGACCAATTAGGCTACCGCCCAATGTGATTCATTTCCCATCTTATACGTCTTTAAGGCGACGGTGGAGTCATCTACCGATTTTCTTCCGAACTATTGGAATATAGTTAGCATACTTAATGCTGTAAAAATTCATTCAAAAGGGTTTGCAATTCCCGATACTGAGGTGGAATAATACTAGTACCAGACTATGCCAATCCCAGGACACCGGCACCGAACACAAATAAATTAAATGGGTATCGCCGGGAAAAGAAATGCTTTACTGGGCCACCTTACAATGAAATTACCGGAACCAGTAGTATTGAAAAATCCCGGGATCCCGTATTTATTGTTGTCAGTACTGTCACTGTAAAAAATCCAGGAAAATCCCGGATGAAATCCCTATGCAACATAGACAGAGCCACGGGCAACAGCTGGTCTGCTGGGGTGCGAGAGATATGCTTTCGGCAATCTCACCTCCGGCAACCGAAGACCCAAGACGGCGCGCGTTTTAGTCGGTTCGGGTCCTACATAACCACCTCCACCGGCTCCGGGGGGTGGTATCCGTGGGGAATTTTCGCACGATGAAAAAACGGGCAACAGCTAGTCAATAAAAAAGTTACACTTCATTAACACGGTGCGTTCAAGCATCGCGTTATAAATATCTGTTATACACTATTATCACTCGCTTGTGTAACTACGACAGAAACAAACGCTTCGTATTGTGACGTCACTTGTGCACTGCGCGTACGCACGGGACTGTTGGAAGAAGACGTACCTACAAGCCAGATAGGCGACTAAGAGCTAGGGCTGTTCCCCATTCGACAGTAAACATACGTACATATAACTACTACTAATTACTGCCAGTGGGGACGCTGTTAGACCGGACGGGTGATCAGCCCTTCTATGTGGGGCCATTTCACCCATATCCCCTATAACGACTGCCATACATATTCGTATAGCAACCGGGAACAGACCAATGCAAATACCCATATTCATGCATGCTACTATTTGCACTGAGCGCGAGCAAGGACACAGAGCTGCACACGCTCACCGAGTGTCCGGCATGGGCCGGACCGAGGCGGGAGCTAGTGGCGGGCCTGGGAGTGAGAGTTCTTACCCGGCGTCTCCTTCAGCGAGCAGGTAATGGTCGTGAAGGAGACGGCGGAACGGAAGAGGCAGCGCGAGCGAGCGAGACTCGCGAACCGCACTGCCCGCGCGCGCAGGCAACTCGGGCGTCGGAGGGCACTGACTGACCTCCGTCCCCCATGAGCGCGGGCCTGGGGGTGACAGGTGAAGCCGCTTGTCACCCCAGCAGAAACACCACGACCCACAGTCGGCGTGCGGTTTTAGTCGGTTCGAGTCCGACATAACCTCCCCTTCAGGCTCCGGCAGGGGGGTATCCGAGGGGTATTCCGCACGGAAAAAAAAACTATTTGCACTGAGCGGGGATCGAATCTGCGTAGCGGCCGCGTTCACTAACGCCACGCCAGGGAGGCTGTCATACACATATACTGACGTCTGTAAATCCCCGTATATTAGCAGCACCCACGTTTTGCCAATTACGATTTACAGTCCCACAACGTAATAGGGGGCGAGCCTATTGCCGTCTATCGGGCCCATTGTCTAGGGCTGTATGTTTACTGTTGGATGGAGTAAACTACCTCGTGTTGTGTTCCCGGCGGTGAGTAGGGTAACCAGAGCTCACTGGAGAGTTTTTGTGCTATCAGTGGGAAGACTAAAGGCTTGTCCTGCTCTGTCTTCTGCACTGACGGCACAGAAAGTGTCTGTCGGTCGGCAGCACGAGTGTAACTCCTCTAGTGTTGTGTAGTGTTAACCATGGCCTCTGGACGAGAGGCCATGGTTAACCACACCACCACAAAAAAGGAAAACCCGACTAACGAAAGCTTTTTCCTATAATATATTGTTTTGTTAGAGTAAGTGGCATACGACCACGGCTATCCTTGATATTTTCTTGTTTGTCACTTTTTAGAGCGTGATTCTTCGGTAGTCAGGTTTTATTAGTTTTAAACTTTATTTTTTATTTCAATTATTTTGCGGCAAGTTAAAGCTAATAATTCATACATATTTGAAATGTGCTCATTAAGCACTTTCATTTGATACCAAACACGGCATATTTACCTATCTCAAATTTATTTTTTAACACAGTATCTTATGAGCGCTAGAGGGCGCCACACAAGATTGAGTGACACGTCATATAGTCTATAACCATCGGACGATCAAGCCGCTTGTAACGATACCTAATTTTTCCATTTCCAATAAGTAGTTAGGAGCTATGAGGGAACAAATGAACATACATACATACATAAATACTAACATACATACTTATATAGCCTGTCAAAATCATAACCCTCCTTTTGTCTTCGCCATAGTCGGGTAGAAAGAATAAGTGTACCTAATTTTAGTTCTAAAAGCTTTTGAAAGAGCTAAATGTTAAATACTTACCTATTGTGTAGTCTTTGTGCAATCGTTCACCATTATAGTTCAATACCTGCCGTGCCCTTTTACTGCCTATAACTATTGGTTCGTATTGCGAATTATTGTGGTTAGACTACTTAAACTATCGACTTGCTGTGTAAAGATAAACTTTATTGTACACCATGAAGCAGTATTATATGACTGCTGTTTCCTTCGCCGCCTTAAAAGAATCCAGAGATTGTGCTCGTTTAATATGAAGGGGCAGTGCATTCCACAGGCGAACTGCATGTATAGTGAAAGATTTATCGTAAAAACTTGTATAGTGCAGTGTCATTGCTAATCTCACTGTATTGTGTAGTATGTATCGTATGCTGCAAATCGCAAGATATTTTATTTTCAACCGAATTCAAAAAGGAGGAGGTTCTCAATTCAAAGGGTACGTTTTTTGTATGTGTGTTACACGATATCAAAACCAAATTATGTATATTATTATTCTTGCGGTGTTGGATAGAGCATATACTTTTTGAATGGTCCCATATCCAAGAAGTCCGGATCTGGTGCTGAGATCCTGGAAAAATTGAGGGAAAATCTCGAAAAATATTTATTAAATACTCTGGTTGGTTACGAACGTCAGGATCAGTGTAAATAATAAAATATCGCTAAGTAGATCGCAGTAGAATCCGTTGAAATTGTATAATTTCATGTTAACTTTCGACATTATATTTATTCTTTATTTTACTTGTATTCATATATTTCTATAAATAACTTCACAATTACTTGGTTTCACGTAAAAGATTTGTTTTCAATTAGCAATCAAGCTGAATGCCTAATATTAAAAAAATAATAACTTCATTGAAGTATTAAACAATATGCGTTCTAAGGTTATTATCAATTTCAACTCATAATTCCAATGCCAACCAACTAAAATACAATTATGTATTAGGTACATACTAGATACAAATTTGGTGAAACAAAGATAGAAATATAGATTAAATAATAAACACATTACTATTCCTTTGCGTCACGCAGTCAGGTAAAAAATAAAGTTTAAAACTAAAACCCGACTAACTCTAACAACAAATTCTAGGGAAAAGTGGCATACGACCACGGCTATACTTGATATTTTCTTGTTTGTTACTTTTTAAGAGCGTGATTTTTCGTAGTCGCGTTTTAGTTTTAAACTTTATTTTTTATTTATATTATTTTGGGACAAGGTAAAGTTAATAGCTTATACATATTTGAAACTAGCTGTTACCCGCGACTTCGTCCGCGTTTAGTTCGGAATAGCTCAAACTCATTATTAAACATGGTGGAAGATTTTCATCCCAACTGGAACGGAAGTACTGGAAATAGTGTAGTGAATTTACGCAAAGGAAACATTTATTTATGTAAAAAAAGAAATAAACTGTATTCAAATCATTTCGAAAACTCGCTTGACATCTTCCACCTTGTACTTTTAAATTAAATATTATGAAGACAGTGAGTTTTGAGTGACTGACTTATAAATACAGGGCTAAACTACTGAAAACTACGAAAATTGACAGACTTCTTCTATGGGCTTGGCAAATATTGCGGAAGTATTTTGAAAAATTCATCATTTTGCTGACGAAATCATTATCAAGTATGTGATGAACATTGTTATATGTGAACTTGGTAATGTTCACCAGTTTTAATGTTTTAAATATTCTTCCTTCCTCACAAATTCTTAAAACATGCTGCCACCACTTACAAACTGAACAAATTAAAATAAGTACATCAAGTATCACACAAAATAGTTTCAAGAAAACCCGGTGCCTTGCACGCCCTGAGCAGTGAGCAGTGGTTCTCTTCTTGGCCGAGCCAATGGTGGGTAGTTCCAGTTTTATGATAAATTCCATCGACCACAGTCACATCGTTGTTCATTGCTTTACACACAGGTAGAGAAGAGGGGCGCAGTGGGCAAGAGAGCAAATACAGCATTGACTGCGATGGGGTCATATAGCCTCATCTTATCTTATCTTAATATATATAAATCTCGTGTCACAAAGTTTGTCCTCAATGGACTCCTAAACCACTTAACCGATTATAATAAAATTCGCACACCATGTGCAGTTCGATCCAACTTGAGAGATAGGATAGTTTAAATCTTAATTTAGCGATAAGTGACATCCACGCGGGCGGAGCCGCGGGCAACAGCTAGTTTTGCTATATATTCCTTGTATTGGTAAGCTTGTTTCCAGCAGATGATGTAGATACTTCCAAATTGATACCGAAGTTGATGTCCACGTGGTGGATTTTTTTTGGTCTGATGAAATTTAACGGAACTGAGTGTTTCTCTGCCCACATTCGGTCTCTTTTATATAATAGGAGCAGCGGTATCTTTTATATACCTAATACATAGGTTGGCTTCTCCTGGCGTACTGTTATCATTTCTGGGATAGATTTATCTACGTATTTACTATTAGATACCTACTTATTAGACGGAATCGATAATATCGCAGCGGCGTGCGTTGGTAGTCATCAGGTCACTAACATTGTATAATGTCTGCAGTTGCATAAAAACGTTGTCTCTCTGGCTGTATTTAACCATTTCTACCGCACCACGGCGAGTGAAAGAGCCTATTAGGAGTCTTTCAACTAATCTCTCCTTCCTTCCGTCAGTCACATACGGTAGAAATAATGCCACCTCGAACCAAGCTGTTCGGAACTTCATTTCCTCTCGAAGGACCAATTTTCAATATGCATATATGGCTAGACTGATGAATGATTTATCATCCTAAGTGTACTAATGGGGGTCGAGAGGAAACTTTTTTTTTTTTTTTTTTTTTTTTTTTTTATTTATTATCATACAAAAACACAAATAATATTAATTGTAGCACACTAAAACTTGACTGTGAAATAAAATCCACTCTCGACCCCCAGGGGCCGAGTGTAAACTATGGTTAGGGGTCCAGTGGACACATTATTTATTGGGGGTCGAGGGGTCGAGAGTGGACTAAACGTTTCTTTATCAGGCGGTTAAGAACTGTATTGCTCTGCCCACACATGTGTTTTCTTCTTTTTAAGATCCGGAGTTTTTTTTATATAGGACACGTCAATTTAACTTCACCTCGACTGATGTTAAGCTAAAGGCGAAGACTCGGAAATAGGGTGGTACTCATCTTTATAGGATCATCAGAAGCTTAACCAAGTGCGACCGGCGTCGGTAGGCGTGAGATGTCGTGCGGTGTCCCACAGGGATCGGTCTTGGGGCCGCTCCTGTGGAACATCGGATACGACTGGGTGCTTCGCGGTGAGCTCGCGTTCGGTGCCACCGTCACGTGCTACGCGGACGACACGCTAGTGACGGTGAGTGGCGCTACACACCGCGAGGCGACCCAGAGGGCCACGACCGCTGTTGCTCAAGTCGTGGATCGGATCCGGCGGCTGGGTCTCGAGGTGGCCCTGCACAAATCCGAGGCCTTGTTCTTTCATGGTCCTCGGCGCGGGCCACCCCCGGGATCCAGCTTGACAGTAGGAGGTACTCCCATCGACATCAAGCCCCGGTTGAAATACCTGGGGCTCGTACTCGACGGTCGGTGGGACTTCGGAGAGCACTTCCGAAGTCTGCGCCCCAAACTGTTGGTGTCAGCTAACGCGCTGATGCGGCTGCTGCCCAACTTGAGGGGCCCAGAGGACTCCTGCAGGAGACTCTACGCGGGTGTCGTGCGGTCCATGGCCCTGTACGGGTGCCCCGTGTGGGCGGACGCCCTGCAGGCCAGGTTCGTGCAACTGCTGCATGCTCCGCAGCAGACGATGGCCTGCAGGGCCATTAGGGGGTACCGCACGATATCCTTTGAAGCGGCGAGTCTCCTAGCCGGATCGCCACCGTGGATCCTGGAAGCGAGATCCCTTGCGGCACTGTATCGGTTCCGTAAGGAGGCGCGGGAGCGGGGATTCGATCCCGAGCCCGAAGACATTCGGGCCGAGAGGTCCCGGCTCCACGGGATCATGGTGGCGGAGTGGGAGCGACGACTTGAGCAACGACGCGCAGGGCATGCCGTCATAGAGGCGGTAAGGCCCATCATGGGGGAATGGCTCGAGAGGCCACATGGCAGCCTCTCGTATCGACTGACGCAGATTATCACCGGGCACGGGTGCTTCGGGAGATATCTGTGTCGGATCGAAAAGGAGCCAACGTCCGAGTGCCATCACTGCGACGCGAGCGAGGACACGGGGCTGCACACGCTCACCGAGTGTCCGGCATGGGCCGGACCGAGGCGGGAGCTAGTGGCGGCCCTGGGAGTGAGAGTTCTCACCCTCGCCACCCTGCTCACAGCAATGGTCCGCTGCGCGGACGCGTGGGCGGCCGGCGTCTCCTTCAGCGAGCAGGTAATGGTCGTGAAGGAGACGGCGGAGCGGGAGAGGCGGCGCGAGCGAGAAAGACTCGCGGATCGCGCCGCCCGCACGCGCAGGCAACTCGGGCGTCGGAGGGCACTGACTGACCTCCGTCCCCCATGAGCGCGGGCCTGGGGGTGACGGGTGGAGCCGCCTGTCACCCCAGCAGAAGCAGGCCACGGCGGCGGCGCGCTAAATAGCGCGCCTCCCCATTCCGGGGGCGAGTTGGGGACACCGTTGTCCCCCCTCCTGAGGACCCCCTGGGTCAGCCGGGGTGCGAGGGATATGTCTATAACAACCTCACCTCCGGCCTAGCACCAAGACCCACAGTCGGCGTGCGGTTTTAGTCGGTTCGAGTCCGACATAACCTCCCCTTCCGGCTCCGGCAGGGGGGGTATCCGAGGGGATTTCCGCAAGAAAAAAAAAAAAAAAAAAAAAGGGATCATCAGAAGCCTTTTCACGCCCCCCTTTAAGGACCCTGGACTGTAGGAAGAAGTAAACCGTGAGCTGGCAGAGATTTCAGGTCTTAATGGGGCGACATAGGAATGGGTCACCAAACCGCTTGGTTCTTGATGGAATATTCTAATCCGTATGTGGATGACATCTGAGCCTTGCATGCGTTGTCCTGTGTAGGAAAGGAGAGGGTGGAACTAATTGGAATAGCTCATCAGAACATTCACCATGGTAGAGACGGTAATACGATAGGGACAACTATCTCCCAGAATACTTAATGTGCTTCAGAGAAGAGAGCTCCATGAGCGCGGCTTTGATGGTGATAGCTTAGGCCACCCATCCCCCTAGCCGAAGCAATCTCTGCTCTTCACGTTGAGACCGCCTATTTATGATAGGCAACCAAGGCAGGTATACTGGGGTACCTAACCCCAGAATACCCCCAATGCCCCATTCCTCTGTTAAATTTTAATCGGTTTGATTCCAATGTTGCGCTTGCCCCGATGTGATAGAATTGGTATCAATGGGGGATACCAGTTACAGTTTTATGTCTTCTCAGGCGGGTGGGACCACTTTTTCATTCTCCGAAATGAATAATTTTGTATAGGTAGATCTAAGAATACTATATAATAAGTTCCACTATTACTGTCACACAGCCTAGTTTTATGTACTACCTATAGAATACTAAGCATAGAATTTATATTTGACTTAAAATAAAACTATAAATACAATAAAATACAACAAATACACAATAAAATAAAAAAGTTAAACAAAAGTAAATAAAAAACCATAAAAAAGGAAAATTACATTTTAGATGGATTCGAACGCGACTCAGCCAAGTTATAAATCCACCGCAGACGTATTGAGCCACAGTTACCATGAAATCATAGTGTGAAATAGACGTTTACATATTATATCATAAAAACATTCTGTCCCATTCCTTATTATAATAGCGTGATGATATTAATTATGAAAGCCAGGAGTCTATTTACCGAACCAGCGGCTTACTAATTTGTTGGATTCGAGAGAAAATCGTTCGAGAATAATGTGAATTCTATCGAGACACCTGCTGTGCCGAAGATTCTGCAGTAACCTGACCTGACTTGGCTGAGATGTAGAACTCTGGCCTCTCGAAGTTCTTCAGATTCCTATGACCGAAATAATATCTTCTTGTAAGCATTGTTGCTTCTTTATTGGTTCGATCTATTCACACAATCACAATTTTTTAGCCGTGATATGCTATTATTGACATAACTTTTTTATTTATGAACCGATTTCAATAAAACAAACACTAAATGTTAAGTGAAGCCTACCACAATATATTAGTGAAAACCGCAACCAAATCCGTTCAGCCGATTCTGAGATTAGCGTGCACAAACTCACAGACAAACAGAGAAACAGAGAAACAGATAAACAGATAAACAGACAAACAGACAAAAATTCCAAAAAACGTTGATTTGGCTTCTATTACGTTTATAAAGTCCCCCTATAACATTTTTTCTCATTTCCTTTCCATGTACAGACATCGATCGTTTACAGATTTATTATATGTATAGATGTGCATAAGCCCTTTCATTTGATACCAAACACGGCATATTTATCTCAAATTTATTTTTTATCACAGTACCTTATAAGCGCTAGAGGGCGCCACACAAGATTCAGTGACACGTCATATAGCCTATAACCATCGGATGATTAAACCGATACCTCATTTGTCCACTTCTAATAAGTAGTTGAGGAGCTATGAGGGAATAAATGAACATACATACATAGCATGTCAAAATCATAACCCTCCTTTTGCTTCGTCGTAGTCGAGTATTAAAAATACAATAATGTATTAGGAACATACTAGAAAAACAAAGATAGAAATATAGATGAAATACCTAATAAAAACATTACTATTTCTTTGCGTCGCGCAGTCAGGTAAAAAGAACCTTACCTACTGTTCAAGAATAAGAGAAATCCTCTGTGATTGTGTCGTGAACACGGCTTTGTGTTTATTACGAGACTAGCTGTTGCCCGCGGCTCCGCCCGCGTGAATGTCGGTTATCGCTTAGTGTTGAGTCAACGCTATTGAGCATAATTTTTTTCTGAAATAAAAGTAGCCTACGTTACTCCTTATTACATTAGATAGCCTGCATCTCAAAATCCTTACTTAGGGGATGCCTACGTCATAGTAGCTTGCATGCAAAGTCTCAGCCCGATCGGTTTAAAATTGACAAAGTTTTATACAAACTTTCATCCCCTATTTTATCCCCTTGGGGGTAGAATTAATCAAAATCCTTTCTTAGTGGATGCCTACGTCATAAAATCTACCTGCATGCCAAATTGGGCTGTGCGTTAATAGATCACTATGTCAGTCAGTCAGTAACCTTTGAGTTATATATATTTAAGATCTACGAGAGATATTGATGCCAATTCTGATGTGACATCTCTTAACTAAAAATAGCTAAAAATCTCTAAAATTTAGTTTACGCCTGTCAAATGCCGTTTTGTATTCTGTGAACACACAACTAACCTAAAATTAGCTTTAGCGAAGTTACTAAATTTAGTTCATTTTTAGAGAATTTGTATTCTGTTGTACGTTTTAAGTGTCAAAAATTCACTATAATTAGAAATGTCACACTAAAATTAGACGGCACCTAAATAACTGCTGACTAAGTTAGAGATAGGTGTAGTTCTACGAGATACTTGGTCCAGAACCTCTATACGGGCATGCTAGGCAATGGAGATGGCGGGCGCCTCTCTTCCAGAGGGCAAACACTGCCACCTACAGCAAATTCGACCGAGGCGCTGTAGAGGGTGGCTCGGAGATTTTCCTCGTGTCCCTCTCGGCCTTGGTCACTAACATTGGCGACTTCGACAAGATATTGGAGATAAAAGGTTACCCTTCACCTGGAGAGTCACACCACCGCCACCCTGGGCTTGCTTCTGCTGGAGTAACTGCTAGCCCTAACCGTTACCTCTAGGCTCTTCTAGCAAAACCGCCGACCATATGGCAGCATTAATAGTAAAAATATGTTAGGTATCACTGCACTCTGATGCCCAGCGGCCTCTGGTCTGGCAGTAGTTCATTCGACTGCTACATCAGGGGGTACGGGTTCGATTCCCGCCCAGTGCAAATATTTGTATGCATGAATATAAGGTCGAACTTGTCACACCTACGTCTATTTAAATTGTTCTGGGTGTTTCCGTGAGCATATTAAGCTATTGGTCCTGGTTGTCATACAAACATCTAAGGCAATCCTTACAGGTAGTTGTAGTTCTGAAAAGTCCAACCACTGACAACTGCAATACTTTGATATCAATATGCTACTATTTGTTCATGAAACTAATTAGTTGTGGTCACATGGCAGTCGCTTCACTTATCGAAGTTCAGTGGCATTGGTAGACTGGAAACAGTGGACCCCGGACACCCAGGTGAAGACTTCAGATGCGACCGGGATTACCACAAGGATAATGATGACTAGCTGATCCCTGTGACTCCGCCCACATATACATCGGTTATAGATTGTTCACCTCTAGTTTTTATCAAACATGATGCAGGTTTTATCATGATCAGACTTAAAACCTGCTGCATCAAATTGACTACATTTGTGTGAATTTCTAACAAACAGGGTGGTACCCATAGACCAACTCGATTGCACAACTGGTTGTGAGGACAGACATGGATTAAAAACATGGGTTCAGAATAGTTTAATTAACATAAAACAGGGATTTTTATAATTATTAGGAATCTTCTTTTATCTTCAGCACCGTTCTTTCTCAAAACAACAGCAATCACTTCAAGCAACAGCAATCACTTGAGCACTGTGTCGAATCTTCGGTACTTCTCAGCAAGTTATCATAGGAAAGATGATGTAAGGGCCTAGGCAAGCCGTGTTAGTTCCTGTAATGAAAATATAAGTATTACGTTGGGTTATAAAGCGTTAGGTAGTAGATACTTAGTACAGTTTAAATTGACACTTTTTTATTGCTTCAAGACTGGCAAACCATTAAATAATTGAGGCGGTCCCAAGTATAACTGAAATCTTCTACTTGATATAAAAAAGATTTAATAGCGGGTCTCCTCTTGTTGCCCTCTTTGAATCACAAACATTTTGTGCCTTTCTTTTCACTGTATAAAGGCATTAAGCATGCAATACCCACTTCTTTCTTTCAATTATGGTATAGGTTTCTATGCTATGCTCTACATTTCCCATCACAAAACTTGTAAGACACAATAGGCATATAGGCAATCAAATATACTTACATTAGGTACATGCTCCCACCGTTGCATGATCTGCAGTCTATGTTGTTTAGGCTGTTTGAAAGTCCTGCCTTAAGTCCTTACAATTTGAACCAGCAACTGTTGTGGCCTCTTGTGGGCAGTCTTGTTTCTCTCGTCCGTGTTTACTTTACTTTATTTCTTCTTCTTATTGGCTTCTGCAGCGAATCACCGCAATTTGCCAATGATGCTAGTAAAGTACATACAATGTAATGGCGAAATGTCAAGTTTTTCCAGAAATTCTACCAGTGCCACGTTAGCCACGCCAGTAAAAGAGTCTACTTTATTTCTTTTGTAAATTTTGGATATCAAGAACTTATATAAGATCAACAACAAAATGTTGATTGACAAATTGACTTGCACAGATTCAATCAAAGATAATTAGTTTATTTACAGGGTTGCCAGGAACGTTAACCGAGTAAAACTGTATTTATTTAGGTTTGGCTAAGAAAAATCACAGTTTCTTTACTATTTGATCAATATTACGCATTTATTAACATTTGTCGGCATTCTAAAGACCTATAAATATGGTTTTTAAAGATTTTGTGAAAATCCCCTTTATCATTCATTCTTATTTTTTTAACACCGGCAACACTTTCATATTCAACTTTTAGCGATGTCATATTCAAATTTAGAGCTGTCTTGGAGAACACTAAATTTAGTTCGACTAAACAACAGAATACCCATATGTCAATCACTGAGCTAAAATTAGAAAATTTTAGAGAAATTTAACTTTAGAGATGTGCACATCAGAATTAGCACCATTGTACTCGTATTTTTAAGTAAGATAAACTTGACCGATTACTCTTGCCAACAGACTTAACGAATACGAACTAATAATGTCATTGTTCGACGAATTAGAAAAAAGTCGAAAGAGAGTGGAACTCGCGCACCGAAGGTTCTGTAACATAAGCTACATAGACCACAATATATTTTCGGCGTGAGCGAGACAGACGCGATGACCGCGCTGTCCGCGTGCGCAGGCGACTCGGGCATCGGAGGGCACAGACTGACCTCCGTCCCCCATGAGCGCGGGCCTGGTCGGGTGACGGGTGGCGCCGTCTGTCAGTTAGGGACACTATTGTCCCCCTCTCCCGAGGAGGGTCAGACCGATAGGGATGGCCCTGGGACAGCTGGGTTGCGAGGGATATGTCGAAGACAACCTCACCTCCGGCCTAGCACGACGACCCACAGACGGCCTGCCGTTTTAATCGGTTCGAGTCCGACATAATCTCACTCTCCGGCTTCGGCGGCGGAAGTATCCGAGGGAATTTCCGCATGAAAAAAAAAAGATTGCGTTGACACAGGAGTTTGATTTTTGCACAGCTTCAATGCGTTGTAGACCTGAGTAATTGGGTACGGAACTCCAAAAATGTGCAAAATATACGCTTGCCATATCGAAATAATTTTCAAACTTGATCAAATGAACCTAATTTCTTCCCTTTCTCGCCATCTTCACTCAATATTTTTCTTTGATCCTTTAACAATCGGGTGGTGTATGCTGATTGACGGGTGAAGCTGTGCTGTAGACAGCTTTTCTCACAGGGTTGGGAATTCAGACAGCAGTTGCTCTCGTAAAAGCCAAAGCCAAGTCTAATGCCTCCTATTATATACACTACTCGCGAAGTTCCTCGGTGAAGTACTCGAGAAACTTTGCCTAGAGTCCGAAGTGCGACATTACACACTCGTTCAATTTCGTTCAAGTCGAGTAGTATAGAGAGGTACTTCGTGCAACTTCGTGCCCTTTGACTAGGGCGCAAAAACCGACAACAAATGGAAGTCACCCGAGACGAGATAAAGTTTGACGAGGTAAGCCGAAGTGCATCTCTACATTATCGTATTCGTCTAACTTCGTTCAACTTCGCGAGTAGTGTATAGGAGGTGTAAAGGACGTAAAAGAGTGACCGGACCCCAGGCTCTGAGATTAAACCCCCGCTAAAACGATGATGCAGTGTTAAATTTCAAGCTGTATAATAATTTTTGGCGGTCAAAATTGTGTTAGGTTGCTAGTCGTTGTAATCGGCTATGCATCTGAAGGTGAACCAATGTCAAGGTGAAATATAAATGGACAAAAAACATACCTGTTATGCGTTTATTGTAATTCACTAAAATTAATTAGGTACTTTTGTGTGGGTATTAGGTGGCTTTTTGTTCTTTAGTTAGGTATCTCTACAGAAGTAGACTCCTTGCTTGGGACAAAATAAATAAATAAATAAATATTCCACAACATTCTACACAACGCTTCTAGACCCATGGTAAGCTTTTATAGCTTGTGTTATGGAATCTAGAATGCGGATAAACATACTTATAAGTATATATATTTTTTTGTAAATACATACATATTATACGTAGAAACACCCAGACCAATGCAAATAGCCATATTCATGCATACAAATATTTGCCCTGAGCGGGAATCGAACCCGCGCCTCCTGCATGGCAGTCGCGTTCACTACCGCCACGCCACGGAGGCTGTCAATAGGGATAAAATTTCCAATACCCGAAGGAGCTATCTCGAATCTGGAGAAGCCAAAGTTAAAGTAATTATTTGCGTTCATGTGTATGTTACAGGTGTTTAGTTATTTTAGGTCTCAACATGACGCCCGCTTTGAGCACAGCTTAAATATAGAATTATATGTATAGTATTACGGGACATTACATTACAATTAATTATTATTAGAATTTACATATTAATAAATTAAAAAATTAAAAAACCCCCGTCACAAAAAACACCTCCAAAAAGTTGAAAATAAATGAATAAATTTTGATTCAACGGTTGCCATGTCAGGGGACCCTAACTGGTTAAGAATTATATTATCGGAACAATTCAAGGTCCCCCGACATGGCAACCGTTGAATCAAAATTTATTCATTTATTTTCAACTTTTTGGAGGTGTTTTTTGTGACGGGAGTTTTTTAATTTTTTTAATTATTAATTTACTTTTTATTTTTAACCACCGTTGCAAAAACGACGGGGTGTTATATCCTTTTTAAATTGATCTACTGGTCAAGCTCTTTCATTTGATACCCATATTGAGGGAGTTGTGAAGAAATATGTATTCCGACATGTTGTGGCGGCGGCGCCCATCTTGGACCGATTTTTTTCAAACATAGCTAAGAACACTGCCGACTAATATACCTTTCTAACAAAAAAAACTAAATCCAAATCGGTTCATCCGTTTGGGCGCTACGATGCCACAGACAGACACACACACACACGATATCGGCTCCAGCGGGGGAGATATCCGTGGGGATTTCCGCACGAAAAAAAGAGCTTCAAAGTGAATTTATAATGGTGTAGGGTTTAAACAATTTTTGAACATTTCCCTTGTACTTGCGGTGACGCTCTCTTGAATCTAGGGGCTGAATATAAGTAGTTGAGGAGCTATGAGGGAACAGATAAAGCGTCGAAAGCTTAGTGGTTAAGGAGTCGACCTTACGATCGACAGCTCCCCAGTTCCATCCTGGCCATTACACTGCCGTCGTGAACCCACTCCTAGCACAAGCAATTTAGCTTAGTTGGAGGGGTTAGAGGAAATATTAGTACGAGTAATTTCGCTTGCTAAGATTCTTTTTAAAGAAGAAAAATAAAATTAAACATTGGTGGCCAGTCATTACCCAAACTAAGGGATTTCAAGTACCTGGGATCGGTGGTGTCAGCAGATGCGAAGGTAGATGCCGATGTGACCCGCGACCACGTGGTGGACAACCGTCTCCAAGGACTTGGAACGGGCTCAAATTGACTACCAAACAACCCAAGATAGACAGTCTTGGCATCTTAGAACCAGGAGGGCCGACCCCAAATGAAATAGGAAAAGGCACGGCAGAAGAAGAAAAATAAAATTATAAATAAACATACATAGCCTGTCAAAATCATAACCCTACTTTGGCTTTGCCATAGTCGGGTATTTATTGGCCGACTAGGCACTAACACAGAATAAATAAAGCACTAATCAAAATAAATGTCTGTGTGTTTGTTCACTATGCGCTCGCGCAACGTGTCGATTCGAGTACCGTACTTGGGGCCAACCACAACCTCTTAAAGCAGTATTATTTCAATCTTACTTCGTGTTTTGGTACCATGACCTCTTAAAGCAATATTACAATAATGTTGTTTAAATTAGCAGTTTTGGGACGTCACCCATAGTTTTCGTTCTTTCTGTTCGTTCAGCGTCAAATATGACATCCTTAATAAAGTCAATAGTTACAAACAACGATTGAAAAAACAATATTCGAGGAGTTTATCAGCTTCTAAAAGCTATGCTAATATTGCTTATTCACGAAATCGTCATCGAATGCAGTCGCGATTAAAATGAGACCCTTTCCATTACCTATATGAAATTGGTTCAATAAGCGAAAGAGACTCCCACAGAGTGATGAATAGAGTCCACACTGTTGAAAATCCCTATCTACAGAGTTCTCTGTAAAGACTAAGGTAAGCCTATATTTATATTGAATTAAGTACACGCTAATGTATTGTAATGTGTGATTGACCACTATTAGTTTCGTAAATATGTCATGTTCTTAACAAAGTTGTTTTTTTCTAGGTGTTCATTGCATTACCATTTTATAGGCAACTGATGCGAGAGCCATAGCATAAGCTGAGTGAACAACCACGCACAAATAATAACATGCATGATGGCTATTTCAAGAGTTCAACGGTTGCTCGAAAGGCCGCATTAAGATCCAGATAAAGTAATAACTATTTTACAAATATAATTGCTTTTATAAATTATTCCATGTAATACCTACTAAATAAATAATATGGTGTCTATATTAATCGAATAACCATCTTTGTACGCTTGCTTCCACCATCACACTTGCCGCGTTTTCAAGCTGGATTGCGATGGCCAGCCTCAGCACCAAAAACGATCCGGAGCGAGAGTCGATTGTAATGATGTCGATGAGGTGATGACCGTTAAGTGTAAATATCTATCAAGCTGCGAGTATCAAGCATTATTTAATTAGAATTTGAGCTATAAGAGCGGGTGGCGCGGAGATCTAGATTATAGAAGCCAACTAAAAGACAAAAGGATGTGCAGTGTGCATTTTAAATAAAATGTACTCTTTGTTGTGACAAAGCCTTTTTTTATAGTGTGGAAAATCCCCACGGATTCCACTCCCACGGAGCCGGTGGAGCCGGTTATGTCAGACTCGAACCGACCAAAATGTACGCCGTCTTGGGTCCTTGATTGCCGGAGGTGAGATTGCCAAAAGCATATCTCTCGCACCCCGGCAGACCCAGGACCATTTATCCTTCTTTCGAGATTGTGGGGACCCTAGTGTCCCCATCTAGCCCCGGATACGGGGAGGGCACTTTGGGCCTTTGGGCCCTTTGTTGTGACAGAGCATCAGTGCGCATGTCCATTTTAATGTCATCAAGTGACATCGGTTCGGTTCTCACAGCAACGATCTTAATATAATAACAACATAGCTGCACGCCTTGACTTCGCCCCGGTGCTATGAATTACCTATATACTTTTAGATACAAATCTTTCACACAAACCTTGTCCTAAGAATACCTACCTACTGAATAGGTATAACCAAAATAAATGGGTAGATAATGAAAATCTGTCCCATTGTGGAATGCACTAAAAAGCTCTATCTAACCTTGGGACTCGAGAGCCTTGAATGTCGTCAAGTTCAAGCAGTATTCTTAATTCGGGTGCCACTCCGTCATACGTATCGCACTCGAAACGGTGCTATCGATGTGCTGAAATAAAACTTGACCCTAGGACCCGTTGCCTCGAACCCCTTGCACCTGTTATAATTGTATGATGTGATCATGAATGCCCAGACAATTAAAAACATATACTTAAAATTATTACGGCTTTATATTTGCGGTAGAAAATAAAATTTTACATAAGTAGGTTCCTACAATACAAAATTCACGATTGTTATGAAGACATTGAATATGAATGAATTGTATTTTGTTCTTAAGTTTGCATGCTTGTCACAAAGAGGGTTCAAAACAACACTCCTACTGCGTTTACTTAGGTTTAGATGTTGAGGCATTTGAAGATTCTTTGTATCGCACACTAATTATTCCACGTTGTATAACAAAGAAATGCTTTCTTAGGTCGATGTGTTTTAATTTGCTACTTAGGATAGAGCATTTTCACATAGCTTCAATGCCACTTGGTTATCACTGAAAATCATTCACATTCATCGAACACTGGCGTCTTTCAGCAGTAGCCGTAGACGGAGAGCTCTTTCTCAGCTTCGGATAGCGACATAATAATAATTATATTCTTCATTCAGCATAAGCAGTTAACATAGTAGATGCTCGTTGCTTCGGACTCCCAGCTTACAAGTTACAACCCCGCTCTACTACCACTTTAAATAGTACCTACATATAAAATATAAATAGATAATATTTGCATGATTTGATCAAAATGCCCAGGCAATTTAAACTATAAAATTATTAATGGCTTTACAAGGCTTTACATATTATTTGCGGTGTAGGTGTAAAATAAAATGTCATAATAAAATTATTTTAATGTCAGATGACAGATAGTTTTCTTTTTTTTCTTTCAATATCCTGCCAGTTACATAAAAGAGTATTTATATCAAAAACGTTTTACAAATTACGTGAATGTTGTTCCGTTTTGTGTGAGAAAGAGATGGCGCTACACAGTATGACAGAACGTACAGCGATCTCTCTTTTCCTTGTTTGCAGGCTTGTTGCAGGCACAAAAATAACCTTACTCAAATTCGTACCATGAGCGTACAATAATGTTTTATTTTATTCCTGCTTATTGACGGAAATGAATGAACTATTTAGAAAGAGTTATGTATTCCTTGCAATAATTCATTCGCATTAGGGCTGTACTCCGGAGACAAAAAGACCGGAGCACCTCTGGAGATTTTTGCGAACAACCGGTTATCTTACTCAAAAACTCCGGAGATTTTATATAGAGTTAAATATTCGCCTTTTTTCATGAACACTATTTTACTATATATTTTTGATTATATGATTAGATTCCATAGCGATACGATTTTATCGAAGTATATGATGTATATAATAGATGTTCGTGCATTTATTAAAAAGTAGGTAATATATACATATAATCACGCCTATATCCCCGGAGTGTTTTGGCAGAGGCGAATTAACATCAACACCCACATTTCATCAATCATTGCATTCGATCGGTCCACCTATTGCCGTATTCCGGTCACAAATTCGGTAATAAGTTGATTTCATTAGTCTATAAATTGGACGTTTTCATAATGTTTTAATAAGAGGATTATGATAATAATAGTAATACAATGTCTCAAATGGGTAGGTACTTAAAAAAATTACGAAACTGACTAAATATACTTCCGCGTAATCGAAGAATGTCCGGAGGCTTTTCGAAGATTTATTAAACCTAGAGAAAAATCACCGGATACTGAAATCCTCCCTGGAGTCAAGCCCTACGCCTAATGTCAGTGATTACTTTTTTAGAGACCATAGAGTTCTTTTATTCAAAAAGGATATTTAAAAAGAAGTTTTTACTTTGAAGTAAAATACTTGTAATTTTTAGAATTGTATTTGTTTGCTTAATATCTAAGCAATTTCTATGCATTCTTCTATACAATTTATACTTGTAGTTATAGGCGTTTCCCGGGATGCGAGTCTTCTCACTGGGCACCATGCTAGCTAAAAACCGGAGAAGACTGAGCGTGGGTGACGAAAATACCTTATTGATCCACCTAATTGAAACTGCGTGCGGTTTTAGTCGGTTTGAGTTAGATATAATGGCCGTGTTGGCCAAACAGGGAGGTATCCGTGGAACACAATAAAAAGTACTTTTAAACCGTTATAATAGTCAGCTTGACCATTTCTTGTTTAAGTTAATGTATATAAATACGGTTTACTTGCTTTTTGGGTTACGAAAATGATTTTTTGAGCAGTATTTTGCTAAACAATAATAAAAAAGTTGCTACCTAGCAACTTTTTTAAAACGGCTAAATTTGACATAAAAACAATAATGTTAAATACAATACTGCTCTAAAATCTCGTCATGGTACGAATTGAATGAACTAAAATTAATTTGACGTCACAAAAGCACATGACATGCACAATGTACGGTTGTGGTACGAATATAAGCAAGATTACTTTAAGCTTGACACAAAACTCTCCTGCAATAAGACTGTTTTGTAAACGGTTGTGGTAGGCCCCCTTAACTGAAGGCTCCTAGCATTCAAAAGCGTAATCAAAAGGCAATGCCGATGTATTGCAATGTCGTTTAGTTAGACGCATTTTGGTCAGAGCTATAAGTTTATCGAAATCGATTCAGTGATCCATACTAATATTATAAATGTGAAAGTAACTCTGTCTGTCTGTCTGTCTGTCTGTATGTTACGCTTTCACGCCTGAACCACTGAACCGATTTTGATGAAATTTGGTATAGGGATAGATTAGACCATGAGAAAGGACATAGGCTATGTTTTGTCGCGAAAGCCCCAAAAGGGGTAGGCAGAGGTGTATAGCACCCACGTTTCGCTAATTATGATTTTCGGGCACACGACGTTATAGCCTATTACCGTCTAGCGGGCCTTTTGTCTTGGGCTGTGTGTTTACTGTCGGATGGAGAACAGCCCCATCCCTTAGTTGCCTTTTACGACAGGGGGTGGTCCTCTTGTACTCCACCGGTAACCAACACCGTAATCCGAATATTTAAAACAAAAGTTTATCTGTATTCTAGAACTCATATTATTAAAAATTAAACTTTTTACAGACCCACTTCATAAGGTATCGATAGAAGAGCAGGTCAGAAGCACCTGGTAGAGAATCTTAAAAAGTGTGTAAGGATAAAAGCAGATGGCCGGCTGTAATCTCTACCTACCTCCTTGGGGAAAGAGGCGAGCTTATGTGTGTACCGAGTTTGGGTCAGAATTTTTATTGCACACAAAAAAAATCTTTCGTTAGATAGTTAAAGTTACGTACATAAATAAATAAAAAATAATACTAAGTACCTATTTAATATGTAAACAAAAATGTCCTTCACTATCCAACTAAATTCCATAAATATGTATGCAGCAATATGAACTAGTAATTTATTCGGTTTCGTGCCTAATATTACTCTGTGAATACCTCAGGACATGACAATGAAAATTTATCATATTGTAATGTCACAACTTATACAGGATGTTTCAATAAAAATGGCAATTTTTTTTTATAAAGGACACGTCAATTTGACTTCACCTCGCCTGATGTTAAGCTAAAGGCAAAGTCTCGGTAAGAGGGTCACCATCGTAAACATGCACCATGTTAACAGTGGTAGCACTCAGCTTAACGGCCTCATCGGATGCCTTTTCACGCCCCGCTTAAAGGACCCGGGACTGTAGAAAGAAGGAAACACGTGAGATGGCAGGGAGTTCCAGGTCTTAGTGGTAGTAAATCTTCTAATATTATAAATATGTAAGTTTGTGAGCATAGATGGATGTTTTTTATACCACTGAGGTGGCAGACAGGCATACGACCCACCTGATGAAAACTGGTTAAGGCCTAAGCACGTGTGAAACACCAGAGGAATCACACTAGTGCCGCCTGTAAGCAGAGAGAGTACTATGTTTGTTATTTCACACAAAAATGACTAAACGAATCTGAACAGGATAAAATTTAGGCTTCTTATTCTGAGAACTGGATCAGTATTTTATGCAGGTGGAGCTCCGAGTAGCTGCTATATTATTGGTAATATTTTTTTTTATATATATTTCCCAACATTCTGCACAACGACGCTATCTAGACCCATGATAAGCATAGCTAAACTAGCTTGTGTTATAGAATCTTGAATGCGGATAAACGTACTTAAATACATTTTTTTTTGTAAATACATATATATATTATACTAGCTTTTGTCCGCGGCTCCGCCTGCGTGGATGTCGGTTCCCGGCACATATTCGAATTTTTCTCACCTTTTAAACCCTCCCTAGACCTCCTCGAACATTTCAAGACCAAGATAAGATAAATCCGTTCAGCCGTTCTCGAGTTATAACATTACAACAAAAAGTGGCATTGATTTTTATATTATATAGATATAGAAACACCCAGACCAATACAAATATCTATATTCATGCATAAAAATATTTGCACTGAGCGGGTATCGAACCATTCACGTATTCATGACTTTCATGAGAATGGAATGATGGATGGCTGGTTGTTATTCGTTCACGCAAAAACAGCTCAACTGATTTCAATGAAATTTGGCATAGATGTAAAATTAAATCTTCAGATTAGGAATAGAACAAATATTTAGGATTTTTTCAAGTACTCATTTCTAACTGGTAGATTAGAACTTGGATCTCGCCTTTGACTTCGAAATTTTAACCTTTAACTAACAAGGCGATTTTAACGCAATGTGTAACGATGCTACTGACTATAATAATACATTTTTTAAGTTAGTATAAAAATTTCATTCAAATAATTGGGCGGAGTCATCAAAAATCAATGTTTAAATAAATATTTGAAAAATCATTCATTGGCTCTAACAGTTCGTAAGAAAGTTGGTAGATGGCTCCGCTGTCGCCCTTAAAGACGGATATAAAGAGTAGGGAAATTTGAAGTGATTCAGGTGTGGCTCAATAGCTCAGTTGGAATAGCATTCCTCCTGTAACGGATAGGTCGTTGGTTCAAGTCCCAGTCTTCTTTTTCCCGATTAAAAACGTTACATTCTTAAGTTATTTGTTTGTGAGCGAGCATGAAGCGTTCTGTGTCTCCTTGAACTTTAGGTTGCTCGAAAATAATTATTTACTTCTATCTATGGTTTCGTAATCTAATCATCAGTGCATTTTTTTTAATAACACATACTTAACTGAAATGTACTAGTATGCCCGTTAATCCCTTCAGCCAAACTAAATTGATTGTGATAGAAGTTGGTTCACGCTTCACGCCGGTAGTTTAATGGCCAGGATGCGAACCTGGGACTTCTCGATCGTAAGGCCGACTCCCCGACACCAAGCTACCGAGGCTTTTTATAAATATATACTAATTATACTATAATACTACTACGGGGTACAAAATACATAACATACATAAACTCACGCCTGTATTCCCCGAAGGGGTAGGCAGAGGTGCTAGCACCCACATTTCGCCAGTTTATGTTTAGGTCCCAATGTAATAGGTGGCGAGCCTATTGCCATTAACCGGGCACTTATAAACCTGCGATAAATACACACATAACTTCGAAAAGCATCGATAAGTCATTGGTGTGTGCCATGGTAAACCTGGGATCGAACCCGAGACCTCGTCTCAGCAGTCCATTACCCATACCACTAGGCATACTTGATTTATTCTTAATCGTTTGAGATTTACAGGATTTTTTTTTGTGCTAACATAAAAAATACCTTACTCGCCAGTCGAAAAGGATCAGGTTCAGCATTTGTTTTGCAATTATCTAGAAGTGATTTTCAACCAGACATATTATGATTCAAACATGCAAATTACTCCATCCTAAACAGTATAAACTATAAAAACTCATTTTCAAAAATACAGTGGTATTTACGCAATTAACAATTAAAAAATTAAACCTTTAACTAAATTAAATTATAGTTAAGTTGTCTTATGTAGATATTTTAGTTTTATAATTAAAAATTGTAATTAAGTGTCAATATCTTCATAGTTACAGGTTTTATAAAACATCAACCTGTATAACTTTCAGCCTATTTGTATGATACGTCAATTTTTGACGGTTGTGAAGTAGCGACGCATCAGCA
This sequence comes from Eilema sororculum, assembly GCA_914829495.1. Lineage (NCBI taxonomy): Eukaryota > Metazoa > Arthropoda > Insecta > Lepidoptera > Erebidae > Eilema > Eilema sororculum. Next base: position 4,213,525 of record OU618561.1, read on the forward strand.
CGCGTTCTCAATTTAAATTCTGCCCCGTGATTGGTCACTTGCACCCGTATAGGGGGATGGCCCCGCCCCTCTATACATACAGGTTGCTATAAAAATATTTGGTCGATGTTGTTATGGTATTCAGAATACCTTGAAATATAACGATTTAACTCGAAGGTTCACGAAGCTGTCATCAAAAGAGCAAGTCTGGGGTAAAAACGCATAATACCCTTCATTTTATAGTTCGCCGTTTGGAGTTAAAGTTTTTTATTGCTGCTATATGGACTTCCTCATGTTTTTATTGTATTATTTGACACCTATATGAAGTTATGGAGAAATAAACATCTTTTGATGCACGTAGGACTTCGTGGTTTGTTATATATCTCGCTATAAGAATACTGAAATGGTTCTGCAATTAACATTTATATTGAATATTTATATTATGGACCATGATTCTCCTGGGGTCTCTGAGTCACTTTGTCCTATCCATCAAATAAATAAAAATTTTGTAAAATTTCTACTTCACAGGAAAGCGATTTGAAGATAGTCTACATAACATGCTATGACCGCATTTCTTTATTTATTTGTAACTTTTTTACTACATTATTTATTATCACGAACATTTTAAGCGTTGTTAAGTATGTTATTCATTCTCTGAGCCTTTTCCCTACTCAGTTGGGGTCGGCTTTCCAGTCTAATTGTGATGCAGCTGAACTTCGATATTTTCCATGAAACGACCATCTGATCTCTACAACCAATTAGCGACACCTGCGCCCCCTGCTTAGCAGTCGCAGGGTGATTATATCGGACTTGAATAGACTAAAGGCGGACACATTTGGCCAATGTGCTGGGCTGGGCCATCACGTTGGACCAACGTGTACAGTTGTACTTGGCGGTATGTTGGTAATTGGCAACAACGCTGGCGAGCTTGGCGCTCTACGCCCACTATCTGATGGCAGGTCTACAAATTGGGCCAACGATAGGCCAGACTTTGGCCATAAAACCGCACTAGCGAAGCGCTTCAAGCTTTGAATGTGACCAGAATTGGTGCTCGGATGACGAAGAAGCTGCATTTCTTTAGCCTAAAAAGCCTCTCCCGAACCTATGACCTATGTCTGTAAGCAAAATCCATACAGCCCACCTAGTCTAATAATAAAATCGAAAGGGCGGCATTTCATGGGCACAACAAACCCTCTTATTGAACAAACGTCCTTGGTCACCATAGTTACCATCCCATGGTAGAATAAAAAGCCACAATACAAATGAAAACATATCCTCACTCACACATAGAAAAGAGCCAAGAACTTTAACTGAGGGGAGTCGTCCGAAATGAGCTGAGATTCTTGTAAGTAGATATCTATCGATGCGTGTGTAAGTTTTCGTTTGTAGTATGAAGTATGTCTTATTTACATATTTTGTTGAATACCGTGACGTGGTTATACGCATCAAGCTATTAAGTGCAGCTAATTTTATGAGTCAGTAGGGGTTTACTATGGTTTTGATGTTCAGAAACTTACCATGACTTTTTCGAAATTCTGTAAATGTACCTACTTCAGAAAATCTTTCAAGTTATGGATAGTCTCTCTATCTTAAAATGTGGAAATCCCCAAGGATACCCCCCGCCGGAGCTGGCAGGGGCTGAGGTAGTTATGTTGGATACGAACCGACTAAAACCGCATGCTATCTTCAGATCTTCAGTTGCCGAAGGTGAGATAGCCAGAAATATCACTACACTATCCACAAAGTTTAATTTAATTTTTGTACCTGTCCAGTTTCGCCTTCGCCATCAATGGTAAACCTTTGAGAATCAAAGGTTTACCATTGATGCTCTGCATATTCCAATTCCCAAACACTACGATTGTATCGTAAACCTATGCCGTAAGAAAAAAACAGTCAATATTAAACTATGGAAAAGTACAAGTGTATCATTCAATATGTTTAGTAGATTTCATCAAGTGCCATCAATCTCCAGTATAAACAGATTCCTATAAAATTCCTAAAATTGTCACTTAGAAATGGTCGAGCAGAATCTCAACAATTAATTTACTAAGCAGATTCTAATCTAGAAGGCATCTAATGAGGCCGTCAAGCTGAGTGCCACCACTGTTAACAAGGTACATATTTACGATGGTGACCCTCTTTCCGAGACTTTGCCTTTAGCTTAACAACTCGCCTGAGTTGAAGTCAAATTGACGTGTCCTGTACAAAAAAAAAAAGAATTTCCTGTAAATATCGCCGCATGACAAAATATTAATACGATTGCAATAGTAACCTTTTTAGTCCAGCCTGTCTGTCGCCTAAACTCCCCGAGTATTTAGGCGTTTTTACTATACTTTTCAATAGTTTTTTTTTAATCGTACGATAAATCCCCACGGATACCACCCCCACGGATCCGGTGGAGGTGGTTATGTCGGACTCGAACCGACTAAAACGCACGCCGTCTTGGGTCCTTTGTTGCCTGAGGTGAGATTGCCAAAAGCATATCTCTCGCACCCCGGCAGAATACTTTTCAATAGTAGACCTCACATACCACTGATACTTATCAAACTCAAATTTTATTTACCGTTGATCTTCTAATAACCGCTGTCTTTACGACAGCCAACTAAATTACTTGTTTTCGCTTTTGTTATCATTGCAGAACATGAAAACTTAATTCAAAGAAAATAGATTATACTGATGATAATCTTGGAGTGAAAAATAAGCAAAGAAAAAGAAAAATATTATATTTAGGTCACGCACAATGAACAACACAAAGAGTACCTTTTTATACCACTTAGGTAGCAGACAAGCATACGGCCCATGGAAAGTGCCCTGATGGAAAGTGGTTACCGTGGCCTATGGACGTATGCAACCCCAGGAGCGTTACAGAGCTGCCTACCCTGAAGAAACCTTCTAATGCCCTTATTGAAGAACCGCATATTGTAGTCGCTTGGGAATACAAGACCGGAGTTCATTCCACAATTTGAGCGTGCGTGGGATGAAGTTTCTTCCATACCGCACAGTCCGCACCATTTCCGATCAGAGTGTGTGAGGATGAATCCCCTGCCTATGGCGAGCGGTGCGATGATAGGGACATAGAAGGTAGGGATCACCGTTTTGGAGTTTTCAGCATCTGGAATGATGTTCCATCTAGACTTCGTCCCGTCTTCAGACTATCGTGTAGGTGAAGTCAATTGAAAGGTTTTTTACTCATGAAATCAGAGATTTACCTGTTAATAAATTTAAAAATACAGTAAAGAGCGAACTGTGCCAGAAGAGGTTTCAGGCGACTGGGACCACTACATAACTGGGACCGCGGTGTCACTTAAAGGCTATTATAAAATCCAAGAATATTTAAAGGATAAACAAGCTTGGAAATGAGCTGTTCGCTCAGCTATGCTACTCAAGCAATACATTGTATCTAGACCATAAGTTTTAGGCTAAGTAAGTAAATGTTTTGTAAATAGACCAAAAAAAAAATGCCCGCTGAATTTCTTGCCGGAGTCTTCTCAGGTCTGGGCCGCGTTTCGAACCGGTGGTCCATTTACCAGTATTAGTTAGTATTTTATATTTAGGTACTTTATGTTGACGTTTTGTAAGTTCCGATTTAATGGTCTATGCAGAATAAACTATTTTTGAATGTTGAACTCTCGTACTACTATTTTCCATATTTTTTGTTTGTAAGATACCGGCTGACCTCCTAATCTCCCAATCATGGGGTCAGAGGTACTGCCGTTGCTAAGCTCGTACACCGCGTGGAGGTTCCGGACCAAGGCACCCCGATATTGTCCCTTACACAACACCAAAAAGTTCCACAATGGTGTTAATTACTGTGATGGGGTGTCATGAGAACAGGTCAGTCGCACGACCCCGTTTAATGCGCATATCCGTTCATAATTGCGTAACAGACTCACCCCTTCGAGGATATGATATCGAAATTACTCTAATTAATATTTAGTACATGGCTACACTCGCGTTGATAATGGGTTAAAGTAAAGCCAACGAGACGAGAGAAAAAAGGTAAACAAAGTGACCATTACTGAGTTACGTTGCGATAACTAGCGATTATTTTCTTTGTCCTTGTCGCACATATCATACTGTACGCGAAAATGGCTAAGCGACAGCTCTCGTTGCGTGTTTCGTAGTACAGGAAAGCTGTCAGCACAGCAGTTCTAAACTGTCAGACTCGCCATCTTATGAGCAATTTCATTCCTGTCTGGAATGCGTTTGAAGTGACACGTAATAATTTTCACATAAAAATGTTTGGGACCGCTGAAACTTTGTTTACCTTTTTTCTCTCGCTTCGTTGGCTTTACTTTAGATGATTCTATTTTTGTAGTGTAAGTCGGCTCTTCTAAGAGCCACTGCCGTTTCACGTTACAACCCTGAAAGGGAAAACTACCCCTAGACCGCCATCCGTTTAATAATCTATACTTTTATCACAGTAAAAAAATACCATCCTTTAAAATATTTAATCCTTACGGTTTTACCTGCGTGATTACCAAAAAAATATTCATCTGACAAGTTCAAGCTGCTATCAAAGAAAGTAGGAGTGCTCAACAGTCCGAAGCAGTACTTTACGGGCAAAGACTCTGTGGAGGAACGAGGTGGGATGTTCCTCCAACACAAAGGGAGGATCCTCCGACCAGGCAAAGTGATCACGCCTGGCGGGCCGCGGCCCAACGATAGTCGAACTTCACTTTCGCGATGCAGGATTCGTAGTGACTTAGTAGTTCTGCTTGCTGTCGCTGGGTACATGTGGTATCGCCACAACTCTTTCTTTATAAGGCGCAGGTATGGCCCCACATGGTGTACTGTTGACACCTTTTTGCCGGAGCGCCTGCAAACCAGTTGGAACCCTTCGTCTCAATGCTAAGACGGGCGTAGACGCTCCTCGGCAGTCGCATATATTATCTATCCTGTGCCCATAAGATGTGGAACCTCTTAGCCTCAGGAGGGACTTTGCCTAGCTGTGTGTGTGTGAACTACCGTCTTTACAATGGTCTGTGTTCAGAAGAATTGTTTGACAAGATACCAAAACCTACTTTCTATAATCGCAACACTCGCCATAGGCAGGGACTGGGCCACTATGCGGTATGAAAGGAACTTCATCTCGCGCACGATCTAGCTGGGTAATGAACTTCCTGCAGTGGCTTTTCCAAGCGACTATAATATGGGATTCTTCAATAAGGGTATTAGAAGATTTCTATAGGGTCGGCAGCGAATGTGACGTCACTGGTGTTGCACACGGTCATAGGCCACGGTAACCATCCTACTAATATTATAAACACGAAAGTTTGTGAGTATGGATGTATGTTTGTTACTCTTTCACGTAAAAACTACTGAATGGATTTTCATGAAACTTTACAATAGTATAGATTATACATCAGAATAACACACAGGCTATATATCATCACGCTACTACTCAAGGGAACGGAGCAGTGATCATTATTGTCAACGAATTCGGCCGGCATCGGAGAAGTGACAGTGTGGTTATTTCTGTTGCTGTTTAGATAGCTATATCATTGTATAAGAGTGTGCAGCGAGAATGGGATGGGACACCACACGGGTGGAAAATAATTGGCAGTACGAAGTTCGCCGGGTCAGCTAGTTTTCCATAAGGTGGGTTGTGCTACCTAAGTGGAATAAAGACCCTATACGATAGTTGGTGGTCCTAAGACTGTCCTAGATAATATAACCACGCGCCCCTCTGTCATCTATACATATAAAATTACTTGTCCCGCCTGACTGACTGATTTATCAACGCAGAGCCTAAACCGCTGGGACCTACAAACTTTAAATTTTGACAGTACATGCATTTTATGATGTAAGCATCCACTAAGAAAGGAAATTTGGAAATTCTACTACTAAAGGGGTAAAATAAGGGATGAAAGTTTGCATGAAAGTCCGTCATTTTCAGAGCTAGACGCACTAATTTCATAAACCTGTGTCTTTTAAGAAATAAATGAATACGTGTTTCAGCGTTTTAAAATTTTAGTACTAAGAGAGTAAAATAGGTGGTTCACTATCAATTGGCATAATATAAAAAAATAACCATAAAACATTTTGGCATATGGTAATTTAGACTAATGATATTTCGCATATTTTTTTTATCCATAACAAAATTTAGCATATTAAATTTAATCATAAATAAAATTAGCATAATCATATTTAAGCATAAAATTTATAAGCACAAATGAGGTGGTAAAATAAAATAAAATAAAAAAAACCACGAAGGCTATTAGCCTTCTAACCTAACCTAACCAAGTCGGGTTGTGTAGTGACTGTCCTAAAAACAGCCTTTAAAATTTATGCAACTCCTTATGGTAAAACATTAATTATACTAAATGATAGTTATGCTAATATTTGCATTATGCGAAAGGATTATTATGCAGTAGTATTATCATGCCAAAAAAAGTATGTCAAATTCATTGTGCCAAAACATTTTAGCCTTAAAATTTTATACCAAGAGAAGGGATCCCAAAATAGGTGATAAATGTCCGTACGTGAAAAGTTCAGTGTTTCGTCCTATTTTTACCCGACTACGGCGAAGCCAAAAGGAGGGTTATGATTTTGACAGGCTATGTATGTATGTATGTATGTATGTATGTTCATTTGTTCCCTCATAGCTCCTCAGCTACTTAATAGAACTGGACAAATGAGGTATCATTACAAGCGGCTTGATCGTCCGATGGTTATAGGCTATATGACGTGTCACTCAATCTTGTGTGGCGCCCTCTAGCGCTCATAAGGTACTGTGTTAAAAATTAAATTTGAGATAAATATGCCGTGTTTGGTATCAAATGAAAGTGCTTAATGAGCACATTTCGAATATGTATAAATTATTAGCTTTACCTTGCCCCAAAATGATTTAAATAAAAAATAAAGTTTAAAACTAAAACCCGACTACCGAAAAATCACGCTCTAAAAAGTGACAAACAAGAAAATATGCGACTTACTGCAACAAAACAATATATTCTAGGGAAAAGTGGCATACGACCACGGCTATCCTTGATATTTTCTTGTTTGTCACTTTTTAGAGCGTGATTTTTCGGTAGTCGGGTTTTAGTTTTAAACTTTTTGTATGGAAAGTTTGTCATTTAGGTCACTATAAAAAAATGGAATACGAAATGTTCCCGGGCGAAGCCGGGACGGCTCAGCTAGTTTTGTATACACTTGGTAGCTTATTCATCAGACCATATCACAGGTGCTCATTGATTAATGCAATATCGAATTGAACCGATTCGGATCCCAACGGTGCCCAATCGAGCGTTAAGGGCCTATATGGGGAAGGTATCAGGTGTTGTCGATGAGGTGGAACGGCAGCTGTCTTTGAACCATGTGGCGACTGTTGGGACTTACTTTTATGTTAGTATTATTAAACTCTCTAGACCCGTAGCGATTTTTGGGTGTATGGGGCCTAAGTTATCGACATAGCTCAACGAATTAGCGAGCTGAAGTGGCAGTGGGCTGGCCATATCTGCCGTAGGACTGATAACCGTTGGGGTAAACGAGTCCTTGAGTAGAGACCGCGAACCGGCAAACGTAGTGTGGGGCGCCCTGCGACTAGATGGAGCGACGATATACGCAGAGTGGCTGGTGGGGAGTGGAGGAGGACAGCCGAAGACCGGGCTAAGTGGCGTGTCATAGGAGAGGCCTATAGTCAGCAGTGGACTGCCGCGGGCTGATGATGATGAGGCCTTCAGGGTCCAAGCTAACGAAGCCAAGGTTCTGGTACAGGTTTTACTTTCAGAATTGGGAGGTTAGATGGCAGTCGCTCCCATTCAGCGTAAACAAGTAGTTCCTGAAATTAGCGCGTTCAATTAAACAAAATAAAAACAAACTTTTCAGCTTTATATTTTTTTTAAGAATATTAGAACCGAAATTACTAATATTCCCGCTAACCCCTCCAACCAAGCTAAATTGCTTGTGCTAGGAGTGGGTTCACGTCGGTAGTGTAATGCCCAGGATTTGAACCCGGGACCTATCGATTGTAAGGCCGACTCCTTGACCACTAAGTATATTATTAGTGTCCATCAATGGCTAGGGGTCCCTACAACACGATTCCTGCCGGTTTGCTCTGTAAAGAGAAGCCGTGGTAGAAATGTTTACATTTATACTCCTTTTTTTTCGTGCGGAAACGCCGGAAGGGGAGGTTATGTCGGACTCGAACCGACTAAAACCGCACGCCGATGAGGGTCGTGGTGCTAGGCCGGAGGTGAGGTTTACATCGAGATATGCCTCGCACCCCGGCTGAGCCAGGGCTATCCCTTACGGTCTGGCCTTCTCGACTCCAACAATTTCACCGGCTTGCTTTGAAAATATTCACTCTTCGCCACTGGTATTCCTATTTGAAAATACGAGGAGCGTTTAGCCCGTTTTCCTTCGTACCTCGGAGGAGAACGGTTTTTTTTATCGTGCGCAAAATACCCACGGATACCACCCCCACGGAGCCGGTGGAGGTGGTTATGTCGGACTCGAACCGACTAAAACGCACGCCGTCTTGGGTCCTTGGTTGCCGGAGGTGAAATTGCCGAAGGCATATCTGTCGCACCCCGGCACGGAGGAGAACGTTAAGCTGTCGGTCCCGGTTGCCATACGAACATCTATATAAGTCGTTACGGGTAGTTGGAGCCCTCAAAAGTCCAACTACTGGTCTTCCTACATGGCATCGGTATTGCCAATGGATTATGGGGATCTGATGACAAGTCTTCATCAGAAATATCGAAGTTCAGCCTCATCGCAGTTAGACATTAGAAAGAGTTAACTCTTGACTCCGAGGTAGGCCTTGAATTCGATCGGGACTTATGCAAGGAGGATGATTATGATTGTCCCGGTTGCATCTGATGCTTGATCTTTGAAGCCTGAGCTCCTCCAGGCTCTTATTATTATTTATAGTGTAGACTAAGTAAATGTTTGTAAATAGACCAAAAAAAAAATGTGCAGGTATGCAGGCATTTTTGTTAGCTTCTCAGGTCTGGGCCGCGTTTCGAACCGGTGCCGGGGTGGTCCATTTGCTAAACAAGTATTTAATATTTATTTTATACTAGCTTTTGCCCGCGGCTCCGCCCGCGTGGATGTTGGTTATCGCGACCAAACATAGCCTATGCCCTTTCTCAAAGTCTAATCTACCCTTATACCAAATTTCATCAAAATCGGTTCAGTGGTTTAGGCGTGAAAGCATAACATACAGACATACAGAGTGACTTTCGCATTTACAATATTAGTATGGATTGACGTTTTGTAAGTTCCGATTTAATGGTATGTGCAGAATAAATGATTTTTGACTTTGACTTACCTCTTACTCAGCCTACCGTTTATCATCTAAAAACATTTAAAAAATACCAACCTCAAAAATACCCCTTGATATTTCACCTGCGTGATTACACCTGAAAAATATAAATATTATACTTACTAAACGGGTGGTAAATAATAAGCCACCCCTAATATTTAAATTACCAACTCACCCCCTGTCGTAACTTTACTCATAAAAGGGAAAATCACGCGATTGGCCAACATTTCCACCCCAAACCACCAATGTTTTTCATGAAAACCGTAAGAAGGCAAACATGACTATCCCTTTCACACTTCTCTATTCCATAGGTTTACTGTCTCTTTCATACGTAAGGGGTGAAACGCGCTGATGATGTTTACTGTCAGTGCCTTCTAAGTTTAAACTAATGACGGACGTACTAGACAAAGAATTTTTATAAAAATAATACAAAAAAAATCAATAAGTGCAAGTGTTTTGTAAACAATTTTTCTTCTATTTATATTCTGCTGATGCAGTGATGGTTCGTCGCCCATACTAATTTCTCTGTGAAATGTGATTAAAAAAGTGAAAACGGGATTCTATAAGAACTACTGCACACGCGCGTGATGTGTTGACTTACAATTTCATTACGAAAAGAAAAAAAATCCGTAAGAAAATCAGAAACAATCACCAAAATATACCTATAACCAAACTCAAAAGACTATCTATTTTAAAAATATAAAAGAATATCATATCTATTTTCTAAAACAGAAGAATATCATATCCATTTTCAAAAACAAAAGAATATCATATTGATTTTCAAAAAAAAGGAACAATAATTCTATTTTCAAAAAGTTCTAAAATCAATTTTCAAATTTGACGTTTCCCGCGATGTGTCACGTCGGGTTCGTTCTTGATGCCACGTGAGGTATAATACAATGCGTTCGTATTTACACTAAGATGGAATACACTTGGCACATGGAGGACGTCAGTCAGGAATCGAACTCTAGGACCGCGACTAGAGTCCAGAGCAGAGGGCAAGGTAAGATCTACTCAATTATCACGGCTATTATACTGATATATTCCACTTTGTGCCATCGCGATGTGCCACTGATGGTACTAAGCGAAAAAAGACTGCCTTCTTGTGCCACTGTCACAATCAGTGGTACCGAACGGTAGAAATATTCCTGTTTATACCACTGGCTGGCATCTGCACCTGATAGCAATAACGGAAGCTCTTATACTGGGTGATTTTATAGTGGTTTTGGGCACAATATCGAAAGCATAATCATCTGGAAGTATGATTTTTTTTAAAGACCCCATACATTTTTCCTTTCACCTGAATATTATTCCCATACATTATCAATTTTTTTTAAGCCAAATTAATACTTTTAGGTGATTTTGCTATCGAAACTGTGCCCAAACTCTTTTTATCCGAAACGACTATAAAACCGCCCAGTATTTAGTGACTGTTGCAGTTTTTTTTTTACCCGACTACGGCGAAGCCAAAAGGAGGGTTATGATTTTGACAGGCTATGTATGTATGTATGTATGTATGTATGTATGTATGTATGTATGTATGTTCATTTGTTCCCTCATAGCTCCTCAACTACTTATTAGAACTAGACAAATGAGGTATCGTTACAAGCGGCTTGATCGTCCGATGGTTATAGGCTATATGAAGTGTCACTCAATCTTGTGTGGCGCCCTCTAGCGCTCATAAGGTACTGTCTTAAAAATAAATTTGAGATAAATATGCCGTGCTTGGTATCAAATGAAAGTGCTTAATGAGCACATTTCAAATATGTATAAATTATTAGCTTTACCTTGCCCCAAAATAATTTAAATAAAATATAAAGTTTAAAACTAAAACCCGACTACCGAAAAATCACGCTCTAAAAAGTGACAAACAAGAAAATATCAAGGATAGCCGTGGTCGTATGCCACTTACACTAACAAAACAATATATTCTAGGGAAAAGTGGCATACGACCACGGCTATCCTTGATATTTTCTTGTTTGTCACTTTTTAGAGCGTGATTTTTCGGTAGTCGGGTTTTAGTTTTAAACTTTTTAAGTATTCCATTCTGGTAAAAGATCGATGACACAAATTTCCAAGTAATTTGTACTAGTAGGTATATAGGAACTCTTCAGGGTCCGTTCTTGCAACCCTATAGATTTACTATCGTATGGAGAACAGTCTTCTACGACACCTATGAGAAGAGATGGGGTTCACCCTATTCTACTCCGAGAACCAACAAGTCATCTTTATTTTTAAATAATTTAATTAAATTACCATTATAATATCGTATTGCACAGAATATTATTATGTATGGTAATTTCATTGATAAATATTGTAATAAATCATATTATCATTAAAATATGAAATGTAATAGATTACAGACCCACTCTTGCACAATACTTGCAACGCGCATAATTTTTATACATAAATTAAAATATATAAATAATAATAAATATTATTCTAGGACATTCTACTTAGCGTGCACTTTAGCTTGTCTTTTTTTTCCGTGTGATAAATCCCCACGGATACCACCCCCACGGAGCCCGTGGATGTGGTTATGTCGGACTCGAACCGACTTAAACGCACGCCGTCTTGGGTCCTTGGTTGCCGGAGGTGAGATTGCCAAAAGCATATCTCTCGCACCCCGACAGACCCAGGACCATCTCTTTCGAGATGGCTCCCTTCGGAATGTGGGGACCACAATGTCCCCATCTAGCCCCGGTTACGGGGAGGCGCACTTTGCGCCGCCGCCGCGGCCTGCTTCTGCTAGGGTGACAGGTGGCTCCACCTTAGCTTGTGTCTAAGTCAATTTATCATCAATTAGCCTACCCAGTCCACTGCTGGACATAGGCCTCTCCCAATGTGCGCCATTTCTTCCGCATCCAGTCTGTCCCAGTCACCTTTTTCAGGTCGTCAGTCCATCTAGCTAGGGGGCCTCCTACCTTCCGTTTACCTTCTCGCGGTCTCCACTCTAGGACTCATTTGCTCCAACGGCCGTCAGTCCTTCGGCAGATGTGGACAGGCCACTGCCATTTAAGCTTACTTATTCTGCGAGCTATGTCGGTAACATTAGTTCTTTGTCGGATGACCTCGTTTCGAATTTTATCATTAGTATCTAAGTAGTACATACGAATCATCATCATCTTTACGTTCGTCCCAGTCGCATCCGAGGCCTTACCTCGGATCCCGGAGCCCGTTTCTTCTAGTCCACTCTCCAAACGCAATGCAGCTAAACTTCGATATTTTCAGAATAGCTACCATAATCAATATAATTATCTATCTCTACAAGAGACTCTCAAACGGCGCAAGTATACCAATTTAAGTGGTAATTATATTTTTGAGCCGTTTGGAGTCGAAACATTGTTGGGTCCGTGGGGTCCAAGTGCGCGCGCGCTTTTCAAAGAGATAGCAAAGCGTCTAATTGACTCTACCCGTGACCATAGGGCTGGCCTTTACCTCGCTCAAAGAATTGCCATCGCTATTCAGCGGGATAATGCCGCCAGCCTTTTGGGCACGGTACCGGTAGAGGTCGATGGGGAGGAATTCTACGATGCCTAAAGTTACAGTCTCTCCCTGTTTTTTTCTCGTTTTTATATATATTGTACATTTAGTTATAATACTGTAATTAATTAATTAGTCAGATGATTAGTCCCACCCTCTCCTTTCCTACACAGGACGACACGTGTAGGGCTAAGATGCCATTCATTTACGGTGCAGAGTATACCTGTTAGAACCAAGCGTTTCAGTGACTCATTCCTATGTCGCACCATTAAGACCTGGAACTCCCTGCCAGCTCACGTGTTTCCCTGTCCTTTAAGCGGGGCGTGAAAAGGCATCTAATGAGGCCGTCAAGCTGAGTGCCACCACTGTTAACATGGTACATGTTTCCGATGGTGACCCTCTTTTCGAGACTTCGCCTTTAGCTTAACATCAGGCGAGGTGAAGTCAAATTGACGTGTCCTATATAAAAAAAAAAACTCTACAAAGTATTGCAGCTAGACCAGAAAGTTTCAAAATGATGATCAGATGACGATGGAATAGCTTTACAGAAATTATCGAAGTTCAGCCAAATCCGCAGTTAGACTGAAAGCTTCTGTTGCGACTGGGTTTAACGCTAAGATGAAAAAGATCATTTTGAGACTTAGCAGTCAAGATCATTCTGACTATATATAGTCATACGACTAAATTAACCAAGACCACGACATACACATTCTTTGCTTATTTGTAAGTAATTTAAATTTTAACTTATTAAAATTTAAATTACTTACAAACTTCAAGGCCGAATCATAATTGTATGAGGTAACTGTTCAGTTATTTTATAAAGAGAGAAAAAAAAACATTTTCATTTAATGTAATTGTTTTAGCTTAGAAACAGTTCATTTGCAAGATTCCAAGTTTGTTTGTCTTCGAAATGTTTTTAATTTTATAATAGTCTGTTAGCAATTACTATTATATATCTCAGGATGTATATAACATTACATAACATAAACTCACGCCTGTATTCCCCGAAGGGGTAGGCAGAGGCGCTAGCACCCACATTTCACCAGTTTATGTTTGGGTCCCAATGTAATAGGTGGCGAGCCTATTGCCATTAACCGGACACTTATAAACCTGCGATAAATACACACATAACTTCGAAAAGCATCGAAAAATCATTGGTGTGTGCCATGGTAAACCTGGGATCGAACCCGAGACCTCGTCTCAGCAGTCCATTACCCATACCACTAGGTCGGAGTTATTTCGCGATACAAACGAGGCCCGACACGGTCAACACCCAAAATACATGTACTGCGTTTAAGAGCACATTTACGAGTATGTCAAAGATATACAGTGTGGAAGATTTTTATGCCTCCTGAACGGGAAGTACTCGAAATATTGAAGATAGAACTTCACTCAAAGTAAACATTCCTTTATTCTTAAATAGAAACAAAACTGCATTCAAAAATTTTCGAAAACTCGTTTGATACACCTTGGTAATCGAATCGACTAAAGCCTCCGTGGCGTGGTGATAGTGCACGCGACTGCCACGCAGGGGGCGCGAGTTCGATTTCCGCTCAGTGCAAATATTTGTATGCAGGAATATGGCTATTTGCATTGGTCTGGGTGTTTCTATGTATAATATGTATGTATTTACAAAAGAAAGTATATAATTATATTTATCCGCATTCTAGATTCCATAACACGAGCTATAAAAAAACTTACCATGGGTCTAGATAGCGTTGTGTAGAATGTTGTAGAATATTTAAAAATTTTAAAAAAACTGCATTCAAAGATTTTTGAAAACTCGTTTGACACCTGGCAATCGAACCGACTAAAACCCAAAAAATCACAACCTGTGTTTAATGGCTCAATCGATAGTGTCAATCATACGGATCAAATCTGTCTAACAAACATGGTAAATTAAATGAAAGGAAATCCCTGAAATCTATCAAGCGAGTTTTTGAAAATCTTTGAATGCAGTTTTGTTTCTTTTTAAAAATAAAGGAATGTTTCCTTTGAGTGAAATTCTCTATCTCCAGTATTTCAATTCTTCCCCTCCAGGGGGCATGAAAATCGTCCACACTGTATACTGTTCTTTCCAAAAAAAAATATTTCAAATTCACAATTATCAAAACATTTTTAAGATTACCACTTGCTTGCTTTCATGTTTAAACGACAAAGCCGATTTTGATGAAATTTGATTCAGAGATGAACTAGAATTTGGCAAAGGTCTGCTTTTTGTGAAGCCTCAAAGGGGTCAAGCCTCATATGGGATGAAAGTTCGTTATTTACAGATAACCTGATAATTTTTTTTGTGTATACTAATTAGATGTTTTAAAAGGACATAAGCTATGTTTGACCACAATAACAGATCTCACGGACGAATCTACAGGCAAAAGCTAGTTCGTTATAATCATACATAACATAACATAAACTCACGCCCGTATTCCCCGAAGGGGTAGGCAGAGGTGCTAGCACCCACATTTCGCAAGTTTATGTTTGGGTCCCAATGTATGTGGTGGCGAGCCTATTGCCATTAACCGGGCACTTATAAACCTGCGATAAATACACACATAACTTCGAAAAGCATCGAAAAGTCATTGGTGTGTGCCATGGTAAACCTGGGATCAAACCCGAGACCTCGACTCAGCAGTCCATTACCCATACCACTAGAGGCGACGCGAGCGAGAAAGACTCGCGGATCGCGCCGCCCGCGCGCGCAGGCAACTCGGGCGTCGGAGGGCACTGACTGACCTCCGTCCCCCATGAGCGCGGGCCTGGGGCTGACGGGTGGAGCCGCCTGTCACCCCAGCAGAAACAGGCCACGGCGGCGGCGCGCTAAATAGCGCGCCTCCCCATTCCGGGGGCGAGTTGGGGACACCGTTGTCCACCCTCCTGAGGAGGGCCAGACCGTAAGGGATGGCCCTGGGTCAGCCGGGGTGCAAGGGATATGTCTTTGACAACCTCACCTCCGGCCTAGCACCAAGACCCACAGTCGGCGTGCGGTTTTAGTCGGTTCGAGTCCGACATAACCTCCCCTTCCGGCTCCGGCAGGGGGGGTATCCGAGGGGATTTCCGCACGAAAAAAAAAAAAAAAGGTAAATACCACTAAACAAATTGCCATAAACTATCCAAAAAGCCCCACACTCCCATCACCAATCAATTTTATATTCACAAACTTAAAAATAAACAATATCTTCATAAATATTTCGTTCGGTAACATGACCTTCCATAAAATTTTGAGATGGGGCAACACTAGGTGTCGTTTTTACATTGTTTTACAATCGATTCGAATCACTAGTTTACATTTGAAAATGTTTAAACTGTACAATGTTATGACAGCGCTAGTATACCGTCTTGTATGAATATACTTAAACAATTTTTTGTTTGAGATATTACACGCGTGTTCATCTGAATAAACTGGGTATCGTATATCTGGTATTTGCGTGTACAAACATGTATTACTCTAGGTATTATTACTTGACCCGGCGAATTTCGAACCGTTTTTTCCGCCCGCGTGGCGTCAGATCACGTTCCTGTTGCACCCTCTACTATATTAAGCATGTATTATACATGTAAACCTGCCTCTTGAATTACTCTATCTATTAAAAGAAACCACATCAAAATCCGTATCGTAGTATTAAAGATATATGTACCTAAGCATACTTGGGTACAGATGTTTCCTTCTTCCTACAGTCCCGGGTCCCGGGTCCTTTATGCGGGGTTTGAAAAGTCATCTGATGAGGCTGTCAAGCTGAGTGCCACCATTGTTAACATGGTACATTTTTATAATGGTGACCCTATTTCCGAGACTTTGCCCTTAGCTTACCATCAGGCGAGGTGAAGTCGAATTGACGTGTCCTTAAAAAAAAGATAGAAAAAGTGACTTTGTTTTAAACTGTGTAATGATGATAATACTGCCTACATCTCTTTCCAAATGCGGTCGTGGCCATGTGTGCTCACTGTTCAGTAGGTGATCAGTGGGTTAAGCTACCTAGGAGCGGTTGCCATTAGGATCGGTGACCGCTTAGTGGTATTTGATTTGAGCGCTTCCGTGCTTCGGAAGACAAGTTGAAAGTCGATCTCGGCTGTCATTAGCCGTTAGGCAAAGATGGATGCTTAAATGGGCGACCTGATCAACTCTGTCACTTCTGTCAGTGGTTGGGCCAGTCCACCAGCCATTAACCACATCTCAGACGGGGAGGTCAGGTGACAGTCGCTTCCGATATATGTACAGTCAACGTATCCAATGTAATCTTACAAAATGATTTACCCCTCCGAGTGCCACTATGAACTAACCAAACATTGTGACAAACATGGTATCCACCGAACTTGACAGTAACATGTATGCGTGTAAAGTTCGATAATTATGTATCCCACTACATTTCCTGTGATATGTACACTTACAATCTTAATTTAAAATCTATCCAAATACTGTGAAAGAAAATTGTTTATATCTCTTTGTAGTTGACTGTACATACTTAACCTATCTGTCCAAGCCACATCGTATTTAAGAGGACGATGATGATTAATCAATCAATTAGCTTCCCAATGTTGGGAGGCTTCGGCCATTTTCACGCTGGCCAGACGGGTTGGTACAGGGTTTCATGTCGAGTGTTCCTTCTCTCGCAGTGATATCGTCTGCGTATTCTTCCGTTAGTCGCCTCTTACGACACCCTTCGGATGAGATGGGGTCGTGATACTTGTATTCTTTCTCCGTCACCACGCGGATGATGATACGACCACAAATCTAGAACTTAATAAATGTTGTTTTATAATCTAAATGCGAAAAGATAATTAAGTTCGTTTTTGTGACAATTTATTCACTTTTTTTTATTCGGAATGTTGAGCGCGTCGCTAATAACCACTTTAATGTAGTCTTACCAGTTTTTAAAGATTTTTTTGTAGAAATCACGACTTATTTTAGCATCTTATCCGCTAAGATGCTAGAATGTTGTTCGAATTTAGATATTTAGAGGTCTAAGTACTTCAATTTAGATTAAATTTTTGAGGTAGAAACTTCTGTGCTTATTCTGAAACCAACAGTCCTGTTAACTTTACGATGCCGCCACTGTCACTACAATATTGTCAAATCGTACTGTATCGTGTGATCTCTTCTTCTTCATCGCGCCTCCCCGTTCCGGGGGCGAGTCGGGGACACTGTTGTCCCCCCTCCCGAGGAGGGCCAGACCGTAAGGAATGGCCTTGGGTCAGCCGGGGTGCGAGGGATATGTCGATGACAACCTCAACTCTGGCCTGGCACCACGACCCTCAGTCGGCATGCAGTTTTAGTCGGTTCGAGTCCGACATAACTCCCCCTTCCGGCTCCGGCGAGGGGTATCCGAGGGGATTTCTGCACGAAAAAAAAAACTAAAACTTCATAGCATAACGCCATCTAGTAGAGGGTTTGAGAACTTGGTATTCCCCTTTCCTGTTGACTGTGTCCTTACCTTACACACCTTTAGGTCGGACATTAAAGCAATTTATATTAAAAAATAAATAGTGTCATTAGCTCTTGGTAATCTTGGTATTGAGATAAGTTTGAGACTTTGCCAGTCAAGATCGTTCTGCTGCTAACTGTACATGTTACGTGTTACTCCCTGTATTAAGAAGAATGTATAACGCCAAATATTTTAGAATGTCGTGTCAAATAGAGCGCAAGTACACCACTTTCATACATTATTGAACTAGTGACAAACCGGTCTTAATAGTTTGACTTTAATGTCCACTGTTGCGTGAAAATAGGTTCCTTTAATTCCGAAGGTGACCGCATACGACTAATGCAAACACACGCAGCAGACACACGATTCATTGCTGCTTCTCAATGGTCCCCTTGATCCCTATCTAAGTTTAACAAGTAATGTATGCGTTGCAAGTGTCTACAGTCGGTTTCAGAATCATACCTTCTAATACAATGATGACGGTACTGGACAGTGAGGAAGACGCACCATTAAGACCTGGAACTGGCTGCCAGCTCACGTGTTTCATTCTTCCTACAGTCCCGCCCGGGTCCTTTAAGCGTGGCGTGAAAAGGCATCTGATGAGGCCGTCAAGCTGAGTGCCACCACTGTTAACATGGCACATGTTTACGATGGTGACCTTCTTTCCGAGACTTTACATTTAGCTTACCGAGGTGAAGTCAAATTGACGTGTTCTATATAATAAAAAATAAATAATACGAGTATAGCTCATCCGAACAACCACGTAAGGACGGCGACTAACGAAAAAAACTAAAACCCGACTACCGAAAAATCAGGCTCTAAAAGTAACAAACAAGAAAATATCAAGGATAGCCGTGGTCGTATGCCACTTTTCCCTAGAATATATTGTTTTGTCAGAGTAAGTTATACATATTTGAAATGTGCTTATTAAGCCAAACACGACATATTTATCTCAAATTTATTTTTTAACACAGTACCTTATGAGCGCTAGAGGGCGCCACACAAGATTGAGTGACACGTCATGTAGCCTATAACCATCGGACGATAAAGCCGCTTGTAACGATACCTCATTTGTCCAGTTCTAATTAGTAGTTGAGGAGCTATGAATGAACAAATGAACATACATACATACATACATACGTAGCCTGTCAAAATCATAACCCTCCTTTTAGCTTCGCCGTAGTCGGGTAAAAATACGCAGATGACATCACTGCGTGAGATGAAAAACTCGAAATAAAACCCTGTACAGCGTGGCCTGTGGCCAAAATGCAGTTAAGAGTATCTAAACTGTGCCAGAAAGGCTATTATAAAATCCAAAAATATTTAGATGATAAACAAGCTTGGAAATGAGCTGTTCGCTCAGCTATGCTACTCAAGCAAAGCATTGTACGCATGTACGAGTATCTAGACCATAAGTATTAGACTAAGTAAATGTTTGTAAATACAGCAAAAAAAATTTCCGCTGAGTTTCTTGCCGGAGTCTTCTCAGGTCTGGACCGCGTTTCAAACCGGTGCTTCATTTGCTAAACTGGTATAATATTTACTTTATATTGACGTTTTGTAAGTCCCGATTTAATGGTCTATGCAGAATAAATGATTTTTGTTATAGTTTTTTTTATTTTGAGTGGTATTTATATCGTGCAAAACGCAAGTGGTTACCCATACGCCTTCGCCGAAATGTTCATATTCTTTCACTTCTTTACAACATTCTCTTTCATCCTCTCACTCCTATCTACTTAAAGGAACGCTTCAACTTTCTCTGCGACACTCACTCAAGGACCTTAAGATCGTCAGTGAATCTGAAATTGAAAACACCTAGACACTCCACAATGTACATGGACAAATCTTTCTCCGTTCAAGCTGTCCGATTGTGGAATGCCTTACCTCTTGCAATAAGACGTGCGCAATCACTACCCGTCTTCAAAAAACTAGTTACGGCTCACTATTTGCAGGAGAAATAGTGTCCATTAGCATATAAGTACTTCTTTACCCTTCCTCTCTGTCTCACCAAACTATATATCTACTGTGTCCCCTAATATGTGAATATATAAGCCTATGTAAGTATTTACTGTCCATTATATAACTGAATTCTACCGAAATATAATTAGTATGTATGTTTTATTATTTAATATTCTCTCTCTAGATACTCATCATATATATTTGTAATCATTCACACAATAACATTATAAATCAAAGTACACCAACTGCCCCAAATCTCTTCATCTGTATCTCTCTCCATCCCATGGTTGCCTGTAAGAGATTGCCTCAGTGCGATAAGGCCGCCAATTGTCTACCACATAAATTTGTTTTTTACTTAATTTGATATGTTTTATATTTAATTGGTGAACAATAAAGAGTTCTTTATTATTATTATTATTATTTATTTAATCTGACCGGAAAAAAATATTTATTTATTCTCATTAGCTTAATCTATTATTACAGGTGTTGCACCCAATGCAATAGACCGGCCAATACAACAGTTGCTTAACCTAATTTATGATCCATAACATATTATTATGCATAGCATAGCAATCTTTGTGAATTCACCCAGCGCCCAACAGATCAAGTCCACCCCACCCGCTATCCTGTTGATGGTGTGCGTCAGAGGTGCCTTCCCTAACATATTTGTCTTCCCATAAGGTATTACCACTAGCTTCGGTTGACGCCGTCGCTCCACATATCTATTCGGAACACAAAACCCTATTAACTGCAGCACTTCTGCGTTATATATTTTGCCCCTAATCAATCTAAAAATGTATGACACAAAAGCAAGAATTGTGAATAGTCATTACATCAAAACGGAGGCCTATATTGGTGACCTGAACAACTCTGTTATGACCAGAACTCAAAGGTCGAACGCCAGTCGCTTTAGTGGAAGAAAATACCATAACCAATCTTACTTTAGGCGGGCTCGCCGAGATTAAGGTCCCTGATGCCACCAGGGCTAACGGAAGGATAATATTGATGATTTTGTTGAACTTTGAACCGAAAAAGCTGTTCATTCTCTGATCTTGTGATTTGCACGCCAAATATGACGTACCTAAGTTGAGAAAATTTCTTTTCTTTCTTTCTTTCTTTCATCCGGCTCCGCCCGCGTGGATGTCGGTTATCGCGACCAAACATAGCCTATGTCCATCTGACCCAATACCAAATTTCAAAATCAGTCCATTGGTTTTAGTGTGAAAGCGTAACATACAGAGAGACAGACCTAGTTACTTTCGGATTTATAATATTGGTTAACGCAGCCAACTATTAGGTAATCTGTGATGCGGCCGCTACGTAGGAGCTGCGGGTTCGATCCCCGCTCAATGCAAATATTTAATATATATGGGTATTTGCGTTGGTCTGGTTGTGTCTTGGCCATACGAACATCTATTGGCATAGCAGTCGTTACAGGTAGTTGGAGCCTTAAAATCTAACAACTGGTCTGACTGCAAATACTCGATATCGCCTTTGGGTTGTGGAGGTCATATCGGCAGTCGTCGCAAATATTGAAGTTCAGCCAAACCCCCAGTTAGACTGGTAAAGCGGTCCCCAGACTCCGAGGTGAAAGAAGATGCGACTGGATATTGTAGTAGAACACTTTCCTTCACAGGACGACACGTGCAGGGCTAAGATGCCATCCATTTACGGTGCAGAGTATACCTGCTAGAACCAAGCGTTTCAGTGACTCATTCCTATGTCGCACCACTAAGACCTGGAACTCCCTGCCAGCTCACGTGTTTCCTTCTTCCTACAGTCCCGGGTCCTTTAAGCGGGGCGTGAAAAGACATCTGATGAGGCCGTCAAGCTGAGTGCCACCACTATTAACATGGTAAATGTTTACGATGGTGACCCTCTTTCCGAGACTTTGCCTTTAGCTTAACATCAGGCGAGGTGAAGTCAAATTGACGTATCCTGTGTAAAAAAAACATTTATTTGTTTATTCTTATCTCATATTCCATAACACTATCCCATTCAAAAACCCGACACAATCATAAAATTCCCGTTGGAACACGTATCGACGCAGTTGTCGATATCGCGTAGGTACTCTTCAATCTAAATTATACGCTCGGTAACTCGATATATGCGTATGCGCAGATAAAAACTCATTCCGATGAGTTGGCGCCGGTTTTGTCGCTTTTACGTCAGTTTGATTGTGTATACCATGTTTGTGAGCTTTTGTAACATAACATAACATAAACTCACGCCTGTATTCCCCGAAGGGGTAGGCCGAGGTGCTAACACCCACATTTCGCCAGTTTATGTTTAGGTCCCAATGTAATAGGTGGCGAGCCTATTGCCATTAACCGGGCACTTATAAACCTGCGATAAATACACACATAACTTCGAAAAGCATCGATAAGTCATTGGTGTGTGCCATGGTAAACCTGGGATCGAACCCGAGACCTCGTCTCAGCAGTCCATATACCACTAGGCTACCGCAGATACAAATATTTGCACTGAATGCAACCTGCTACATGACACCCGTGGCTTTGCCCGCGCAAAATTACTACGTTGCAAAATATTCCATCAAGAACCAAGCGGTTCGGTGAATCATTCCTATGCCGCACTATTAAGACCTGGAACTCACTGGCAGCTCACGTGTTTCCTTCTTCCTACAGTCCCGGGTCCTTTAACTGGGGCTTGAAAAGGCATCTGATGAGGCCGTCAAGCTGAGTGCCACCATTGTTAACATGGTACATGTTTATAATGGTGACCCTCTTTCCGAGACTTTGCCTTTAGCTTAGCGTCCATTTATAAAAAAAAAGAATTCTGACCCCGTTCTCGCAACTCACTTGAATCTATTCCAGATAATTAAGTAGCTGGTACGTCGCCAAAGGAGATACCTTTACATATAAAGCTGTATGTAAAAGAGCAACTGTATCTACTTTGTCGACTGTACCAAATTTCGGTCAGATGCATTCACCACGGCGGTGGCGCATTAGGCGCGCCTCCCCATACTGGGGGCGAGTTGGGGACACCGTTGTCCTACCTCCCGAGGAGGGCCAGACCAGCCGGGGTGCGAGGGATATGTCGAAAACAAACTCACCTCCGGCCAATGGAGCATATTAACCAACAGTTTACCAGATCAAGGAATCAGCGGAGATGAAAAAAATATACTATTTTTTTTTCTTATGACACGTAATCGAAATTGCATGACTAATCAAAACATATTATTTATTCAAAAAAGCAAATCGAAAATAACAGTTTCCGTCGCATTTTCACGGATCACCAGTTTTCACCCTCGACAAGGGGTGCAAGCAGTTTACAACACAAATTAGTTAGGCGCATATCATTAGCCTGGCCAGTCGACCATGTGATTTGTACAATAACATAATGGTTATTTAAATTGGGGGTGCAGACAGGTGGGCTGAAACTTGGTGTAGGTGATTTACTGTTGAAAATACGTAGGTGGTAATTCTTTTCCCACGCGGACGGGAATTTCCGTTATAATTACGCAGACGCAGACGTAGAAAAATCCTTCAAGGAAACCTGTTTCCAAACTCCGGTTTCCTAGACGGCTGAAGCCGTGTGGATTTTTTGTTATAGTGCGAAAAATCCCTACGGATACCACCTCCACGGAGCCGGTAGAGGTGGTTATGTCGGACTCGAACCGACTAAAACGCACGCCGTCTTGGGCCTTTGATTGCCAGAGGTGAGATTGCCGAAAGCATATCTCTCGTACCCCGGCAGACCCAGGACCATCTCTTCCGAGATGGCACCCTTCGGGTTGTGGGGACCACAGTGTCCCCATCTAGCCCCGAGTACGGGGATGCGCACTTGAAGCCGTGTGGATACTGCCGTCGTCATTACGGTGACTACAGAGGGCAGGGCGAGAGGCTTGGGGTACGCCGAGGTCCTGAGGCAGGCGAGAGCCTCGGACCTTAAAGCCCTCGATATAGAGGGAGGTCTCCGGTCCAAGGTGACGCGCACCGGAGCACGCCTTCTCCAGGTCTATTGCGCCACCAGCGGCCCCAAAGCAGATGCCCTAGCGGCTAAGCTAAGGGAGTCGCTGGACACGGGTGACATCCGCGTCACCAGACCCAACAAGTGCGCGGGTCTGCGCATTTCGGGTCTAGATGACGCGACTACGACGGAGGAAATAATCTCCGCCGTCGTCGAGGTGAGCGGCTGCCCTCATGATCAGGTGAGGTCAAGCAATATCCGATTTGGTCCTGCCGGTTACGGGTCGGCAGTCGTGAGCTGCCCCGTCGCGGCGGCTCAAAAAGTGGCGGATGGACGGAGCCTCCTTATTGGGGGCTTCCTGAGGGCACAGGTGCAACTCCTGCAGCCCCACGAAGCCAGGTGCTTTAGGTGCCTGGTCGTGGGGCATGTGGGAGTACAGTGTACGGCGGAAGTCAACGTGGGAGACCGGTGCTTCCGCTGTAGTCAGCCCGGTCACGTGGCCCTTGCCTGTGACGCTCCGCCACGCTGTTTTAAATGCGTGGCGGAGGGCAAGGAGGCCGACCACTGGGTGGGCAGTAAGGCCTGCACTGCCTCAAGACCAAAGCCCCGTCCGTCCGCACGGGGAGGTGAGGGTGCACTCTCGCGCAAGGTGCGGAAATGGACGTCCATTAATGGATAACCATGTCCGCATCCTGCAGGTGAATCTGAACCACTGCGCTGGTGCTCAGGACCTTCTGTACCAGAGCATCAGGCAGTGGTCCATTAACGTGGTGGTTGTCGCCGAGCCGTACTGGGTTCACCCCGGAAGCCCAGTTGATCTGAACGGCCTGGCGACTGTCTTTGGGGGGACCGCCGCGGATGACTCGCGCCTAGCGCTTATCGCTAGCCGGCGATAAGCGGGCTGCGTCGCGGCGGAATATGAGGGTATGGCTGTCGTGGCCGTTTACATCTCGCCGAGCCTCGACCAGCATCAGTTTGAGCTATGGCTCCCTGAGCTGGACGTAGTTCTCGCTGCATGCCGGCCTCGCCCTGCCCTGATCCTGGGAGATTTCAATGCCTGGTCGCAGGCTTGGGGCTCCCGGGAAACCAGAGACAGGGGGAGGATACTTCAGGACTGGGTCACTACTCGTGGCCTAGTCATCCTGAACCGGGGGAATGTCGCAACCTGGACGCGGCGGGGGCTCAGATCGGTCATAGACGTTTCGTTTGCGACCCCTGAGCTCGCCCGCCGTGTCCAGGAATGGCGTGTGGTGGAGGAAGAGGAGACGTCGTCAGATCACCGATATATTCGGTTCAACGTCTCCCCTCCACCTAACCTGCCACCAGCTATTGCGAATCCCCCGGAACCGCGTTGGGCACTCCATCGCCTGGATCCGGAGGCTCTCCTGGAGGCGGCCATCGTGCAGACCTGGATCCCGGTAGCGGACAGGCCAGCCGATATTGATGCCGAGGTGGAGTGGTTCGGGAGAGCCATGACGCATATCTGTGATGCGGCGATGCCCAGGGCTAGTGCCAGACCGGCGAGGAGGCAGGTGTACTGGTGGACGCCGGAAATCGCGCAGTTGCGCGCGGAGTGCGTCACTGCGCGCCGCCGGTACACCAGGTTCCGCCGGAGGCGTCGCCGCACAGACGATGCGGTAGCCCGAGAGACGGAGCTCTATGATGGGTACAAGGAGGCCAAGAGGGCCCTCCAGACGGCCATCAAGCGGTCCAAAAAGTTGGGCCGCGAGGAGCTGATAGAGACTCTGGAGCGCAACCCTTGGGGGCGCCCGTACCTTATGGTAAGGGGCAAATTACGCGCTAAGGCGCCCCCACTGACCCAGAGTCTTCAGCCGGAGCAGCTGGAGGTGGTCCTGGACTCCTTGTTTCCATCAAGAGCGGAGGAACACATTCCTCCGCGCATGGCTCCGTCTCAGGCGCCCAGCGCGGAAGGCAGTGAGAACAACGTGCCCGTAGTCACGGAGGGTGAGCTATGGGCGGCTGTACTGCGGCTTAAATCCCGCAGTAACACCGCCCCTGGACCCGACGGCATTCCAGGCCGAGCGTGGGTCCTGGCTCTTGAGGAGCTTGGGCCTCGACTTATAGGGCTCTTTAGCGCATGCCTCGAAAAAGGCCAGTTTCCCAAGGTCTGGAAGACAGGAAAACTGGTCTTGATCCGAAAGGCGGGGCGGCCGGCAAATTCTCCATCAGGGTACCGGCCGAAGGTGTGCAAGCTCTTTGAGCGCATTATTGCACAACGCCTCGTCAGGCATCTCACACGCGTGGGGCCTGATCTGGCGGATAGCCAGTTTGGCTTCCGCCAGGGGCGCTCCACGGTGGATGCGATCATGCGCATTAGAGGCCTGACGGAGGAAGCAGTCTCACAGGGTGAGGTGATAGTGGCGGTGTCTCTTGACATCGCCAACGCCTTCAACACCTTGCCCTGGAGCTGCGTTAGGGAGGCGCTTATCTACCATGGAGTGCCTCCCTACCTCCGTCGAATTGTCGGGGCCTATCTCTCCGAGAGGGCCATTACTTACCCGAGTTGGCTAGGGCCGGGTCGGCGGGATGTGTCGTGCGGTGTTCCACAGGGATCGGTATTAGGGCCACTCCTGTGGAACATCGGTTACGATTGGGTGCTGCGTGGTCCGTTGCTCAGGGGGGTGCACGTAACATGTTACGCCGACGACACCCTCGTTACGGCGCGGGGAGCAACGCACCGAGACGCAGCACTAAAGGCCACGGCAGGGGTTGCACAAGTCGTGGGTCGGATACGGCGGCTGGGTCTCGAGGTCGCCCTTCACAAGTCCGAGGCTCTGTGCTTCCACGGACCTCGGATGGGGCCACCTGCGGGATCCAGCCTACAGGTAGGGGGCGTCAGCATCGGCATCGAGCCCTCGATGAAGTATCTGGGGCTCGTACTCGATGGCCGGTGGAACTTCGGACATCACTTCCGAAGTTTGGTCCCAAAACTGAGGGGGGTGTCAGCTGCACTCGCACGGCTGATGCCCAACATCAGGGGACCCAACGCTCCCTGCAGGACACTGTACCTGGGGATCGTGCGAAGTATGGCCCTATACGGGGCCCCCGTATGGGCGGAGACCCTGACGGCCAGTAATGTGGCTAGATTGCTGAGCCCACAGAGGGCGATGGCCGTCAGGGTGATAAGGGGATACCGCACGATCTCAGGTGAGGCGGCATGTCTCCTAGCCGGGACCCCTCCATGGGACCTGGAAGCGAGAGCCCTTGCGTCTCTATTTAAATGGCGCAAGGAGGCGCTGGAGCGGGGCCAATGGCCTGCGTCTCGAGAAATCGAGGCCCAGCGGTCCCAGCTCCACCAGGAAACCGTGGAGACATGGAAGGTGCGACTTGAGCAACCAAAGGGGGGATTCGCCACAATCGCGGCCGTCAGACCGGTCATGGACGAGTGGCTGGAGAGGAGACATGGTGCTCTCTCCTACCGGTTGTCACAGATGCTTACCGGGCACGGTAGCTTCGGTAGGTACATGTGGCGAAGACACCGGGAAACCACGGCCGGTTGTCAGCACTGCGGGGACCGCAGCGATGACACAGCGCTCCACACGCTGGTGGAGTGCACGGCGTGGGCGCAATAGCGCCAGGTCCTCGTAGTGGGTTTGGGCGTGGACACTCTCTCGCTCGAGACCATGGTGGGAGCCATGGTCTCCAGCGGGAGTAAGTGGGACAGCGCCGCCTCTTTCTGCGAGCAGGTCATGCTCGTGAAGGAGGCGGCGGGGCGGGAGCGGGAGAGAACTCTCCCACCCGAGTTCCGCAGTCGGCGGCTTGGGCGCCGCCGGCGTGTCTTCGCCGAAGACCATCGGCCTCCATGACCGGGGGCCTGAGGACGATGAGTTGGCTGCTCATCGTCCTTACAGAAGCAGGCCCATGACGGCAGCGTGACGTGACGGACTCACGCACGCCTCCCCCTTCCTATGAAGCGGGATGATACCCGAAAACCCCCCATAGACGCGGGATAGCACCCGAACCACCCCCTAGACGAGGCCGCATTAAAGCCGTGGGTCTGTTGGGAGCCCTGGGACATCCTTCCGAGGGCTTACCCGGGGCTCCCAACTATAGGCTGCTGGGCGATACCGTGGGGGTTTTAGTCGGTAGGAGTCCGGCATAACATCCATGAAGGATTTCCCCCACGGTCAAAAAAAAAAAAAAAAAAAATCGAAAAAGCTCAGAAAATGATGAATCCACTCTCACGACTAGGACTCCCCGAAGAGGTAGGCAGAGGTGCACGCTTCGCCAATTATGATTTTCGGTCCCACGGACGTAATAAGAGGCGAACTTATTGCCGTCTAGCGGGTCCTTTGTCTTGGGCTGTATGTTTACTGTTGGATGGAGACCAGCCCTATCCCTTAGTCGCCTTTTACGACACCCACAGAAAGAGCTGGAGTGGATCTATTCTACTCCTCCGGGAACCAACACGGCTATGAATCCAGTTTCACTAAAGATTGAAATTCGATTCGAAATATAAATATAGATAACAGTTGCCAACATACAAGGTTACAAGATTAGGTAGTAAGAGATCACATGTTATTGACTCATGGACAACAAAAAATATTTTTCCTGTTTATGTTTTGCTTTCTCGTTTTGATGCAAATTATTACTTGGATTTCATCGGCCACGTGGTTTTGTAACTCTATAATAACATATACATAACATAAACTCGCGCCTGTATTCCCCGAAGGGGTAGGCAGAGGTACTTGCACCCACATTTCGCCAGTTTATGTTTAGATCCCAATGTAATAGGTGGCGAGCCTATTGCCATTAACCGGGCACTTATAAACCTCTATAATAGACAGGGCAAAACCACGGAATGTCCTCTTCTTCATCTTAGCGCTAATCCCAGTCTCATCCGAAGCCTTCAGCTTGGAGTTTGGGGTCTCTCGGCCTTGAAAAATATAATTATCGTAATATTATAGGTAGCCGTCGATCCCGGTTGCCATATGAACATCTATGGCAGTCATTACGGATATTTGGAATCCAGAAAAGTCCAACTGGTCTAACGGTATTTCCGAACCAATACGACCTTCAAACCTTCAAGAAAAGAGCGTACTCTCTTTTGAAAGGAAGGCATCACTTGTGACTCCTTTGGTGTTGCGGGTGTCCATGGGCGGCGGTGATCGCTTACCATCAGGCGATCCGTCGTTTGCCTCCCTATTCCATTAAAAAACTGCAGAACTTCAAGGTCAGATGGCAATTGCCTCACGGAAAATACCGAAGTTCATCTCACCACAGTCAGTCTAAAAAGCCGAACCCAACTGAGTTCGTTTGGAAAATGCTCAGAAAATGATGATGTTCACACATTTCTGCCTACCCCCTCAAGGATATAAATCCGTGCATAACATATTATAACGTTATCAATAAACGCACTTTGAACTTATTAGCATTTATCTCGAATTTAGGAATAGCAAAACAGGCGATGAATATATTCTCATCTCGCAGATAACGCGGTCAGGGATGCTGCGTACGCGCAGATAGCTGTAGCTAGCGATGTTGTTGTTTAATCTGCTATTGTTCTTGTTCCAATTTGTTTATGACCTTGTTTGTTTTTTGTTTTATCATCAGAGCTCCGTATACGGTGCAGAATATACCTGCTAGAACCAAGCGTTTCAGTGACTCATTCCTATGTCGCACCATTAAGACCTGGAGCTCCCTGCCAGCTCACGTGTTTCCTTCTTCCTACAGTCCCGGGTCCTTTAAGCGGGGCGTGAAATAGCATTTGCTGAGGCCGTCAGTGCCACCACTGTTAACATGGTACAGTCAACTACAAAAGTAGCTTAACAAATTCTAATTTATTGAACACTGTGGCCCCTAAACCTTACATAAAATAGTGAAAAAAAAACATTGAATATGTAAATTAAGTTTGTCTTCTGGGAATCATAACACCACATTTACTATAGACAGATGCATTTCGATATAACAAAGATTTGTAAAATATATAGTGTTAATCAACTTATGGCGTTGACTGTACATGTTTACGATAGTGACCCTCTTTCCGAGACTTTGCCTTTAGCTTACCATCAGGCGAGGTGAAGTCAAATTGACGTGCCCTTTATAAAAAAAGGAGCTACAGGATTCTTTGGGGTCCAAATCAAACTTAGATGCAAGTCGATATACATACTGATTTACGGACAAGACAGACGCGGGTTTTCTTCTTGGGATTAGGAGTCACCAACGTAGAAGAATACTTTTTTTATTATAAAACTTAGGTAACAGACAAACAGACAGCCCATCTGATGGAAAGTGGTTACCGTGGCCTATGGACGTGTGTAACACCAGGGGAGTCACTCTCGTGCTGCCGACCCTGTAAGCACAGAGAGTGTCTGTGCCGTCAGTGCAGAAGACAAAGCAGGACAAGCCTTTGATCTTCCCACTGATAGCACAAAAATTCTTCAGTGCAAAGTACTAGCGAGGAACTCACAAGTGTGTTAAATATAAATATTATGTTTGTTATCGAAACGACTTTGTACCAGAGTGATAATAGTTATATATCTACAAACTTCCGTATTTATTAATTAATAATAATGACATTCGCATAATAATAAACATTGATTAACAGTGGCATCATCATCATCTTGTCATTAGTCCCAGTCGTATCTAAGACCCAAAAATCTATACCTTGTAAATTGTGGTGAAGGATGAAAGCTCAAAAAACCGGTGAAAAAACCTTACTTCGATCTAGTTTGTCTCCCATCATACAACTCATTGGGATGCCCGGTAGGAGGAGCAGTGGAGGAGATCAAATACACCAACCATAGATATAACAAACGAATCCGCGCCATGGCCTCGTTTCTCCCGTGACTTGGGTCCTTTTTTTCGTGCGGCAATCCCCTCGGATACCTTCCCCGCCGGAGCCGGAAGAGGAGGTTGTGTCAGAATCGAACCGACTTAAACCGCACGCCGACTGAGTGTCGTAGAGCTAGGCCGGAGGTGAGGTTGTCTTCAACATATCCTTCGCACCCCGACTGACCCAGGGCCATCCCTTAGCGTCTGGCCCACCTCGGGAGGACAGCGGTGTCCCCGACTCGCCCCCGGAATGAAGAGGCGCCACCATCATGGCCCCGCAACTTAGGTCCAAGATGGCGGTAGGTATAACTAATACTAACTATAGTACAAGAATCTTTATCGATATTATTGATATAGCTCAGAAAATTAAATTAGCGGACTGATAGCAATATTGTGTCAAGGGAATAATGCCGCAGATATAATTATTTATCTACTCGACGCGAAATTATGTTTATAAATAAGCTACAATTCTAGGAGAGTGTTCAAGGTTGCCATCTTTGTTTGTTTATTTGTTTTAGCTTGTAATATTGATGCAACCACATAATACATCGTCTTACTATACAAGTAAAAAGCAAAATTATTTTTTTTTGTAAAAAGAAACTCACGACGTGTAAAAAATAATTACAAAAATGTTTACTGCCGCGCCCCCTAGTGGGTTGTCACCGTAAAACCTATCTCAGAACATGCACCAATCAAACCAAAACCAATAATTCAAAACAGCCTCCGTGGCGTGGCGGTAGTGAACGCGACTGCCACGCAGGAGGCGCGGGTTCGATTCCCGCTCAGTGCAAATATTTGTATGCATGAATATGGCTATTTGCATTGGTCTGGGTGTTTCTATGTATAATATGTATGTATTTACAAAAAAAAAAGTATATAAGTATGTTTATCCGCATTCTAGATTCCATAACACAAGCTATAAAAGCTTACCATGGGTCTAGATTTTTTTTTTTTTATCGTGCGAAAAAATTCCCACGGATACCACCCCCACGGAGCTGGTGGAGGCGGTTATGTCGGACTCGAACCGACTAAAACGCACGCCGTCTTGGGTCCTTGGCTGCCGGAGGTGAGATTGCCAAAAGCATATCTCTCGCACCCCGGCAGACCCAGGACCATCTCTTTCGAGATGACCCCCTTCGGGTTGTGGGGACCAAAATGTCCCCATCTAGCCCCGGTTACGGGGAGGCGCACTTTGCGCCGCCGCCGCGGCCTGCTTCTGCTAGGGCTCTCGCATCCAGGTTCCACGGTAGGGATCCGGCAAGGAGACTCGCCGCCTCGAACGATATCGTGCGGTACCCCCTAATGGCCCTGCTGGCCATTGCACGCTGCGGTCCACGCAGCAGACGCGCATTGTGGACCGTCAGGGTGTCCGCCCATATTGGGCACCCATATAGGGCCATGGACCGCACGACTCCCGCGTAGAGTCTCCTGCAGGAGTCATCCGGCCCCCTCATGTTGGGCAGCAGCCGCCCCAAAGCGGCAGCTGTGTCCTTTAATTTGGGGGCCAGTCTTCGGAGATGCTCCCCGAAGTTCCACCGGCCATCGAGTACGAGCCCCAGATATTTCATCTGGGCCTTGACGCCGATGGAAATGTCTCCCACTATGAGGCTGGAATCCTCCGGTGGCACGCGCCGAGGCCCATGAAAGAACATGGCCTCGGTTTTATGCAGAGCCACCTCGAGACCCAGCCGCCGAATCCGTTCCACGACTTGGGCAACCGCGGTCGTGGCCTTCAGGGTCGCTTCGCGGTATGCAGCCCCGCACGCCGTCACCAACGTGTCATCTGCATAACACGTGACGGCGGCACCGTCCACGAGCTCACCGCGAAGCACCCAGTCGTAACCGATGTTCCACAGTAGCGGTCCCAGGACCGATCCCTGCGGAACACCGCACGACATCTCTCGCCGACCGAGCCCGGTCGCACTTGGGTAGACGACTGCTCTCTCCGACAGATACGCCCCGACTATGCGGCGAAGGTACAGAGGCACTTCGTGATACACGAGCGCCTCCCTAATGCAGCTCCAGGGCAGGGTGTTAAATGCGTTGGCGATGTCACCATGGGTCTAGATGGCGTTGTGTAGAATGTTGTGGAAATAAAAAAAAAACTGCATCAAAATCGGACTAGTACTTTTGGAGAAAATTGGCAACATTGATTTGCAAAATGCTTGCTGTAGCGCCCCCTGTTGAATTGTCATTGTAACACCTATCTAAGAACATGCTCCAATTAAAGCCGAACCCATAACTGAAAACTGCATCAAAATTGGATTGGTAGTTTCGGAGAAAATGGCAATTGGATTTGCACAAAAAAAACAAACACAATCTCGGAGTAGGAATCGCGTACTGATGGTTCTGTATAAAATTGGATTCAGGGACGAACTAATGATTCATACGCTGAGTTGGATTTTTGCACAGTTTAAGATGTTACAGACCTGAGTATATGGTATAAATTTCAAGTTGATGCTTCCACGTATTCACCAGAAAAAGGTCTTAACAGACAGACAGACGGACAACAAAGTAATCCTTTAAGCTTTTTTTTATTAATGAAATTTTTATAGCATTTATTATGCTACTAGCTTTTGCCCGCGGCTCCACCCGCGTGGATGTCGGTTATCGCGACCAAACATAGCCTATGTCCTTTCTCAAGGTCTACTCTACCTCTATACCAAATTTCATCCAAATCTAGTGGTTTAGGCGTGAAAGCGTAACATACAGACAGACAGAGTGACTTGTGCATTTATAATATTAGTATGGATAAAAAAGGGAAAGGTCGTGGGTTCAAGTCCCACTTGAGCGCTTCATTTTTCCCGATGTATTTCGAATCCTTTAAGCGTTTTGTTTTTCCATCTTGAGGTACGGGATCCTAAAAAAATATAATACCTATTACAAATTACAGAATATATTCATCAAAACATATTGCAAAATTATCGTAACAGATAGTGAATGACGTTTACAATAATACGCATGGCATTGTAATATGACGTCACAGCTTAGTAACACAAGAAGCAAACCAGTGGAGCGTTCACCTTACTCCTTTCACTAATCCACTTGTACATATATTAACTGCGAAGTCAGTGACTTCGGATCTGTGTTGTACGTTTTAGGGATCCATAAGCTATTCGGGGTTCAGTGGACGCGGTATGACCAACATTTGTCCAAACATTTGTCCCCAAGTCGAGAAACGAGGCTTTGGCACGTACAGAATCTAAATATATAAAACAAGCTTTTGCCCGCGGCTCCGCCCGCGTGGATGTTTGTTATTTATTTATTTATTTGAACTTCATGCATAAATGTACAAAGGCGGACTTAATGCCGTAGGCATTCTCTACCAGTCAACCTAATGTTATCGCGACCAAACATAGCCTATGTCCTTTTTCAAGGTCTAATCTACCCCTATACCTACCAAATTTCATCAAAATCGGTTTAGTGGTCTAGGCGTGAAAGCGTAACATACAGACAGACAGAGTTACTTTCGCATTTATAATATTAGTATGGATATGGATATGTACGATCCTGGCATACACCTTTCGCTTCTTCTGCTTTTATAATTATTTTCATACATCGCTGTTCTTCCGGGTAATAATAATTATTATTTACTAGCTAACCCGGCGAAAACTCAACTTTGAATTAAGTGTGATTATGTGTACGTAAAGAATAAAATAAATTAAAATAAATAAAACTTCGTACCGCCAATTTTTCCTCCCCTCGTGGGGTCAGATCACGTTCCCACTGCACCCTCTACACTATATTGACCATGTATTGTACATATAAACCGTCCTCTTGAGTCAATCTATCTATTAAAAAAATCGCACCCAAATCCGTAGCGTAGTTTTAAAGATTAAGCATACATAGGGACGGACTGACGAGGGAAGCGACTTTGGTTTTTTTATGGTGCGAAAATCCCCACGGTGGTGGTGGTTATGTCGGACTCGAACCGACTAAAATGCACGCCGTCTTGGGTCTTTTGTTGCCGGAGGTGAGGTTGTCGAAAGCATATCTCTCGCACCCCGGCAGACCCAGGACCATCTCTTTCGAGATGGCCCCCTTCGGGTTGTGGGGACTATATTAGTGTCTCCATCTAGCCCCGGGTACGGGGAGGCGCACTTTGCGCACTGCTTCTGCTAGGGTGACAGGCGGCTTCACCGGTCACCCCCAAATGAATAAAGAATGAAGTGATGATGATGATACCATACGGAACCACTCAACATTATCGAGTATCTTCGCCTACTCTTTATTATTATTTACGACTATGATTTACTAATATGGCAAACAAACTCCGCCAACTATCGGTTCAAGTCACGCGCAGTGCAAAATGCAACTATATTTATTTTTAATTTATTGTTACTGTAATTGTTTAATTATAAGACATTGAAGTGGAGGTGTTTTATAATTGCGAATAAGAGGAATAACTAGCTTTTTAAATATAATTAGTAGTTCTTGCAACTAGAGGACAGTTTATTTTTTATAAAAACTTACACCAGCAATTGGGTATTCTACTGACTATTGGGTATTCTTTTACTAAACGTCAAAACGATAAGTTATAATGTAACTTGTATGAAAAAAAGATTAAGTGACGTCATAAAATTTTAAAGTCATATTAGGTACTATTATAGGTTGGGTGGATGATTAAAAATAAATAAAAACTATAAAATAAGAACCGACGCAATTTTGACCGCTCTTTTAGCATTCTTAATTTAATAAGCTCCGTTAGATAATTTATTGTAACTATAGGATAATTGCATCCAATTCCTGTGTATACTTTGGAGTAGCAGGCTGGCGGTGCAATGCCCCCCCCCCCCCTCGCACCCCCCTTTCCAAGGATACCGTGGTTATCCCCGGAGGGTTAGGCAAAGGTGAATTAACACTCACATTTCATAATTGTATTCGGTACGTAATAGGGGCGAGCCTATTGCCGCATTCCGGGCACTATTGTTGACTCGAGCCATGCATCTGAGGCTGTGTCTGGGCTGTATATATCTGTCTGATGTTAAACAGCCCTATCCGTCGCCCTATACGACATAGGAGATATGGGGTAGCCCAAATTCTATTCTGCTGGACACCTTTTTTTTTCGTGCGGATATCCCGCCGGAGACGGAAGGGGAGGTTATGTCGGACTCGAACCGACTAAAACTGCACGCAGACTGTGGGTCGTGGTGCTAGGCCGGAGGTGAGGTTGTCACATATCCCTCGCACCCCGGCTGACCGAGGGCCATCCCTTGCGGTCTGGCCCTCCTCGGGACTCTGCTGGACACCAACACCTTTAATATCCGCCATAAATTCTTGTCGATTAAAATTAGAGAAATTTTAGTTGCGCGTGAGTTGGTCACATAGCCTGAAGAACGCGGAGGTGAAATACTTGGGACCAGTCGTCCGTTACATTCGAAGCTGTTCAGTCGTATAGGGGATAGGGGTTCAAATAAAAAATGTCTCTTGTGAATTTGTCACGTTTTTTTGTATAACTGAAATGTTTATGTGTGTTGAAGTGAATCGGTAATAACTATCTTTACATATTTACTACTAGCTGCACGTTTGTTGTATTTAAGTTTTATATTACGTGGAACCTCATTATTTTTCTAAAACATAAGTAATATATAACTTCAGCTATTTACTAGTGAAAGTTCTGTCAAATTCGGCCCAGCAACTGTGGCGATTAGCCGGTACAATCAAACAAGAAGATCAAACCAGACAAAATGATTAAAAATATTTCTAAGTTAGTGTTGTGATGTGCCTATCCTGAAAATCCATAGCCAGGATGAAGATCAAATGCTTACGAATAATTAGATGTAAGTTATGTTACATATAATATAATATAGCTCTATACAGATGCATAATCAGGAACAAAAAACGGTTACACTCGTAACTTCCAAAAGCAGGCAGGCAGCTTTTATTTCCGTTAGTTGTTACTAGATGGCGACAATGCTTTGGCAAACTTTT
This sequence comes from Eilema sororculum, assembly GCA_914829495.1. Classification (NCBI taxonomy): domain Eukaryota; kingdom Metazoa; phylum Arthropoda; class Insecta; order Lepidoptera; family Erebidae; genus Eilema; species Eilema sororculum. The sequence goes on from OU618561.1 coordinate 4,250,293, forward strand.
CTAATTTTTACTATTCTAATCTATATTGATACTGCAGTAATTTTAATGGTTATAGACAACTTGGACGGTGTCGCTAGAACGCGGTTTCCTACGTTTCCTCGGTTTGCCCTGCAGCCGCCAGGAGCCAAAGAAAGCACTGTATTATATATTGGTTAAGCAAACAATATGTTTTAAAAACATAACAGACTAAAAAAATCCACTGACTTTCTTGTATTCAATCTATTGTCCGTTGGGTCTTGATAGCTAGGGGCCAGTTGAAAACCAGCGCTGGGTACGTCGTGCCCAGCATTATGCTGAACTGGTCCCTTTCTTGGTGCAACACAAATGTGCCTAATAGTTTTAATAAATAATATATTATATAACACTGTTTAGTCTTAAGTATGTGTGTATTTTCTTTCTTTTCTTTCTTTATAGCTACGAAATCTGGCCCTACCAGCGATAGCATTCGGGTGCTGACGACTCCAAGGTTCTTTCAGTAATTTATCTTTCTCTTCCAGGTCCAGGCTTCATCGAGGAGTTGGACATCGAGGCCTATATGAGCTCGGTCGACGGATGCTATCCTGCGCAGGCCATCGACCCGAGGCGGACTGGGTAAGAATATACTCACATCTATTCTGTTTATCTGCGAAATTATCGCGTTTAGAAGAGTGCCACAAATACGGTACTACGAGTACATTGCGACTACAACTTTTGATCAACTAATCTCGGTATAATAGTCATTCAATCTCACCCTCAGCAACTTCTTCTTCTTTATCACGTTTTCGTTAAATCCGAAGCTGTCAGCTTGGAGTCTGGGGTCCGCTTTACCAGTCTAACTGCGGACTTGGCTCCTGCGGATTTCTGTGAAGCGACTGCCATATGACCTCCAATACCTGTAAGACGCTCTTGACAGAATGCAGCGACGTGCAGTTCGTATCATAGGTGATCCTGAGGTTACCAACACCTTGGAACCTCTGCAGTTGCGTAGAGACGTTGCCTCTCTGGCCGTTTTCTACCGCCTCTACCACGGCGAGTGTTCTGAGGAGTTATTTCAACTGATCCCACCCTCTCCCTTCCTATCCAGAACAACACGTGCTGTTCTGCGGTGCCATCCACACACGGTGGAATCCATACCATCTCGCACTAAACGGTTTGGGGGCTCTTTCCTCTGCCGCACGATAAAGAGCTGGAATGCTCTGCCCGCATACGTGTTTCCCTCTTCTTACAGTCCCGGGTTCTTCAAGCGGGGCGTGAAAAGGCATCTATCAAGGCCGTAAGTTAGGGACCACCATTTTACGTCCAATGGCACCGGGAATTGTGGTCTGTATCTTCTGGACTGCACTTCAGCTTTGTTGCCATCTAGCGGGGTGCAGTCAATTGACGGACCAAATATATAAAAAAAAAAAACAACCCAAATGCTAAATCAAAGCATTGCCGTTAAACCAGTTTTTGGACTTATGAGAGCTCCAACTACCCGTAACGACTGCGATAGATGTTCGTATGGCAACCGAGACCTGCAGCTTCACGAGGCACGACCAGACCAGTGCAAATGCCCATATTCATGCATACAAATATTTGCACTGAGCGGGGAACGAAGCCTCAGCAACTAATGAGTACTAATAACCTAAGATGGCGTGCGGTTTGAGTCCGACATAACCAGTCGGGGACACCGTTGTCCCCCTCCCGAGGACGGCCAGACCGTAAGGGATGGCTTTGGGTCAGCCGGGTTGCGAGGGATATGTCGATGACAACCTCACCTCCGGCCTAGCACCGCGACCCACAGTCGGCGTGCGGTTTTAGTCGGTTCGAGTCCGACATAACCTCCCCTCCCGGCTCCGGCAGGGGAGGTATCCGAGGGGAATTCCGCACGAAAAAAAGAAAAAGAGTCCGACATAACCACTCCCGTCGGCTGTGACGGGTTGGGAGGGTATGCTTAGGGATTTCCGCACTTATATATATCCCCGAAGGAGTAGGCAGAGGTGTATTAACAATAGAGATTGAAAAATGTAAGTATTTTAGTGATAACTGTTGCCCGCGGGTCCATAATCATATAATATGGCTTTCTATTAATAAAAGAATTTTTTAAATCGGTTCAGTATGTCCAGATATTACCCTCTACCACAGAATAGATAACCTCTACATACTTAACGTCTTTAAAATAGCAGTATCAAAGAACTGGTTTACCTTAATTTTCGTAATGATGATATATATATGTTACCGGAAATGTATGAAATCAAGGAATTGTATACAAATCCTAGGAAATGTGTGTTAATACATAGAATTCCTGCCGTTCCACCGGAAATGTGTGAAATCATTTATTTCACACATTTCCGGTTATTGTCTGTATTTGCGGATGATTTTATGGAAAATTTATATTTTTGAATGAATAAAAAAAAATAACCACGAAGATTAATGCGGGATAATCTTCTAACCTAATCTATCCAAGTTAAATTGCGTGGTGTGGACACTGCGCCCCGACCTGGATATATTATAGGTTAGAAGACTGAAGCGAAAGCGAGGCTCCAGCATTAGCCTAAGTGGTTGCATTTTTTATAACCACCATCAATATTCTTTGATACCATTTCATACATTTCCTGCTGCGCACTCGGCATTGTATAGAATGCCTAGGCATTGTATAGAATTCCGGATTATACACATTTCCGGTAACATATACATACATACAATCACGTTTTTATCCCCAGAGGGTTAGGCTTAGGTGAATTAATTAACACCCATTTGATGATGAAATCTTTTTAATGAGCGATCTACGAAGTTCTTGCTCAAGTTTCTATGTAGATAGCAGTTTCTAATATAGGTATATACATAAATGCTCACGTCTGTAAATCCCTGAAGGGATAGGCAGAGGTGTAATAGCACCCACGTTTCGCCAATTATGATTTTCGGTGCCATGACGTAACACTGGGCGAGCCTTTTTCCGTCTAGCAAGCCCTTTGTCTTGGGCTGTATGTTTACTGTCGGATGGAGAACAGCCCTATCCCTTAGTCGCCTTTTACGACACCCACGGGAAGAGCTGGGGTGGTCCTATTCTACACCTCCGGGAACCAACACGACACAGTTACTAATATACAGTGAATTAAATGATTAATATTCTTTATTCCAGGGGCCATCAACTCCCAGAGAGTCCACCAGACTCAGGTTCCGAGAACCCTTACAGTCCATCCGAAACTCAAGCTCATGCAATACCACAAACAGTCCTGGCTGCGGACTACATGCTCGTCCCTGACCATATACCCACACACGAGATCCTCCAGCAGAATGGGGATTACATCTACGAAGAGTTGAAGGCAGACAGTATAGACCATGAGGTTCTGAGGACGAACCTCAATGATGTGGTGGTGTTACCCCAGGACCCTAGTATTGTGGAGTTGGGGATACGAGCAGTCAGAAATGATTTGGGGCTTGGAGATGTTTACCAGAATAGGTGAGGTTTTTTTGAAGTTTTTATGGCAATAGAGAGTCTTCTTCATACTAGCCTCTTTGGCCTCTGTAACGTGGCGGTAGTACACGCGACTGCAGGACGCAGGAGGCGTGGGTTCGATCCCCGCTCAGTGCAAATATTTGTATGCATGAATATGGCTATTTGCATTGGTCTGGGTGTTTTTATGTATAACTAGCTTTTGCCCGCGGCTCCGCCTGCGTGGAATTATTTGAATTTTTCTCGCCGTAAAAACCTTCCCTGGACTTCCACGAATAATTCAAGACCAGAATTAGCCAAATCGGTAAAGGCGTTGTTGAGTTATAACATTACAACGAAAAGTGGCATTGATTTTTATGTATATAGATATGTACCTATGTATTTAAAAAAAAGTATCTTAGTATGTTTATCCGCATTCTAGATACCATAACACAAGATTCCATAACACAACCATGGGTCGCGGATAGTGTTGTGTAGAATGTTGTGGAATATTTATTTATTTAATCCCGGGCGCAACCGATTGGCGATATCAAAATATTGCAGTTAGATCAGTAGTTGGACTTTTTAGGGCTGCAACTATCCGTAACGACAGTTGTAGATGTAGGTACGTACCGACTATTTAACTTACTATCCAGGCACGTAAATACCCAGACCAATGACCAAACAAACAGAAATATTTATGCATGCATCGCATAACTTCGATACGGGTGAATGACACCACTGAGAAGCCGCAATAAATTAAAATAAAAAACAATATTATTTCAAGTCTATTTCACGTCAAGCGGACTTTCTCATCATTCTCGTGGGATGTATATTTACTATGAAGAACAGCCCCATCCCTTAGTCACCTTCCACGATACCCACGCGGGAAGAGATGGGGTAGCCTCATTCTACTTCACCAGGAACCATCACTCTGTACTGGAGAAAAGACAATAACTTTTTCTTTTTAAGTAGCCATTTATATGTATGTAATAGGCTATTTGACTATTTTTTTTACTTTCGAAAAGTGACCACTTTATAATAATATAATGAACTGTAAAAGTAAAATGTTCCTACGACAAATAGTTTTCAAGATTTTGATTTTGAAATATTCAATTGGTCGCGCCGCCGCCCGTAAACGCTCCATACAAAATCGTACGAAATTGTGACGTCAGGCTTCAGTAGCGCGTAGTGCAAATGTATGGAGTGCAAGAGAATATAGCATTTATCTTTGCGTTTACACATTTATTATATAGTTAATAATAAAAGTTATTTAAAATTTAATGAGGAATCTAAAAAGTTTATATACGTATTTGAATTGCATTTGATTGTTTATATTTTGACTTTATTTGGGAATTTCAACTAATGAAAAGTAATAATTTCAGTTTAGATATGCAATATTTTATTTTGCAAGGTATATTTTTTCAGAACAAGCTAACATATAAGCAGTATTGGGAAGAATCGACGACTTGGTAAATTACCTTAATTGTATAATGCGATCCACCAAGAATAACGCACAAATTAAGTGTCTCATTAAAGCACTGACCCCCAAGATACAGGCATCAGCTTAAAGTAAAGCCAACGAAGCGAGATAAAAAAAGTAAACAAAGTTTCAGCGGTTTCAAACATTTATAACTTCAAGCGCGTTCCAAACAAGAATGAAATTGCTCATAAGATGGCGGATCTGACAGTTTAGAACCGCTGTGCTGACAGCTAACCTGTACTACGAAACACGCAACTATAGCTGTCGCTCGGCCATTATCGCGTACGTGTGACATGTGTCATTAATGGTCGCTTTGTTTACCTTTTTGCTTTCGTCTCATTAGCTTTACTTTAATTTGGGAGCCAGTTTATTGTACTTAACACTGTTGTAACATAGGAAATATTAATATTAAGAGTTAAGTAATATTTTTTTTGCGACAATGAACTTATCTTATATTCTACTTGTTCTTTCCACAGGTATAACCAGATGAGGGTAGATATGCCGGAGATAGAACAGGGTCTGATGACCCCACAACTAGTGGCGCTAGGCCATGAAAGTCTCACTCCGGTGTACACAAGTCTTCAAGAACCGAATGCGAAGAAGCGGAAACATGAGCAGGACGCTTCACAAGTCAAGTGCGAGCCTGGTAAGTGTACCAATTACATCTAATATCCTCCTAAATTCATTACCGTGCTGGTAAAGTTCACGTGTTTCCTTTTTCCTACAGTTACGCTAGTTTATTATCTATTATTATCTATTTTCTGCTACAGTCCCAGGTCTTTTAAGCAGGGAGTAAAAAGCATCTGATGAGGCCGTCAATCTGAGTGCCACCATTGTAACATCTAGTGGCGGCTCTGGGGGTGGGAGTCCTCCACATTGCTCACAGCGATGGTACGATGCGCGAACGCTTGGGGTGCGGCCGCCTCCTTCTGCGAGCAAGTAATGCTCGAGAAGGAGGCGGCCGGTCGGGTCCGGACTAGACTCCGGGCCCGGGAAGCCCACGCAGAGCGAAAGCGAACCCGACGTCGGAGGTCGCAGAACGACCTTCGTCCTCCATGAGCGCTGGCATGGGGGTGACCCGTGGAGCCACCTGTCACCCTAGCAGAAGCAGACCGCGGCGGCGGCGCAAAGTGTGCCTCCCCGTAACCGGGGCTAGATGGGGACACTGTGGTCCCCACAACCCGAAGGGGGCCATCTCGAAAGAGATGGTCCTGGGTCTGCCGGGGTGCGAGAGATATGCTTTTGGCAATCTCACCTCCGGCAACCAAGGACCCAAGACGGCGTGCGTTTTAGTCGGTTCGAGTCCGACTTAACCACCTCCACCGGCTCCGTGGGGATTTATCGCACGATAAAAGAAAAACCATTGTAACATGATACGTTTCTGTAAAACTGCGGTAGCCTAGTGGTATGGGTAATGGACTGCTGAGACGAGGTCTCGGGTTCGATTCCAGGTTTACCATGGCACACACCAATGACTTTTCGATGCTTTTCGAAGTTATGTGTCTTTATCGCAGATTTATAAGTGCCCGGTTAATGGCAATAGGCTCGCCACCTATTACATTGGGACCTGAACATAAACTGGCGAAATGTGGGTGCTAGCACCTCTGCCTGCCCCTTCGGGGAATACAGGCGTGAGTTTATGTTATGTTATGTTACGTTTCTGTAATGGTGAACCTCTTTCCTGAGACTTTGCCTTCGGCTTACCATCTGGAGACAATAACGGGTCAAGAGTCCCTTATCCTATCCCTATCCTGGCGAGGTGAAATCAAATTGACAAGATTTGCTCAAGGTCACAAAATAAAAAAAGCATATGCAAGACTGTGCTAAGTGCAGAGAAATATTAAGGCGGACCCTGAGCTCCGAGTTTAATCCAAACTCGGATGCAATCAGGGAAGTACGTCTCCATGATCATGATGTCTTATAGAAAGAAACTCGATGCGATGGTAGCTTAGTGGGTAAGGAGTCGGGCTTACGATCGAGAGTCGGGTTCAAAAACTGGTAATTAACTCACTACTTACACTACTAGTAACGGGAATACTGTTTTATCCTGGGATATGGTTCCCATGGCTTACGAGAATGGGATCAAAAGTCCATATGGGTGACTTCACGAGCAACATTTCATTGAGCAATTATGTTTGTCTACAGCTGCCCTGTCTCCAGAAAGCTCGCACATACCTCGCCCGGCGCCCCCCTCAGTAGACGGCTCCGAGGCTGGCGATGATGCACCGATGCAGTGCATCCGGTTCTCAGCATTCCAGCAGAACTTGTGGCACAGCCTCTACGATTGTAACCTCAAACCTCTGTGAGTATCACAAACTGTTTCTTTTCATCCGAACGCCAGTAGCATCCAAAACTTTGGATCCTAGGGTACGCACTCTTGCTGTGATTACAGCATATTTTTTAAATTGGAACGCGAACTTCTATTTTCTTTATTTTTATGTTAACTCAGGGTAATTATTTTATTATAAGTTTTTTATATTTATTTATAGTTTTCTTTAATTATCTTGACACGAGACAAATGTACATTCGTCCATATTTAGTATCACTTTTTGTAAATTGACGTCTGTAAAATGCTACAGTGGAGTTTGTTGCGCCGTTTCTTCTCCACTGGTGCTTAGGAAGTGGTAAGCAGAATTTGACGTCAAAACGCTGTAGTAGTGCTACACAATTTTGAATAAATACTTTGACTTTGACGACTGCCCCCTAACCTCCCACGAGAGAATAGCTTGCTCCAGAGCTTAAGCCGCCAATCAGCAGGTGTAGACTTTAAAAAAAAAAAAATTGTTATTGTCACAAACAAATATACAATTGAATTGCTCCCTGGATACCACACTAGGATTCCCTGTGTCGTGATACCCAGTCACCTTCACACCATTATGACAACAATACAAGATTAATTTTGTTCTTGAAATAATATAACATAATAAATATATTTTTTTAGATAAGTGAAAAGAAAGAAAAGTGTGTGTGTGTGTGTGTGTGTGTGTGTGTGTGTGTGTGTGTGTGTGTGTGTGTGCGTGCGTGCGTGCGTGCGTGCGTGCGTGCGTGCGTGCGTGCGTGCGTGCGTGCGGGCGTGCGTGCGTGCGAGCGTGCGTGCGTGCGAGCGTGCGTGCGTGCGTGCGTGCGTGCGTGCGTGTGTGAGTGTGTGTGTGTGTCCCATAAATTTAAAAGATGCTTTTGCGAGGCACAAACGAACGTTGGGTCGGTCCCACTTCAGGGTTCTGTGAGAAGCACGAGCTAGTTGCTTTGCATTATTGTGATATTTCAAAATGGTTGAAGCTATATAATATAGCTGCCTTACTCTTATATAGAGAATCGGTACAATAGCGCCATGGTTTTTTGTATGCAACCTTTAATATACCTCGTTGTGCACGTTCTAGTTTTATCAAGTTAGTTTTGAGTATAGCACCCCACACAACCACACAGTAACTCAAGGTAGATTGACATAGACTCATATATACCAATCTTATCACATCAACATCAGCAATACGATTTAATTTTTTGAAAATATGGGTTAGCTTTTTAAGTCTTTTACATAAAGTATCTACCTGAGTGCTCCATGTGAGTCGTTGATCTATTGAATTGCCAAGTATTTGACATCCTCAACTTGTTCCAGTTTATCACATTGACATAAAACATCACAGACATGACTGCCACATGCAAATGAAGTTAGATGTGGTCCTAAGGTCTTGAGAGGTCTCATCACTACATAGTATAAAGCAAAGTCACTTTCCGCGTCCCTATGTCCCTATGTACGCTTAAATCTTTAAAACTACGCAACGGATTTTGATGCAGTTTTTTAATAGATAGATCATTTCAAGAGGAAGGTTTATATGTATAATACATGCTTAATATAGTAGTGGGTGCAGCGGAAACGGGATCAGAAGCCACGCGTGCGGGAAAAATTGGCGGTACGAAGTTCGCCGGGTCAGCTAGTACACCATAATTTACTTCGCGATGGTACAGTAAATTTACTGGCAGAAAACCTGATAAAATCTACTCCACCTAGGTATTGAATCTAGGATCTCATCGATAGGAGGACATCTTTTGCAGGCTCTCCCTTTATCGGAAGTAAAAAGTCAATAGCTTCCATAAAAATCTACATAAGCCAAATTCTGAGAGAAGGAGTCGGTGGGCTCCAGACTCTTGAAGTCTGCATCGGATGCAACTGGGAATCACGTAAAGTTTACCATGATGATCAAGCGTGTGAAATTATTGAAAACATCTTCCAAAAAGACTAAAATTCTTTTCTAAATACCCTGGTCTTTCCAGCTCTCCACCATCGTACGTGGTAGGGGCCGATAAAGGCTTCAACTACTCGCAAATAGACGAGGCGTTCGTCTGCCAAAAGAAGAACCACTTCCAGGTGACCTGTCAGATCCAGATGCAGGGCGAACCCCAGTACGTGAAGACCAGCGAAGGTTTTAAGAAGATTAATAGCTTCTGTCTTCATTTTTATGGTGTTAAGGTGAGTTTCTTTAACACGGTGAGAAGGCAAGAAGGTGGTTTTGTGATATTTGATAGCATTTATTATGCTAACTATACAATTCGGAAAAATTATTACTCAGGTGGGGTTTGAACCCACGACCTTTCCCTTACAGGGGGAATGCTCCTCCAACTGAGCTACTGAGCCACACCTGAATCAATTTAAATTTCCCTTCTCTTTATATCCGTCTTTAAGGCGATGGTGGAGTCATCTACCAACACTTTTACGAACTGTTAAGAACCAATGACTTCACCGTGGGTTGGATGGGTGATAAGAAAATTTGAATTGATTCAGGTGTGCTTCAGTAGCTCAGTTGGAAGAGCATTCTCCTGTAAGGGAAAGGTCGTAGGTTCAATCCCCAGTAATTAACTTTTCCTGATGTAATCGCATAGGTATATTTTAGTACGACAATTGACTTTGTGACTGTAGGAGTAAATACTACACTACGAATTGAGATTATCATTTAAATCGTTTTTAAATCCATGAAGTCTAATATGTTTACAGGCTGAAGACCCGAGTCAAGAAGTAAGAATTGAACAAAGTCAATCGGATAGAACAAAGAAACCATTTCACCCTGTACCGTAAGTAACTTATTTTAATAACTAGCTGTTGCCCGCGAATCCGCCCGCGTGGATGTTTGTTATCGCTTAGTGTTGAATCAACGCTATTGAGCATAAAACATGCAAAATCTCAGCCCGATCTGTTTAAAATTGACAAAGTTGCATACAAACTTTCATCCCCTATTTTATCCCCTTGGGGGTAGAATTAATCAAAATCCTTTCTTACCGGATGCCTACGTCATAACATCTACCTGCATGAAAAATTTCAGCCCGATCCGTCCAGTGGTTTGGGCTGTGTGTTGATAGATCACCATGTCAGTCAGTCAATCACCTTTGAGTTATATATTACTAGCTTTTGCCCGCGGCTCCGTCCGCGTGGATGTCGGTTCCCGGCAATTATTCGATTTTTTCTCTACTTACAAACCTTTCCTAGACTTCCACGAATAAATTCAAGACCAAATTTGTCAAAAAGGCGTTGTTGAGTTATAACATTACAACGAAAAGTGGCATTGATTTATATATATATATATAGATTTAGACTAACAACTAAGTCCAAGATATATGTCCCGGTGTAAACCCATATCATAACGCTATCTTCCTTCCAGGGTGGAGGTAGGCCGCACAGGAGCCAAGGTCACCGTCGGCCGCCTACACTTCGCGGAAACCACCAACAACAATATGCGCAAGAAGGGCCGCCCCAACCCCGACCAGAGGCACTTCCAGCTGGTCGTGGCTCTAAGGGCTCATGCGGGACATGCACAGATACTACTAGCGGCTCACGCTAGCGACAGGATCATCGTACGGGTAGGCCTCCGCCCTCCTCGCTCTATCGCCTCGCTAGAGGTGATTGTAGGAGCTATCCACACTATCATTCATTATACGTCATTCATAGTTCACCATTCATTTATCATTCATAATCCATAATACATAATCCATAATCCATAATCCACAATCCACAATCCACAATCCACAATCCACAATCCATAATCCACAATATGGTTGTGTCCTATTTAAGTGAAACCTAATTTGGAAATTAAAAATAATGAAAGTCATAGTTTCGGTTTAGTTAGGCAATATCTTAGTTTACTATGCATATTTTTTAGATAAAGCTAAGACATTAGGCAGTGTTAGTAAGGATCCGATGACCCAGGATACTACCCAGTCCAATCCATAATCCATAAGCCATGTTCCATAATCCACAATCCACAATCCATAATCCATAATCCATAATCCATAATCCATAATCCATAATCCATAATCCATAATCCATAATCCATAATCCATAATCCATAATCCATAATCCATAATCCACAATCCATAATCCATAATCCACAATCCACAATCCATAATCCACTATCTATAATCCATAATCCACAATCCATAATCCATAATCCACCACCCATCATTCATCGTCTCATCATGCAACATGTTCCGAGCACTCTCCTAACACAGACGTCTGCTCCTCCTGTCTCCATAGAGTTGATTTGAGAACCCAGCAGCCATTATTATGGATATTTCTGGCTGTATGACATGTCATCACTCTAAACATACTCGTACCTTGACTATGGTGTCTATGTGTGGTGCAATATGGTTAAACACACTCAAATTCACACATTCACAAAAAGTTGTTACTTTCAGATAAAATTGTTCATTCGTAGAAAATAGGCATGTGGATTATTGTCTCTAAAGTAAAGCCAACGAAGCGAGAGAAAAAAGGTAAACAATTTTTCAGCGGTTTGAAACATTTTTAATTGAAAATTATTACGTATTACTTCAAGCGTATTCCAGACAGGAATGAAATTGCTCATAAGATGGCGGATCTGACAGTTTAGAACTGCAGTGCTGACAGCTTTCCTGTACTACGAAACACGCAACGACAGCTGTCGCTCGGCCATAGTCGCGTACGTGTGACATGTGCGACAAGGACAGAGATAATAATCGCTAGTTATCGCCACGTAACTCAGTAATGGTCGCTTTGTTTACCTTTTTTCTCTCGTCTCGTTGGCTTTACTTTAGATGCACATATTTAACGTTATTTCCTCATGCAAACCATTGTTTCTAGGCATCAAACCCTGGTCAATTCGAATCAGACTGCTCTGAAAGCTGGTGGCAGCGAGGGGTATCAGAAAACAGTGTACACTTTAGTGGAAGAGTCGGTATTAACACTGACAGGCCGGACGAATGCTGTGTCGTCAATGGTAAGTACCACAAGGTCTCTAGAACAATACCAGTAATTTAAAAAACTAAAAAACATGCTTTTAACCCTTTCATTTGATACCCATATCATGGGAGTACACTTCAAATAGCCTGTCAGCCATCTTGGACGTTCGCCATATTGGATTTAAGTCATGTGACAATTTTTTTTCATATTCCTGACAGCAAACCCTTTCATTTGATACCCATATCATGGGGTTGGATTTCAAACAGCCAGTCCGCCATCTTGGGGAGGCTGCCATATTGGATTTGTAATGACGTTTCTCAGCTAGTCATGTATTGTCATCAGAACTTAGAGCGTGTGCAAAATGGGTCAAATTAAGATTCCAAGATTTTCTTACATACATAGTTACATGTGAAGCTAATAAAAGCGTGTTAAAAAGCCTCCTTATATCCGTGGCAAGATGAGGACACCCTGTCTGGCCCTATGGAAGGTGCAACTTGAGGAACCAATGGGGGGATTCGCCACAGTGGCGGCCGTCAGACCGGTCATGGACGAGTGGCTGGAGAGGAGACACGGTGCTCTCTCCTACCGGTTGTCACAGATGCTTACCGGGCATGGTAGCTTCGGTAGGTATCTGTGGCGAAGACACCGGGAAACCACGGCCGAGTGTCAGCACTGCGAGGACTGCAGCGATGACACAGCGCTCCACACGCTGGCGGAGTGCACGGCGTGGGCGCAACAGCGCCAGGTCCTCGTAGTGGGTCTGGGCGTGGGCACTCTCTCACTCGAGACCATGGTGCAAGCCATGGTCTCCAGCGGGAGTAAGTGGGACTGCGCCGCCTCTTTCTGTGAGCAGGTCATGCTCGTGAAAGAGGCGGCGGGGCGAGAGCGGGAGAGAACTCTCCCACCCGAGTTCCGCAGTCGGCGGCTCGGGGGCCGCCTGAAAACCTGAGCGTGCATGGGATGAAGTTCCTTTCATACTTCACTTCCAATCAGAGGAGTCTGTTACTTAAGTGGTTTAAAAAATTAATTATTCGTATTTTTTATACAGGTAACCTCAAAGTGATGGGTCATATCCTACACCCGTCGGATTTACGCGCGAAACACAATATTGCAGAACTAGATACCGCACAGCAACTAAGGAATGTACAAAGCATCAGAGTTGTCAAGTTAGTAATCTCAATTACATTTCTATAATATTGACAGTTTTTTTTTATGATTTTATGACAATGGTAGCTAGACCTTTATATCAAGTCTTGTTTTGTATGATGATATAACTTTAGTTAAAATTATTGATGACGATGATGATAGTGGGTTAATGATGTTGGTGATGATGATAATGACGATGAAGATGATTGCTGCCTCAGTAAAGTTGTGGGGACTTACTAAAAGCTCCCTGGGGAGATTTGGATTGAACACGTAGAGTCACAATTCACTGTAAGGCCGCGTCCTGGACGACGGCGGCTGGAGCGGGCGGCGCGGGCGACGGCACCCGCGTCTTTATCAAAGTCGTACATTTGTGTGAAGCTGTTCTCGATGACAGCGGTGCGGGCGGCGCGGCGTGGCGAAGGACACCGCGCACACCGCCCGCACCGCCCGCTCCGCCCGCCGTCGCCCAGGACGCGGCCTAATATGCCACTTTCCTACACGCGTGTGCGCTGTCCAAGACGTTAGGTCTAAAAATCCACCATTATTATACTTAAAAACTTGAATTCACACCCATTTCGGAAAATAAAATAATACCGCGATGTGTCCTCGCCGTCCTCTACGCTTTCCCGCCAAAACTCCCTAAATAAGCTTTAATATTGGCAGATCGTTACCAGTGTTGCCACGGGCAAAATGAATTAACAAATTAGTTTACTTTTCGGTTACGTGTCGTAAATACAATTAATATTGTCTATAGAAATAAATGTAAATACCTTTTAAACTCTCGCGTTCCATGATATACAATAGTAATAATCGAATTGAATCGAAAAATATTCTAAATATACCAATATATAACCCCCCAGGTTCAACTATGACCCATCATTCGCGGAGCACTCTGGTCTACTAGGCTACGACCCCTCCCGCCCCACCCCTCCGCTAGACACGGGGATCATCGCCCAGGAAGTCCGGAGGGTACTCCCAGAGGCGGTGAAGGAAGCCGGTGACGTCACACTGCCCAATGGGGATACCATCAACAAGTTCCTTGTGGTTAATAAGGTAAAGTTTTGGAATTAATTACAAGCTCATGTGTTTCCTTCTTCCTACAGTCCCGGGTCCTTTTTTATATCGTGCGAAAAATCTCCACGGATACCAACCCCCACGGAGCCGGTGGAGGTGGTTATGTCGGACTCGAACCGATTAAAACGCATGCCATCTTGGGTCCTTGGTTGCCGGAGGTGAGATTTCCGAAAGTATCTCCCCAGGACCATCTCTTTCGAGATGGCCCCCATCGGGTTGTGGGGACTACAGTGTCCCCATCTAGCCAGAGACAGAGGCTGTGGTATGCGGTAGTGAACGCTGCCGCTACGTAGGAGGCGCGGGTTCGATCCCCTCTCAGTGGCAAATATTTAATATGCGTGAATAGATATTTGCATTGGTCTGGTCGTGTCTCGGAGAGCACGTTAAGCCGTATTGCAGTCGTTACGGGTAGTTGGAGCCCTCAAAAGTCCAACAACTGGTCTAGCTGCAATGCTACGGTATCGCCTTTGGGTTCTGGAGGTGTGATGGCAATCGCTTCACAGAAAATATCGACGTTTAGCCAAATCTACACTTAGCCTGGTAAAGCGGACCCCAGACTCCAAGCTACCAAAATACCACAGATGTTCGTATGACAACCGGGACCGATGGCTTAGTTAGGAGGAGACTTTAATGTGTTAAGAACGATCGCGCACCTTGCAATGTAAAATAAATTCAGCATAATAATTATACTGTTACAGGATCGCATTTACATGGAAGGCATAGGAGCAGTGAAGGAACTGTCCAAAGTAACTGGGAACCTGGAATCTAGGATAGACCAGCTGGAGAGGATTAACAAGAAACTGTACAAGATCAGCATACTGCAGAGAAGAGACAGCTCCAGGTCTTCTGTCAGTAATGGTGAGTCATCATCATCACGGAGTCTGGGGTCCGCTTTACCGGTCTAACTGCGTCGCAGCTAAACTTGGATATTTTTCGTGAAGCGACTACCATATGACATCCATAACTCATTGGTGATATCCAAACATTGCAGTTAGACCAGTTGTTGGACTTTTGAGGGCTCCAACTACCCGTAACGACTGCCATAGATGTTCGTATGGCACCCGGAACCGACGACGGCTTTGTGATTAGTATGTCGGCTTTCCTGGAAGCGACTGCCGACTGACCTCCAAACTTTGAAAGGAAAGTCCACACCCAAGCTTCATCCGTTCATTTTCATACCGTTCATTATTGATAATTTAATTAACTCTTAAAAAGTGCTCGAGCATTTTGTAACCTGGTCTGAATTTTTACTCATAAAAACTTTTGCCCTCGGCTCCGCCCGCGTGGATGTCGGTTATCGTGACCAAACATAGCCTATGTCCTTTCTCATGGTCTAATCTACCCCTATACCAAATTTCATCAAAATCGGTTCAGTGGTTTAGGCATGAAAGCGTAACATACAGACAGACAGACAGAGTTACTTCCGCATTTATATTATTAATATGGATTAAATTAAAATTTGTATTATATTTTGTTTTTTTTTTGCAGATTCCCGCTACTCGGCAATGTCAAACTCATCAAAATCCCTATACAGCGAAACTGGCAACATTTCAATAGACCAGATTCGAGACATCGCGAGAAACATTCGCAAACATGAGAGTTGCCATAAACTCAGCCATTACTCCCCAAAGCACACAAGAAAACAGTGCAAAAATTGCCATGCCAACAATTTCTCGAAATTCGGAAAATATTACAACCAAAACAAGACTTGCGGAGTCCGATATCACTCTAATACACTCGAAAAGTCGGAAAATATTGAAAATCCGACTTATACCGACTCCCATTTACAGTCTTATCCAGAAGAAAACCATAGTCCGTTAACAAAGAAAAAGGATACGTGTCTATGGTTGAAAAGTGATGAATCTTTTTCATATGGCAACAGTAAATTGGGATTTTGCTGTAGGAAGGATTACAGAGACTCGAGTAGTGAACTAATTTCAAACAAATTTCTGCAAATTGTTATAACTATACTGATATTTATTATGGCTGTTTGGTAAGTGTATTTTTGGTTTTTATTTAGTTTAGCAACCCTGGGCTTCATAAGGAAGAAAAATAATCACGAACCTCGCTGACCTAATTTACCCAAGTGCAATTGCGTGCCCCGAAATTAATGGATATAGGTTAGAAGGGTAAGGTGGGCCTCCGCCATACCCTTCGTGTTAGTTTACACTTATGATAGTATTCGGAGACCCCTCCCCATTTGTATAAAATAACTAGCTTTTGCCCGCGGCTCCGCCCGCGTGGATGTCGGTTATCGCGATCAAACATAGTCTATGTCTTTTCTCATGGTCTAATCTACCCTTATACCAAATTCCATCAAAATCGGTTCAGTAGTTTAGGCGTGAAAGCGTAACATACAGACAGACAGAGTTACTTTCGCATTTATAATATTAGTATGGATTAGGAACCTGGAAAGTGACAGGCCTACTCACGACATTATTTTTACTTTTTAATTCCTTTTTTTTACTGTATATCTTCTCTCCCCAGTCTCATAGTGATGTCGGCCCTCTACTTTCAAGAGCACAAAGAACTCACCTCCATGAGAGAAGCAAGCCGGCTTCAGAACGTCAACTATTACGGCTTCCACAAGCCGTACGACCGGACGAAGGAGGTTAAAGACTTCAACCAGATACCGGTAAGGAGATAACAGAAGATTATTGTGTTTGTTTTAGTTTGTATGGGAATACATATCATATATTCACACCTGTTAGTCATCCAAAGTATAAGTAGAGGTGAATTTACACCCACATTGCGCCAACTATGATTTATTGACGTCAATGGGGCACTTTGTCAAAGGGATCTTTTTATATTTACAATGAATGACTTACCTACATAATGCAAATGAACTTATATTTGACTTCATGTCATTTGTGTCCTATAATTTATGTGTACATATTTGGAACTGCGGTAGCCTAGTGGTATGGGTAATGGACTGCTGAGACGAGGTCTCGGGTTCGATCCCAGGCTTACCATGGCACACACCAATGACTTTTCGATGCTTTTCGAAGTTATGTGTGTATTTATCGCAGGTTTATAAGTGCCCGGTTAATGCCAATAGGCTCGCCACCTATTACATTGGGACCTAAACATAAACTGGCGAAATGTGAGTGCTACCACCTCTGCCTACCCCATCGGGGAATACACGCGTGAGTTTATGTTATGTAATATTTGAAATAATGATATTAATTTAAATACCTATGTAAAGAGTCTCTGTTACTTGAAATACATATTTTGATTTGATTTGATTTTAGTACGAAAGTTTGGTAGGATGTTTTTTACACTAAAATGGACAGGAATTATAAGATTTTTTTTTATTTTCCGAATTTGCAAGAGAATATGCGTATTTTGTAACTATGAAGACAGATAATAAAGGAAATTAACAAAAAACTTGTAATAATTAACAAAAACATCAAGAACTCCTGTCACTGGGGACACCGAGGTCCCCACAACCCGAAGGGGGCCATCTCGAAAGAGATGGTCCTGGGTCTGGCGAGGTGCGAGAGATATGCTTTCGGCAATCTCACCTCCGGCAACCAAGGACCCAAGATGGCGTGCGTTTTAGTCGGTTCGAGTCCGACATAACCACCTCCACTGGCTCCGTGGGGATTTATCGCACGATAAAAAAAAACAAAGCAACTCCTGTCACTGTCTTGTGGATTTCTTTTTGTAGCAATAAATGTATCTTTCTTTCTTTCAACAATTGTGCTAGCAATAAAATGTCATTGTTCGTTTCAGAATTCAAAACTATCGCAGCAAATTTCAGCAAGAAAACCTGTTAAAGGTATGTGATCATAAATAATTGCAAATATTTTTTCTTCGCTTCGTTCCCTTGGATAGTAAGTCACCTCTATAAATATGTATACACGGTAGGGTTCCAGAAACAAGTTACCAGAGTTAACATCAAATTTTTGTTTACAAAATATATAGCCAAATGATGTAAACTCTTAATATTTCATAAATATGTAACCATTACACGCCTCATAAAATGTATCAAATAATGCTTGCAAAAATATATCCACAACCAACGGGTCAATTGAATGGAAACATGCTATAGTTCATATATGTAAACACGTACTTTTAAAATTAATATGACTGTACCTATAACCTCCCTCGATTAACGGACTATTAAAAATAAAAACAATACATAGAGAAAAAGAATCTTCTCGGGCGGGACTCGAACCCGTGATCTTTCCCTTACAGGGGGAATGCCTTGACCAACTCGCTACCGAGACACGCCAGATGTGATTCAAATTTCTCTTGTTATCCGTCTTTAAGGCGACGACTTATATTTAAATTAATATAAATTCGTTTTATTCGAAATTTTGCGGTATTCTTGCAAGACGTTCCACTACGAATAGTTTTTTTTCTTAAAAAAAAAGAATATTAGAACCGAAATTACTAATATTCCCTCTAACCCCTCCAACTAAGCTAAATAGCTTGTGCTAGGAGTGGATTCACGTCGGTAGTGTAAAGGCGAAATTCGAACCCGGGATATGTCGATTGTAAGGCCGTCTCCTTTACCACTAAGCTACCGACGCTAGAAGTGGGCGGGACTCGTCTATGTGCTACGATATTTTTTACAGGTATTTTCAATCTAAATAAATACGCTTCTTCATAGGCGTCATCTGTCATAATTATCATCCTAAACTAGACAGAGTATAATTGGTTATTATCCTATAGTTAAAATAAATTATCTAACCGAGCTTATTAAATTAAGAATGGTAAGAGCGGTAAAAGTTACGTCGGTTCTTATTTTATATTTTTTATTTATTTTTAATTATCCACCCAACCTATAATAGTAACTGAATTGACTATAAAATTTTATGACGTCACTAAATCTTTTTTCATACAAGTTACCATATAACTTATCGTTTTGACGTTTAGAAAAAATTAACTAATTTGACTAGTCAGTAGAATACCCAATTCTAAATATTAGAGCCCATCGGTCCTTTAACCGTTATCACATTGGGTTGTTCCAGAGAAAGGCCACAAAACGACCCAGGAGTACGTGACCACGGCGCCCACGGAGCCCCCCCACACCCTCTCCACCACCACGCACCCCCACAGAAACTTCGTTGCTAGCAAACTTATGAGTAAGTACCAGTTTACATCGATCGTGTTCTAGAACCCATTTTTTCTTCTTTCTTTCTTTTTTATGACCCATTTTTGGTTCTTCGAGCTGGTTCGGATCCATTTCGAAGGCCCAAAATGGGTCATAAAAAAGAAAATGAAGTGAAAATGAGTCTTTTTGGTGTTTTGTTTCTTAGAGCCGGATCTGACTCAGCTCGAAGGACTAAAAATGAGTCTTTTTTGGTGTTTTGGTCCTTTGAGTTGGATCTGAACTAGTTTGAAGGGCCAAAAAGAGTCGTTTTGGTAATTTGAGTTGAAATTGAACCAGTTTGAACAACAAAAATGACTCTTTTTGGTGTTTTGGTCTTTTGAGCTGGATCTGAACCAGTTCGAAGGACCGAAAATGAGTCGTTTTGGTCCTTTGAGCTGGATCTGACCCAGCTCGAAGGTCTAAACATGAGTCATTTTGGTGTCTTGGTCCTTTGAGCTGGATCTGAACTAGCTTGAAGGACTAAAATTGAGTCTTTTTGGTGTCTTCGGTTCATTGAGCTGGATTTGAACCAGTTTGGAAGGACAAAAATTAGTAATTTTGTTGTTTTTGTCCTTTGAGCTGAATTTGAATCAGCTCGAAAGACCAAAAATTAGTCATTTTGATGTTTTGGTCCTTTGAGCTAGATCTGAACCAGCTTGAATGACTAAAAATAAGTAATTTTGGTGTTTTAATCCCTTGTGCTGCATCTTAACCTGCTCGAAGGACCAAAAAGGAGTCATTTTTGTGTTTTGGTCTTTTATAAGACGAATATGATAGAATTTTCAACCATTGTCCACAGACTCAGTACCGACTCTAATACAAACGGAACGTCCTATCTCAAGAAAGTCGGAAGTAGTCGGAGGCGGATGTTCATCGTACGCGGTAAACACGAACAACGAGCTCGATCCGGAATGTCAGGTCAGTTGGCAGAACATTCTAGAACCGTATTCAAAAAGAAAGAAAGAAAATATGTTTTATTTAAAAAACACAACGCACATTTTTAAAGTATTTTACATCGAAATAATATCGAATAACAACTACACGAAGAACAAATAAAATATTGGCTTTCTCTTTCCTGACCATAGACGAAATGGTTTTACTTTCAAATTCGTTGTGTATGGTCGCCGCGCCTGCTTTAGTGGGCGGGTGGCGGAAACTAGCATTATCGCCTCTTACCCATATGATACGCATGTCTTTGAGTCATCATTATCATCATCATCCACATAAAGACGTTAGTCCTGATTGCATCCGAGGCCACGGTGTCCTCGGAGCTCCGGGTCCGTCTTCCGGCTTTTCCTCCTCCTCTTCGCATACGCATGTCTTTAAGTATTTATTCATAAGTCTACTATAATTTGGGACACCCCATCTCTTCCCAAGCGGTGTCGTACAAGGCGACTAAGGGATAGCGCTGTTTAACATCAGACAGATATATACAGCCCAGACTCAGCCACAGATATAGGCTCGAATTGACAATAGTGCCCGGAATACGGCAATAGGCTCACCCCCTATTACGTGGGACCGAATACCATTAATGAAATGTGGGTGTTAAATCACCTCTGCCTAACCCTCTGGGGATAACGGCGTGATTGTATAATATATGTATGTGTGTAATATTCATTTTTATTGTGCACGCTGCTATGAAGAAGGATATAGCAAGAATAACAGCATGGATCAAACATATTTTGGTGAGATATTTGGTTAGATATAAGATTGTATGTTTTGCGCGACTTATGTTCAATAAGAGAAATGTACATGTAAAAGGGCAATGTCCAATACTAAAAATGTCCAATAATAAAAATGGTTTATGATAAAAATGTTCAATAATAAAAAAATACCAATAATAAAAATGACCAGTAATAAAAATGCTCAATAATAATAATAATGGCCAATAACAAAAAATACTCAATAATAAAACAATTTCAGTAATAAAAATGTACCATATTTCATAAAAATGACCAGTAACAAAAATCTCCAGTAATAAAAATGATCAATAATATAAATGTCCAATTACTTATTTAGATGTCCAATATATAATGATGCCCAATTTATTTATATACTAATTGTGCCTGCGACTTTGTTCAAGCTGAGTGCCACCACAAGGTACACGTTTATAATGGTGACCCTCTTTCCGAGACTTAACCTTTAGCTTACCATCAGGCGAGGTGAAGTCTAATTAACGTGTCGTTTTATAAAAAAACAAGATAAATACCACTAAGCAGTCACCCATCCAAATGACAACCCCACCTATGTAGCTTAACTCAAATCATAATACGCCACGTAGTACTTATTTAATGTTTTTTTTTTACAGTCACCCTGCATAGACCCACCTCAAACCTACGACACGCAAGACGACCATTCAAAACCTGAAAAAGAACTAAACGACACATACACAGGCCCCTTGGAGACACACACCGGCGACAAGTTGCCCAACATCCCAGTCAACATTCCTGAGAAGAATCATACAGAATCCCTGAGAACTGATACAGAATCACTGAGAAATGAGAATGATTCTTTTAAAATTGATGAAAATATGCCGGAGAATAATTTCTTGGATAACAAGTCTAATGTGACGGAGAATGGGAGTCGTATGAAGAGGGAGGTCAAAAGGAATAAGAGGGATGATAAAAGCTCTGAGGAGGGATCGCTTGAGAGTGACGGTAAGATTTGTACCTGTTCAGATATTATTTTATTCATGTGTGTATACATATTTATGAATGCTGTTCAGATAATAATGATTTTTAAGTTGTTTATAAAATAATGACATGTTATTGTGACCGGTCACATATCAGTGAATCAAAATTTTGATCATAATTTAATTATGCCGTAAGGCAAAGGTCGTGGGATCAAGTGCCACTTGAGCGCTTTTTTACCAGACTGCGCGACATAAAGGAGGGTTATGTGTTTATTATCAGTCTATGTATGTATGTATGTTTGTTTCAATGTGGCGTTCTAGAGACCAAATGCGTAGGCCGATTTTGATAATTCTTACGTCAATCGATTCGTCTTTACCTTGCGAGTGTCACTAAAGACATGACAGTAATCAAACACAGCGACAACCAGACGCCATTTTGTCAAAATAAAAAAAAAAGTCGATGAACTATGTCAAATGGGGTGTCGTTGAAAAGGTATTTTAAAATCATCTTTAGGTTCCTTTTATCATTTTTCATTTTAAATAATGGTTTAGGATATATAACGTTTTAAAGTTGTTTAACAAAACTATCGTTCTCGCTAATTTTCTTACTTATTGAATTAAGTTTTTATTTCAAGTATAAACGATATGAAGGAAATTACAAAAGATATACATGTCATATCATAACTAAAAAGTATAAAATAAAACAAATGATTAAAAAATAAAAAACCCGACTGCCACTGAAAAGACTGAAATAAGTTGGATAGCAGGCGGTACCCATATGCCAATCATAAACCGAAAGAAAATTAATGGGTACCGCCTGCTATCAAACTTATTTCAGTCTTTTCAGTGGCAGTCGGATTTTTTATTTTTTAATAATTTGTTTTTCCCGATGTATTTCGAGTATAGTTATAGTTGTCACAATATTATGAACTTTTAACCTTCATATACTTATGAAGCCTGGAGGTGCCCATATATTAATGAACTTAACTACATAACACATACTCGAAGGTAGTATCTCTACCCTTTGAGATATATATAGGCGTGAAGATAATATACTTAGGTCCATATTCCAGAACGATAATTAATTAGAATACATCGGGAAATTTGAAATGCTCAAGTGGGACTTGAACCCCGATGTATTCAGATTCCGGTTCCGTTTTTTTCTCTTGAAGTTCTAAAAATTAAACAAATATTTCCTTACAGCATGTGACTCGGTCCGCGTCGGTATCCAGTCAGTGGGGAAACCCATCCTCAACTCATCCCTGTTCAACGACAAAGTGTGCGAGGACAAAGTCTCCAACTACAGCTATGAAGTCCCTCTGTCGCTATGTCTCACGCACAAACAAGTACACCTCACGTTTAGGTAAGTACCTTTACAGGATCTAAGTAAAACCAACGAGACGAGAGAAATAAGGTAAACAAAGCGATAACTAGCGATTATTTTCTGTCTTTGTCGCACATGTCACACGTACGCGACAATGGCCGAGCGACAGCTGTCGTTGCGTGTTTCGTAGTACAGGAAAGCTGTCAGCACTGCGGTTCTAAACTGTCAGATCCGCCATCTTATGAGCAATTTCATTCCTGTCTGGAATGCGTTTGAAGTGATACGTAATAATTTTCAATTAAAAATGTTTGGAACCGCTGAAACATTGTTTACCTTTTTTTTCTCGCTTCGTTGGCTTTACTTTAATTGAAAAATACTTTGAATGGAATTTAAAAGTGACACTGAATAAGTTTAGCGCCATCTAGTGAAAATTATCAGAATTATTACAAAATTAGTGATCCTGCATCGCGCTATAAATGTTATGTTCCGCGCCATCTAGCGAAAACAAATTACCCCTGACTGACCTGACTCTGCATCGCGCTATGAAAATTTTTACACTAATTCCTATCTAGTCGGTCTTCCACTGAATATGTTTAATGCCATCTAGCGAAAAGAAACAGAATTATTTCGAAACTCGTGATCCTGCATTGCGCTGTAAATTTTATGTTCAGCGCCATCTAGCTAAAATTAGAGGAAATACTTCGAAACTAACCTTGACTGACCAGATCCTGCATCGCGCTATGAATTTTTTTTACACTAAATCTTATTTAGTCGGTCTTCGGAAGACGTTTCGTTAGTTTTTACACTAGCATTATAGTTATATCAATCATGTTAGTGTGAAAGCCTGTATTGCTGCAGAATATTCCATCAAGAAGCAAGCGGTTTGGTAAATCATTCCTATGCTCCACCACTAAGACCTGGAACTCCCTGCCAGCTCACGTGTTTCCTTCTTCCTACAGTCCCGGGTCCTTTAAGCGGGGCGTGAAAAAGCATTTGATGAGGCCGTTAAGCTGAGTGCCACCATTGTTAACATGGTACATGTTTATACTGGGTGATTTGATTTTATAGTCGTTTGGGATAAAAAGAAATGGGCATAGTTACGATAGCAAAATCATGTGGAAGTATTAATTTGCCGAAAAATTTTTATTTTTGATAATGTATCGGAATATTGTTCAGACAATATTTTGTGGTTCAGGTGAAGGAAAAATGTATGTTAAAAATCACATGGGAGTATTTATTTGGCGAAAGAAAACTATTCGGACTACTGAGTTCTTTTACAAGTTTTTGTAGTTCGACGCGCTCAGTCTGTTCCTCTATGTATCGGGCGTACAACTGATGCTCAAGTTCAGTTTTGAGAACTATTTTATTTGGTGAAGACATAATTGAGTACAAGTTATAATTTTAAAAAACTAGAACTTATCATTTGTATTGCCAATTAAATATGATTCACTTACGGCGGTATGTAGGTCACGCGGCGACCGTATCGTCAAGGCGCGCCGGAGTGCGCTGCTTTCATACACTAGCGCGAACTTGTGCAAGAGAGTGTATGACGCGACCGTTCTCGCTAGAAGCCAAATGACGACTCTGAACAAGTCCCATATAAAAAACAATTTCATTCTCTCCCACAGCTCAACAAAACTCCAAGAATATCGGCTCTGCCATCATTGCAACTTTGACGCGAGCAACTCTTGCCAGCCGAACCGCGAGCCGTCTAAAGGAGCCTCAATAGACAACGTGTTCACAGTGAAGATGACACTTGAATGCAACGTCGACAAGATGTTCAGAGTTCGGGCCAGTTTCAAGCCTTTTAAGAAGGTATGGTACTTAAAAATATATACGTAGACTCTGTAGCGGTAGTTAAAGGTAGTAAGCGTCGGTAGCTTAGTGGTTAAGGAGTCTACCTTATGATCGAGAGGTCCCGGGTTCGAATCCTGGCCATTACACTACCGACGTGAACCCACTCCTAGCACAAGCAATTTAGCTTAGTTGGAGGGGTTAGAAGGAATATTAGTAATTTCGGTTGCTAATATTATTTTTAAAAAACACGTGAATGCTACGCAAAGGACGCGGGTTCGATTCGCACTCCACAATTGGGTATTCTACTGACTAGTCAAATTGGTTACTTTTTACTAAACGTCAAAACGGTAAGTTATAAGGTAATTTGTATGAAAAAAGTTTTAGTGACGTCATAAAATTTAATAGTCAAATCAGTTACTATTATAGGTTGGGTGGATGATTAAAAATAAATAAAAACTATGAAATAAGAACTGACGCAATTTTTACCGCTCTTTTAACATTCTTAATTTATTAAGCACGGTTAAAGTGAAGCCAACGAGACGAGAGAAAAAAGGTAAACAAAGCGACCATTACTGAGTTACGTTGCGATAACTAGCGATTATTTTCTCTGTCCTTGTCGCACACGTCACACGTACGCGGCAATGGCCGAGCGACAGCTTTTCCGGCCGAGCGTTTCGTAGTAAAGGAAAGCTGTCAGCCCAGAGGATTCTGAACTGTCAGATCCGCCATCTTATGAGCAATTTCATTCCTGTCTGGAATGCGCTTGAAGTGATAAATGTTTGGAAAAGATGAAACTTTGTTTACCATTTTTCTCGCGCTTCGTGGCTTTACTTTAGAATTAGATAATTTATTTTAACTATAGGATAATACCCAATTGGTTGTGGAGGTTAGAGACTTGAAAGCCGACTAAGTCAGGAAAAGGTTCAGAGAGTGAATGAACGATCAGTAGGTTAAGTGTTGTATATGTAGGTAGGTAGCTACGCGCGGCGCTCAGATTCTCTGCCATCTCAACGACCTTAGCCAGCGTTAGATCCGTCAGCTCTTTCGTATAAAGCTTTTCCTTTTCACGTCCTGGCTGCATCCCCATGATAAACTTGTCACGAAGTGCCTCTTCCACGTTTAGAAACCCACAGTTTGCTGACAGGCCTCGCAATCGCGCCGCCCACTGTGAATGGGTTTCCCCTACCTGTTGACTGGCCACGTAGAAGTTATGACGTTCACCAAATCCTACACATTTTGGAGTGAAGTGGTTATCTAGGAGAAGCAACAGGTCCTCATAGGGTACAGTTTCCACATCCTTCGGCAATATCAAGTCTGTAGCTAGCTTGTAGGTACCCTCAACGAGTGCACTAAGCAGGATCGCCTTCCTTTTATTACCCGCCGCATCCGTAATCGCGTTAATATTATTGGCAATAAAATATTGTGTTATCCGTCCTTTATACGTTTTCCAGGTCTGTATGTTGTGATCGAAAGTACTTAAAATGCCAAATTGCACGCTAGACATTTTATAATCGTCGCCACTGTTAGATATGCGGGTGAGAGGGACAAGCAAAACAATCGCTGGCTTACTGTGCACTGATTTATTGAATAGCTACGTACATCGAGATGGGTGGTAGTGACGCGCCGTAGTGAAAATAAAGGCTATGATAGAAGCGCCAGTACCCACAAGTGTTGGTCAGCTACAGTCATTTTCGGGGTTGATTAACTACTATAGAAATTTTATACCAAACGCATCATCTATTCTCAGTCCGCTATATGAATTATTAAAAAAAGATTGTAAATGGGACTGGAATAAAAGCCATGATGCGGCGTTTAGATCAATTAAGAAATTGATGACGTCAGATCAAGTACTGGCTCATTTCGATCCACATGCGCAGATAATATTAACTGTAGACGCTTCTCCAAGCGGCCTAGGCGCGGTCCTGTCACAAATAGGATCTGACGGCGTCGAGAGGCCCATCTCCTTCATGTCGCGCACCTTAAACTCGGCGGAGAAACGTTATGCACAGATCCAAAAGGAAGCAACAGCCATTGTTTACGGCGTGCGACGGTTCCATCACTATCTATATGGCCGGTCCGAGCCTTTTATATTACGGACGGATCACAAACCGTTATTATCTATTTTCGGGCCGTATAAGGGCATTCCAGAGATGTCAGCTAATAGGTTGCAACGGTACGCATTATTTCTAACTAGTTATAATTATAAAATAGAATATATACGTAGTACTGATAACAGTGCAGATTATTTATCTCGGGCGAGCCTACCTCGCGCGGTACACCAGTGTGCTTGTACTGAGCAGTGCACCTGTTGTGATTGCGAGGTGGCCTATGACCGAGCCGCTTACGTCTGTTTCGTGGTAGATGGTAGCATGCCCGTCACGCTTGAGAAATTAAGGGAGGAAACGGAGAGGGACATCACTTTAAAGCGTGTTATAGACTACACTTTAAATGGGTGGCCCCGAAAGGTAGATGATATATTGAACCCATTTTATCTATGTAGGTCACAATTATCTTATGAGGGTGGTTGCGTTATGAGAGGCCACAAGGTTGTTGTTCCTATGACTTTATACCAAACCATTTTGAATGAATTGCACTCGTCTCATTTGGGTATAGTTAAAACCAAGGCCGAAGCTCGGTCAAGATTTTGGTTTCCAGGTATTGACCAAGCCATAGAAACAACGATAGGTTCGTGCGATGTTTGTGTTCACTTGCGGCCCTCTCCCCCCCGCGCTCCTCTTTCCCCTTGGGAATTTCCACCTTATCCGTTTTACAGAGTACACGTGGATTTCATGGGTCCAATAAAAGGGTGCTATTACCTGGTTGTAGTAGATGCACACACCAAATGGGTAGAGGTTTTTAACATGAATACTACTATAGCTTCTACCGCGGTAATAGGGAAACTATGTGAGTTTATGTCAAGGTTTGGCATGCCGAAAACCATAGTAAGTGATAATGGCACTGCTTTTTGTTCACGTGAATTTGAACTGTTTTGTGCGTCAAATGGGATTTCTCATTTGACGTCACCAGTATATAGTCCCGCCTGTAATGGGCAGGCAGAGAGTTTAGTTAAGGTAGTAAAAAGGGGCCTTAAATCATGTCTGTTGTCAAGTAATAACGGTAAAGACGCATCATTAAAACTTTTGAAATATTTGATGGACTACCGCAACTCGGTTCATACCACCACAGGGTTGACCCCAGCCGAGCTGGTGTTTGGTCGAAAACTACGGTCCCGATTGGATCTTATCTATCCAAGCTCATCGGAATCATCACCACCCTTGTCACGCACCGTAGTTAATCGTGTGAGAAATCAACAGTGTTCGTCAACTAAGCATAAAAATAAACCTAGATGTATAAAAGTCAATGATATTGTGATGTATAAAAAGTACGTAAACAAAAACAAATATATTTGGTGTAAAGGAATCATTTTAAAAAGAATAGGAAACGTTTTATATTTAGTGAAAGATATGAACAGTGCAGAAAGTTGTAAAAGACACTTAAATCAGTTGATTATGTACAAAGGGCCTAGTAACATTCAATGGGATACTTTAAGTAACGCCAGTCAGCCGGGGCCATCTCCTCCGCTTGCAATGCCGTCACCAATGTCGTCACCGCTCCCGTCGCCGCCACCGTCATCGCCAGTGCTTGAACAGGCACCTGACGTACCTGCTGTCGCAGTCGTATTCAGTCCGACGGGATTAGACATGTGTAGCCGGGAGCCTTCACCGAGCTCTTCACCGAGTGTCAGACAGAGGACTCAAGCGGTAGGGAGAAGAGAGGAGATCTACGTACCGAACACCACTTCGGCACCGGAGGACAACGAATGTGAAGGTGACTCCCTCCAAACAGTGCCGGATGAGAAATCAACTTCAGGTCCTACAGACAATGATACATCTTCAGAGAGGAAGTCAGACTCAGAGAATGAGTTCCAAGAAGCGCAGTCTGAACCGCAAGGCCAGGAACCACAGGGAGATGGTGCCACAGGTCCCACAAAGAGAATGTTGCGTAACCGCCCGTTAATCAACTTTAAAAAATATTTCTAGTTGTTAATACCTGTACCTATGCATGTATCTTAGCTAGTACTTGTACTAAGGGGAGGAGTGTTGTATATGTAGGTAGGTAGCTACGCGCGGCGCGTCACTACCACCCATCTCGATGTACGTAGCTATTCAATAAATCAGTGCACAGTAAGCCAGCGATTGTTTTGCTTGTCCCTCTCACCCGCATATCTAACATTAAGCTACCAAGGCGCGGTTGCCATTTGGATGGGTGAGTGCCTTGTGGTATATCAACTGGGCTCTTCTGAGCATTGGAAGGCATGTTAAAATACTGAGACAGGGAACTCTACTGGGTGGTTTTATAGTAGTTTCGGATAAAAAGAATTTGGGCACCGCTTACCATGGGTCTATATAGCGTTGTGTAGAATGTTGTGGAATATTTATTTATAATTAATTTCTCTTGTTACAGGACATCTGCACAGCCATGGAACCAAAAACACCGTTCATAGAATACAACATACGTATACATAGAGATTGTCGCAATTAATATTATTATAATAATATAAATGTATTTATAAATAATAGTCGCCTTACTAATAACTATTAACTGCCATTAACCTTCATTTTGAATTTTAATATTATTTGAAATTAAATATCATAACTATGTTCGCCCATCGCTCATCAGTATCGGGTACAGAAGTTAATTTTATTTCTATCATTATTAATATCACTTACACGTAAATATCGCCTTATACGTACGGCGACTAAATGACGCGACACGCAACACGAATATCATTTTGGTATAACTATATCATTGATATTTCGATGGAAACGGTAATCTATGCTAGATATTACCAAAGTATTTTGCAAAATTGTTGCAGAAAATTTGGGCAAAAACTAACAAAAAACTTAACACATATAATTTAATAATTTAAAATCAAAACAAATAGAAATTTATTCATTTATTTTGTAGCCGTTCTTCAAAGCAAACATTATTATTTTGACGTAAAAGTTAATAATGTATTAGTAAGGTCAACCACACTATTATTATATGTATTAATAAGTACTTTATATATAAATAGTAAAAATCCGATCTAATAATACACATTCCGTAAGTGCAATTATGTAATTATCCGTCCTATTATAATAATTATTATTCACATTTATATTATTATGTACAGCCTGTTCTCGAGGCTCGATTTTGAATGTAAATTAGGAAATTTTACATAGCTTTTAACGCTTTTAGACGAAACATGATTGGAATTGCGAGATGTACAATATTTTAGTGCTTATCGAGACTAACAAAACATCACAATATACAACTAAGTCAGAAGAATGCACATATCATTTTGATTATTTGATAATTAAAAAAATAATACATGAAAGAGTATGGAAAAGAAATCAAAATAATGTATTTGGTTCTAAAATCAGTACAGTTTTTGCGTTTTAGAATAATGATTAATACGGATTTTGATGATATATTATAGTTATTAATACTATACAATCCAGTAATTTACTCGTTTATTAATAATACGTATCTATATCCCAAGATACGAGTTATAAATAATAGCTATCGATATATAATGATATGATCCTTTAATTTATAGGTACATAAATAGAAATAATAATCTTAAAAGAATCTCTATTATGAGCTCAACTATTTTGACAATTATTATTATTATTTACAGGAATTGCTTTTGTTTGTTATTTTTATAAAATAAATATTTTTATACAATTTTAGAAAATGGTGGTAGCTACTATTATTATTTTTAGTACATAATAGGTTTTTTATTATTGTAATGAAATACATTATTTTACTATTATTTTTAGTATTTTGCAGCTTTATTTGTAGATTGTAATTATTGTGTCTATTAAATAACTTGTATTGTTATTGAAATTATGTAAGTTCAATACTCAGTAATGAAATTATTTTTTTGTAATTTTTGATTCGACAAGCCATACATACATCATATTGATTTATTTTAATAGCTTTTGATTCATCTAGAGAGAAACATCATGCACATCTATATCAGGGCTCCTCCAGAAGTATTGATTAAATACTTCCATATTCAGATTAAATAATTCCATACCATGAATATCTTCGTCTGAATCTAGTATTCAAAGTCCTATTTAGATAAACAGTATTTGTTTACAAAGTAGGTTTTTTTTTAATGCATCTGCAATCTGCATCTCTACGCATCTGCAAAGGCTCGAGGGTGTTCGTGACGTCAGAATTCCCAATAATGCGGACCGCACGTCGCTGCAACCTGTCGAGAGCATCTAATAAGTATTTTGCGGAGCCGTCCCAGAGATGTGAGCAGTATTCCACGCAGGAACGAATTTGGGTCTTGTATAGAAGACACCGCTGCTCCGGCGTGAAAAAACGTCTCACTCTGTTCAGGGGACTCCGAGTTTGCGCGAGGCTGTTTTGATGATGCTCTCGATGTACCTTACATCTCCTGTCTTATACCTTCTCTCTCTTTCTTTTTATCAATTAGCCTATTGTGTAATAAAAGAATTTTCTTTCTTTCTATTGCCAGCCGACTGCTAGTAGGCCTTCACTAATGTGCGATATTGCACCCAATCCTCCGCCTTCCATATCTAAATTATCTCTCATTACTTCATAATATTAGGTTTTCTTTAATAAGACGATGTTGGAATAAGATACATAATTACAAATTAGAGTGTCCCAATTTTGATATCCTGAGGTAAGTTGATGTTTCTCACAAGATACACATTCCCAGTATACGTAGATGTGTTACATAACATTCCATGCCAGTACTTAATTAGTTATAAGTATACGTTTTATTTTTAACATCAACGATGACACTTGTAATAAAATATCAGATTGTACGTCGCAAACATAGATGTTATTATGTTACATGTGTAAATAATAATGATAGTAAACTATCACGAAAATAAATACAATCAATAGAACCTTAGTGTCATGTCAACTTTAATGAACTATCACAATATATTTTTATTATTTAATGTTATAATTTAATTTAAGTAAAAGTATATTTTCTTATTTTACGTTCTTTTTGGTAAAGGCATTGTCCAAAAATAGATTTAATATAAATAATTCATACATTTGAAAATATGATTAATAATACAATATTGAATCTCCTGAAACATTAAAAAATCACTATTATTTTTATGTAAGGGATATGTTTTTATTTATTTATTACAATTTGATTGGAACATTTTTAGATCTATCGAACGCTGTTTAAAAAAAACGAAGAGAGATGTATATGGGTTAATTAATCTAAATATAATTAACGTAGGTTAGTTATTTTCTTGCCATATTACTAATAATATCACAAATTATTTATTTATCGATCTTTACATAAATGACAGTTATATTATTTATATGAAGAATATTAATGAAATTAAATTTAAAAATAAAATCATAACATCGCAAATTTTCGACAGAAACTAAGCTAATATTTTACGTACCGGATTAAATCGATCACAAAAGTACACCAATTAGGTATCCTATCCTATTTTTCTGTTATTCTGATTTTACTAACCACCTATTTTAAAGCAAAACTTCGTGAGGATTTTTATTTAAAAAACATTCAAAAAGTGTTCGGTGTCATGGTGAAAATATGTTTAATAATTTCTTTATTACTATTATTTATATACAAACTCTTCAAACAACATTTCATTGTTATTTATTAGATGCAAACCAGTAAATACACAAGTACCTACTATTAGCAATATTTATAAGCTTAATAATTATATTATTATTATTGTATAAACATGCGTAATATTCTTTTTTCAAACGCATGATTTTTTTTTAAAATTATAAATTTAGCAATTGTCTGTAGTTCTAGCAAATTAAGTACTGCGTAATTTTAGATTATGTATTTATGTTTTGTACGCTATATAAATTTATTGACTTGTGTTTAGAATAAATATTTCTTTTCTCTCTTTTTATTACTTTCATAGTCTTGTCTATATATTCTTGGAGAAGGCACAGTTTTATAATCAACATTTCGCCAACCCAATAATATTAACCCAAGTATTGAATTCAGGGCTCCGTGATGATACGTAACTACGTACGTACGCTAGGGGAAGCTATTTTGAAATATTAGTCAAGGAAAATCTTTACTATTTTGAAATATACGTAATCAATATACAATCAAAAATACCATAGATTTTTTCTGCATTCTAGAAAGGTATAAGCTATGCTTTCTTTGGATCTTGATGTGGAATGTTCCAGATTTTTTATAGGTATAATTAATTATTCGAAAATATAACTATTTTAAAACAGCGTACAAATATTATATAAACATAAATATATAATCTAACACGCCTTATATTACTATTTATATAATAATAATATATCTTATACTTAGACGGTAGGTTATTTTTGTCTTTATGTCGAAATAATATATAAGTAGTTGTTAGTTATTTTAAGGATTCACAAATTTGTATTTCATAAGATACAATATTAAATTGTAGATGTTTAGTTATGAAGTTTCATTTTATACTAGCTGATCCCCTGACATCGCCCATCCGTCCAGCCGTTAGAGCTAATCAAGGTGTAGAAATCTTTCGTGCGGTATAGACTACGTGAAACTAAAGACGCGATTGTGCGCGCACAGCGTATGTTCTTTCGCTCTCTTTCTCCTCAAACAGGTTATGCGCGCGTGCAATCCTGGACGCTCTTAAGAACGTTTCCCCATTCCCGCCACCTACAGGAAAATACTCCCAGGATAAAAATTTCAATTCCAAATATAGGTAGTAGGTATATTAGCTGTTGCCCGCGGCTCCACCCGTGTGGATATCGGTTTTGTGACCGCGGGCAATAGCTAGTTGTAGATAGTAAGAATTTGTTATGCTATATTTTCTGTTGATTGTACCACTCTAGTGAGCAGAGGTTACCCTCTGTGGGGTGGCGGTAATGAAGGCGACTGCCGCGCATGAGGTGCGGGTGCGATCCCCGCTCAGTGCAAATATTTGTATGCATGAATATGGCTATTTGCGTTGGTCTGGGTGTTTCTATGTTTATTATGTATCTATGTATTTACAACAAAAAGAAAATCTAAGTACCTATGTTTTATATCCGCATTCTAGATTCCATAACACAAACTAGTTAGGCTTGCTATGGGTCTAGATAGCGTTGTGTAGAATGTTGTGGAATACTTATTAAAAAAACCTCAAGAAAACAAAAGATCAATGAGATCAATCGTTTAATAACTTCAATATAGATAGGTAGATAAGTAATTCTGCGGTAGGCTAGTGGTATGGGTAATGGACTGCTGAGACGAGGTCTCGGGTTCGATCCCAGGTTTACCATGGCACACACCAATGACTTTTCGATGCTTTTCGAAGTTATGTGTGTATTTATCGCAGGTTTATAAGAGCCCGGTTAATGGCAATAGGCTCGCCACCTATTACATTGGGACCTAAACATAAACTGGCGAAATGTGGGTGCTCTAGCACCTCTACCTATCCCTTCGGGGAATACAGGCGTGAGTTTATGTTATGTTATGTAGATAAGTGCCTAAGTCATGCACCGACTAAAAGCTCTTGACGAAGCAACTCAAGTGAGTAATTAATTTTATGAAAGTTATAGAAATAACAGTGTGTATGTATTGCATCACACATAATTATGTTCATATAATTTCTTATTATTACTATTTAATTCTGTATAATACCCACATTTCACCAACAAGATTTTTGGTACCACGTTATAGGGGGCGAGCCTATTACCTACTTGACGGACGAGTCATGACTGTATGTTTACTGTCGGATGGAGAACGGCCCTATCCCTTAATCGCCTTCTATGACACCCACGGGAAGAAATGGGTGATTCCATCCCAGTTGCCACCAAATTCTGCACTATTTTGGAGCCGAGATCTTTTTATTGTTTTGGTGTGTCGGTTTCTCCGGCAGGTACTGCCATCTGACCTTTCAAATATCATCTATATATATAAAAATGAATCCCTATATCCCTTGGTCACGACATTAAGCGTTAACGGCTGGACCGATTTCACTAATTCTTTTTTTGTTGTGTTCGTTATTGTTAGGAGAAGGTTATTATGAAAGAAAAAATGAAGAAAATTGCGCGGAAAATTAGAAAATTTAAGAATACATAACCACTATATAAAATAGCTGATCCGACATACGCCATGTCTTTTTTTTTTTTTTTTTTTTTTTTTTTTTTTTTTTTTTTTTTTTAACCGTGGGGGAAAATCCTTCATGGATGTTATGCCGGACTCCTACCGACTAAAAACCCCCACGGTAACGCCCAGAAGCCTATGGATGGGAGCCCCGGGTAAGCCCTCGGAAGGATGTCCCAGGACTCCCATCAGACCCACGGCTACAATTGCGGCCTCGTCTCGGGGGTGGTTCGGGTGCTATCCCGCGTCTATGGGGGGGGGTTTTCGGGTGTTACCCCGCTTCTTAGGGGGGGGGGGGGCGTGCGTGAATCCCTCACGTCACGCTGCCGTCATGGGCCTGCTTCTGTAAAGACGGTGAGCAGCCAACTCACCGTCCTCAGGCCCCCGGTCATGGAGGCCGATGGTCTTCGGCGAAGACACGTCGGCGGTGCCCAAGCCGCCGACTGCGGAACTCGGGTGGGAGAGTTTTCTCCCGCTCTCGCCCCGCCGCCTCTTTCACGAGCATGACCTGCTCACAGAAAGAGGCGGCGCAGTCCCACTTACTCCCGCTGGAGACCATGGCTCGCACCATGGTCTCAAGCGAGAGGGTGCCCACGCCCAGACCCACCACGAGGACCTGGCGCTGTTGCACCCACGCCGTGCACTCCACCAGCGTGTGGAGCGCTGTGTCCTCGCTGTGGTCCTCGCAGTGCTGACACTCGGCCGTGGTTTCCCGGTGTCTTCGCCACAGATACCTACCGAAGCTACCATGCCCGGTAAGTATCTGTGACAACCGGTAGGAGAGAGCACCGTGTCTCCTCTCCAGCCACTCGTCCATGACCGGTCTGACGGCCGCAATTGTGGCGAATCCCCCCTTTGGTTGCTCAAGTCGCACCTTCCATGTCTCCACGGTTTCCTGGTAGAGCTGGGACCGCTGGGCCTCGATTTCTCGAGACGCAGGCCATTGGCCCCGCTCCAGCGCCTCCTTGCGCCATATAAATAGGGACGCAAGGGCTCTCGCTTCCAGGTCCCATGGAGGGGTCCCGGCTAGGAGGCATGCCGCCTCACCTGAGATCGTGCGGTATCCCCTTATCACCCTGACGGCCATCGCCCTCTGTGGGCTCAGCAATCTAGCCACATTACTGGCCGTCAGGTTCTCTGCCCATACGGGGGCCCCGTATAGGGCCATACTTCGCACGATCCCCAGGTACAGTCTCCTGCAGGGGGCGTTGGGTCCCCTGATATTGGGCATCAGCCGCGCGAGTGCAGCTGACGCCCCCCTCAGTTTTGGGACCAAACTTCGGAAGTGATGTCCGAAGTTCCACCGGCCATCGAGCACGAGTCCCAGATACTTCATCGAGGGCTCGATGCCGATGCTGACGCCCCCTACCTGTAGGCTGGATCCCGCAGGTGGCCCCATCCGAGGTCCGTGGAAGCACAGAGCCTCGGACTTGTGAAGGGCGACCTCGAGACCCAGCCGCCGTATCCGACCCACGACTTGAGCAACACCTGCCGTGGCCTTTAGTGCTGCATCTCGGTGCGTTGCTCCCCGCGCCGTAACGAGGGTGTCATCGGCGTAACACGTTACGGTGACCCCTCTGAGCAACGGACCACGCAGCACCCAATCGTAGCCGATGTTCCACAGGAGTGGCCCTAATACCGATCCCTGTGGAACACCGCACGACACATCCCGCCGACCCGGCCCTAGCCAACTCGGGTAAGTAATGGCCCTCTCAGAGAGATAGGCCCCGACAATTCGACAGAGGTAGGGAGGATAGATAAGCGCCTCCCTAATGCAACTCCAGGGCAGGGTGTTGAAGGCGTTGGCGATGTCAAGAGACACCGCCACCACCACCTCACCCTGTGAGACTGCTTCCTCCGTCAGGCCTCTAATGCGCATGATCGCGTCTACGGTGGAGCGCCCCTGACGGAAGCCAAACTGGCTATCCGACAGATCAGGCCCCACGCGTATGAGATGCTTGACGAGGCGTTGTGCAATAATGCGCTCAAAGAGCTTGCACACCTCGTCGAGCAACACGATCGGCCGGTACCCTGATGGGGAATTTGCCGGCCGCCCCGCCTTTCGGATTAAGACCAGTTTCCCTGTCTTCCAGACCTTGGGGAACTGGCCTTTTTCGAGGCATGCGCTAAAGAGCCCTATAAGTCGAGGCCCAAGTTCTTCGAGAGCCAGGACCCATGCTCGGCCTGGAATGCCGTCGGGTCCAGGGGCGGTGTTTCTGCGGGATTTAAGCCGCAGTACAGCCGCCCCTAGCTCACCCTCTGTGACTACGGGCACGTCGTTCTCGCTGCCTTCCGCGTTGGGTGCCTGGGACGGAGCCATGCGCGGAGGAATGTGTTCCTCCGCTCTTGATGGGAACAAGGAGTCCAGGACCCCCTCCAGCCGCTCCGGCTGGAGACTCTGGGTCAGTGGGGGCGCCTTGGGGCGTAATTTGCCCCTTACCATAAGGTACGGGCGCCCCCACGGGTTCCGCTCCAAGGTCTCCATCAGCTCCTCGCGGCCCACCTTTTTGGACCGCTTGATGGCCGTCTGGAGGGCCCTCTTGGCCCCCTTGTACCCATCATAGAGCTCCGTCTCTCGGGCTGCCGCATCGTCTGGGCGGCGACGCCTCCGGCGGAATCTGGTGTACCGGCGGCGCGCGGCAACGCACTCCGCGCGCAACTGCGCGATTTCCGGCGTCCACCAGTACACCTGTCTTCTCGCCGGTCTGGGCCTAGCCCTGGGCATCGCCGCATCGCAGATATGCGACATGGCTCTCCCGAACCACTCCACCTCGGCATCAATATTGGCAGGTCTGTCCGCTATCGGGATCCAGGCCTGCACTATGGCCGCCTCCAGGAGAGCCTCCGGATCCAGGCGATGGAGTGCCCAACGCGGTCCCGGGGGATTCACAATAGCTGGCGGCAGGTTTGGTGGAGGGGAGACGTCGAACCGAATATATCGGTGATCTGATGACGTCTCCTCCTCCTCCACCACACGCCATCCCTGGACACGGCGGGCGAGCTCAGGGGTCGCAAACGAAACGTCTATGACCGAGCTGAGCCCCCGCCGCGTCCAGGTTGCGACATTCCCCCGGTTCAGGATGACTAGGCCACGTGTAGCGACCCAGTCCTGAAGTATCCTCCCCCTGTCTCTGGTTTCCCGGGAGCCCCAAGCCTGCGACCAGGCATTGAAATCTCCCAGGATCAGGACAGGGCGAGGCCGGCATGCAGCGAGAACGACGTCCAGCTCAGGGAGCCATAGCTCAAACTGATGCTGGTCGAGGTTTGGCGAGATGTAAACGGCCACGACAGCCACCCCCTCATATTCCGCCGCGACACAACCCGGGCCCCTAGCGATAAGCGCTAGGCGCGAGTCGTCCGCGGCGGTCCCCCCAAAGACAGTCGCCAGGCCGTGCAGATCCACTGGGCTTCCCGGGTGAACCCAGTACGGCTCGGCGACAACCACCACGTTAATGGACCACTGCCTGATGCTCTGGTACAGAAGGTCCTGAGCACCAGCGCAGTGGTTCAGGTTCACCTGAAGGATGCGGATATGGGTGCCCATTAATGGACGTCCATTTCCGCACCCTGCCGCGAGAGTGCACCCTCACCTCCCCGTGTGGACGGACGGGGCTTTGGCCTTGAGGCAGTGCAGGCCTTACTGCCCACCCAGTGGTCGGCCTCCTTGCCCTCCGCCACGCATTTAAAGCAGCGTGGCGGAGCGTCACAGGCAAGAGCCACGTGACCGGGCTGACTACAGCGGAAGCACCGGTCTCCCACGGTGACTTCCGCTGTGCACTGCACTCCCACATGCCCCACGACCAGGCACCTAAAGCACCTGGCTTCGCGTGGCTGCAGGAGATGCGCCTGTGCCCTCAGGAAGCCTCCGATAAGGAGGCTCCGTCCGTCCGCCACTTTTTGGGCCGCCGCGACGGGGCAGCTCACGACTGCCGACCCGTGACCGAAAGGGCCAAAGCGGATTTCACCTGACCTCACCTGGTCACGAGGGCAGCCGCTCGCCTCCACGACGGCGGAGATTATCTCCTCCGTCGTGGCCGCGTCATCCAGACCCGAAATGCGTAGACTCGCGCATTTGTTGGGTCTGGTGACGCGGACGTCACCCGTGTCCAGCGACTCCCTTAGCTTTGCCGCTAGGGCATCTGCTTTGGGGCCGCTGGTGGCGCCATAGACCTCAAGGAGGCGTGCTCCGGTCCGCGTCATTTTGGACCGGAGACCTCCCTCTATTTCGAGGGCTTTAAGGTCCACCGAGGCCCTCGCCTGTCTCAGGACCTCGGTATACCCCACGCCCCTCGCCCTGCCCTCTGTCGTCACCGTAATGACCACGGCAGAGGAACGCGGAACGCGGAGCCTCTTTGGCGCCTTCACCGCGGCGGCCTTTGCCACTTTTGCGGCGGTTTTTGCCGCCTTCTTGGCGGCCTTCGCCGCCTTTTTGGTGGCATTAGCCGCCTTCTTCTTTGCTCCCACCACCTCCCAGACCCCCTCACTGGAGAGATTCTGGGATGCAACGGGAGCATTGGCTGTACTGCTTGGGGAGGCGGGGTTGCCACCTCCCCTAGGTACCGTCTTCTTAGGGGCGGAGGGGGCGGAGGCCCTCGACTTGGGACCAGGAGCCCCACTGGGCGCAGCCTTCGTCGCATATGACGCGACGACGGGTGCCGCCAGCGGCGGGCGGTATGCCCGGTCCTCGAGGACGCCGAGGCGTCGCTCGATGGCCTCCAGCAGCTGGACCACCGTAGGCGTCACCTTAGAAGGAGCACGGGGAGCGGGGGTTTTAGCACCCCGAGCCTCCCCGGCCCCCTGGACCAGCTGCGTCAGCTGACTGATCTCCTCCCGCATCAGCTGTTGCTGCTTGCGGGAGTCGGCAAGCTCCGACTCCAGGCTCGCAACCCGAGCCCGGAGTTTCTCCTCCTCGCTGGAGACGCTCCTTTCCAGGAGCTCCTCCAGCGCTTTGGCGGCACCCGTTACGGCATCTGCCACGACCCTCTTCTTTCCCGCAATATTTTTCTGGCCTTTTACAGCGCCAGAAATGCGGGAAAGAGCAGCCAAGATGTTCTGCGCCGCTGGCACCTCCGTGACCTTCCCGCTTGGTAGCGGGGACACAATCGCTGGCGGCTCTGCTACCTTCCCTTTCGCTCTGTAGAGGTCGGCTTTCCGGCCTCTACACGCGGTGGTAGCCACTATCTTCCTCTTACTAGGAAGGTCCTCCTCGCTGTTAGATGCCTCAGACCCAGGCCGACGAAACAGGCCCTTGCCTGGTCCGCTCGACCTGGGTCTCTTTCTACCTACGTCGGCATGGATATCGAGACCGGGGGTATCCTCGGTCCCGCCACCCACGCCGGCGGCCGACTCCATCTCCGAGCCAGCACGAGTCGACACGTCTTCCGCGTCACCTTTTTGGGTGGTTTTGAGGCACACCCATGGGCCTGTGGGACTGTGGTGACCCCTCCCATATACCATCCGGGATGAACCCGGGCGGGGGTCGCCATGGCTGGTCGCCGAATGGATGTCCATTCGACCACCAGTCACAGCAAGGGATTCCCCGGACGAAGTCCGGGTACCCTCATGGGTAGTTTTATTCGATGTCGTTTCCATAGCCATAGTTTTAACGGTTAATGTCCGCCGACGTTGAGGTAGAAGTAGAGAGGTTGGGAGTGTATGTGAGGATGGGAAAGGTGGGAAGGTGGGAGTGAGTGACGCCCTAGGCACTGAGTACCCCCCAGTGATGCATCCCATTGCCAGGCGTCAGAGCGTGGGGTTCGGGGTGATTTTTTATAGAGGTTTTCTTCCTCGCAACTCCTAAGAGCCACCATGCCCGTCTGTTGTCAGACGGGGGTACGGCTCGGCCGATCGATGGTCCCTATGGGACCTTGTACTTCACCACTGATCGCTCAGTGGCAAAGTACTCGTCGCCCTGAGAGTTCTCCGCTAGGTACGCTCTGCTTAGCAGAGCGCATGCGGAGAACTCGAAACCGGCCATAAAGGCCCACCCTCCTTGGTGGACTATTTGCCATGGGCGACGACGTGCGCCTCGCGCGAAGCCCACGTCGTCGCCCACGTTACCAGGGTGCACCACGCGGAGGTTGTCCTACCCAGCACCCCGACATACGCCATGTCTAAATTTTGAATTTGGAATACGAATTGGAAAAAAAAATGTGTTTATTATTCTAATACTGACGTATGATATTCTTCTATGTTATCTGACGTTTGATATAGAGTTGACATAATGCGTGCAAATATCGTCAGAGGGTGGGTTAGTAGACATTCTTCTGAATTAACAAAGTGCCCGTTGCTTGGGCCGTGAAAATATTTATGGTGGCTATTTTTTTTATTTAGGTCGAAAAATTTATGGTTCATGGTAGTATAGCCCTTGAGCCTA
This sequence comes from Eilema sororculum, assembly GCA_914829495.1. NCBI lineage: Eukaryota > Metazoa > Arthropoda > Insecta > Lepidoptera > Erebidae > Eilema > Eilema sororculum. The sequence goes on from OU618561.1 coordinate 4,291,953, forward strand.
GAGGTATATGGTTGTATGGGTCCTATAGGTATATAGGCTCCATAGGTGTAAGTATGGGCCCCGGTGACCTATTATTGTCGGGAGCTACGTGGGCATATGGGGCCCGAATCGAAATGCTTTCCGTTCTCAAAATAATTAGGAGAATTTGATACAGCTAATTGATTCTAATTTCTAAGGTGAAACGAAGTTTTCCGGGACAGCTAGTAGTTCGGGACTTCACGCGATAAATTTTGGAAAACTTACTTTTGCCGACGTTTCGGGTGCGTTACAGCACCCGTGGTCACAAATCTTAAAGGAAAACGTTTCGTCCGTTATTTAGCAGGTGACTTACTGATGAGTTTTGGCTGGTGCCTCAAGAAAGTTAGTAGGGCCCTATACGCGCTCAAGAAGGACGGTGGTCGCTCAGTAACCTCCGACGCAAGAGTCACATCCGCGAGTTGGTGGCACCATCTAAATGTATACAACTCAAAGGTGACTGACTGACTGACATAGTGATCTATCAACGCAGAGCCCAAACCACTGGACGGATCGGACTGAAATTTGGCATACAGGTAGATGTTATGACGTAGACATCCGCTAAGAAAGGATTTTGATTAATTCTACCCCCAAGGGGATAAAATAGGGGATGATATTTTGTATGAAACTTTGTCAATTTTAAACCGATCGGGCTGAGAATTTGCATGCATAAAGCTACTATGATGTAGGCATCCCCTAAGAAAGGATTTTGAGGAGTAACGTAGGCTACTTTTATTTTTATGCTCAATAGCGTTGACTTAACACTAAGCGATAACCGACATCAGCGAGCGGGTAACAGCTAGTTTGTTCATATAATTTCATGCTGATCCGAAGTTTCGGCTATTCTATGGTAACCCCCCACTTTTTATGATAATTTCCCGTACAAAGTCACGACGAGTCATCTAGGAACATAATAAAAAATTAATAAATGACCTTCCCATCAAATGCTCCGTAGATTTCGAACAATATGCCTTTTATTTAGCACTTACAAAAAGGCTTCTACCAATTTATTAAGCAAACAATGGAGGATGTCGACGCTTGCTTCGTACGCTTACACAGACTACACAAATAATACTGACACGTGTAAAAAGTTTGTTACGGATCGTGAAAGGTTCTGTCTATATTATAATACTATCTGACCCGGTGAGCTTCGTACCACCAATTTTTTTTCGCCCGCGTGGCGTCAGATCCCGATCCCGCTGCAACCTCCACTATAGTAAGCATGTATTATACATATAACCCTTCCTCTTGAATTACTCTATCTATTAATAGGAAGGGCATCAATATCCGTAGCGTAGTTTTAAAGATATAAGCATACATAGGGACGGACGCGGTAAGCTACTTTGCTTTATACTATATAGTGATTGTAGTACTATATTGCGCACGGTTTGACAGCCCTGTGGCCTGATGGTAGTGAACTCGACGGCTACGCAGGGGGGGCGTGTTCGAACCCCGCTCAGTGTAAATATTTGTATATATGAATATGGGTATTCGCATTGGTCTGGTCGTGCTGCAGAGAGCACGTTAAGCCGGCCTCGGTTGTCATACACATTTTCGCAGTATTTACAGCTAGTTGGAGCCCTAAAAAAACACAACTATTGAGGTCAGATATCAGTCGCTTCACGGATAATATCAGAGTCCAACCAAACACGCAGCTAGACTGGAAAAACCGGACTCCGGACTCCGTGGTGAGAGCTTCGGATGCCACTGGGATTAACGCAAGGATCAAGAAGGATGATGTAGAAGGCTTGAGCGCTGGCCTGAGGGTGACCAGTGGAGCCGCCTGTCACCCTAAAAGAAGCACGGTGGCACAAAGTGCGCCTCCCCGTAACCGGGGCTAGATGGGGACATTGTGGTCCCCACAACCCGAAGGAGACCATCTCGAAAGAGATGGTCCTGGGTCTGCCGGGGTGCGAGAGATATGCTTTTGGCAATCTCACCTCCGGCAACCAAGGACTCAAGACGGTGTGCGTTTTAGTCGGTTCGAGTCCGACATAACAGCCTCCACCGGCTCCGTGGGGATTTATCGCACGATAAAAAAAGGTCTAGGTACTTATAGTACACATGGATTGGCATCTATATCAATGTAGAATTTCTAACTTTTAAACTCTCGCGTTCCATGATATACAATAACAATAACGGGAAGTAACTGCTGACCTGTGACCATGGCCGGGTGTAACTAGTGCATGTAATATCGGATGATTTTCGATTCCGGAACTGAGTTACGATACTACTGGTTTAATTCCGGAATTCCGGAACCGGTTCCGAAATTAGAAAAAAGTATAGGAAATAAAAAAAACAATAAAGAGGCATTACATTGTCTTGTTAAATCAAATCTTTATTATAAAAAGTAAATAAATCGACAAAACTCTTGACTGAGATCAATTAAACAGCCTTCTATTAGGTTTTCTTAGTAAATATAACAAAAAACAATAAATTAGCAAAATCAACGTGTGCTAGCTATTTGCTATTGCAATGTAGCTTAAACAATAACTATCTGATAAAATTATGAAGAATATAAGATTCAACAACTCACAATAAACAAAATCAACAAGCTCTCCTCTTCTGAGATCATGAAAATAGGTTTAAAGAACAAAACTTTAACTTAAATAAAAAATCTCTAAATAAAGGAAATTGAGATCTTTAAATCACTACTAAAAAGAAATATAAAGAATTACTTTTTCAAAAAAGATCGATCTTCTTGATAATGTGTTCTCAAGAGTATCAGAGCATCTAACATTTTGTCTGAGAGCGAGCTTCGTAGGCGGTTACAAAAGTATGCCTGTGTCAAATAAATATCACGTTCTCCACCATTATCGTACATGGCTTTCTCAACTTTAACGAATCCAGCAAGATCAAAATGTTGTTTTTGATGCATGCTTGTGCGAGGTTCTTTGCATTTACTGAGTTCCTTGTCCAGCTGTTCTTGCAATGTTGATTCATTGACTTCAGCTTCATCAACACCTATATCATTGATATCGGCACGCGGTACCGTACCGCGTGCCGATGTCTGTGGTGATATAGGTGTTGATTTCGCAATAGAGTACAAATGCAAATTTTATTATTGTGGTAACTTAACTTATTTTACGAGGGCTGCTACTTATGTATCCGGAACAACAAAGTGAAACATACCTAAAGCATTTATTTTGGTTTTATTGCTTTTCAAAATATTTACCCTGATGATCAATGCACTTTTGCATACGTTGGAACCAATTTTCGTAACATTTTTTCCATTCGGATTGAGGTATCCCCAAAACGTGCATTTTGAATGCATCAACAGCCTCTTCACGGCTAGAAAAACGTTGACCACGCAATTTATTCTTTACGGTTGGGAATAAATCGAAGTCGTTGGAGGCTAAGTCGGGGCTGTACGGAGGATGACTTATTAATTCGATCTTTTGATCTTTCAAATACCGAGTTTTTAAGGCTGATGTGTGGCAGCCATCATTGTCATGATGAAGAAGGATTCTGCGTTGTTGGTTCTTTCTTATTTCTTGAAAGACTTCTGGCAGACAAATGGTCCCGTACCATTTAGAATTAACCATTTTACGATCTTCTAGTGCCACAGTAGCCACATGTCCATTTATTCCAAAAAAAAAAACAAGCAACCATTGGCTTTAAAGTGCTTTTTGAAGCAATGACTTTTATTGGGTTCGGCTCATCTTGGAACACCCAAACCGTTGACTGTTGTTTAGTTTCTGGATCATACGCATAAATCCAAGATTCATCACCTGTGTAGATATTATAGACAGCTTTTGTTGCACATTTTAAAAAAAAAATTACACCAATCGTCGCGAGCCCGTTTTTGATCAATTGTCAAGTTGTGCGGAATCCAACGTGAACAATTTTTTTTACAGCTAAATGTTCGTGTAACATTTTAAATATTCTCGTCGTACTTATGCCCAAAGACGCCTCTATCTCACGATATGTAACATGGCGATCTTGAATCATTAGTTTCCGCACAGCATCAATGTTTTGAGGCACAACAACCGATTTAGGTTTTCTTTAATTTCGTCCGTGAGCACAGACCGCCCACGATTGAACTCACTAAACCAGTGATAAACTGTACTTAGTTTTCGATGGTGCTTCATCCCCAAAAGTAGCAACTAGTTGATTAACACGCTGTTTTTGAGTAAGCCCTCGCCGAAAATTGTAATAAATCATTGCACGAAAATTTTCACGACTTAAATTCATAGTGTTAAAGACTTGTAATTTTCAAAATAACGTCACGAAGGATAAACAAATAACAACGTGAAACATATTGTATACTTCAGCCAAAGAGTTATATTTTTAAATGTAATAATTTACTTTTTTTGTATTGTTCTGTAACAGGCCAGTTCCGGATACATAAATAGCAGCCTAGTACAAATAATTATATGAGTATCGGATTGCGATATTTACTTCAGTTCCGGAATTGTATAACACGAATAACGTACCCGAAATTCCGGAGTTACGAAATCTCGGAATTCCGGAATCCATGCCCTAGGTGTAACCTGGTCGAAACTTCAGGCAAATCAAAGGTACGTAACCTATACCATGATCGCGTTAATTCCCGTTATTGTTAATGTAGAATTTCGCTACAGACCAAAACCTACTCTGCTAACATGTGCTGCTTGCTCACAGATATGTTTACCAGACGAGCTACTCATGAGCGCCTCTGAGAACGCTGTCAAGGTTGGGCAAACAATATGTGCCAAATAATAATACCATCGATACGACAGAAGAAGAATGCGCGAATTTTCTGACCATTCTCCAAGATGATAAGACATTATAGACACTAAAGCACAGAATAAGTAATAGTACTAAGAGTAAAGTACATAAATACTGGCTAAGGGTGCGTACACACAACCTAATCTTTTCACACAGACCGGATCGTATACCTACGTTCGGAGTTGGCCGGAGCGGAACCGCTAACCATTTCACATAGAGAAAGAGCGCGTAATCGGAGCCGGTCGGCTTCTCTTAGGCCCAGCGCACACCGGTAGAAGCGCGGTCGCGCGCAGTTTAAGACAGCAATTTAATATAAACCTTAAGCACTTTTATATACGGTTGACATTACAGTCCCGCGCATGCTCTTGCAGCCGTTCCTTGCGCCGCGCGCGAACTTATTCTTGATATACAGTTTTCGATCGTATATCAAGTGGTTAAGGTTTATTTTAAATTGCTGCATTAAACTGCGCGCCGCCGCGCTTCCACCGGTGTGTGCTGGGCCTTATTATTTCACACGCAGCGCGTCCAAGCATTCATAATGACAAGAAAAGTGCACATGCAAAATTAAACTTTACTACAATTATTCAAAACTCTGTTTCCAACATGATAAGAGTCTGTTCTCCTCTCCGAGCCGGTCTGTGTCAACGGACCCTAAAGGTTCTTCCGAATCACGCCTACGGACCCCTAAAAGCTGTTTCGAAGATGCGAGCAATGAAACATACCGGTTAGAGGTTAGTCTCTCGCGCACCGTTCGCGACAACACTCGCATACAAGTGACTGGCAACAAGCGGTTTTGTTTTAATAATTGCGTGATCATTCAAGTAATAACGGTGAGTAAGAATTATTTTCATTCATGCTGAGTTTTACTTTTTTATTGTTGACTAATTGATTACTAATAGTATTAGATAATAGTTTCCAGTCGGTATAAACTTCATCATTTTCTGAACGTTTTCTCTACTCAGTTCGGGCCGGCTTTCCGATCTAACTGTGATGTTGATTTTCGATATTTTCCGTGAAACGACTGCATAACCAATTGGCAATATCGAAGTTCTGTAATTAATTAGACTAGTTGGAGTTTTGAGGGCTCCAACTACCCGTAAAGACTGCTAGATGTTCGTATAACAACCGGGACCGACGGCTTAACGTGCTCTTAGAGACAATTCCCGGTCGGTCTATAGTTAAGAAATTTTATAAAAGATACACACCCTAAAGACCTGGAACTCCCTGCCAGCTCACGTGTTTCCTTCTTCCTACAATCCCGGGTCCTTTAAGAGCGGCGTGAAAAGGCATCTGATGAGGCCGTCAACATGGTACATGATTACGAAGGTGACCCTCTTTCCGAGACTTTGCCTGTAGCTTACCATGAGGCGAGGTGAAGTAAAATTGACGTGCCATTTATAAAAAAAATACATACCCTCACGCCTATTTCCCTCCGGGGTAAGCAGAGACAACAGCTCGCCATTTGACTCTATCCTTACATATTTCACGAGCTACCTGTTTTGAGTAGGTACTACTTATCTGTTCTTTTTATTAAATTAATTTGGCCAATGTGTATAGTGCGAGGTAGACTCGGCTGGTCTGCCCATTCACCTGTGCCTTACATAGCCTGGTGTATCATCGCTCCGTGCTCATTAGTTCAACGTGTCGAAACCACCTTAGCATAACCTTTTAATCCTCGACCTCATAAATGATTTAGGAAAAAACATTTTGCTGGGGCAACGTTTCGTTAATTACTGCAGCAAAATTTGTTTTTTTTTTTGCAAATATCTCTTTAACTACAATATACACAAACTTTGCTATTTGCACACAAAAATCCTTCCTAACACATTAAAAAACTGATAATCTTTCAACTCTCTAAAGCACAACATTTTGCTAGGGTAATGCACACGATGTTCTAATAAATAGTAGACTCCGGCCTCCGGATGCCTCGGATATGACCGGAACTAACGCAAAGCTGATGATGATGTATGAAATAAATTGTGTTATTGAATTTAGTTTTACAAGGGAGAGGTTATGTCGGACTCGAACCGACTAAAACGCACGCCGGCTGTGGGTCGTTGTACAAAGCCGAAGGTGAGGTTGTTGGACATATCCCTCGCAGGATATTATCAAATCCATCTTGACGAACAAAGTACGACGGGCATAACCTTCGCACCTCGGCGGACCCTGACGTTATGATGAACCCTGGACTCCAAATCGAATACATAGGGAAAAATAAATCTTCTCCGGCGGGACTCGAACTCGCAGTCTTTCCCTTACAGGGGGAATGCCTTGACCAATTCAGCTACCGAGACACGCCCGATATTATTCAAATTTCCCTTCTATTTATCCGTTCTTACGGCGACGGTGGACTCCAAGCTGAAAGCTACCCAACCGAGACCAATGCAGAGATGATGATGATGACGGTACTTACCACTCCATTTGCATAAATTACGGGCAATCAAGAATGTTCACGATTTTGCAGATGACTGTTAGGTTAAAAAAAAGTTGCTTAAAAAAATTATCAAGTGCGAATCGAACCCGCGCTCGAAGGGTTTCGTGAATAAATTACTGAATTAATAATCCATACTAATATTATAAATGCGAAAGTAACTCTGTCTGTCTGTCTGTCTGTCTGTATGTTACGCTTTCACGCCTTAACCACTGAACCGATTTTGATGATATTTGGTATAGGGGTAAATAGACCATGAGAAAGGACATAGGCTATGTTTTGTCGCGATTACAGACATACACGCGGGCGGAGCCGCGAGCAAAAGCTAGTTCTTCATACTTTCACTTCGGTTGCCGACCGGATATCGGTTATCGCGACCAAACATAGCTTATGTGTTAATCCAGGGTATCAACTAACTCCATACTAAATTTAATTAAAATCCATTCAGTAGTTTTTAAGTGAAAGAATAACAAACATCCATCCATACTTACAAACTTTCGGATTTATATTAAAACTAGCTTTTGCCCGCGGCTCCGCCCGCGTGGATGTTGGTTATCGTGACCAAATATAGCCTATGTCCTTGTTCATGATCTAATCTACCCCTATACCAAATTTCATCAAAATCTGTTCAGTGGTGTAGCCGTGAAAGCATAACATACAGAGAGACAGACAGACAGAGTTACTTTTGGATTTATAATATTACTAGCTTTTGCCCGCGCCTCCGCCCGCGTGAATGTCGGTTATCGTGACAAAACATAGCCTATGTCCTTTCTCAAGGTCTAATCTACCCCTAAACCAAATTTCTTCAAAATCGGTTAAGTGGTTTAGGCGTGAAAGCGTAACATACAGAGATACAGACAGACAGAGTTACTTTTGGATTTATAATATTATTACTAGCTTTTGCCCGTGGCTCCGCCCGCGTGGATGTCGGTTATCACGACCAAACATAGCCTATGTCCTTTCTCATGGTCTAGTCTACCCCTATACCAAATTTCATCAAAATCGGTTCAGTGGTTTAGGCGTGAAAGCGTAACATACAGAGACAGACAGAGTTACTTTAGCATTTTTATTATTAAGTATGGATCAGTAGGATTCATCATTAAATTTCACTGTAAAACCATTTTTATTGCACTATTATCATTTTAAACCGTTTTCACTGCGCATGAATTTGTGTCAGTTCCACCTGTTAAGTAATCTGTGGTGTTCGTCCGTAAGTAATTGTTGCATACATGTTGCTTAATATCACTTATGTCTGTTTGTCATGCTTATGTAGGTACCTGCCTAAACTGTTGTTGAGTAACCGTATATAAATATAATTTTTATTCTGGGTACGCAAAGGTTGACGGGTGTCCGGTTATATTTTCATATATCCGGCAGTTTATTATCGTGTCCGGCTAAATATTCTCAAATATAGTTAAAATAAATTATCTATCCGAGCTTATTAAATTAAGCATGGTAAAAGAGCGGTATAAATTTCGTCGGTTCTTACTTTATAGTTATTATTTATTTTTAATCATCCACCCAACCTATAATTGTAACTGATTGGACTATTAAATTTATGACGTCACTAAATCTTTCTTCATACAAGTTACCTTATAACGAATTTGTTCCCGCGAGGTCGAGTCCCATTATGTCGAGTTCCCGCTACGTCTACTTTGAAAACTCAGCTTTTATTCCCACCTAGTCGAGTCGTTGAAAATGTCGACTTGAGTACCGCCACGTCGACTTTACAAATAATTGTACAGTCGTTCGCGCCAATACTTCGATTCAAAGGTGTTACCGGAGTTTCTTGTCATTTCTTCTTCGGCTTGGCTTTACTTAGTCATCGGCGAAGTGGACGGTAGGGTGTGGCATAATTATTATATTTGTTTGTTTAAAGGAATAAATGATTTTGACTTTGTCTTTATCAATACTAATAGTTGTTATTTGGAATCATAGACCAACACGGCGGGTTGAAAGTATAGCGCGTTATCCCAGTAGGTACGAAAGAAATAGAAAAAAGAAAATAGAGAGATCGTCATGAGATAGTAGTGTTTGCAATAAAAATCGGGAATTTTCCAAAAAAAATGCAGTGTGAGACAAAAAAATGCAGTTTGAGACCATGCTTGGGACTTCATTTATTTTTGTCTTTTAATTGGCATCTATTATCTAGACCGCTGCTCTGATAGCTCGAATGCTCATTAAATAATGCTTGATACTCGCTTTATTATTTAACTCGTAGTTATTATTTTATCTGTATCTTAATGCGGCCGTTCGAACAACCATAACATACATAACATAAACTCACGCCTGTATTCCACGAAGGGGTAGGTAGAGGTGCTAGCACCCACATTTCGCCAGTTTATGTTTCGGTCCCAATGTAATAGGTGGCGAGCCTATTGCCATTAACCGGGCACTTATAAACCTGTGATAAATACACACATAACTTCGAAAAGCATCGAAAAGTCATTGGTGTGTGCCATGGTAAACCTGGGATCGAACCTGAGACCTCGTCTCAGCAATCCACCCATACCTGTCCAGGGGCGGACAGATTCGGTCTGGTGCAGACCCTGTTCGGCCCGGCCGTAATCCTGAACTGACAGGACCGGTGGATCTTCGGATCCGCGAGGAGTTAACCTCTATAAAAAAAATCCCCAATCCCAAGCTCTGACGCCTGGCGACGGGATGAGTGGCTGGAGGGAGTCCAGTCCCAAGGGCGTCAACGTCGGAGGACGTTAACCTCAAAAAACTTAATGATGGAACAACAAGATACCGAAATATCTACCCAGGAGGGTCCCAGCCTAGCTGGGGAGTCCCTCCCGTTGCCAGTCGGCAACGGCAGTCCCCAGTCGTATTCTGGGGGGGACAACCATCATTTGAGCCCGGCGCCGAGCTCTAGATCCGGCCCCAACTTAAAAAGTAGCACGGAGGTCGCGCTACCCCTGGACGATTCGTCGTCCTCATTGGCGGCGGCGGTGACGTCAGAGGAGTCTGGCATCACCACCGAGGTAGAGAGGCAGGCGCTGCCTGGGCTGCAGACAAGGTCTGCAGCCAAAAAGCGCAAGGGGAAGGGGAACAAACGGGTTCCCCTGCCACTGGTGGACGAGCGGGATGAGGACTTCATCCCTCCCGGGCTCGGGTCGGCTGCCAGTGGCAGCAGCAGCAGCAGCGGTGGCGAGGAGGAGCGGGTTGCCAAGGTGCAGGCCACCGGCCGCGAAAAGGCTAGGAGGAGCGGTAGGGAGGCCGCCCCCCCTCGGGACTCCTCCCCGTGGGTGGGATCGAACCCGGAGATGGAAGGGCCAATTGGATCGGCCAATTACCGGAGGACCGTGCTCCTCACCCATCGGTTAGGCCGGATGTTGACGAGGCGGGTGGAGTCTCGGACTCCCGAGCAGGCCGCAATGCTCGGGGTTTTAGAGCAGATTGCTGCCGCCAGCAAGGGTCTGGCCGAGCAAATGGTCGGGCAGATGAGAGGGGAGGCCGAGGCCCGAAAACGGGAGTCCGAGGCCAAGCTCCAGCTGGAGAAGGTCTCAGCGGAGCTGGAGGCCCTGAAAAGGAGGGTCGAGCACCTGACCGAGCTGCCGGGGGTGACAACTCGTTCGATGCGGAAGGCGCAGCTGGAGCGGTCGGCGCAGGCGGCACTGGCGGTGCGGCCAGTGCAGCCGGAGCGGCCAGCGCAGACTGCGCAGCCGCCGCGGCCAGCGCAAGCTGCGCAGCCGCCGACTCGACCGGCAGAGCCGGCGTCGTTGGCCGAATTTATGGCGGCCATACGCGCCGAGATGGTCGCGCAGGAGGAGCGCACCAACCGGCGGCTCGAGACGATCCTCGATATCGCCCGCCGTCCCCCTCTCGCGACGCCGGCCGGGTACGCCGCCGCAGTAAGGGGGCCTGCCTTCCCGGCGGCGGCGGAGGCCCCATCGGTTCCAGCTCGCCGCCCCCCTCCAGGTCCTCCGGGTCCCTCTCAGGGCGCCCAGGGCGCTCAGGGCAAGGGCAAGGGGAGGGGCAAGGGCAAGGGGAAGAAGTCCCCAGCCCTGGCCTCAGTCCCGCCCCTGGCCCGAGTCCTGGCTCCGGCAAAATCCTCGAGCCCCCCGTCAGGGGGCTGGGAGGTAGCCGGAGCCAATAAACAGAGACGGAGCGCCGCCAAAAAAGCAGCCAAATTGGCCAGAAGGGCCAAGGCTGCCACGATGGCAACAGCGCCGAGGAGGCTCCGCGTCCCTCGATCGACGGCCGTCGTCATCACACTGACGGCGGAAGCGTCGGAGAGAGGCGTGGAGTACGCCCAGGTAGTGAGGCAGGCAAGGGCCTGCATCGACCTGGGAGCCCTCGAGATCCCGGATTTGGTGTGCAAGCCCACGCGCACCGGAGCTCGGATCTTCGAGATCCCCGGCGCTACCAGCGGCCCTAAAGCCGACGCCTTAGCGGCTAGGCTCAGGGAGACGCTGGACGTAGCTGACGTCCGGGTGTCCAGGCCCAACAAGTGCGCAGAAGTGCGCATATCGGGTCTGGACGACTCCATCACGGCCGAGGAGCTTAGGCTCGCCGTGGTGGAGGCCGGAGGCTGTCCTCAGGACACAGTGAGGGTCGGAGCAATACGCTTCGGCCGTCGTGGACTGGGGGCAGCAGTTGTCGGCTGCCCCATCGCGGCAGCCCAAAAGGTTGCCGATGGGCGGAGCCTCCTCATCGGAGGCTTCCAGAAGGTGCAGGTACGGCTCCTGCAGGCCCGACCGGCACGGTGCTTCCGGTGCCTGTCGGTGGGCCACGTGGGGGTGCAGTGCACGGCGGAGGTAACAGTCGGTGACCGTTGCTTCCGCTGTGGCCAACCCGGTCATAAGGCCGGTAATTGCGAAGCTCCGTTGCACTGCATCAGGTGTGCAGCGGAGGGCAAGCCGGCCGACCACAGGGTTGGTGCCAAGGCCTGCACCGCGGGGAGGCCGAAGCCTGGAGGCAGGCGCTCCGTCTCTGGTTCGCGGCAGGGCGTGGAGATGGGCGTTCCATAATGGATCCTCAGCTCCGCGTCCTGCAGGCAAATGCGAACCACTGTGTCGATGCTCAGGCACTTCTGCTCCAGAGCATGGCACAGTGGGGCATTAATGTCGCCGCTGTCGCCGAGCCGTACATTCACCGGTTTCTCGGGCCTGCCTGGGAAATCGACCTGAACGGATCGGTGGCACTGGTGCACAACGCCGCTGCCGGCAGCCCCCCCCCTTGTGGTCGTGACAAGGGGGCATGGCTGCATGGCGGCACTTATGGGGGAGATAGCGGTCGTGGCAGTATACTTCTAGCCGAACCGAGACCTAGTTGAGTACCAGCAGTGGCTGGATCAGCTGGGCGTCGTCGTCAATACCTGTTACCCTCACCCGGTTCTGGTGCTCGGGGACTTTAACGCCTGGTCTCTGAACTGGGGTTCCCGACGCACTAAACCGAGGGGCAGGGCAGTGGAGAGCTGGGCTGATAGTTTCAGCCTAGTTCTTCTGAATCGCGGGGCCGTCGCCACGTGCGTGAAGAGACGGGGCGACTCAATTGTGGACCTTTCGTTCGCGAGCGCCCCGCTCTCAGGCCGTGTGCAGAGCTGGCGTGTCCTTGAGGAGGTGGAGACAGCGTCGGATCATCGATACATTCGGTTCGACGTCTCTCCCCCCGCGGGCGCCGCGCCGGTTACACCGGCTCCACGCGAGCCACGTTGGGTGCTTAAGCGACTGGATCGGGAGGTCCTCCTGGAGGCCACCATCGTACAGGCCTGGGCCTCTGCGCCGGACAGGCCTGTCGACATAGACGATGAGGCGGCGTGGTTCCGGGAGGCCATGACGCGTGTCTGCGACGCGGCTATGCCTAGGGCTCCGCCCTATAATCCGAGGCGTCAGGTCTACTGGTGGTCAGCGGACATCGCGAGGCTGCGACAGGCCTCCGTGATCGCTTTCCGCCGGTGGACCAGATTCCGAAGGAGACGTAGCCGCCCCGCAGATACGGAGCCCCGAGAGGCGGAGCTTCATGCGGGGTACAGGGAGGCCAGAAAGGCCCTCCGAGTGGCGATAAGGCAGTCGAAGGCTGCAGCTCATAAGGAGCTGCTGGAGACGCTGGAGCGGGACCCATGGGGGCGGCCTTACCTTATGGTAAGGGGCAAGCTGCGCCCCCGGGCCCCACCGTTAACCCGGTGTCTCCAGCCGGAGCTGCTCGGAGGAGTCGTTGGCTCCCTGTTCCCAGCGCGGGCGGTGGAACATATTCCACCGCAGATGACTCCGCCACCTAGGTCGCCTATGGCACCCAACGTGGATGACGACGACGTGCCCGAGGTCACTTGGGTAGAGCTAGAGCTGGCGGTGCTAAGGCTTAAGGCCAAGAACACCGCCCCGGGACCCGACGGCATTCCAGGCCGAGCGTGGGTCCTAGCTCTAGGCGAAGAAGACGCTCTCGAGCCCCGACTGAGAGGGTTTCTCAGCGCATGTTTGGAGCGAGGCCAGTTTCCGAAGATGTGGAAGACGGGGAAACTGGTCCTCATCCGAAAGGCGGGACGCCCGGCGGACTCACCGTCCGCCTACAGGCCGATAGTGTTGCTCGACGAGGTGTGCAAGCTCTTTGAAAGAGTGATTGCAAAGCGCCTCGTCGAGCACCTATCCAGAGTGGGGCCTGACCTGGCGGATGGCCAGTATGGCTTCCGCCGGAGGCGCTCCACCGTGGATGCCATCATGCGCGTGGGGACTCTGGTGAAGGACGCCGTCGCTCGGGGCGAGGTGGTGCTGGCGGTGTCACTGGACATCGCCAACGCGTTTAACACCCTGCCCTGGAGCTGCATTAGGGAGGCACTCGTGTATCACGAGGTGCCTCTCTACCTTCGCCGCATAGTCGGGGCGTATCTGTCGGAGAGAGCAGTCGTCTACCCAAGTGCGACCGGGCTCGGTCGGCGAGAGATGTCGTGCGGTGTTCCGCAGGGATCGGTCCTGGGACCGCTACTGTGGAACATCGGTTACGACTGGGTGCTTCGCGGTGAGCTCGCGGACGGTGCCGCCGTCACGTGTTATGCGGACGACACGCTGGTGACGGCGTGCGGGGCTACATACCGCGAAGCGACCCTGAAGGCCACGACCGCGGTTGCCCAAGTCGTGGAGCGGATTCGGCGGCTGGGTCTCGAGGTGGCTCTGCATAAAACCGAGGCCATGTTCTTTCATGGGCCTCGGCGCGTGCCACCGGAGGATTCCAGCCTCATAGTGGGAGACATTTCTATCGGCATCAAGGCCCAGATGAAATATCTGGGGCTCGTGCTAGACGGCCGGTGGAACTTCGGGGAGCATCTCCGAAGACTGGCCCCCAAATTGAAGGACACAGCTGCCGCTTTGGGGCGGCTGCTGCCCAACATGAGGGGGCCGGATGACTCCTGCAGGAGACTCTACGCGGGAGTCGTGCGGTCCATGGCCCTATATGGGTGCCCAATATGGGCGGACACCCTGACGGTCCACAATGCGCGTCTGCTGCGTGGACCGCAGCGTGCAATGGCCAGCAGGGCCATTAGGGGGTACCGCACGATATCCTTCGAGGCGGCGAGTCTCCTTGCCGGATCCCTACCGTGGAACCTGGATGCGAGAGCCCTTTCGATGCTATATCGGTATCGTAAGGAGGCGCGGGAGCAGGGACGGGAACCCGAGCCCGAAGAAATTCGGGCCGTGAGGTCTCAGCTCCACAGGGACATGGTAGCGGAATGGGAGCTACGACTTGGGCGACCAAGCGCAGGGCACGCCGTAATAGCGGCGGTAAGACCCATCATGGAGGAATGGCTAGAGAGGCCACACGGCAGCCTCTCGTACCGGCTGACGCAGTTGATTACCGGACACGGGTGTTTCGGGAGTTACCTGTGTCGGATCCGGAAGGAGCCAACGTCCGAGTGCCATCACTGTGATGCGAGCGAGGACACAGAGCTGCACACGCTGACCGAGTGCCCGGCGTGGGACACGCCGAGGCGGGTCCTAGTGGCGGCTCTAGGGGTGGGAGTCCTCACACTCGTCACATTGCTCACAGCGATGGTACGATGCGCAAACGCTTGGGGTGCGGCCGCCTACTTCTGCGAGCAAGTAATGCTCGAGAAGGAGGCGGCCGGTCGGGTCCGGACCAGACTCCGGGCCCGGGAAGCCCGTGCAGAGCGAAGGCGAACCGGACGTCGGAGGTCGCAGAACGACCTCCGTCCTCCATGAGCGCTGGCCTGGGGGTGACCGGTGGAGCCGCCTGTCACCCCAGCAGAAGCAGGCCGCGGCGGCGGCGCAAAGTGCGCCTCCCCGTAACCGGGGCTAGATGGGGACATTTTGGTCCCCACAACCCGAAGGGGGCCATCTCGAAAGAGATGGTCCTGGGTCTGTCGGGGTGCGAGAGATATGCTTTTGGCAATCTCACCTCCGGCAACCAAGGACCCAAGATGGCGTGCGTTTTAGTCGGTTCGAGTCCGACATAACCACCTCCACCGGCTCTGTGGGGGTGGTATCCGTGGGGATTTATCGCACGATAAAAAAAAAAAAAAAAAAAAACCCATACCTGTACCTTTAGGCTACCGCCGTTCGAACAACCACAACCTGTTAAAGCAGTATTACTTCAATCTGGCTTCGTCTTTTGGTACCACGACCTCTTCAAGCAATATTACAATCATGTTGTTTAATTAGCAGTTTTGGGCCATAGTTTTCGTTCTTTTTATTCGTTCAGCGTCAAATATTACATTCTTTAAAAAATCACTCGTTACAAAAAACTAAGTTACACAACGCACCTGAGTGTGGACGACCAGGTTGCTTCTCGTATTCTGAGGGGGAACTGCGCGAAGGAATGCTCGAGGCAAGAGCAAAAACTCAAGGGCACCTCCTGCCACGCCAACCGTGGACTTTTGTAATTACACACTAACCTAAATGCTGTCCACCACCACCTTGAGAAGATATCGTCTCTGGCGGGCACATCCTACCTCATCTATCCTGGGTACGGACTACAACACTCCTTTCTGTCTAATGCTGGAGTGTGTGTGTGTGTGTGTACGCCAGAGACGATATCAGTTCATTAGATATATAGAGACATTAGACAGCGACGACCATCCCCGCGTCTACGTGTCCCTCTGTATGTACAATATGGATACGACATATAGGCATTAATTGAAACCATATAGGTACTTGGTACCCCCATAGCTAAAAATAGGAAAAATTTGAACAAAATCGGCCCAGTATTAAGGGCAGAAACTAGGGTTTTAATATTACAAAATTTTGAACAACTTTAAACACTCCGTAGAATCGCAGTTATCAATGAACTCTAAATTGCACGAAAATACTACCATTAGGGTTACCATCCGTCCGAGTTTCCCCGGATTTGTAGCCACGTAGCACCCGAGAGCACTTTATACACTCCGACCTGCCCATGTGGTGCATGTGAGACCATCACCAGGTAGATGTCCCCAATGAGCTTAGAGTAACAGCCGCCGGCCGTCACGGCCACCGTCCGCCTGGAAAGTACATACGGCGTGCCGATGTTCCACGTTACCTCCACTTGCCTACTTGGTTCTTCTTTAGCCATGTCCGGCTCCGGTGCACTAGTGAACGAGCGAACCTCTTGGGAAAGTGGGGTATGCATGCACGAAATCCCGGATACGATTTCTTATCGTATCTGGTGGTTTTGACTTTTCCGGAGATGACTGGCGTCCGACGTTTTTACAGGCTCGGCAGCCCAACTGTAACACCCCTGGGGTGGCATACGTCCATAGGCCACGTTAACCACTTTCCATCATGTGTGCCGTATGCTTATCTGCCACCTTAGTAGTATAAAAAAAACTTCTTGTCCTGGTTTACGGATTTTGCAGATGGAAACCCTTATTACTATTAAAATTGCACGATGCGACGTTGCCGTTCTGTGTATTCATTCATTTTTCCATTCATCAATTTCGTAAAAATACGATTGTAATGAGAGAGACATAATACCTCAAAGGGTGCCGCCGGTAGGGTAAGTCTGTTACTCGTACAGAGAATAATGGTTGTTTTGATTACACATAAAACTTTTTGATTTGATAAGTAGGTACCTACTTATCAATGATTAACTTTGATTACTTACACTTTGTATTTGATTTCTTTATAATTTTTCCATAACAAATTCAATAATTAAGAGTATTAATATCTACGTAATGAAGAATTTAAAGCTCATAATTTCAGTGTTAATCCCGGTTGCATCCATATCTTGTACTTTGGTGCCTGAGGGCTGCTTTCCTAATCTTTATTTTCATTTGGTTTATCTTGGCTTTTGTGGGAGCGACTACCGGGCTACCCTCCAACTCTGACAGGAAAACTACGCACGATGACATGATAATGAACACCATGAAAATTGACAATAAATACCTTCCAACTATTCATCAATCAGGTTAATAATAAATAAAATATTCTAAAATAAACATATTCAAAGATGGATATTGGTGCCTTCACCTTATTAACCTAGGTACAATTTTATGTTTCGATAATTTCTGGAATGTTGTCAGTAACCGCGACGTCACTGGGGACCGCGTGTCGTTCGTTGATCCTCTCGGTTTATTTTCTCGTTTTAATTTGTTTTTAAAGTGAAATTGACACTAATCTATTCTTTTTGTGTTTGTGAATTGTGTTTATTTTTTGTTTAGCTATTCTATCCTTAATTTTAACGGTGAAAATGAGTCTAAATACCTACCCAGTAAATTTGTTGTGCGAGTTTTGTTACGTATTCTTTTTTGAAAAAACAACGAAGTGTATAGTGTACCTAACGTGTTTCTGAAAGTGACTCGCAGCCGTATTATTGAGGCATTTGATAAATTGAAAGCAAGGTAGGTACCTAACCGAAATCTGTTGAACAGTTTGGCGATATCATTTTATGTTTTCAAGTTAGTGGCGGGCATTTCTAAAATTTAGATTCACATTTTTAAGCACTGCCGTGAAAAAGTGGTGTTTATAAAGTTAAGTGAACTTTCGTGATAGGTGCCTAATCTTACCTTAGTAGGTAGGTCACGAGCGCGCGTCAGCTGGCGGCACGTTGCCGCTTTGCTGGTGTACCTATAGTAAGTAATTGTGCAAATTCTAAGCGTGTGTATTTTTGTGAATGAATCAATGACTTATAAAAGTGGTTACATTTTCTACATTTATTTTAATAATTACTTTGTTAGGAAATTTAGTTTTTTTTAAATCTGCGAATTTGAGTTTAAATTTAATTTTGTTTCATTCCTATGGACCAGGACGCTTCACTGTTTCCGTAAATGCCTATATGTCGTATCCATACTGTATATCCCAGAGCGGTGATACTGAAACAGACCGACTCATGGAGCATGTCCAAATGGCCTCAGACCTCGTGCAGCAGCAGATCCCATCCACAGAGATAGTCATACTTGGCGATTTTAACGCCCGCCACGCCGACTGGCCTAAGAAAGGCGACAGGACCGACCCGTCCAATTACAGGCCTATCGCTATCACCTCCCTCCTCTCGAGCGGTTATGGAGCGTGTTATTAATACACAGCTCCTGGGTTAACTTGAGGGTAACGATCTACTCAGCGACCGACAGTACGGCTTCCGCCAGCGTCGCTCAACCGGTGACCTTCTTGTGTATCTCACAAACCGTTGGGTGCAAGCCATTGAGAGCCAAGGTGAGGCACTAGCGGTCAGCCTAGATATAGCAAAGGCCTTCGATCGGGTATGGCACAAAGGTCTGCTTGTGAAGCTACCATCTTATGGACTGCCTGAGGGGCTGTGTAATTGGATTTCCAGCTTTTTGTCCAACAGAAACATCCAAGCCGTCGTGGACGGCAGCCGCTCGGACCGCATGGACATAAACGCTGGTGTCCCACAAGGTTCCGTGTTGTCTCCGACCCTGTTTCTGCTGCATATTAATGACATGCTGTCCGATGACTCCATTCATTGCTATGCGGACGACAGTACTGGAGACGCATGTTACACGGGCCGTGCAAACATCCTCCAGTTCGAGGTGGAGAGAAGTGGTGAACAACTTGTGTCCGAAATCGAGACTAATCTCTCGGGAGTATCCGATTGAGGTCGACAAACCTGGTCCAATTCAACCCCACCAAGACACAAGTATGTGTATTCACCGCTAAGAAAACCCCCATTTATTGTAGCGCCGTGATTCCTGGGCACACGGCTTACCACTGCCCCGAGTATCGGGATCCTAAGCGTCGACATTTCAAGTGACGTCCAGTACCGCAGTCATTTAGAGGGCAAGGTCAAGCTGGCATCAAAGAAACTTGGAGTTCTTAACAGGGTGAAGCAGTACTTCACTGCGGGGCAGCGACTCCTTCTTCATAAGGCGCAGGTTCGGCCCCACATGGAGTACTGCTGTCATCTTTTTGCCGGAGCGCCCGCACGTCAGCTTAACCCTTTCGACTCGGTGCAAAAACGTGCGTTGAGGCTCGTCGACTGTCCCATACTCGCAGGCGATGTGGAACCTCTCAGCCTCAGGAGGGACTTTGCCTCACTGTGTGTTTTCTACCGCCTATATAATGGTCTGTGCTCATATGAATTATTTGACATGATGCCCACAGCTACATTCTATCATCGCACCGCTCGCCATAGCCAGGGAATTCATCCCCACACACTGCATCCGAAAACGGTGCGGACCATGCGGTATGAAAGGATCTTCATCCCACGCACGCTCAAGCTGCGGAATGAACTCCCTGCCGTGGTTTACCTAAGTGACTACAATATGGGGTTCATTAAGAGGGGCATTAGAAGGTTTCTTCGAGGTAGGCAGCACGAGTGTAACGCCCCTGGTGTTGCATACGTCCATAGGCCGCGGTAAGCACTCTCCACCAGGTGGGCCGTGTGCTTGTCTGCCACCTAAGTGGTATAAAAAAAAAGATTTCGGCCTTGGTTTGATCAATCTTCCAAAACGGCTTTTCGCCGGAATTACGAAGCTTTCCAAGACTGGGCCAATGCGGTGACCGCACAGGACCAAAATACCAGCGTACTAAGAAAGCATTATAACTTTGCCTCCAGGTCCTTCAAAAGAGACATAGAATGCGCGAAGTCGCAGCAGATCGGTAGAATTGGCGAGAGGCTCGAGTGTATACCTTCGGGAACTCGTGCGTTCTGGTCTCTTCCCAAAGTTATCGAAAGGAATTTCTGCAAGTCTGCATTTCCGCCTCTGTACATGGAAAATGATTCGTTGGCCCACAAAGCAAAGGAGAAAGGCGATCTTCTGGGCACACTCTTCGCATCTAACTCGACCTTGGATGACGAGGGACAGGAACCGCCAACTACACCGCGTGCGATAGCTGTATGCCGGGTATCCGTTTTCACCAGCGCTCAGGGCGTTTAGCACTTACGTCCCTCGTCCTCCTCGAACGGGCCTGATGGAATCCCTCCCATAGTGTTGAAGATGTGTGCTCCCAGAGATGGCATCGGTCTTAACGCGTTTTTTCCGGTTGTCTTACTCTTCTGGCGTAGTCCCGATATTATGGAAGACAGCGGTGGTCCACCCGACCCCTAAAAAAGACGACCGCTCAAGTCCATCAAACTACAAACCAATAGCCATTACCTCCCTTTTCTCGAAGATAATGGAGTCCCAAGCATGGTCTCCCACTGCATTTTTTGGACAATCCCTGTATTTTTATTGAAAACACTCTACTATCTCATGACGATCTCTCTATTTTCTTTTTTTTTATTTCTTTCGTACCTACTGGGATAACACGCTAAGGTGTCCCCCCTCCGTGTTGGTCTATGATTCCAAATAACAACTATTAGTATTGATAAAGACAAAGTCAAAATCATGTATTCCTTTAAACAAACAAACATAATTATGCCACACCCTACCGTCCACTTCGCAGATGACTAAGTAAAGCCGAAGAAGAAATGACAAGAAACTCCGGTAACACCTTTCAATCAAAGTGTTAACGCGGGCGACTGTACAATTAGAATTTGTGAGTCGACGTGGCGGTACTTAAATCGACTTTTTCAACGACTCGACTAGGTGGGAATAAAGGCGAGAGTTTTCAAAGTAGACGTAGCGGGAACTCGACATAATGGGACTCGACCTCGCGGGAATAAATCTTATAACTTATCGTTTTGACGTTTAGTAAAAAGTAGCTAATTTGACTAGTCAGTAGAATGCCCAATTAAGATCCTAGCTGTGGAATTTCAATACCGTTCTTGCTATGAACCTAACCCTGAATCCCTGTACAGTTTTACCAGACCCGTTCTGCCGTTAGAGCGTGTTTGAATAACAAACATCTTTGAATGAATCGAATACATAGGAAAAAAGTAAAACTCCCCGTCACAAAAAACACCTCAATAAAGTTGAAAATAAATTGTGTTAGCCTTTTAACTTTTGATATACCTACCTATTAACATTTTGATTAAACGGTTGCCAAATCGGGCGTCGTTCCTAGCGCGCCGCCGCCGCCCGACGACGTGGCCATCTGCTGGAGTGGGCGGCGCGGCGGCTCCACCCGTCACCCACAGTCCGGGCTCATGGGGGACGGAGGTCAGTCTGTGCCTGCACACACATTCTTTCTTCATCAACAACTTTCTGATGTTGACCCTACCTACTCATGTTTTCTGTGTCTCGTATCTTTTCGAGAGTAAATTTCTTAGACTTGTAAATGCAAAAAGTAAAAGATTTAATTTATTCAAACTCTTCAAAATTATGGCATGTAATGTTTAAAAGTTACACTAAGTATTTCTTATCTTTATACATACATAGTTAACTGCAATTAAAAATGTAATGTGTTCAAAAAAGGAGGATTTTCTCAATTCGACCGCTATAAATTATTTTACATTTTGAATTTTTTACGTGTTTTTACTTGTATTGTAATGAACATGGGTAGCAAACAGAAAATAATATTCATTGCGTACACAAATGCGTCGATAGCTTAGAGGTTAAGGAGTCGGCCTTACGTTCGATAGGACCCGGGTTCGAATCCTGAACACTATCAGCGTGAAACCATTCCAAGCACAAGCTATTTAGCTTAGCTTTGGTTTCGGTTGGTTCGGGGTCTGGGTGTGTCAGGTGGAAAAATGAAATGCTCAAGTGAGACTTGAACTCACGACCTTACCCTTACACATTCATTGTTTCCAACAGTTCGTAAGAATGTTGGTAGATGCCACCACAGTCGCCCTTAAAGACTGATATAAAGAGAAGGAAAATTTGAAATGATTCAAGTGTGGCTCAATAGCTCAGTTGGAAGAGCATTCCCCCTGTAAGGGAAAGGTCGTGAGTTCAAGTTTCACTTGAGCATTTCATTTTTTCCAATGTTTTTCGAACTTAAAAGTTAGCATAATAAATGCTATAAAAAAATCATTCAAATTATAGACTTTATTTCTATAAACCTAAAGTTCAAAATGAAATGAAAACAGTTTCTCACACTTTTTCAATTACTCTGCAAAAAGTTATTTAATTTGGAACTTTAACTGCATCGCTTTAAAGTCTATTATTTAATGCCGTTATTACAGTGGCGTTGGTACCACTGTGATTTGACTTTAGTAAAATCGAAGCCCTAGTCTGGGAGCAAGATTGGTACATCGTCGTTCCCAGTTTCCCACCCCCAAGGAGACAGCCGTCTCGAATATAGACATAATGCATAACAGACATATAACACGATTGTTAAGATGAACGACTGTTACATGCATTACTAGTAATATAGTTTACTAGCTTTTGCCCGCGGCTCCGCCCGCGTGGATATCGGTTATCGCGACCAAACATAGCCTATATCCTTTCTCAAAGTCTAACCTATCCCTATACCAAATTTCATCAAAATCGGTTCAGTGGTTTAGGCGTGAAAGCTAACATACAGACAGACAGACAGAGTTACTTTTGCATTTATAATATTAGTATGGATTTGTCAGAAAGAGCTAGTACCGAAAAGTACTACATATTACATAGTCCAAATGATAGAACGTCCGAGTGTCAGAATGTTTAAATTGATCACGACATTATTGGTATAACGAGTGAGAGTCAAAATGGACAGTATGTCTCAGTGTCATAATGACTGGTACTCATGTTGTATCTATGAGTGTTGTTTGTTATCAACAGACGTGTAAACAGCCTAGTCCCGGAAGAGTCGATGTCATCTTCTTCTTCATCTTAGCGTTACTCCCAGTCGCATCCGAAGCTTCCACCTTGGAGTCTGGGGTCCGCTTTACCAGTCTAACTGTGGGTTTGGGTAAACTTCGATATTTTCTGTGAATCGACTACCACTAACCTCCAAACTCAAAGACGATATCGAAGCATTGCCCCACATTCAGGAGCATTATTATTATATAAAAACTAGCTGTCCCGGCGAACTTCGTAAGTACCGACAATTTTTTCCTGCACCCGTGGCGTCAGATCCCGTTCCCGCTGCACCATTTAGGGGGATGAAAAATAGATGTTGGCCGATTCTCATAGATACCGGATAAGCACAAAAAATTTCATCAAAATCGGTCAAGCCGTTTCGGAGGAGTATGGCAACGAAAACTGTGACACGAGAATTTTATATATTAGATTAGTCATCTGTTCACGCATCCAAAAACACTTTCGCCTTCAGTGATATACATATTTTGCCGACGCAATACAGTTTTCATGCAACGCACGGAAAAATACCGTTACGAAAGATTCTGAGCTGACAACCCGCCCTTTCGCTTTCCACACTGTCCCCTCTGCTAATCAGAGTGTCTCGTGAAGACACAGGTTTAGTTTAGGTAATCTATAGCAGAGCGTGGGACAATATAATAAACATCAACAACACGATTATGGCGATACCAAAAACTCGGTAGCTTAGAGGTTAAGGAGTCGGCCTTACGATCGAAAGGTCCCAGGTGTGAAACCTGGCCATTACACTACTGACGTGAACCCACTCCTAAAACAAGCAATTTGGCTTAGGTGGAGGATTTAGAGGTAATATTAGTAACTTCGGTACTAATATTCTTTTAAAAAAATCTGTAAAAAGCAGTTTGGTGCAGTGCAACATTCGCTTTAACTTTCGACAATCGTTAAATGTATTCATTAAAATGTAAAGCCTAATAAAATGTTAATTAACACTTTCGATAAATGATCTCCGGCATAGTTACAAAATATATTATTTCTTTAAAATTTCACAAGCTGTTAAAGTAAAAGTATGTGCAATATTGTTATATTATGGAATCATTGTCTATTCTATAACATACATACAATCACGCCTTTATCCCCGGGTTAGGCAGAGGTGAATTAACACCCTCATTTCACCAATCATTGTTTTCGGTCCCACGTAATAGGGTTTTTATTTAACCCTTTTTAATCGTTGCGATAAATCCCCACGGAGCCGGTGGAGGTGGTTATGTCAGACTCGAACCGACTAGAACGCACGCCGTCTTGGGTCCTTGGTTGCCGGAGGTGAGATTGCCAAAGGATCTCTTGCACCCCGGCCTACGTAATAGGGGGTGAGCTTATTGCCGCATTCCTCGCACTATTATTGACTCAAGCCGTGCATCCGAGGCTGAGTCTGGGCTGTTTATATCTCTCTGATGTTAAACTGCCCTATCCCTTAGTCGTCTTGTACGACACCACATGGGAAGAGATGGGGTGGCCCAAATTCTACTCTGCCGGGAACCACGCGGCAATTCAGTAACAATCAGACTTATATTAAAGTTAATTAATATAAATCATCATCATCGTACAGAATCAGATCTGTTAAGTGCGAAAAATCTCCGCGGACTGGTAGAGGAGGTTATGTCGGACTCGAACCGACTAAAACGCCCGCCGTCTTCTGTGGGTTGAAGTGCAAAGCTGAAGGTGAGGTTGTTGGACATATCCCTCGCAGGGCAGTTTCAGATCTGTCCATCTTGACGTACAAAGTACTGTAAGAACAAAGTACGAAGTGACTCATTCCTATGCCGCACCATTACGACATGGAACTCCCTGCCAGCTCACGTGTTTCCTTCTTCCTACAGTCCCGGGTCCTTTAAGCGGGGCGTGAAAAGGCATCCAATGAGGCCGTCAAGCTGAGTGCCATCACCCCTTCGGCCGCGTATGATACCAGAGTTTGGTAACCAGTATCATACGAAGAAAAAATGATCGTCGTAGGATACTGGTATCCAAGTGATAGAATATATTACTTTTCTGAACTCTGGTATCATACGCGGCCGAAGGGGCCATCACTGTTTACAAGGTACATGTTTACGATGGTGACCCTCTTTCCAAGGCTTTGCCTTTAGGTGAAGTCAAATTGACGTGTCTTTTATAAAAAAAATTATCGTAACACCTCAGTATTCCCCCCTTCCTGTTGAAGGATTGTTCTGATATTTAGTACATTACCTTTAGTTCGGCGGATAATGCAATTTAAATCAATAAAAAAGTTTGTTTCGTATTAAGAAAGAAAAACAACCACCACCTTCGGACTTCCTACCTCCCCAGGAAAAACTACCTCCCGGACAGAGCCTCTTTTGGCCCGTATGGAAGTCTCTTAATCGCCTACGTACACAGGTTGCTCGGTCTAGACAAAATCTTTGTCGATGGGGAATGCGAGACCCGGGCTTAATTGCATGCGACTGCGGTGCCCCCGTGCAGTCCATGGCGCATTTGGTCTCGTGTCCCTTATCTCCTACTTCATGCACTAAAGACGACTTAAATAAAGCCACTAACAGCGCGATTAAGATGGCAGAATTTTATTCCCGAATAGTGTAGTCATAAAAGTGAATCGTTGACACGAAAAGAAGAAGATTAAGTAAGCATGCAAGGTCGATATAATGCGGATTGTACCTCGGAGAGCAAGTATGTAAGCGGAGTTATCAGTCACGCATCCTAAAATTGACCTGGTGAATTAATTAACTTTTATTAGTTAGAAGATTCTATTTTTAGAATAGGTACGGTAATAAAATCTAAATAACTACTTACCGTGAATCGTGATGGTCTATTAAGGTTGCTTTCCACGGTGCGTACATCTACGGACGAACGATGATCAGTTCGCATCAACGCACTGTTGTCTTTGTAGGAACACAGATAAATCTATCGCGGTGTATCAAATCCGTGGATTCGAAAGAGACCTACTCACTTGGCGGTAGTGAACCCGACTTCTACGCAGGAGGCGCGGATTCGATCCCCGCTCAGTGCAAATATTTGTATGCATGAATATGGCTATTTGCATTGGTCTGGGTGTTTCTATGTTTTTTTTTTTTTATACAGGACACGTCAATTTGACTTCACCTCGCCTGATGTTAAGCTAAAGGCAAAGTCTCGGAAAGAGGGTCACCATCGTAAACAATTACCATGTTAACAGTGGTGGCACTCAGCTTGACGGCCTCATTAGATGCCTTTTCACGCCCCGCTTAAAGGACCCGGGACTGTAGGAAGAAGGAAACACGTGAGCTGGCAGGGAATTCCAGGTCTTAGTGGTGCGGCATAGGAATGAATCACTGAAACGCTTGGTTCTAGCAGGTATACTCTGCACCGTAAATGGATGGCATCTTAGCCCTGCACGTGTCGTCCTGTGAAGGAAAGGGGAGGGTGGGACTAATTGGAAGAGCTCGTCAGAACATTCACCATGGTAGAGACGGTAGAAAACTGCCAAAGACGCAACATCTCTACGCATCTGCAAAGGCTCGAGGGTGTTCGTGACCTCAGGATTCCCAATAATGCGGACCGCACGTCGCTGCAACCTGTCGAGAGCATCTAATAAGTACTTTGCGGAGCCATCCCAGAGATGTGAGCAGTATTCCACGCAGGAACGAATTTGGGTCTTGTATAGAAGACATCGCTGCTCCGGCGTGAAAAAACGTCTCACTCTGTTCAGGACTCCGAGTTTACGCGAGGCTGATTTAATGATACTCTCGATATAGTTTTTGTTATTCAGTTTGCAGCGAACATCCATACCGAGGATAGTGAGGTGATCCTGCAGTGGCAGTGGTGTGCTCTGAAGAGTGGGAAGGGGAAGGAAAGGAGATGCCTTTGCTGTAAACGCACATGCCTGGGTCTTCTTGGCATTGAACTCGACCAGGTTCCTAGCGCCCCATTGAGAAATGTGGTCCAGGATCCGGTCCAGCTCAGTCACAAGAAGCTGCCTTTTTTCCGCGATATCAGACTGCTTGGCCGCAGGATGTGCTTAATAACTCCCGTGTAAGGTACTGTTGTCTGCATAGCAGTGAATGTTTCCGTTACAGAGCATGTCATTGATATGCAGAAGAAAGAGAGTGGGAGATAAGACGGAACCCTGCGGCACGCCAGCATTTACCTGCAAGAACTCCGAAGCTCGTCCATCACAAAGGACGCGAATACGGCGCCCCTGCAGGAATCTTGCAACCCAGTTACACAGTCTAGGAGGCAGGCCAAAGGCTGGTAGCTTGGAAAGAAGCGATTTGTGCCATACCCTATCGAAAGCTTTGGCGATGTCAAGACTAATTGCCAGTGACTCACCGTGCTTCTCCATAGCCTCAACCCAAAGGTAGGTCATGTACGCCAGAAGATCACCCGTTGACCGTTTCGGTCTGAAACCGTATTGCCGGTCACTAAGCAAGGAGTGATCCTCTAGGTGGCGCATGAGCTGTGTGTTAATTATGTGCTCGAACACCTTGCACAGCACTGAGGTGACGGCTATGGGTCGATAGTTGGCTGGGTCCGAGCGATCCCCCTTCTTGGGGACCGGCTGGACATTCGCCTCCTTCCAAGCCGAAGGCACTGTACCCGAACTGTAGGACAGTCGGTACAGCCGCGTTAGCATAGGAGATAACTCCGCTGCACATTTTTTAAGTACAACCGCTGGAATACCATCAGGACCACTGGCTTTCCGGACATCGAGTGTTTGCAGTACTGCACGGACATCGCGTTGCCTGATACGTATATCAGGCATTGCGTGGTCACCAGTGGGCATTGTCCGTGGTTGCATACCACAATCATCGACTCGGGAGTTAGCCGCAAAGAGATTGACCAGCAAATTTGCTTTCTCTTGCGGCTCATGGGCCAGAGATCCATCGGGATAGCTCAGCGGGGGCAGCGAGGGCTGGCAGAAGTTGGCTTGCACGGCTTTGGCCAGTTGCCAGTAACCACGGCTACCCGTGGGATGCGCCACTAGCTCTTGGCCCAGCCGTGCTATGCGCTGGGCATCCGCCCTGACGCATGCCCTCTTGCAGACCTTTGTGGCTCTGTTGTACGCCGCCTTGAAGTGACCCACGTTGGGATCGCGTGTGGCGCGCGCCCGCACCCAGGCGCGCTCCGCGGACTCCGGTGACATCGGTGTATGGGATATCGGTGTATGTATGTATTTACCAAAAAAGTAACTAAGTATGTTTATCCGTATTCTAGATTCCATAACACAAGCCAATTAACCTATGCTTACCAAGGGTCTAGATAGCGTTGTGTAGAATGTTGTGGAATATTATGGAATATTCGTAGAAAGCAATTTTATACAGAACAAAACGTGTAGAGCTGAGGTGTCGCCCTCACACGGTGCAATCAATTCCAAGCGGTTTATTGACTCTTTTGTTTGTGGCACCATAAAGACTTGTAATTCCCGGCCAGCTCATGTTTTTTTTTTCTTACAGTCCTTTGAATGGGCGGGAAAAAACATCTATGAAACAGAGAACCGCCATTGTAGTCATATTTGTATCTGCAATAGAGACCCTCATTTCTAACACTTCCCTTTCATCTTACTGTCAGGTGACGTCATATTGACGTGCTCTGCATAAAAAAGTGAGAGCTGCGTTCGTCTGTGCTCCTGATAAATACTGCAACTTCACGCACCGTGGGCAGCCGCATTGATAACGTATTATATATTAATATTATACAAACTCTCTTAAACGCTGGAAATATACTTTATACATACTTAATGTAAATGCGTATTTACTTAATAATTTACATAACGTTAAATTGCGTATGTTTGCTTATATTATGTACCGGCATAACTCTTGAACAAAACTAACTTTTATACTCTCGCGTTCCATGATATACAATAAAAATAACGAGAATTAACGCGATCATGGTATGTACATACATACCTACAACCTGGTCGAAACGTGAGGCAAATCAAAGGTATGTTTGTACCTATACCATGATCGCGTTAATTCCCATTACTATTATTGTATATCTTGAACAAAAGTTGGAAAATCCCGCATGTGTGCGCTCTATAGGTACACTCAGTATCAAATTGATCTAGACTGGTAGACTGCTTAAAAATATCTTAAAACATGGTATAAAGATCTTGTTGAGTATTTTACTGAGGCGTGGCCGCTGTTGAAGCGACACAAGCAGATGCTGCGTGTCACGGAGATGAAAATGCTGCGGTGGATGTGTGGAGTCACGCGTAAAGATCGCGTGAGGAACTCACGCATCCGCGGCAGCCTTCATGTCCGTGACATCGCAGATAAAATGCAAGAGAGCCGCCTCCGCTGGTGCGGCCACGTCTTGCGGAAACCGCCCAGCTACGTGGGTAACAAATGCCTGGCAATGGCGCCCCCACCAAGTCCAGGTAGAAGGGGTAGGCCCAAGAAGTGCTGGCTAGGCGTCGTGGAAGGTGACATGCGTGAAAACGGTCTCACTACCTTGGACGCCCAAGATCGTGCGAAGTGGAGGAGGAAGAGCCGGAAGGTGGACCCTGAATGCAATCAGGACTAACGTCTCTATGTGGATGATGATGAGTATTTTACTGATCGGAAGCATTCCCCTTAACCCCGGTATCAAATGCACAAGGAAAATTAAACAAAAGCCATAATAATACGCATCATACATAACTCTAACTAAATAATGTGGTCAGTTCGGCCCCCTCCCACCTCAGTACCCCCCGGCACTCTACCACAGGTGTAGTCCACTTGGTAAACAAGTATATACTTCGACACATATATCTTGAACCTAAAATACACGTTTCTTAGATGCATTTTGAGAATAGCGCGGGGTGCTACGGCGAGCTAAAAAGCAAAACGCGCGAATAAAGTTATTTCAAAAAATACTTTAATTCAAGTGACAGAGTAACAGCTTATTAAGATAAAACAGTACCTAATTAATTCTATTGACAAAATATTGATCTTATACTGGGTGTAAGGGGTACGCTCCCGAAGCTAAAAACCCCCAGTAGTACTCCAGGTACATAACGCATTGGCATAAAAATAAAATCGATTTGGACAAAAAAAAATTTTTTTCCAAGTTTTTCTTTTTTTTTTGCATTATTTTGCATGAAAAAAACATCACTACAAAAAAAAACAACTAGCGTCAAGCGCGTGCTTTTTTGTAGTGGTGTTTTTTTAATGAAATTACCGTTTCATTTAGCTTTACTAACACGATGGAGAGTAAATAATGCAAAATAAAAAACAAAAAAAAAACAATAATTTTTTTTTGTCCAAATCGATTTTATTTTTATGCCAATGTGTTATGTACCTGGAGTACTACTAGGGGTTTTCAGCTTCAGGAGCGTTCCCCTTACACCCGGTATATTAGTTTAAGGCCCGAATTGTAGAATGACAATCATCCTGAATCGCGATTTATCTGAGGACTGATTGTATAGACAGGTTAATAGTTTGACATATTGTATATACACTCTGTCCTCAGATTAATGGAGACACAGGCTGAGTGTCATTCTAGAATAGGGGCCTTAATGATTATTCGGCATTTTTCATTCGGCATTCGGCAAAATGACGCTCGACCTAGATAGAACTGTCGATGTTCATCGAATGGTCTAGACCTTTATTTGCTTTTTTTTTCGTGCGGAAATCCCCTCGGATACCTCCCCTGCGAGAGCCGGGAGGGGAGGTTATATCGGACTCGAACCGACTAAAACCGCACGCCGACTGTGAGTCGCGGTGCTAGGCCGGAGGTGAGGTTGTCATCGACATATCCCTCGCACCCCGGCTAACCCAGGGCCATCCCTTACGGTCTAATCCTAACTAACGTGTGTGTTTTGGGGTTCCTTAACTCGCGCGTCACGGCCTCGTTCGTCTCTTACCTTTTTTTTTTGTGCGGAAATCCCCTCGGATACCTCCCCTGCGAGAGCCGGGAGGGGAGGTTATATCGGACTCGAACCGACTAAAACCGCACGCCGACTGTGAGCCGCGGTGCTAGGCCGGAGGTGAGGTTGTCATCGACATATCCCTCGCACCCCGGCTGACCCAGGGCCATCCCTTACGGTCTAGTCCTAACTAACGTGTGTGGTTTGGGGTTCCTTAATTCGCACGTCACGGCCTCGTTCGTCTCGGACCTAAGGTCCAAGATATGTGTCTCGAGGTACCTATTTATATAAGGTGGACCATAACTGCGTTTAGGTATGAGTATAATTATCTTGTTTACTTCGTTATTATACATTTAATAAAGTAGAATTATGCAAAAGGTTCTTTCAAGTATTTTTTTCGATATGATTAGCAGTACCGAAATACATCGGGAAAAATGAAGCGCTCAAGTGGGACTTGAATATTCTTGAATATTTCCCTTACAGGTGGAATGCTCTTCCAACTGAGCTATTGAACCACTCCTGCATCACTTCAAATTTCCCTTATTTTTATTTTCACAACCGACTTTTTGAATATACTAGTGGTAGCCTAGTGGTATGGGTAATGGACTGCTGAGACGAGGTCTCGGGTTCAATCCCAGGTTTACCATGGCACACACCAATGACTTTTCGATGCTTTTCGAAGTTATGTGTGTATTTATCGCAGGTTTATAAGTGCCCAGTTAATGGCAATAGGCTCGCCACCTATTACATTGGGACCTAAACATAAACTGGCGAAATGTGGGTGCTAGCACCTCTGCCTACCCCTTTGGGGAATACAGGCGTGAGTTTATGTTATGTTTTGAATATATTTACTCTGTGGCCATAACCACGAAATCTGTGAAGCATCATTATAAAGGTACTTAGTGTCTGTGTCAGTAATAACTTAACTAGGTACTTAAGTACCTACTCTGAAGAAACTTTTGGTATGTTCTCAGTCAGTATTGGATTATTAAGCAAATAACGTGTGACAAAAATTGGTAGACCTTGGTGTTTTTTTATAAAGTAGGTACGGTCCGCAACAAAAGTAGCTTAACAAATCCATACTAATATTATAAATGAAAAAGTAACTCTGTCTATCTGTCTGTATGTTACGCTTTCACGCCTAAACCACAGAACCGATTTTGATGAAATTTGGTATAGGGGTAGATTAGACCTTGAGAAAGGACATAGGCTATGTTTGGTGGCGATAACCGAAACCCACGCGGGCGGAGCTGCGGGCAAAAGCTAGTTCACAATAAAAAACAAATTAATTAAAGTGTATAACACCTTTGGGTTTTAATAACACCTTTTGGACCCACAAAAGAAAAAAGAAAGTAATCTTTCTTTCTCATCTGCCAGTCGACACTTTAGAGCAGGAGGCTCCTATGTCGGCTTTTCCTGAAACGACTGCTCTGTGATCTCTGAACCCTGAGTGTCAAACCTGCTCCAGAAGCAGGTGAGCTTGACTGGCTTTTATTGTGAGGAATTTCGATTTGGTTATGGGAGAGTACGATATTTCTTTTTTATATTAAGTATTATTATGATATTTATTATAAAATTGTTTTTTCTTCCAACTATGCTTTAATTACATCACAATCACACTAAAAACTCAGTACAAAGCGAGTCTATAATGCTCTAGAGTCTAGAGCAATAAAAATGTATGAAATTTCATTATTGCACAGTTTATTTTTTAATCGCACCAAAATGTGCCAATCTCAATGGATAGCTCTATTTAGCCAGCCGATATCAATACTTTTTACGTACCTACATATTATTCGTTTCTTTCCTACTTGTTCCAAATTTAAAAAATGATTGCTGCTAACTCTGATTCAAAAAAGAAAGAAATTTAAAAAAGTGATTTGGCGGGAACTTTGTTAATTTTGAGTTTCTTTTATCTACTATTCCTATAAGTAATAGTTGAAAGAAAAGCAGATTATGCACCTCTCATTAAGTAATTTATATTGCCCTCGTGCCTGTTAGATTAGAGCCCTCGCTAACGCTCGGGCTCTAAATCAGGCACTCGGTGCAATAATAAATTACTTTGTGCTCGATGCAATAATCTACTATTTTATATTAAGTATTATTAGGATATTTATTATAAAATTGTTTTATACATATAGGTACTTATTGTTTATCCAGACGCGAAACTGTACATTCGTCCATATTTAGCTTTAAGAAAATAACTATTGTAAATTGACGTCTTAAAAATGCCACAGTGGAGTTTGTTGCGCCGCCGTTTCTTCTCCACCAGCGCCTTGGAAGCGGAGGTAAACTTAGATTAAGTAGAATTAAAATTGACGTCAATAAGAAACAATTTTATTGTTCAAGATTGAGAATAAATTACTTTGACTTTGACTTTAATAATGAGTAATATTATGTACAGTACAGGGGCAGGTTAGAAGCACTAGAAACCGGCTTGCATAAAAGGATAAATGACAGCGGAAGAAGCTCGCGAAGTGTGTAAGGAGAGAGTCAAAAGGCGGGCTGTTGTTTCTGCTTACCCGGGCGGTAAACAGGCGTGAGCATATGTATGTACTAGCTGACCCGGCGATACGAATCGCCAATTATTTTCAACCCTCGTGGCGTCCGATCCCGTTCCCGCTGCATCCTCATATACCTACAATGATATAGTTATCTAAACAGCAACAGAAATAACCACACTGTCACTTCTGCGTATGGGTGGATCTTCAAAATTAATGTCTCGCCTTAGGACTCCTATTAATTAAACAAATTCAGGCGGCATGCGGCATCGGCATATACATTACATTTATGCCGATGCCGCATGCCGGCCGAATTTGTTGACATTAATGATCAGTGCTCCGTTCCCTTGAGTAGTAGCGTGATGATATACCTATAGCCTATGTGTTATTCTGATGTACAAGCTATATTATTGTAAAGTTTCATGAAAATCCTTTCGGTAGCTTTTACGTGAAAGCGTAACAAACATAGGTATACATACATCCATCCATACTCACAACCTTTCGCGTTTATAATATTAGTAGGATATACCTATAGGTACCTACTTAAGTACTTACATTGCTAAACCATAATATAACCACCTCCGATTCATAATATTTCATAATAAAATTGTAAAAATTTTCCTACGACAATTGACCCGCTTGACTTCAAGATGGCCGTTCACGATTTATACAAAACGTTTAATTTCATAAAAGTGAAGACATAACATGTCAACTATTTGCTTTGATCACAAAGTGAAATATGTTATGCAAAAGTTTCATCATTACCATCATAGCCGTTACGCAGTTGTGTCTATAGTATGCACTTTTAACTTGAGGGCCGCCTACTATTGCTTACTAGCTTTTGCCCGCGGCTCCGCCTGCACCAGAGCCTCTTTTAGGCTATAAATAATATAAGGCGAGATTATAGTACCAAATAAATCGCGACTCTACCGTGGTGAATGTTCGGATGAGCTCTTCCAATTTGTCCCACCTACTCTTTCCTTCACAGGACGACACGTGCAGGGCTAACATGTCACTCGCATACGGTGCAGAATATACCTTTTAGAACCAAGCGTTTCAGTAACACATTCCTATGCCGCACGGGCCCGCACCACTAAGACCTGGAACTCCCTGCCAGCTCACGTGTTTCGTTCTTCCTACAGTCCCGGGTCCTTTAAGCGGAGCGTGAAAAGGCATCCGATGAGGCCGTCAAACTGAGTGCCACCACTGTTAACATGATACATGTTTACGATGGTGAATCTCTTTCCGAGATATTGCCTTTAGCTTACCATCAGGCGAGGTGAAGTCAAGTTGATCTGTCCAGTATAAAAAAAAAACTCACTAGAATTTTATTTCAACCAATATTGCATGACAAATGATTTATGAAACACCTAATCGCATGCAATATCGTAAAAACGGTTTATATAAAACTTATTTAATGAATTATACTTACATGTTAATGCTGATGCATATAATAATATCTCTTGAGATAAACGTCTAGACGCAAGTCAATGACGGAAAAGTACCAAGGAAATCGCTTGACCTGGTTTGGATATTTAATACGTTGAGATGAAAACTAATACAGTGGAAGTAATACTGTGAAGTGGGAGACAAATACTTTTGTATATCACTTAGGTGGCAGACAAGCACACGGCCCACCTGATAGAAAGTGGTTAACGTGGCCTTTGGACGTGTGTAACACCAGTGGCATCACATTCGTACTGCCGTAGGTACGCGGTTTCAGCAGTTCCAAACATTTATCACTTCAAATGCATTCCAGACAGGAATGAAATTGCTCATAAGATGGCTGTTCTGACAGTTTAGAACAGACATGACAGCTTTCCTGTACTACGAAACACGCAACGACAGCTGTCGCTCGGCCATTGTCGCGTATATGTGACGTTCTCTCTTTCTTGGTCTCGTTGGCTTTATTTTAGCTACAAGCCTTTTGAATGATTGAGTGAGTGACCATAGTGACAAATAATGACCAATTTATTTTTATATCATACTAGCTTGTGCCCGCAACTTCGTCCGCGTTTAGTTCGGAATAGAAAGGTTTATAACACACTGCTCCTGTTCCCGCGACCCAGATAAAGTTCCCTAAGGTTTCTGTGAGCCTGGTACTTCATGCAAATGCACCAGCATCACAGAAATACGACCCACAGGAACCTATACCCGGGATAAAATAAAGGTTGAATGGGATGAAAAGTATCCTATGTCCTTTCTTTTATATGTACATATATGTATATAGAATTCATTCAAGAAAAATTAAAGTAGGAATGCTACATTGCTTATGAAAGAATTATTATACCTATCAATGTTTATGAATGGAAACATTCAACAACTTTTTTTACATACATACGTGAAAGAACACTGATTGAAAACATGAACAAGATTTTCGAAATAACGCGATATCGTGTTCAAAACATCGATATCGCGATATTTTATAGTTACAATAATCGATATTGAAAAATCGATATTTCGATATTTCATTTTCATGCAGTATTATAGCCAGTATCGGAATTATACGTCCTAGAAGTTTAAACACATAACATAACATAAACTCACGCCTGTATTCCCCGAAGGGGTAGGCAGAGGTGCTAGCACCCACATTTCGCCAGTTTATGTTTAGGTCCCAATGTAATAGGTGGCGAGCCTATTGCCATTAACCGGGCACTTTTAACCTGCGATAAATACACACATAACTTCGAAAAGCATCGAAAAGTCATTGGTGTGTGCCATGGTAAACTCGGGATCGAACCCGAGACCTCGTCCCAGCAGTCCATTACCCATACCACTAGGCTACCGCAGATGGGCAGAAGTTTGAAGCTTATAGAAAATCGTATTTACTTTCATACCACAAGTACGAGTACCTATCATAGCTATAAAACGGTAAGCGAATAATATTATTACTTCAAGTAGTCATAGCGAAAATATGCGAGTTTCGCAACTCGATATAGGGTTGTCAAGCATACTTTGACAATATTTTTTTTATAACAACACGGTCCACCATCGCACCAGTCCAAAAGTGACATTTGGCCGTTTGCAAAATCAGGGGGGTTGCACTCGTGCTGCCGACCCTGTAAGCACAGAGAGTGTCTGTGCCGTCAGTGCAGAAGACAAAGCAGGACAAGACTTTGGTCTTCCCACTGACAGCACAAACCCTCTCCTGTGAGCTCTGGCTACCTTACTCACCGCCGGAACAATAAATAATATTT
The DNA here is from genome assembly GCA_914829495.1 of Eilema sororculum. Taxonomy (NCBI): domain Eukaryota; kingdom Metazoa; phylum Arthropoda; class Insecta; order Lepidoptera; family Erebidae; genus Eilema; species Eilema sororculum. The sequence goes on from OU618561.1 coordinate 4,328,635, forward strand.
AGTACTAGCTTTTGCCCGCGGCTCCGTCCGACAGACAGACAGAGTTACTTTCGCATTTATAATATTAGTATGGATTAATGGCGAAATTGTACCAGAACCACGTTAGCCACGCCAGTAACTTTGATTCCGTGAATCCGCCCCCCACGAGATTCAGGTGGTCGATCAGGACGTGTGGTTGGATTTTAGGGGCTCCTTTAGACCTATCTTTGGTATCACGAAACTGAGAGTAGATACGTTATTGGGAACGGCTGTTAGTCGGTTTGATTCCAACGGTAACCACCCCCAGTGACCAGCGGAGGGGTTCTAGGGTTATTCTACTGACTAGTAAAATTAGTTAGTTTTTACTAAACGTCAAAACGATAACTTATAAGGTAACTTGCATGAAAAAATATTTAGTGACGTCATAAAATTTAATAGTCAAATCAGTCACTATTATAGGTTGGGTGGATGATTAAAAATAAATAAAAACTATAAAATAAGAACCAACGTAATTTTTGCCGCTTTTTTACCATTCTTAGCTTAATAAGCTTGGTTAAATAATTTATTTTAACTATAGGATAGCATCAGATATAGGCTCGAGTCAACAATAGTGCCCAGCATAATAAGGCAATAGGCTCACCCCTTTTACTTGGGACCGACTACAATTATAGGTGAAATGTGGGTGTTAATTCACCTCTGCCTAACCTCTGTTAAAGGCGTGATTATATGTGTGTAGTACCCAATTGAACGGGAGATTGTTGGCAACCCTATCTGTATGGTAGTGGAAAGTATACCACAGTCTGTGGTCACGTTAAATCACGTACCTGCACTGCCTACCCACTCATTTACGCAATACGATGAGGTTAGCATCGAGTAGGTACACGACATAGCAATTATTACATACTAGCTTTTTGCCCGCGGCTCCGCCCGCGTGGATGTCGGTATTAGCCTACGGCATTATATATAATTTTTACATCGACTCAACTGTTTTGCCGAGTTGTGTACTTTCGCGATTTCCACACAACTAAACCGTTTAGTTGATGGAGATACGCATATAATCGATGCACTTGCGATGCACGATCGACTGTTTTTGTCGAGCAAATATTGAGTTGATAGTAAGCGCACTTCAATATATTCCTATACACTTATGACACTCGAAACAATAGTTTTTCGACTAAAAGTTGTTTAAAAGCGCTAGGCCTTATCGCGACCAAACATAACCTATGTCCCGTCTGTCTAATCTACCCCTATACCAAATTTCATCAAAATCGGTTCAGGGGTTTAGGCGTGAAAGCGTAACATACAGACAGACAGAGTTACTTTTGCATTTATATTATTAGTATGGATTATTATTATTTTATAAAGTTTTAGCGACTGAGGGAGACGGTACAGGTACAGTAAACAAATTAAGCTGCTAAGCACTTAAATACTTACAAAATAGTAGGTATGACTCAAGGTAGGGATAGTAAAATCAACGATTCCGTGAAAAAATCCGTGGCGAAAATAGGAACTACAGTTGTCATTGTCAAATGCATACCTACTGGTTAAGTAAGATAATTATAATTTAGCTTATTTAGCACGATTCAACAATTGTATAGGAACGGTGGCAGCCTCCTTCTGTTCATAGAATATTTTTTTACTATACCCCTTGACTCGTGATAGTATTAAGATATAAGTACCTACATACGTACCTACTGTGGGACCTAAAAGTGAGGTCCAGTGGGCACTTTTTGTGAGAGGGTAGAATCTTGGAGGTCGAGTGGGTACGTAGCCAAAATCTTGACTGGACGGGTTGTACCTACATAATTAGAATTTCATTTTTAGTGTTTGTCATTGGTGTTTTTTTTTTTATTTAGAAGTCAGTTTTATTTTTGGTTGTTCAGTATTTTTTAAATTTCATTACAATTAGAATCTTGCATTCATAATTATGCTTAAAAGAGGCATGCGATGCGGAGGAATTTCATGACGCATTTTAATAATATTTTAGAATTATTTGTAAATATGTATTTTAGGTTTACTTTATTTAGTTTTAGTTTATTTAATAATATAGGTATATATTTCATTAACCTGTAAATAAACGTATGTCTTACTTAATATGATATAATTATTTTCACGATGCAACTGTTATTATTATTAGGCTGAAAATTGATTCATATCGAAATAAACTGTTATTTTGAAATTCATAAATATTCACACCAATTTTATTTGTTGATCAATTTTAATGATAATATGCTTTAGATATGTATTATGTTTCCGAGATTGCGTATGCATGAAATCTATTTCTAAATAATATATTCATAGTATTAATCTCATACTATATTTTATTATATATAATCATTGGAAATATTCCTATCTTGTTTACGCTCCAAGCATCAAATTATGGTCAAATGGCCAATGAGCTTATAATTATAATAACACCTGACGCAACACCGAAACTTCGGTTCACAAATATTCTATTTTTAGACAACGTTTACGCACCGAATCGGAGAGATTTCGTAAGTGAAATAATTATTATCTATGTTTAGAATCTATGTTAATAAGTTTGTTATGAATTTATAGCTTTTGTAACCTCGAAAGTATTTAGCCTATCGGTGAATTTCCATAACCTCCAAATGTTTTGTAACTGTATACACGCAAATAACTTTAACGATATTGTTAAGCAATTAGTGAAACTACATCCGCGGTAGTTTATTGGTATGGGTAATTGACTGCTGAGACGAGGTCTCGGGTTCGATCCCAGGTTTACCATGGCACACACACATTTCGATGCTTTTCGAAGTTATGTGTGTATTTATCGCAGGTTTCTAAGTGCCCGGTTAATGGCAATAGGCTCGCCACCTATTACATTGGGACCTAAACATAAACTGGCGAAATGTGGGTGCTAGCACCTCTGCCTACCCCTTCGGGGAATACAGGCGTTAGTTTATGTATGTATGTATCTATGTATGTAGTGAAATTATCTAGCTTACTGCTGGATATACGCCTCTCAAAATATTTGCGTGCTTTGGCCTACATTTTCCACGCTGGCTAGACGGGTTGGTATAGTATTTTATTTTGAGTTTTTCTTCTCTCACAGTGAAATCGTCTGCGTATTTTTCTCTCGCCAGACAAGTGGCAATTCGCTGGTCAACGTATCGGCTTAGGTAAAGACTCACCCTACAAAAATATATCATATAGCTGAGTTGCTTTTTGAAATCGTTAGTGGTTTATTCACACAACAAAGGTCTTGGTAAGATTTTAAAAATTGCATTCTGTTGAGTAGAATTATTGAAGATATATTATGATCAAAATTTGAATCGTACAACTGTAAAACTATATTACATTATCTGTGGTACAACCGAAATACATTGTATGCGAACGGAGCCACTTGCATCAGTGGTATTCTTAATAATTACTTAGTATTAACACATCCCACGGTTTACCATAAAATATTTGAATGCAATATTTATTGCATAATTTCATTTTGATTAATATTTTAATTTATTATAATAACACATTTGTCATATTGTAACATTCTAGGTTACCTATTTTTTTTAATTGAATAATTGTTTGCTTGTCTAATCGGTTTACTTTTTTTGCTGATGGTACATACAATGCAACTTATATGTATTTTTTTTTGTAGTACGACGACAAATATTTTTTGTCATAGTTCTGAAAATTACAAAAATGAATGTATCTTTTTTTTTTTATATAGGACACGTCAATTTGACTTCACCTCGCCTGATGTTAAGCTAAAGGCGAAGTCTCGGAAAGAGGGTCACCATTGGAAACATGTACCATGTTAACAGTGGTGGCACTCAGCTTGACGGCCTCATTAGATGCCTTTTCACGCCCCGCTTAAGGACCCGGGACTATAGGAAGAGGGAAACACGTGAGCTGGCAGGGAGTTCCAGGTCTTAATGGTGCGACATAGGAATGAGTCACTGAAACGCTTGGTTCTAGCAGGTATACTCTGCACCGTAAATGAATGGCATCTTAGCTCTGCACGTGTCGTCCATTAAATAATAACATTTGTCACTGCACAGCAACTTGTGAGGACGTCTGTACCACCAATAGTACTAACATAATTATTACCTATATTATTACTGGGTGAATTTGTAGTCATTTCGGATGAAAAGAGTTTCGATAGCAAAGTCATCTGGAAGTATTTATTTGGCGAATCGATTTTTTTTATTATGTATGGGAATATTGTTCAGGTGAAAGGATTTTTTTTATAAATCCTTCTGTATCTTATAAAGCTTTCTAGCGATTTTAATGAAGTTTACTGCACAAATAGATTGGAGCTTGAGATACATAGGGTATGTTTGGTCGCGATAACTGACATCCACGCGGGCGGAGCCGCGGGCAAAAGCTAGATTTTATATAATATCGATAGAGGAGAGAGATTGTTTAGTTTTTCGATAGAATTGTTAATTTTTACATCACCTTTTTTTTTTCCGTGCGGAAATCCCCTCGGATACCCCCCTGCCGGAGCCGGAAGGGGAAGTTATGTCGGACTCGAACCGACTAAAACCGCACGCCGACTGTGGGTCGTGATGCTAGGCCGGTGAATTTTTACATCACCAAAAATATCTAATTCATATTTCTATGCAATACAATGCGTTATGAAACTCACGCGTTAAACAATTAACAAAAAATTATAGATTGTGAAAGTTTTATAGTTTGATAGCTTACAAATGGATTGACACGCTTTCCCTATGAATGTGTGGCGATACCACATGTACCCAGCGCCATCTAGCGACATCAAGCCGAACTACTACGTCACTACGAATCCTGCATCGCGAAAGTGAAGTTCGCACGCTGGTACAATACCATGGAGAAGGAAATGATAGCGGAGTTGTTGCAAGGCAATCGAGTCGCGTGCCATCCAAACGTCTAATGGACTCATTCGGTAGGAACGTTATACCTATGAAGTCCTTCGACTTTTGACACCCCGCGCGTCTCTCTTCCCGCATTCGGCGCGCGTTTCTATTAGGAGAAATATCAATGGGGCATCTCCGTTACTAATCATATTCTGTCCTACGTGTACAATATATTATACAACATCCCAACGACAATCGTTGGTTGGTGGCCTGCCAGGCGTGATCACCTTGCCTGGTCGGTGGACCCTCCTTTTGTGTCGGAGGAACATCACACCTCGTTCCTCCACAAATGTATGTATGAATGTAATGGAAACTTCATTACCGCACACACACGCAGTGGTAGAAAGTTCGGCAGCTGTGCTAGAGGTATCAATTTATGAATCCCGGACCGAGCAAAAAAAGACGAAAATCTTTTTTTTTACACCACTTAGGTGGCAGATAAGCACACAGCCCACCTGATGGAAAGTGGTTACCGCGACCTATGGACGTATGCAACACCAGGGGCAGTACACTCGTACTGCTTACCCTGATCTACAATATAATCGTCTGGGTACATACACTTAATATTTACCTCCCTACAGGGCCTTGGGTCGCCAAACCTTTCATCCCACTTACGGTAATTCCGGTCGCATCTTGAAGCGTCGGTAGCTTAATTCCGGCCTTACGGTCGAGAGGTCTCGGGTTCGAATCCTGGCCTTTACACTGCCGACGTGAATCCACTCCTAGCACAAGCAATTTAGCTTAGTTGGAGGGGTTAGGTTAGAGGGAATATTAATAATTTCGGTTCTGTTCTAATCTGAGGTCTACACCGAGTCCGGGGATCGCTTTTCCTGTCTAACTGCGGGTGGACTTCGTTTCCGTGAAGCGACTGCCATCTGACCTCCACAACTAATTGGTGACATTGAACTTCTAGTTAGGTAGTAGGGCTTTCAACCTACAACTATACAAATACAAAGACTTATCCATATCCATTTATGCATACCTACAAATTATTTGCAATGAGAGTGGGGGATGGGGGAAGGGATCGAACCCGCGCCTCCTGTTACGTAGCGGCCGCGTAATTCCACTTAATCTAAGTGTACCACCGCTTCCAAGGCGCTGGTGGAGAAGAAACGGCGCAACAAACTCCACTGTGGCATTTTTTAGACGTCAATTTACAATAGTTATTTTCTTAAGGCTAAATGTGAAGGAATGTACATTTCGCGTCTGGATACATACCTACTAATATTTTAAATGCGAAAGTAACTCCGTCTGTCTGTCAGTCCGTCTGTCTGTATGTTAATTTTATGCTTTCACGCCTAAACCACTGAACCGATTTTGATGAAATTTGGCATAGTGGTAGATTAGACCTTGAGAAAGGACATAGGCTATGTTTGATCGCGATAACCGACATCCACGCGGGCGGAGCCGCGGGCAAAAGCTAGTAAACAATCCATACTAATATTATAAATGCGAAAATAGCTCTGTCTGTCTGTCTGTCTGTCTGTCTGTATGTTACGCTTTCACGCCTAAACCACTGAACCGATTTTAATAAAATTTGGTATAGGGGTAGATCAGACCATGAGAAAGGACATAGGCTATGTTTGGTTGCGATAACCGACATCCACGCGGGCGGAGCCGCGGGCAAAAGCTAGTAAACAATAAGTATATAAAACACTTTAATATTGAAGAATTAAAGTTAAAGTTGTCGTTTACTAAGCCTTTGCTAAATGGAGTACCTAAGAGTCTAAACAAGTTCGTATTTAGCCATCTATGATTTTTCCTATAATTTCCACATTATATGTGTAAATCAATCACAGTATAAACATACGTCACATTAAGACTTTGAACTCTAGCAACCGCTAAGAAGCACATAATTGATCTAGCGACCATGAGATCTCTTTGCACACAAACGACTCGTACCTACATAAAAGGAAAATACACATTACGCAAGAACTTGTCCATTACCGATGTCCCAGTGTCTCCGTGTTCAAAGCAAATATTGTTTTAAGGTGTTATGTATGAATTGAACTCGTGTGAGAGTTCCGTACGACTAATAATCGGGCCAATTTTTGTTACAATATTCAGAGAGCCTCTGTGGCGTAGCGGTAGTGAACGCGGCCGTGTCTCACGAGGCGCGGATTTGATCCCCGCTCAGTGCAAATATTTGTATGATATTTGCATTCGTCTGGTCGTGCCTCGGAGAGCACGTTAAGCCGTCGGTCCCGGTTGCGATACGAACATCTATGGCAGTCGTTACGGGTAGTTGGATCACTAAAAAGTCCAACAACTGGTCTAGCTGCAATGCTTCGATATCTCCGTTGGGTTGTGGAGGTCAGATGGCAGTCGCTTCACGGAAAATATCGAAGTTCAGCCGTATCACAGTAAAAAGCCGGCCCCAACTGATAGAAAGAAAAGTCGTTTATTGAGAATCAGTAAAAAATAGCACACAAAATACACAAAAAACTATTTACGACAAAGAAAGAAAAAGGCTAAAAGAATCAAAGAATCAATTTCAGAGCACATAATGAACGTCAGAATTTTACAATAATGTTGCCTAAACATTTTTATACAATTGCCTACAAACGAAATAGGTACCAACCTTATGAATCCGCCCGCGTGGATGTCGGTTCCCGGCAATTATTCGATTTTTTTCTCGCCGTAAAAACCATCCTTGAACTTCAACGAACTTTTAAAAAAAGAATTGGCCAAATTGGTCTAGGCGTTGTTGAGTTATGCGCTTACCAACACATTTAGCGATTCATTTTTAAATAAGGATTATAATTGCTTTGGTCAGAGTTTTTTTTTTCTACTAAAAGTACTAAGGTGACGTAGGTATGCTTGCAAGTTAAAAGTTGGGTAATGTTCAGAGAATGATAATTATACAAACAGCCTAAATATTAACATAAAAATTATTGTAATAACGTATTCTGCCTACAAAACATAGCTAATTACAGTTGAAATCGCAAAAATTACGTACCGTGAATTTATAAATCACATTTTTGAATTTCAAAGCGAAATTACAGCCATTTTGAAATTCTTACCGGCATAATCTCAAATGAACACAGGTATACAGATAACTAATTTGAAGTAATTTGATATAATTACTGGTCTAACTTTAGTCAATAACAGATTTTAAATTTACTTATACTTTTGCCCGCGGCTCCGCCCACGTGGATGTCGGTTATCGCGACCAAACATAGCCTATGTCCTTGCTCAAGTTCTAATCCATCCCGATACCAAATTTCATCAAAATCGGTTGAATAGTTTAGGCGTGAAAGCGTAACATACAGACAAACAGACAGAGTTACTTTCGCATATTTATAATATTAGTACCTATGGTTAAGGGATTAGTGGTTTTTTTAAATTTTAAAGCAATCAATTGATTTAAATGAAAAGGTGAATATCCAAAACGGGACTTGAACCGCCTATGTTAAAGACGGAATGCCCTAACCAACTGAGCTACTCCGACACGTCTTGGACATTCGTTTCTAATTAAGTATCATATCTAAGATGATGATGAATCTTGATATGCACAGGAAATTAATTACGTTAAACTACTAAAGCAAAAACATCGTAAATTATTAATTACTATTATATTAATGAACATGTTTTTAGAACACCACAAAAAGATAAAAAAATCCTGTGGAGTTTCTGGTCAGGGTCAGGGTGTTCCAAGGATGAAACTGCTTCACAGACCACTGCACGCTCTACGCATTGCGGACCTATAATTTTATTAAAATAATACATTGTTAGGGTTCCGCACTTATATCAAAACCTATAGTAGGGTCTCTGTTTTACAGCACACGTAAAGGAAAAAGTCCAAAACCTGTTAATATGTAGGAGCTATTCTACATTACAAAAATTTATATGTCTGTCTGTCGAAATGATTTTCTCAAGAACGTGTCAAGCTATTACCACAGTATAACGAGGGATCTTACAGTAGTTAATCGCGTTTGATGTTTGCGGAAATGCCGCCTTTTGCAGTTTTGTCAGGATTGTCACTTCAGTTTTTATTTATAATTAATTTTTCTGTAACATTTTATACATAACCCCTATTTTGATCTCTTTGTTCTGTCAAGGCACATCAACTCACGCTAATATAAATTACTAGCTGATGCCCGCGGCTCCGCCCGCATGGATGTCGGCTATTGCGACTTTTGGTTATATCTCCGGTTCTAATACTCAACCAATTATGATCAAGCAAACGTAATATTTTAACTCGTGAGTTTTTGGATTTCGGTTTCGGTTTCGGTTTCGGTTTCGGTTTCGGTTTCGGTTTCGGTTTCGGTTTCGATTTCGATTTCGGTTTCGGTTTCGATTTCGATTTCGATTTCGCCAATCGCCGGGATCGCTAAATTGATGATATATTCTTAAGGAGCCTATCCACGATCAGTCCGCCTGCAGTTTCAGAGCGTATCGGGTGGCCTGCAGTCCTAAATTGACAGCGCCCACACACGAAAGCGATTTTGGCCTGCTGGCCATTCCCTGCTGTCAGTTTTGCGGCTACACACGATCAGTTGGGAGTCGACAGTTTCCCATCGTATGATTGCCTGCCGGCAATTGTCTGATATCGGAATTGACGATCATTTTAACGACGATCAAAGATGTCGGACTTGAAATTTAAAAAAAGTCTAAGTTTTCGGGGTGACTAATAATAAAATCCATTTAGTGATCCAAGACGGCGGACTTGAAATTTCCCAAAAAGTCAACATGGGTATCGTTTACGAGGTTTTCGGGGTTGCTAATTACGAATATATCATCCATCCAGTCATCTTGGATCGCTACCTGAATAATATATTCGTAATCAGCAACCCGAGTACCCTGAAAACGATACCCATATCGATTTTAGTGAAAATTTCGAGTCCACCATCTTGGATTGCTAAATTGATGATATATTCGTAATTAGCGACCCCAAAAACCCAGAAAACGATACCCATATCGATTTTAGTTCAAATTTCGAGTCAGCCATCTTGGATCGCTAAATTGATAATAAATTCGTAATCAGCGATCCGAAAAACCCTGAAAGCGATACCCATATCGATTTTGGTGAAAATTTTAAGTCCGCACTCTTGGATTGCTAAATTGATGATATATTCGTAATTAGCGACCTGAAAAACCCTGAAAGCGTTACCCATATCGATTTTGGTGAAAATTTCGTGTCCGCCATCTTGGATCGCAAAATGGATGTTACATTCACAATCAGCGACCCCAAAAATTCTGAAAGCGATACCCATATCGATTTTGGTGAAAAATTCGAGTCCGCCATCTTGGATCGCTAAATCCTTACTAATATTATAAATGCGAAAGTAACTCTGTCTGTCTGTCTGTATGTTACGCTTTCACGCCTCAACCACTGAACCGATTTTGATGAAATTTGGTATAGGGGTAGATTAGACCTTGAGAAAGGACATAGGCTATGTTTGGTCTCGATAACCGACATCCACGCGGGCGGAGCCGCGGGCAAAAGCTAGTGGATGATAAATTCGTAATCGGCGACCCCCTAAAACCCTGAAAACGATACCCATATCATTTTTTGTGAAAATGTCGTGTCCGCCATATTGCATCGCTAAATATAGAAAAAGAAAAAAAAAACAATTTTAACAAACAAAACGATTCATGAAAAAAAAAATTAAACACGTGATTAGTGTGATTACAAATGAGACAGCCCTGAATCCTTAGTACCGAGTAAAATGTATGGGCGTACCGAGTAATACCCCGTCCCCCACCACTCCCCTGCCCCCGCACGATTGCTCTGTCTACATTGAACATTGAAAACAATAAAAAGATATTGCCGTTTATGTAACCTAAGCTCGTCTCTCAATTCAATTTTGTACGGAACCATAGACTAATAATTACTGGACTGGACGGAACCCTTAGTGGGCTCGGCGTGCGCATTTAGCTTGTTTTGATATTTTGTAATTATCACCAATGGGTTTAATATACCTACAGAATAAATTATTTTGTGCTTTTGGTCAGCCGATCATTCGCTGTTTACCAAAATGTTTCTACTTCATTATAATAATATTGATAAATAAAAAACGACATTCACTCAATTTGAAAATTTTGGGGATACCACAAGGATAAAAATACCACATTTCAATGCTGAACACAAATCAATGCTGACCTCCTAAACAATAAATAGACAAATATTCATACTCATTAGGAATCTGAATATAAATAAAGTAGGTACTTATACTTATTTATGTCCTTCTGTATGTTTTTTTTATAAGCCTAAACAATATGGATACATTTTGCTTAGAGATAGCTTATAATCCGAAGAACAATTTCTTTATTTTAAATAGAGATCCGTTTTATAACTTGAATCAAATAGTATATAGGTAGGTACGCAACGGAAGTAGGGTAGGATATTTTTGTTAGCATTTTTCCGTGATAAAGGATTCGAGTTGAACCACGGGTAGTAGCTTGTTATCTAAATAAAGAACGCGTAACCCAAAATGCTACTTTCTCTACTCTACTTATTACGATGCAAGATTTAAAATATAAGATATCCCAACTTGGTCGTTTATGTCAACATCTACAGCCATACCACTTGTCGTAAAAACATTTTTAAGTACGCAGTACGCACAGCTAAAGCCAAGAGACGTAATTTACGCAAATATGTTATTTTTTCGTCATTTAATGAATAGCAACAGTAGATAAAGACTGAGCAAACTGCACAAAATTGTGTGAAATTATATGCACGACACTAGACATATACTTAACTATATTGAAAATAACTTGCAGCACAAGGTCGGAGAATAATAGGTAATAGTGCAAAGTCCGCTAGTCAGTTTGTGTAAATCTCAATGACCGGTAATTACCCAAATCAATCATAAAATACATAAAACATTTGATATATCTGTACTAACATCATAAATCTAAAGAGTTTGTTTGTTGGGTTGAACGTGCTAATCTCAGGAACTGCTAGTTTGATAAATATTTTTACACATACATATAATCACGCCTTTAACCCCGAAGGTGAATTAACACCCACATGTCTATATTATACAAAGAGTTATACAGATCCTTGGGTGCTATAATGATTACTTAAATCTTTTAAAATAGAAAGAACAAACTACGGAAAACATGTTACATCGAATTCATAATTCATATATTATGTTTTCTTAATTACGTTATAATTGATACCTTGCAAGGTCATCATGATTTTAACACCATGTTGTTAGGCAGAATGGTAAATAACAGCTTAACGAAGCGTAAATTAAGTTCTTTACTATGACTGCAAAAAGATAGGTATAACGTAATTTATGTATTACATTTTTTAATTTAATAAAACGCACAAGCCAACTATTCAAGACATTTATTTTCAGTATACAAAAAAAACGGGGTAATTTATGTTGCAGCTCTAGCAACACAGTTTTCCTCAGAAAACAAATGTCAAAGTCTGCCAAGTCTTCGAAAACTTTTCAAGAATTTCCAATTTATTTAGTTTTTCATTTTATTACAGGTATCACAACGAAAATTGGTGATAACTGACTGAAAATGTCTGAAGAATCTCAAGTAAGGGCGTTTTACGCCGGTAAAAACTTTTTTATAACCGGTGGCACTGGTTTCGTTGGGCTATGCCTAATTGAGAAAATACTTCGATGTATTCCTGATGCCGGAACGTTATACCTTCTCATGAGACCCAAGAAGGGCAAAGAGATAGCTGAAAGACTTGAAGAGTTCCCTAAACACCCGGTAAGTGTTAATATTTTGTTAAATTATATTGTTATACACAGTACACAGTTGTACATAGAGAAATCAAAATAATTGCTGACTTTTTGTATCTAAACATGAGGAAAACAGACGAGAACATTAATTCTCATAATTGCATAGACAATAGGATGTATATTCCAAAAAATACAAATACAAAATAACATAATAAATATAAAACTATTGCTAAAAAAAAGTACAATATCTGATATCGGATAGAGAATATTTTTTTAATCATAATTAATGGAATGTCAGATCCTTATTTATAAAAAAAAATTATAAAAAAAGATATTACCTTTTTTATAAAAAAAATTAAACATACAACTCGTGCGAGTTAACATGGCACCTGGCTCGGGGCTTTGCGCGGGGGAGCGGGAGGCGTGTACGCTGACGCTACTAGCCTCGCACGGCGAGAGCGGGGTCGCGCGCGGGGAAGCGGGAGGAGGGTGTCTTCGAGGCAGGTGCCATGTTAACTCGCACGAGCTATAATTTTAGGTTAGTAATTTATTTTACTAAAAGTTATACCTTTAAAATACATTATTTTCTGATTATCACCCTCCAACTCAGTTGGGGTTAGCTTTTCAATCTTAACTCTGAGGCATCTGCCATCTGACCTCCACAAGCCAGCGGGTGTTATGGAATGTAGTTAATCCAATTGTCAATTTTGTAGGGTTCCAACTATCCATAGTCACGGCTATAGTGTAATTATTGTTCTATCCGGACCCCGTAGGGCTTAAAAATCTTGCAAGGGCAGTTGTTGATATAAGTTTCAGACAACTGGTTGCATAAAACCAGCTAGTTTATTCTGAATCCGAAGACAGTAGTATCAAATCCTACTGTAATAAATATATAAAATAAAAAAGCCTTTTATTTCTGGTTTAGATATGTACATATTTGCTTAATTTAGGTATTTGTTGTCTTCACCAGAACCCTCTCAAGAGGTATAGGCCTCTTCCAGGGACTGCCGCTAATCACAGTCTGGGCCCTCCAAGCCCAGTTTGGCCAAACTACGTTAATGATGTCGTCTGTCCAGCGTGCCAATAGTAGGCCTCTCCTCCTTTTGCCTGTTGGACCCTTCCATGTTGTGACGCGGGTTGTCCATCTTTCATCCCGGAGTCTGTCGACATGGCCAGCCCATTTCCATTTTATTTTCCATTTTAAATCCTACTGTAAGAAAACTTAATGGTGAAGTTAAATGCTGTCTTTCATTTGTGTTTCATGTAGGGTTCTCTGTAGGGGTTTTATTCATTCCAATGTTTCTAAGTAGTCCTCCAGGTGACACATAATTGAAAAAAAAAGCAATTTAAAGAATATAATACAATTACTTTACATTATATAGTGTTGTAACTATATAGACATCTATCATCCGCCATTATTTAGTCATGCAAAATGTTAAAACCATTGTTAGACAACATAATTAATTAATTTCAACAAAGTAACAACAGTATTTTATGATGTAATATATAATGTGGGCATCCCATTGTTTAGATAATTGTAACAAATGATGTAGTCTCAGTAAAGGTGTTGAACTTGAATAAACATGTATTTATAGCATTTTCTTTCATTGTAAGGCCTCAATCCCATGGGAACATTATTAAGGTCTGTTAAAAACGCTAGTGCACCAGACCTTAGGCCTAACACCCAACGCCAAGTGTTCAAAATAAAGCAAAAAGTGTTCAAAACAAAGTGTTGTATTAAAAAAGAACATATAGTTGGGAATGCATTTGTTCATTTTTTACAGATGTTTAAAGGGCTCCCAAGTGCCTTCACTTACGAAACGAAAATAACTGCACAATCTGGGTGTATAATACCATTTTAGCTATTTTCACCTTATTTTTTATTTTATTTATTTATTGATACACAACAAGTTACAATCAAATCATAATATGGTGTACCTACCGAGTTGACTGAGTAGAATTATAATATATTTATTATTATAACATAGGTAATAGAGGAAAGGTTCACCCAGACACAGCGTCGGCTGCGCCCTAGTCAGCCTGTTCAGGTTGGAGAATACCTTTTATGGTTTCGATGTAACTGTCGAAACTTGGATCAAAAATGTCGATTTTGAAATTACGAGTTTTTTTATTTGTATTTTAGTTTAGTTTTGACAACACAGAATTAGCATGTATGTACGCTCATTGTTGTGCGTGGCTATAACTGGCCAACCACTCAGTGTTTCAGGTCGCCCGTATAGGTCTTAAACAATCGGTGAACTGAGTTACCTTGGCACAGTATCCATTTGGATGGGTGAATGCTTAGTGATATTTTATCTGAGAGCCTCTGTGGCGGGGCGGTAGGCGGCCACTACGCAGTAGGCGCGGGTTCGATCCCCGCTCAGTACAAATATTTGTATGCATGAATATTTGTTTGCATTGGTCTGGGTGTTTCTATGGATGATAGATATAGTATTTACAAAAAAAAGTATGTAAGTATGTTTATCCGCATTCAAGATTCCATAACACAAGTTAGTTAAGCTTATCTGAACAACTCTTCAGGCCACTAACCATTACCCAGGCTGGGAGGTCAGATGGCAGTCATTCTGAGTCGCTCATATAGGCATTGAGCACCTCTTAGACAACCTCTCGAAGGGAAGAAAAGGGAAGCAAGCATCCCCACTGAAAAAAATAACTCTAACATCTCATTATTAACCTTACAGGTCTTCGAAAAACTCCTCGAAAGCCACAGCACCGATATATTCAAGAAACTAACCCCTATATCTGGTGATGTTGGAGAGGAGAACCTGGGGCTCTCCGTCCAAGACCGGCAGACACTGGTAGACAATATCAATGTGGTGATTCACTCAGCTGCAACGCTTGACTTCCAAGAGAATTTGAGGCCTACGGTGAAGATTAATTTGTTGGGGACCAGACGGGTTATGGAATTGTGTAAGGATGCTAAGAATTTGAAGGTAAGAAACTTCTACATACACACACATACTCATATATATACGTGTTCAAACTCCCATACAACCATATCATTATATTATACATAGTACAAACACGCATTTACACATGTATATCTTGGATATATCTTGGACCTAAATCGTGAAATCCATACTAATATTATAAATGCGAAAGTAACTCAGTCTGTCTGTATGTTACGCTTTCAGGCCTAAACCACTGAACCGATTTTGATGAAATTTAGTATAAGGGTAGATTAGAACTTGAGAAAGGACATAGGCTATGTTTGGTCGCGATAACCGACATCCACGCGGGCGGAGCCGCGGGCAAAAGCTAGTAATATGTAATTTAAAAAAAAGTGTTATATATTGGACAAAATACTAATAATTCCTCATCAATTCTTTCAGGTTATGGTCCACGTATCTTCAGGTTACGTGAACTCCTATCTGACAGAAGCTCACGAGAAGGTATACGATGCACCAGAAGACCCTGAGAAGGTTATATCCTTGATCAGCACCCTTAACGACCCGGAGTTGGAAGAGCTGGAACCTAAGTAAGTCTATCTTAAGTATATCTATACAGGGTGTAATCGTTAAGTGTGTCCAGGCCATTATTTCGTAACTATTAAAGATATCAAAAAACTTTAAACTGATATCGAAAGTACGTTACCTAATGAGTAAAATGACATCAATAACTTTTTAAAAATCAAATGAGAGGTATCTAAAATTTTGTCAATAAACACTCCCATACATTTAGTATGAGTTAGTAGCAGAAAGGTTTTAGTGTCCTTATTTTAAAAGAATATTTTAGCTTAGTACTGATATTAAAGGACTGTTTATTAACATAACAGAGTAATAAAACTGTCTTTTAATTGAATAATATTTATTTCTTAGTAAGTACAAAATTTTGTATTCAAAGCAGATGTTCAAAGTGTATTTACACCCTGTATATTTTCCCAGCGGGGTAGGCAGAGACTACAGTTTTCCACCTGCTATGATGCTGGCATCTTTCGCTTCTTCTATTTTCATAATTGTTTTCATAAAGGCTCGCCAGTTTTGGGTACTCTTGACATGTCCTTTCTTTAAAACGTCTGCGATCTGCTTGACATATGCATGTCTAGAATGATTAAATTGATAGCTAAATATCTGGCTGAATAGCGAGCAGGTCATGCTTGTGAAAAGGGCGGCGGGGCGGGAGCGGGAGAGAACTCTCCCACCCGAGTTCTGCAGTCGCCGAAGACCATCGGCCCCCGGTCATGGAGGCCGAGAAGAAGAAGCAGAATTACAGAAGCAGGCCCATGACGGCAGCGTGACATGAGGGATTCATGTAAGAAGCGGGATGACACCCGAAAACCCCCCCATAGACGCGGGATAGCACCCGAACGACCCCTAGGCGAGGCCGCGGTGGTAGCCATAGGTCTGATGGGAGTCCTGGGACATCCTTCCGAGGGCTTACCCGGGGCTCCCAACCATAGGTTTTTAGTCGGTAGGAGTCCGGCATAACATCCAAGAAGGACTTTCACTCATGATAAAAAAAAAAAACAAAAAAAATTACCAGTTTCATCTGTAATAATGGTCAATGTATGTGTTAATTGCAGGATATTGAACAATCACCCCAATACATACACATTCACGAAGCATTTGGCTGAGCATGAGGTGGCACAATGTGCTGATCTGTTTCCTTGCACGATAGTGAGGCCTACTATGAGTAAGTTAATTATCTTTATTTATTCTCATACTGTAATATAAACATTAAAAAAATTAAAAACAAAACTTAATTGTCTTTACGCACAGAGTATCAAAATAAATTTAGCAAATTTCATCATGGTACATTTTCAGCTCGTTAATGCATTTTTTCTCTACATAATCTGTGCATCGCATGCGCGGCTTTGGCGCTCAACTTTTCCGTCATTTTAAGCAAATTATATTAATTATTTTATGCGACTAGATAAATTACTGTATGAAACTGCACATAATTTAATTTGAAGAAACCCTTATTATGCAAATTACTTAGGTGGCAGACAATCTTAAACATGATGCCGGTAACGGCGTGAACCCAGAGTGGGTTCATGTTGTGTATAAAAATTATGTAGTTTTTTTTACGACGGACACGTCAATGTTACTTCACCTCGCCTGATGTTAAGCTAAAGGCAAAGTCTCGGAAAGAGGGTCACCATCGTAAACATGTACCATGTTAATAGTGGTGGCACTCAGCTTGACGGCCTCATCAGATGCCTTTTCACGCCCCGCTTAAAGGACCCGGGACTGTACGAAGAAGGAAACACGTAGTTAAATCTGTTTATACTGGAGATTGATGGCGCTTGGTGGAATCTGCTACACACAAACACACTTGTACTTTTCCACTGAGTATATTTTATTTCTAAACCTGACCGGTTTCGCCTTACGGCATTCTCAAAGATTTCCATTGATGTTTTAAGTATTGTAATTCCGAAAAACGTTCCGAAAGGTTCCGAAAAAGCGAAACCGGTCAGGTTTAGAAGTAAAATAAACTCAGTGGAAAAGTACAAGTGTGTTATTCAATACATAGTTAAATCAAGTACATAATTTATATATGTTTTTAGTTGTGGCAGCGTGGAAAGAACCTGTTCCGGGCTGGACGTGTTCTAAAGTGGGACCTCAAGGATTCCTTATGGGAGCGGCTAAAGGTAATTACAACTTTTGTTACGAAATGTCATTTTTAAATGTGTGACGCGATAGTTTTGCATCGATTCAGGTTAGATTATGAATAGTGTCATAATCTAACCTGAATCGATGCAAAACTATCATATCATACGAACCAGTTGGTGTTTAACGGATTTTATGGCAGCAAAGCTTCTATTTTGTTCTCAAAAATTGGTACTGAAAATGGTAGATCTGCCGCCAAATAAATCGTACGAAGATCGGTACGGAATCGAAGTCCGACTCGCACTTGACCGATTTTAACTATTTTTCATGTCGTTAGATGGTTTCATAGGATTGATTAACAATAATAGAACTTTTTTAACGAATTTATACGCGGACGAATACGGGCCCGAACTTCTAGGTAATATATTTTATCGACCGATTTATCATCAGGGGTTGTCCGGCGTCTCCCGTTGGCGAAAGAGAAGATAGCCGATTATATTCCAGTAGATGTGGTCATCAACCAGCTACTCGTCGCGGGCTGGGAGGCGGCCAAGAAAAAGTGAGTTGGTTCTACACATATTCTTGCTTGTATATCTCTGAAGGGGTTGACAGAGGTGTATTGACACCCAAATTACGCCAACCATAATTTTCGGTCCCACGTAACAGTGGGCAAGCCCTCAAACGGGTACTTTGTCAAGGGCTGTATGTTTACTGTCGGATGGAGAACAGCCCTATCCCTTAGTTATCTACAACGACACCCATGGGAATAGATGGGGTAACCCAATTCTACTCCACCGGGAAGTTGGTAAATAGGATTCGAAATTTAAAAAAAGATTAGAAAAGGAGGGTTATGTTTTTATCAACAACTAGCTGTTGCTCGCGGCTCCGCCCGCGCTGATATCTGAATTTTCTTTGCTATAAACCTCACGGAGTCAGAGACCTTTCCAACGAATGCAAAACCGTGGAAATCGGTTCTGGAGTTATATCGTCAGGAAGGAAAACCCGACTTATTTTTATATAGTAGAATATGTGAGGTTTTTACAACAATCATCATTAAACACTACTTTTAGTCTTTTTTAATTTAATACCGGGTGTAAGGGGAACGCTCCCAAAGGCGGAAACCCCTAGTAGTACTCCATCCAGGTACATAACACATTGGCTTAAAAATAAAATCGATTTGGACAATTTTTTTTTTAGATTTTTTGTTTTTATTTTTTTTATTCTGCGTTATTTACTCTCCATCGCGTTAGTAAAGCTAAATGAAACGGTAATTTCATAAAAAAAAAATAGCATTACATAAAAGCACGCGCTTGGCGATAGTTTTTTTTGTAGTGATGTTCTTTTTGTGTCCTTCTATAAAAAGATACCAAAAAAATTCCTAAAATATTCTTTTTTGTCCAAATCGATATTATTTTTATGCCAATGTGTTATGTACCTTGAGTATTACTAGGGGTTTACGGCTTCGGGTGCGTTCCCCTTACACCCGGTATGTCTTGTCACCTAATCCAGTGGTTACTTCTTTGACTGTGAGCGTACTACATTCTAGAACCTTCAATAGCCTGTGTGCCTTCCAGGTCAGGTCTAACAGTGTACCACTGTTCGTCATCAACCTGCCACCCATTCAGTTGGATCATGATCGCGGATATAGTCAATGGTCTACTGCACAAGTACCCACTGAAGAGTGCTGTTTGGTTAGTATATTATCTTATATAAATAGTAGAATTAACTGTAAGCATACTTTACCCACCCGTGTACCTATGTTGGGGGATAAAATGAAAAAGGTGGTTACATTAATTAACATTACATAACATAACATAAACTCACGCCTGTATTCCCCGAAGGGGTAGGCAGAGGTGCTAGCACCCACATTTCGCCAGTTTATGTTTAGGTCCCAATGTAATAGGTGGCGAGCCTATTGCCATTAACCGGGCACTTATAAACCTGCGATAAATACACACATAAATTCGAAAAGCATCGAAAAGTCATTGGTGTTTGCCATGGTAAACCTGGGATCGAACCCGAGACCTCGTCTCAGCAGTCCATTACCCATACCACTAGGCTACCGCGGTAGGTTACATTAATTATTCATCTGAAAACTTCAAAGTCGCTTTCCGGGGTTATTCCACTTTTCCCCATTGACAATCCCCATTGATGGGGTTTATTGAACTATTTGTTCAATATTCCCCATTGATGCACAAAAGTAAATTTAATATGGATTACTGAACTAAAAAGTTCACTAATCCCCATTAGGTATGTTAAAAATAAAATACTGTAAATTAATTAGGTACTCTTAATTTTTATAAGGTAAGGCCTAAATTATACAATAATAATGGAAATTAACGCGATCATGGTATAGGTACATAATTATGTACCTTTCATTAAAAAGGTTGATGAGTTGTTGCCTCAGGTTGGTTAGGTTAGGTTTTTATAAAAATAATCAATAATTCAGCCCTTACCTTATAAAAAATAAAAAGTATATGATTCATTTATAGTATTTAATTTTTAACGTACATAATGGGGATTAGTGAACTTTTTAGTTCAATAATCCCCATTGAATTTATTTTTAAAGTTCATCCCCATCAACGGGGATTGTCAACGGGGAATAGTGGAATAAGTCGTTTTCCGCGTCCCTATGTCTCTAATGTATGCTTATATCTTCTAAACTACGCCACAGATTTTGATTCGGTTTCTTTTAATAGATAGAGTAATTCAAGAGGAAGGTTTATATGTATAATACATGTTTAATATAGTAGAGGGTGCAGCGGGAACAGGATCAAACGTAGCGGTAGCGAACACGACTGCCACGCAGGGGCGGGTTCGATCCCCGCTCAGTGTAAATATTTTTTATGGTTATTAAGCGGGGCTAAATAAAGCTAATGCAGCAATGGTTTGTGCTCAGATGAATTATTTGACATGATGCCCACAGCTACATTCTATCATCGCACCGCTCGCCATAGGCAGGGAATTCATCCCCACATATTTCATCCGAAAACGGTGCGCACTGTGCGGTATGAAAGGAACTTCATCCCACGCACGCTCAAACTGTGGAATGAACTCCCTGCCGTTGGTTTAATAAGCAAATACAATATGGGGTTCTTCAAGAAGGGCATTAGAAGGTTTCTTCAGGGTAGGCAGCACTAGTATAACGCCCCTGGTGTTGCAAACGTCTATAGGCTGCGGTAACCACTGTCCATTAGGTGGGCCGTGTGCTTGTCTGCCACCTAATTAGTATAAAAATAAAAAAAAGCTATGCAATCGCCGTGAACGCATCCTGAGTTCATAATGAACCCACATTGGGTTCATCCTGAGTTTATAATGAACCCACACTGGGTTCACGGTGGTTTTTTCACACATGGTGCGTATCTAAGAGTATTACGTATCGTTACAGGTACCCTCACTTGAAATTCGTGCCGTCTCTCTTCATGTTCAGACTGTCCGCCATTTTGGTGCACTTCTTCCCAGCCATACTGTTGGATATGGTGTTAAGGTTGACTGGGGGCAGACCTATGTAAGTACATTTTTATATACAGATACCTACTTAGTAAAAAAATATAATGCAATTGTTGAAGAACGGAGTGTGATAGTCTCTGATAAAAAGGGATTCTGCTATTGCCAAAAACTTCGAAAATGCCATTTCATTCTGGACTTAACTGTATGCTAGTGTTAAAAACTAAAATTAAATGGCATCATGTAGTTTTTCATTTAATTTTGGACTTGGTCTAAAATTTAATGGCACTTTTTACAGTGCCAGTACCGCTCCCCGGCGGTTGATGTTGTGATGTTTATGTAATGACACTAATATTATAAAGGCGAAAGTTTGTGAGTGTGTATGTTTGTTACATCTTCACGTCTAAACGGCTGGAGCAATTTTAATAAAATCCCGGGTTCGATCCTGGCCATTACACTACCGACGTGAGCCCACTCCTAGCACAAGCAATTTAGCTTAGTTGGAGGAGTTAGAGAAAATGTTAGTAATTTCGGTTGCTAATATTCTTTAAAAAAATAACCAACACCCACACCCCGGGGGGAGCCGCGGGCAACAGCTAGTATATAATAAACTTTTGTTAGAACTATTGCATCTGTCGCGATACCACCTGTACCCAGCGCCATCTAGCGACAGCAAGCCGAACTACTACGTCACTACGAATCCTGCATCGCGAAAGTGAAGTTTTCGCGCTGGTACAATATATGTACAACATCCCAACGACTATCGTTGGTTGACCCGCCAGGCGTGATCACCTTGCCTGGTCGGAGGAGCCTCCCTTTGTGTTGGAGGAACATCACACTTCTTTCCTCCAATGATCTATATAATATATAGTTGTGCAATACTTGACTCGTATTATATTATATTATATTACTTAATATACCCCTCCTCTCTTGCAGCCTAATCCGTCTCCACAGGAATGTTTGGTCCTCACTTAACCGGTTGGAGCGGTTCATCTTCAGCGAGTGGAAGTTCCATAACCCCAACACTTTGGAGCTAGCTCAGAAACTGAGCAAGCCTGACAGAGAACTGTTTTACATCGATATTAGTACGCTGAAAGTAAGTTAACCTAAGTAAAGCCAACGAAGCGAGAGAAAAAAGGTAAACAAAGTTTCAGCGGTTCCAATCCAAACATTTTTCAATTCAATTTTTTTTATTACGTATCACTTCAAGCGCAATCCAGACAGGAATGAAATTGCTCGTAAGATGGCGGATCTGACAGTTTTTCCTGTACTATGAAACACGCAACGACAGCTGTCGCTCGGCCATTGTCGCGTACGTGTGACATGGGCGACAAGGACAGAGAAAATAATCGCTAGTTATCGGAACGTAACTCAGTAATGGTCGCTTTGTTTACCTTTTTTCTCTCGTTTCGTTGGCTTTACTTTAGAAAATTACATACATACATGCTCACGTTTATTTTCTTCTGGGGAAGGCATAATGTTTACGGCTATAATTACCCTAAGGGGTATGTAGAGGTATATTAATACCCACATTGGGCCAACTATGATTTTCGGTCCCAAGTTATGGGGGGTGAGCCTATTATAACCTTTTACTCTACTCAGGAGTCGAACCCAAAATTCGCATTCGCTACTACTGCGCCACAATATTATAGGACATATTACGCTTACACAGAGCCATCTAGACCCAAAATAATACTTGTATTATATGCTCTAGAATGCGGAACATACTAGCTAAAATCTCTTTATTGTTACAGTGGGAAGATTACTTCAAAACCCTTCACCTTGGCGTCAGGAGATACCTGAACAGAGAAAAGGAATCTTCCCTACCTGCCGCGAGGAAGAAGGATACCATGTGAGTATACTGCCGGTTTTTTTTTCCCCACGCCGGAGCTGGAAAGGGAGGTTATGTCGGACTCGAACCGACAAACGGCCGTTCCCAATAACGTACTTTTTTTTTTTTTTATATTCCACAACATTCTACACTACGCTATCTAGACCCATGGTAAGCTTTTATAGCTTGTGTTATGGAATCTAGAATGCGGATAAACATACTTTAATCCTTTTTTTTTGTAAATACATATTATACATAGAAACACCCAGACCAATGCAAATAGCCATATTCATGCATACAAATATTTGCACTGAGCGGGAATCGAACCCGCGCCTCCTGCGTGGCAGTCGCGTGCACTACCGCCACACCACAGAGGCTGTCACTTACTTACTTACTTACTTACACTTACAGTTGAAGATAGATCGCAGCAGTCAAATTTGACGTATCGGCTGTTTAAATTGCAAACATGGTAACTGATTTTTTGCGGAAAAGCGCATCGCGGTATAATTTTAGTTTCCGAAATTGGTGTGAAATAGGAGTAACTATGTTTTGAATTTAAACAGCCGAGCACTTTATCCGTAGATGCGATCTATCGTTAACTGTCAGTATGTTATTGGGAACGGCCGTAATACCGCACGCCGACTGAGGGTCGTGGTGATAGGCCGGAGGTGAGATTATGAGAATACTACCGGCACAATACTGAGAGATTTTATAGTTGTTTTGGATAGAAAGAATTTGGACAAAGTTTTGATAGCAAATACATCTGGAATCTGGAAGTAAACTTTTTTTTAAAGAATATTAGAACCGTAGTTACTAATATTCCCTCTAACCCCTCCAGCTAAGCTAAATTGCTTGTGTTAGGAGTGGGTTCACGTTGGTAGTGTAATGGCCAGGATCGAACCCGGGAGCTCTCGATCGTAAGGTCGACTCCTTAACCGCTAAGAAACCGACGCTTCATTACACATTAAACATTTAAAAAAAAAAACAACAATCATTAAAAAAAAAACTTTTTACAACCCCATAATTAATCTTTTCACCTGAATTTAATTGGGTATTCTACTCACTAATCAAATTAGTTACTCTTTACTAACGTTAAAACGATAAGTTATAAGGTAACTTGTGTAAAAAAAGATTTAGTGACGTCATTAAATTTTATAGTTAAATCAGTTACTATTATAGGTTGGGTGGACGATTAAAAATAAATAAAAACTATAAAATAAGAACCAAAGAAATGATTACCGCTCTTTTACCATTCTTAATTGTATAAGCTCGGTTAGATAATTTATTTTAAATATAGGATAATACCCAATTCACATACATTATTTAAAAAAAAAAATTCGAATACATCAAGAAAAATGATCTGCTCAAGTGGGACTTGAAACCACGACCTTACCCTTACAGGGGGAATGCTCTTCCAACTGAGCTATTGAGCCACACATGAATCACTTCAAATTCCCTTCTCTTTATATCCGTTTTTAAGGGCGACGGTTTTTGCACAATTAATACTTCCAGACGACTTTGCTATCGAAACTGTGAACAAAATCTTTTTATTCGAAACGACTATAAACAGTACTTCATCGCCATAGACAGGGAATTCATCCCCACACATTGCATCCGAATACGGTGCGTACCGTGCGGTATGAAAGGAACTTCATCCCACGTACGCTCAAGCTGTGGAATGAACTCCCTGCCATCGTTTTCCTAAGCGACTACAATATGGGGTTCTTCGAGAGGGGTATTAGAAGGTTTCTTCAGGGTAGGCAGCGCGAGTGTAACGCCCCTGGTGTTGCATACGTACATAGGCCGCGGTAACCACTTTCCATCAGGTGGGCCGTGTGCTTGTCTGCCACCTAAGTGGTATAAAAAAAAATACACTTTTCTGATCGATTAAGATTTTTCTGACCACTGACCTACTGGACACTGGAGCATTCTCCCTGTAAGAGAAGGATCGCGGGTTCGGACTCCGCTTAGACCAAATTGAAGCGTCGGTAGCTTAGTAGTTAAGGAGTCGGCCCTAAAAACGAGAGGTCCCGGGTTCGAATCCTGGCCATTACACTACCGACGTGAACCCACTGGCATAAGCAATTTTGCTTAGTTGGAGGGGTTAGAGGGAATATTAGTAATTTAGCTTAGTTGGAGGGGTTTAAAGACGGATAAGATTTGAAGAAATTTGATTAGAAGAAATTTGAATCACATTGCGCGTGTCTCGGTAGCTGAGTTGGTCAAGGCATTCCCGCTGTAAGGGAAAGATAACGGGTACGAGTCCTGGCCGAAAAGATTCTTTTTCCCTTTTTATTCGTATTCGGTTTAATTTAGTTTAGTTCTTTTTTTTAATTAATCGATTTGAATAATTAGCATACTAAATACTTGAAAATGCTATTTATCTAATATTTTTTGTCTCCTACCCCCAGGCTCCTAGCGTTCCACGTAATCTGGCAACTCCTCATCATCTGGCTACTATGGTTCCTGTTCGCGTGTCTGGCAGGCCTATCCATGACCCACAGTGCTTGGGTAGCCCCTATCATATACATACTGTACACATTCCTATAACATGGGTTATAATGGCGGCAAGATGGGGAATATGCATGTTTTTTTAATAATTTTTCACTAGATTACCAACGTGAACCCATTGTGGGTACACTAGATTCTCAACGTGAACCAAATGGGGTTGCACTAGATTACCTAAGTGAACCCAGTGTGAGTAAATTAGGTTATCAAAGGGAACCCAATGTGGGTACACTAGATTTTCAACGTGAACCCACTGTGGGTACACTATGGGTGATGTGACCCTATATTAGGTGTAGATTGGGAGGTCAGATGGCAATCGTTCCCGCGAAATTAATATAAATAGTTGGAATATTAGAGAAAACTCATTTCTGAAATGTGCAATTTTTTTCTGTAAGAATCTCATACAAAGTATTATAAAAATTAAGAATTTATACCTACGTATTTTCGTGCCTGTTAATTACCGAAGGGGTAGGCAGAGGTGAATGAAATCGATAAAATTGATCGGTAAAGGTTTGTTATATTTATGTTATTGTATAAATGATAAAAATAACATGCACATTCCCTATTTGGTATAATATAAGCAAATGGTTATACATTTTACAAATTTGTTTTTGTTTTATATTCAGTAATATAAGGAAATTATACTACAATGGTTGTTTTATTGAAATCAAATAAGTGACACTAAGGGAATTCCCCTCTGTTAATTCCTGAACGTTTTTGTGCCCTTTGAGGCACTTTGACGTAGGTGTCATATTGTAAGAAGCGATGAAAGAGAAAAATTTTGAAAGGGGAAGCCAGTAGAAAAAAAACTTACCTCGATCTATTTTGTCATGCGTCATGCGACCTATTTGAAGCCGGCAGGAATCGGGTTAAGGGACCCCTACTATATCAACTTACTCGGATACCACTTCGTCATGAGCACTAAAAACTAAAGAAGGTAGAAATAAAATTTAACAGTTTATACGGTCTTATTTTTATTAATTTTCCACAGAAATTATTTAAGTCATTTTAATTTCTATATACTAAATACGTACTATATAAGCTATAAATTGTGACAGCACCTCAATATTTCACATAATGACGTTAATGACAGTTACAAAATTGACATTAGTTTGACGTTTCTACAGATATGGCGACTATTTGCAAAAAAAAAAACAAGTTTTCTTCTAATACCATGCGTTTATCCTATATAAGTACCTTAAATGCCTATTTTTTCAACATTAAATATCATTGGATATTTTTTGTTGATTCCGCAAATGTGACGTTTTGCGCAAATTGGACATTTTGTGTGTTGGTCACTTCGCGACGGATGCATGGGCGTTTTGCACAAATTGGACATTTTGTGTTGGTTAAAGACATTTTTAACAATTGGACGTTTTGCACCAGTTGGAGATTTAACGCGTTGCTTATTTCAAGGTGAAGTAAACGATAAAAAGTTCAGTAAGGCAAGATACATAATGTGCTTAGATTAATAGTTTCATTATTGTTTCATGATATTGAACCTAAAATTCAGTCCATTACAGGACCTCAATTCTGTTAAAACCAAACCACTGTGTGGCTAAACCGCCAATGCAAAAAACACCAGTAAAGAAGACTTTAAATCCTTGCAGTTACAGTTCAAAATTAAATGACTTTAGCAGAGCAATTGAAAAAGTGTAAAGAAAATTTTTTCATTTCATTTTGGACTTTACGCGTATATAAATCAAGTCTAAAATAAATGTCAATTTTGGAGTGACCGCAGCACCACAATCGTTTAGCTTTAATAGAATCGAGGGCCAGATTTATCTCACAAATGATTCAAATGACTCATTCTGGAAGTCATAACAAGATCACTTCATACAAGAGCGACAATAACTGTCCTAACATTATTATTTGGTAGTATATTCATAAATGCATAATATTTAAGTATTTTATTGCCAGATTATTCATTTATTATCAACAGACTTTACTTAACACCTAGCGAATCTGGCGTAAGTTTAAATGGAGTGGCAATATTAATGTTCATAATGTGACTTTAAATAGGATGGATGATTGACTTGTAGCATTTCGAAAATATAGTTGTAAATAAATGAAGAGGAATCACTAGACTTTATTCAAATGAAAGTAAGAAAACTATTGAATTGCAAAAGTTTAGTTAGTAGTAACTTAGAAGGGTGTCATAATCAGATAATTTAACAAGATTTTTTTATAAACAGTCTGCTAATGGCGAATGTTCCAAAAGAAGTATAAGATTTCTGAACGAAAGATAAAGTTTAACATGTATATTTTATCTATGGTTCGAAGTTATCAACTAAGAATCGTCAGTTCAACCACTTCTAAATTTGAATTTACATTGGCGATGTTTAAAAAAATAGTTAAGTTCCTAAAATATTTGGTTTATTTTTAAAATACGAGACCTACAATCTATATTTTAGTACATTATTTGATATAATTTTACGTTTGTTGATCTTTTCATAGTTTTCATTAAAAGGGGAGTGCTATCAAGGTGTAGGTGTAGACCAAAGAAAGCAGGCAATTAAAAGTAGGATGCTCAAAGTGCTCATAGATTTTGTGATAATGTGATGAATTTGCAAAGACAATACTGACATTATTTTGTATACTATTGCTTAGATCTTTTTTAAAGAGATTTTGTAACTGGTGATGATTATTATAAATAACAATAAAATATTAAATGATTTGAAAACGTACATGATCTGCCTATATCATAATATAGGTCGAATCAAATATCTTGGACCTAAAATATGCTCATATATTTTTCACTAGTAAACTAAGTATTTCACAACATTCTACACAACACTATCTAGACCCATGGTAAGGTTAACTAGCTTGTTATGGAATCTAGAATGCGGATAAACATACTTAGATACTTTTTTTTGTAAATCCATACATATTATACATAGAAACACGCAGACCAATGCAAATAGCCATATTTCTGCATACAAATATTTGCACAGAGCGGTGATCGAACCCGCGCCTCCTGTGTAGCAGTCGCGTTCACTACCACCACGCCACGGAGACTGTCAAATACAAAATACACAGTATACGTTTCTTGCATGTATTTTGAAGATATCACGGTGGACGAGCTCAAATTCACCAAATTATTATTATTACAAAGCAATCTGTGCGCGCCAGGGCCTTTTACATTTTGCGATTTAGGTCCTAGATATGTGGTTCGGCCTCGAGTCGCGTGCCATCCAAACGTCAAATGGACTCATTCGGTAGGAACGTTATACCTATGACGTCCTTCGACTTTTGACACCCCGCGCGTCTCTCTTCCCACCCGCATTCGACGCGCGTTTCTATTAGGAGAAATATCAATGGGGGCATCTCCGTTACTTAATCATATTCTGTCCTCCGTATTCGGCCTATATCATACACAATTTTAATAAGTAAACATACCTTATTTACAAGCCTTATTAATAACGATAAGGAATCAGCCTCACCTATCGTATAACCAGCTTGTAAGCAGTTAATATGTAGCAAGTCTTATGCTTTAATAAAAAAGGTGTATTATGTCACAGGAAATTTGCGTAATCCGTGGTTATTTTTGCTAATAATGCAATACATCAGATTTGCTGTATGTGTATGTTAAAAAAACTCAAAAAATTCTGCAACAAATTTTATTTTGACACAAAATAGGTTCAACCAGCTTCCAAAATAGTTTTTATTTATTTTGTTGCGTTTGTAGATGGCGCTGCGATTGGGTTATATGTTTTTTTTTTTTTATTTAAACCCGAACGAAGCTTGGAATCGGAATTCTATATGGATATTAAATTGAAACGGTTTTCATAAGTTTCTTTGACGGAATAAGGTTTGCAAATTATACGCTAGGTGTCGAAAATCTCTTATTTAATTCTTATAGGAAACAAATATCTTACAAAAGTAATGTTTTCTTAAATTAATAATTGTGATTGATAAACTTAGCATAGAATTATATTTTAATCAAAATATTAATTTTTATTGTAAAAATCAATTACTTACAAAAATTATAGAAATATATTTTTTTCACGATTTCGAAAAAAAAATTTAACGAAAAATTTGATTATTTTTTCAACTATGTATAAAAATGTTTTGAATATTTTCTAAACATAAATAATGATAAATTTATTTTCTAATATAAAAATAAAATATGATTTTTTTGATAAATTGCACTATGCTGAATTTCAATCAAAATATTAATTAACTTTGCACACTAGAGGGCGTTAGCATAAGACATAATCACATTCACCATTGTATAATACTACTATTTCTACCATTTTCTACCAACAACTATAAGAAAGCACTCAATTATTCTACCACGAACTTTGACATTTAAAGAATGGGTCGGAGTCGGTATTAAGTCTAACAACGAAACATCCGAACTTCATAATTGTTCGTGAAGCGACTGCCATCTGACCTCCACAATCCATTGGCGATATCGAAGCATTGCAGCTAGACCAGTTGTTGGACTTTTGAGGGCTCCAACTACCCGTAACGACTGCCATAGATGTTCGTATGGCAACCGGGACCGATGATGGCTTAACGTGCTCTCCGAAGCACAAAACCCACACAGACCTCTATAGTGTCTTGATTATTCTACTTAAGTATATTTTGAAATGTTTCATAGTTCAATGAAAATCTTTAAAAGGCTTTCAAAATTTTTACTAGTGTTTTTAAATTTCTATTCATTTTTCAACGGGTGATTAAAAAATTCACCTAAAAGGAATGAATATTTTTTTATAATCTTATTCTTTACGTGTGAAAAAATATAATCTCTTTATAATTGTGATGATTTCGTTTAGTAGAACAAAAGTAAATAAGTATATTTTTTCTTTAAAAAAAGTCATACAGTCATCATCATCATTCATCTTCCCCATAAAAAAATACTTGCCGAAGCAATACTTATATATTCCAACAATATATAATTTAAGTAATAAATGGGAAAAGTCCATTTTCCCCCAACGAAAATAAATGCTGACCTTAGTAACTCATAAATCTAATACTTCTATACTTAAAGTACACATTAAGTGGGGGAAGATGAACTTTGAAGTAAAAATTCCATCTTCCCCATCAAAAATTCTTTGCAAAATTTGCTAAATCATAGCAAAACTACAAATAATATTAACATTAAGTGGGGGAAGATGAACTTCGAAGTCAAAATTCCATCTTCCCCATTGAAAATTCTTGGTAAAATTTGCTAAATTATAGCAAAACTATAAATATTTTAACGTTATATGCCTTCTTACAGTTGTCAAGTAGTCCTACTGTAATTGAAGCTTCTTAAAGCTATATTGTGAAGAGGACAGAAGATATCGTACGCTTCAGGCACCCACTTTGTTCCGTCGTTTGTTAAGTAGCGAATTATTGCTTTGTTCTAGAGTCTTGATTTGAACCTGTAAAGAATGAAATTCATTAATATTGACTGTCTGTACCGATAAAGTTATACTTCCCCCAAATGACTAAGGGTCGGTTCGATCAAACGCGAGTAAAGTTTATTCCTAGACTAACTTTTGGTAACTTTTTGTGGATGTCGGTTATCGCGACCAAACATAGCCAATCTCCTTTCTCAAGGTCTAAACTACCCAAATTTCATCAAAATCGTATCAGTGGTTCAGGCGTGAAAGCGTAACATACAGACAGACAGACAGAGTTACTTTCGCATTTATAATATTAGTATGGAAGTATGGATTAAACAGTCACAAATTGGCTGTTATTCTAGGCATAAATTTTGCTCGCGTTTGGTCGAATTTACCATAAGTCAGTATGGGGAAGTTAGACAAAAAGTGAAGTGTACTCTAATCAGAATGGAATCGCTGGAGTAAATTAAGCCCCAACATCTCTCCCGTTGAAGAAGGCGACTAAAGGTTGTTCTCCATTCGACATACAGCCCATGACAAAGTACCCGATTGACGGCAATAGGCTTGCCTCTTATTAATACACCTGTGCTTAACCTTTCGGGGATATACTGGCGTGTATATATGTATGTACATATGTGTATTTTAGTCACAATAAGAATATACATATTGAATAACACACTTGTACTTTTCTACTGAGTTTATTTTAATTCTGAACCTGACCGGTAACATCAATGTAAACCTTTGAGAATGCCGTAAGGCGAAACCGGTCAGGTTCAGAATTAAAATAAACTCAGTGGAAAAGTACAAGTGTGTTATTCAATATGTGTAGCAGATTCCACCAAGCGCCATCAATCTCCAGTATAAGAATATACTTTTAGTCACAATGCAATCGTTATTTTAGCCACAATAAGAATACATTTTTAGTCACAATGGGAGCATTATTTTAGTCACAATAGGGGCCTTCTTTTAGACAACAGGAACATTCTTTTAGTTACAACAGGAGTACAGTTTTAGTCACAACGGGGATGTATTTTAGCCATATCCAGCCCCCAGGACTGTGTAATCTCGTCCCTATACATGTAGTTTATGGAAGTGTTCTTTTAGTCATAATAGCAGTAAACTTTTAGTCACAAGGGGGACATATTTTAGCTATATCCAGCCCCCAGGTGTAATCTCGTCCTTATACATATAGTTAATGCGGCGTCCTTTTAGTCACAATAGCAGTAAACTTTTAGTCACAAACGGGTATGTATTTTAGCCATATCCAGCCCCCAGGATGGTGTAATTTCGTCCCTATACATGTAGTTAATGGGGGCGTTCTTTTAGTCACTATCAATAAACTTTTAGTCACAAACGGGTATGTATTTTAGCCATATTCAGCCCCCAAGACGGTGTAACCTCGTCCCTATACATGTAGTTTATGGGAGTGTTCTTTTAGTCATAATAGCAATAAACCTATAGCTACAAAGGGGATATATTTTAGCTATATCCAGCTCCCAGGACGGTGTAATCTCGTCCCTATACAAGCAGTTAAAAGGAGCGTTCTTTTAGTCACAATAGCAATAAACTTTTAGTCACAATGGGGATGTATTCAATCTATATCCAGCCCCCAGGACGGTGTAATCTCGTCCCTATACAAATAGTTAATGGGGGCGTTCTTTTAGTCACAATAGCAGTAAACTTTTAGTCACAACGGGGATGTATTTTAGTCATATAGCTCCCAGGACGGTGTAAACTCGTCCCTGTACATGTAGTTAAGTGGACACTCGCCGTCACCTGATCGTAGTCGACCCGCATGGTGGCGAGTGAGCGTGTCATCTCGTCCTGCACGTCGGCCCACGCCTCCCCTCCCTCGCGCAGAAGGGCGTTGGTGTATAGCGGCGTTTGAGGTACTTGGGTGAATTGACGCACCCACGGGCTTGACATTACCTGAGGAATAATATGTGGTTATTAAAGTAAAGCCAACGAGACGAGAGAAAAAAGGTAAACAAAGCAACCATTACTGAGTTACGTTGCGATAATTAGCGATTATTTTATCTGTCCTTGTCGCACATATCACACGTACGCGACAATGGCCGAGCGACAGCTGTCGTTGCGTGTTTCGTAGTACTGGAAAGCTGTCAGCACAGCGGTTTTAAACTGTTTGATTCGCCATCTAATGAGCAATTTCATTCCTGTCTGGAACGCGCTTGATACGTAAAAATTTTCAAATAAAAAAGTTTGGAACCCCCGAAACATTGTTTACCTTTTTTCTCTCACTTCGTTGGCCTTACTTTAGACAGTTGGAATATCCTTTCCTTATTTGAGTACCATTAGCAGTAAAGCTAGGTCTTTTGAGTCAGAGATTCGTTCTTATTGAGGACATAATAGGGACCGATTTTGGTAAAATATAGATTTTTAAATGACTATCGACAAAATAATAGTTTACACCGTTTACCCGTGAATTAGTATTTTTGACAGCAGATCAACTTTTAAGTTAGTTTAGGAATTTTATTTTGTGCTAGCTTTAGCTCGCGGTTCCGCCCGCGTGGATGTCGGTTGCCGGCAATTATTCGATTTTTTCTTGCCGTAAGAACCATCCTTGAACTTCAACGAACATTTATAAAAAAGAATTGGCCAAATTGGTCCAGGCGTTGTTGAGGTATGCGCTTACCAACACATTTAGTGATTCATTCTTACATTATAGATTGATATAA
Organism: Eilema sororculum; assembly: GCA_914829495.1. Taxonomy (NCBI): domain Eukaryota; kingdom Metazoa; phylum Arthropoda; class Insecta; order Lepidoptera; family Erebidae; genus Eilema; species Eilema sororculum. Next base: position 4,362,516 of record OU618561.1, read on the forward strand.
CATTTTGACGTAGTCCCATTGCTATCCCAGCCCTTGGGCCCAGTTGACCACTGTCACAATGTAATAAAACTAAGGGATATATTTGCCTTATTTAATTTAACTTTAAACATAATATTTAGCAAGCAAAATGTGATTTTGCTATGAGTTTTTATTGGCCTTTTTCATGAAGTGGCAAAAATATTTTCATAATAATCTATAGATTAGTTTTGTATAAAGAAGTTTAAAAGAAAGAAGCTACAAATACTTACTATATTATATAGATAATATCTTTCGGCCGCCATTGTAACCGAGATTTGGTAATCAGTTACCTATGAAGAAATTTTGCTCTTTTCTGGTAATCCAAACGGATACTTTAACATAATGAAACTTGTTCTTTTTTGAAGTGGTACTCCACTAGCAGTAAATCAGATTAAATTCTCTTTACTGAATGACAATTAGTACTTCATGGATAGTCTTTCTTTTTATGAATATTTAATTAACACTTGTCATTGATTTGATACTGACATTAAATATATTCTGATTTCGTTTGTGTTTAAATTTCTTTTGATTGTGTGAGAATAATTAAAATAAATAATTAAAAAATAATATGAGGTTACAGGGGAAGAGGACAATTTCTTCTTTGGTAACTGGTTACGAAAAAATTACGAAAGCAGGCGGAAAAATCTTCGTTTGTAACAGGATTACCAGGTAAAAGCAAAATTTCTTCATAGGTAACTGATTGCCAAATCTCGGTTACAATGGCGGCCGATACCATACAGATAGAGATACCTAATAATAAAACTACTCTTCCGATTTGAAAAAATATTTTTACATTCGATAGCCAACTTCTTAGCGAAGGCTCTAGGGCAACATCACGCTTCAACCTTCAAGAGCCAAGCAGTAACCATTTAAACACACAGTACAGTAATACATACTTGTTGTATGGTAAGTCTGTTAGCCGGGTCCACGGAAAGCATCCCCCGGATGAGATTCTTGGCCTCAGAGGACACGTTAGACCATTCCGGCTCCGGGAAGTCGTACTGGCCTAGTCTGATGCGCTGGAAGTAAAAAAAATATTGAATATGGAAGAACTTGGAAAGGTGACATTATTTATAATGCCTTTGCCCGCGGCTCCACCCGCGTATATGTCGGTTATAATCTACTCCTATATCAAATTTCATCAAGTGGTTTATGTGTGAAAGGGTAACATACAGACAGACAAACAGAGTTACTATCGCATTTATAATATTAAGTATGGATAGCCTTTGGCGCTGCTGACATTACCGAATAGCGTGTATCATCACGTATCATACAGTCTATGACACTCACAAATAATGTGCCTTTCTACAAGTAAAAGAATTTTCAAAATTGGTTCAATAGTTTCAGAGATTACCCCCGTGAAGCATAACAGAGGTAGCCCTGTTACGCTTCACGCCGTCAAATTTCAGCACTATTATTCTGAATTCCGGGTACCCAGAAAAAATGAAATTAAAAAAAAATCTTAAAAAATGTACCTTCTTCATTCCCGGCGATATGGCAAGACCGTGGTTGGAGTAAAACGGTGGGAAGCCGCACAGCAGGATATACATCACCACACCTAAAGACCAGATATCGCAGGACTTGTCATACTTCTCCGGACCTAGGACCTGCAAACCAAAAAAGTGAACCATAAGGCGATTGGCACACTGCGAGCGACGCAACAACGCAATCACGCGCGTTGCGGCAGAATACGCGCGTACAAGCAGAAAACTGGCGCGATGACGCGTAAAACGCGAGGTATTTTAGTCCAAGAGCTGTTAGAAATGTCTGTGTAGGTGTTTGAGACGAATTAAAATAAACGCGCGACGCGCCATCGGGCGTTGCAGTATTCCAATCGCCTTAAGATCATCACCACTCACACTCTGAAGTCGGGCGTCTGCTCTTTACTCCCCTTAATTCGCACGGTCGAGCTAGGGCATCTGTGCACGCAACAGCCGTCCGACGTCAGTCTCATAAAACAACCTAACCTCCCAGTCTCTAGTCAATCAGCAGATGTACAAGCTTGCAGATGAGGTTGATTACCCATAATTAGCCATAAATCCCATGGAAATATACAAGCATACATGAGGTAATTATTTTTAAAAATAATGTTGTATTGCCGTGTTGGTTCCCGGGTAGAGTAGAATAGGACCACCCCAGTTATTCCTGTGAGTGTCGTAGAAGACGACTCAGGGATAGGGCTGTTCTCCATCCGACAGTAAACATACAGCTGAAGACGGTAATAGGCTCGCCCCCTATTACGTCGTGGGACCGAAAATCATAATTGGCGAGACGTGGGTGCTAATTCAGCTCTGCCTACCCCTTCGGAGATTTAAGGCGTGAGTATATGATGATGATGGTGAATATTGTATTTTTTCACACCACCTGCTCGACAATGCCTCATTATATATCATGCAAACCTTACTCAAAGTAAATCATTATAGCCCTTGTCTTTTGCCGGGGTGTAATGTTGTACTGAATTTCATTATAACCCGCCGGGCAGTAATGTGATTCTCACTTCTCTTAGTTCTTATTGTTTTGTATTTAAAGTCTAATTTCGTCAAAATCGCGCGGCGCGCGGCTGCTGCAGCTGCTGGTGGCCGACGGCGAGGAGGTGGACGGCGGCGCGCGCCGCGCCTCATTTATTTGAAAATCGAACTTATTCGAAAATCGAGCTGGCCACGCCACGGCAAGCATAACGAAAAAAAATCAATACTTAAAACAAAAGCCGCGAGTATTTCAATACGGTGCAATCAGTATCAGACAAAACTGCAAAAGAAGATAGAATAAAACATTAAGAAAATGTCGAGTGACGAAATAGTATTCTAATATTTAAAATACTTTTTCTAGTAGCCCTGGTTTTTATTGTCTCGCAAAAGGTGAGAAAAGTAGAGTATACTCCTCAGGGATAAAACTGATTTTGCCTTGGGCGCGCTTAAATCCTTCACTGCTCTCATGACTCCATTTTAATTCCCTCACTTCGCTCGGGAATCAACTCAAAACCCCCTCGCTACGCTCGGGAGTTAAATCTGGAGTCCTTCGTTACGCTCAGGATTCAATATCGCGCCCGTGACATAATACAGTGCTTTATCCCCTTGGTGTACAATCTACTATTACCATATAGGAACAGATGCGAGTAACTATGTATTGTCAAAAATATTGTTGTATTTTTACCATACAGATATATGGGGTACTAGACAGCCTCCGTGGCGTAGCGGTAGTGAACGCGGCCGCTACGCAGGAGGCGCTCGATCGATCCTCGCTCAGTGCAAATATTTGTATGCATGAATATGGGTAATTGCATTGGTCTGGTCGTGCCTCGGAGAGCACGTTAAACGAACGATACTATGGAGAAACAGATGCTAGGAAGTCCTCTTAAGCCGTCGCTCCCGGTAGCCATACGAACATCTATGGCAGTCGTTACAGGTAGTTGGAGCGCTAAAAAGTCTAATAACTGGTCTGACTGCAAAGCTTTGATATCGCCTTCGGGTCATATGGCAGTCACTTCACAGAAAATATCGAAGATTAGCCAAAATCTGCAGTTAAAGGTGCAGCAACCACCTCCAGCGTGGTGGTAAGCCTAGGGGTGGCAGATGGGAATAAAGGGAATTTTGTGTTATCCTGTTATCTACACTACATAAATCTTAACATTTCAATTCTTTGTATGTGACATTAAAATAGTTATTTAGTACCTACTTTAGGGACTTCGGAGCTTAGATTCCAAGCTGAAAAGCTTCGGATGCGAATGGGATTAAAGCCTGGATGAAGAAAGTAAGATAACTATTGTCAAAACAATATTGTATTTTTAATTTTTACCTCTGGTGCAACATAGTAAGGTGTATAACATGGCGTCTGTAACGTATCAGCAGGGCTCAAGGTTTCCTTAGCAAATCCGAAGTCTGTCAGCTTAAGTACCGCGTTCGGTTCCATACTGGTGTAAAGTAAGTTTTCCGGTTTGATATCTCGATGGGCGATGTTTGAATCGTGCAGGTGACGAACGGCTACGCATATTGAGTGCATTATCTGTGGAAAAAACAATAGAATATAAATAAATTACAGTGGAAATAAAATCTGTGTTAAACGCCATCTAGCGAAGTCTAGTTGAACTTTTACGGAACTATTGGAGCCTATTGCCGTAAAGGCACTTTGTGAAGGGCTGTATGTTTAATATTGGATAGAGAACAACCCTATCCCTTAGCGACCTTCTGCGACACCCACGGGAAGAGATGTGGCCCTAATCTACTAGTAGGGATGCAGGCGTCACCGTGCCTTCAATATTGTCAAAACGTGCTAAATTATCTTTAATTTGCAATAAAACAGTATAGTAACAGTATAAAGTCGCCTTTATCTGTCTCTCCCTATGTATGCTTATATCTCTAAAAATATGCTACGTATTTTGAAGTGGTTTACTTTATTAGATAGAGCAATTCAAGACGAAGAGTTATATGTATAATACACGCTTAATATAGTAAAGGGTGCAGCGGGAACGGGATCGGACGACACGCGGGCGGAAAAAAATTGACGGTACCTGCTCTATTTTTACAAGTATTTCCATGCGGTTTTCCTTGTTAGTTATAACGAATAAATTAGTGCCAATCATAAAATTTATTAGCGCATAAAACAATAGTTGCCTTATTAAATGCTGTATAGATGCAAATTGAATTTTAAGTGGTACTTGTAACACTTAAAGGTACTAACAAATCTTTGTTTTCAAATGTAGTTTATTTTAATTGGGATACGACTTGCAAATCTACGAAAACGCAATAGACTTTTTGACTTTGTGCCAAGTTTTTTTTTATAGTGCCAGTCACCAAAATGGCTTATATTTCCGCTACTATTGCTACTGTTAGGGGGGACACAGTTCACCGGGCGGGTGGTCAACCCTTTTATATGGGTCTAACCTAACCTGCCACAGCTCTAGCCCGTATAAAAGCCTATACTCTTACATGGGTGTGTGCCGGGGCAGATGCTAAAGCGACACAAGCAATACCACTGTCCGCGCCCTAGGTACGCGTGGTGTGGTGGGAAGCATGCGTCGAGTGCGAGTGAGATACCATCTTGAGCCTTGGTGATAGACTGACCAAATCCGACGTCGATACTACCCCCGTCTCGCCGCGCACATACCCCAAGCGCCGCTGACCGAGTGCCCTAGCGAGGCGGGTCCTAGTGGCGGCTCTGGGGGTGGGAGTCCTCACACTCGCCACGTTGCTCACAGCGATGGTACGATGCGCGAACGCTTGGGGTGCGGCCGCCTCCTTCAAGTAATGCTCGAGAAGGAGGCGGCCGGTCGCGTCCGGGCTCGGGAAGGCGAACCGGATGTCGGAAGTCGCAGAACGACCTCCGTCCTCCATGAGCTGATCCGCCTGTCACCCTAGCAGAAGCAGGCCGCGGCGTATCTCTCGCACCCCGGCAGACCCAGAACCATCTCTTTCGAGACGGCCCATTTCGGGTTGTGGGGACCACAGGGCCCCCATCTAGCCCCGGGTACGGGGACCGCCGCGGCCTGCTTCTGCTAGGGTGACAGGCGGCTTCGCCGATCACCCCCAGGCACCCACGTAGCCTGGTTGTTTGCACAAAACGTGGCTGCACCGGCGAAGGTGACTCTCTTGCATTTTATCTGCGATGGCACTGCGCTCACCAATTTGAAGGGATTTTATGAATAGTATGCGGATTTTAAGGGATCCTTACCTCTGCAGCCTGTCTTTCTGTGAAAGCACCATCCCTGTTGTCTTGTATCCTCTGGAACAGCTCCCCTCCATCCATGCACTCCATCACCACTAGCAGACATCCTCGACCGCCGTACGAGTTCTCATAAACATCTATGACCTGGAAAGTAGAAGAAATATTGCTTCAATAAATAAATAAATATTCCACGACTCATTGGCGATATCGAAGTATTGCAGTTAGATATACCCGGAACAATGAGACAGAGACTGTATGAACCTGTGTAACCCAATGCTCCCAATTCTGTTGTAAGTTACATCTCTAAACTTAAATTTCTCTAAATAAATCTAATGGCATCTCTTTCTGTAATGATCAGATAAAAAAAGGACAGATGATTTTATTTAAGTTAAGACCTGTCAAATTAAGACAGTGCCTTGTTGGTGAGTAGTAAGTTAAGTCGCACGTTAGTAGATGTCAACTAAAATTGAAGTGTACCGTCAAGGCGCCGACTTAATTTGACTGGTGTTCACTAAAATGAATCATCTGTCCTTTTCTGTCTGATAATGAAAGAAACAGATGCATTTAGAAATTTTAGAGAATTTAAAGTTTAGAGATGTAACAACAGAATTAGCAGCAATGACACAATAAATTTATTTTATTTTATTACTAGCTTTTGCCCGCGACTTCGTCCGCGTTAAGTATGAAATAGAAAGGTATAGGACACACTGCTCCTGTTTCCGCGACCCAGTTAAAGTTCCTTATAGTATCTGTGAGCCTAGTACTTCGTGCAAATGTACCAGGGTCACAGAAATACTGATCTCGCGACCGCGACCCACAGGAACCTATACCCGGGATAAAATAAAGGTCGAACGGGAGAAAAGTATCCTATGTCCGCCTCCTGGTTCTAAGCTACATCCTAACCAAATTTCAGCCAAATCGGTACCAGCCGTTCTGGAGTTATAATAGTGTTACTAACATTACTTTCTTTTGTATATGTAGATTTACTAGCTGACCCGGCGAACTTCGTACCGCCAATTTTTTTCCGCCCGCGTGGTGTCCGATCCCGTTCCCGCTGCACCCTCTACTATATTAAGCATGTATTATACACACTTATAAACCTTCTTCTTCAATTACTCTATCTATTAAAATAAACTGCAACAAAATCTGTAGCGTAGTTCCATGGAACTACTGAGAAAAAAAATTCTCACTAGTTCCATGGAACTAATTGTTGGTGGAGCTAATGAGAATGATCCGTAGTTTTGACTTTAATGATCTCTGTAATCACACCGGCGTGATCCAATTTCATCACTGTATCACAATTTCATCACCGTATCAACATGATATCACTCGCTACAAATGATACTAATCACTGATAAGCGATTCGATTGACTTCTTATCATTACACGCCTTCGTTTACGGTACCGGCGTGAATGTTACGTTCTAATGTTGTACAGTCAATAAGAAAAGTTGCTTAACACATTAGAAATACAGATTTCTAACTTTTCGAATGCTCATCCAACTGAGCTGCTGAGCCACACCGAAATCAAATTCAAATTCAAATCATTTTATTGTGAAAATGGGTACATAGTGGTGCTGTGATAAAATGAGGTTTCTCCATTCTCCGCCTCAAGGCATACAATAGAATCTGTTAAAAAATATGCAATATAATAATTAAACAATTATGTGGGCTACTATAAATCATACCAATAATTGATTGAGTTAAAAAAATATGTCAGTATGAGTAAATGTCAAAAAAATAAAAGTCATCTATATAATAAAATCATAAGGAGTCATACATGCCATTATCAATATCTTTTCTCTATATCTGTCTCTAAGGCGACGTTGGCCTCATCTACCAACACTCTTAACGAACTGTTGGAACCAATGAATGATTTATCAACGATTTTAAACATTGATTTTTGATGACTCCGCCGATCCTTCCGACTTCCGAATTCCTCCGACTCCGATTTTGATGCGGTTTCTTTTAATAGATAGAGTAATTCAAGAGGAAGGCTTATGTGTATAATACATGTTTAATATAGTAGTGGGTGCAGCGGGAACGGAATCTGACGCCACGCGGGTGGACATAAATTGGCGAAACGAAGTTCGCTGGGTCAGCTAGTCTTTATATTAAAACAATGGCTAGAATTTCCCCTAACTAACCTAAATTTCAGCTAAGGGTAATCGCTTGTGCTAGGATAGGAATCTGTTCACATCTGTAATTTTAACGCCTAGGAATCGAACAGCCGTCCCCTTAACTACTGAGCTACCATTTTTTTCTCGTGCGGGAGTCCTAACGGATACCTCCCCGACTACAACCGCACACCGACTGAGGGTCGTGGTGCTAGGCCGGAGGTGAGGTTGTCTTCGACATATCCTTCGCACCCCGGCTGACCCAGGGCCATCAGTTACGGACTGGTCTCCCACGGGAGGGGGGACAACAGTGTCCCCCACTCGCCCCCGGAATGACTACTGAGCTACCAAACTTTGTGGCGAAAATCGTTCTTGTTCATTAATTTCCGTGCGCGACTGTATATATCGGCGCCGGCGCATGAATAAGACAGGAAGGGCATAATTATTATAATCGTCGTTTACTGTATTATTGTTAATTTTATTATCTAACTATGAATAAGCACAAAGTATAGTAGTAAAGTAGAGTAGAGTATTGAAGAATTTTTATTGTGGTAATCTATGAATGACATTTTGCATGGGAATAATTTATATGATAATTTTAACTATGTATCTTTCTTAGGAAAACAAAAGAAAACCTATCAAATAATTTAATTTTCGAAAAACATCGGAAAAAATGAAATGCTCAAGTGAGACTTTAACTCACGACCTTTCCCTTACAGGGGGAATGCTCTTCCATCTGAGCTATTGAGCCACACGTGAATCACTTCAAATTTTCATTCTCTTTATATCCGCCTTTTAAGTTAGCATATTTTTGGTACCGTCATCTAATAATGAACATAGAAATAATTTCATACCCTTTTTCCTAGCTGTACCATTGATTAGTACCTTTTTTTTTCGTGCGGAAATCGCCTCGGATACCCCCCCCCTGCCGGAGCCGGAAGGGGAGGTTATGTCGGACTCGAACCGACTAAAACCGCACGCCGACTGTGGGTCTTGGTGCTAGGCCGGAGGTGAGGTTGTCATAGACATATCCCTCGCACCCCGGCTGACCCAGGGCCATTCCTTACGGTCTGGCCCTCCTCAGGAGGGGGAATAACGGTGTCCCCAACTCGCCCCCGGAATGAGGCCATTGATTAGTACCAGAAATGGTCCATCTTCTTCATCCTAGCGTTAATCCCAGTCGCAACCGAAGCTTCCACCTTGGACTCTGGGGTCCAGTTTACCAGTCTAACTGCGGATTTGGCTACATCACGATATTTTCCGTGAAGCGACTGCCATCTGACCTCCACAACCCAAGGTGATATCGAAGCATTGCAGTTAAACCAGTTGTTGGACTTTTGGGAGCTCCCAGTACCCGTAACGACTGTCATAGATTTTCGTATGGCAACCGGGACCGACGGATTAACGTGCTCGCCGAGGCACGAACAGACCAATACCCATATTCATGCATATAAATATTTGCACTAAGCGGGGATCGAACCCGCGCTTCCTGCGTAGCGGCCGCGTTCACTACCGCTACACCACGGAGGCTGTCATTAATGGTACTACTAGGAATTTTTGTCCCACTAGTACCATTAATGGTACCTACTACTGGGAATGGTAAGTTGTATATTAGATGTACCTATCTTCACATGATGCCAATGATACGGGGCCCTACGGGGTCAAGGATGAAGAAAACGATTGGTACGAGATCTACAACTTTAATCCGTAGGTCCTGCTATACAATAATAAAAATACTCTAATTTAAGGTCGAGTGTCGGTTCGGGTACGCGTACACGTCACTATAAACGGTTGGCTGAGTAAACAGGTCAAAGGTCACAATATTCTCACTAGGGACTTTGAGTGGAAAGAAGTCGTTCCTGTGGAGGATCGTGAGCGCATCATCAAGGAGAACCACGCGGAACCTACGTCGGGTCATCTTGGTACATTCAAAACTTATCACAAGGTTCGCCTTCGTTTCTTTTGGCCAGGAATGTACAGGGATGTCGCTAGGTACATAACATCCTGCGAGACTTGCCTAGCATATAAAGCCTCCACGCATTGTACCTTAGGCACACACGGCAAGCCAAAGGAATGCAATAGACCGTTCCAGATGCTATCAGTTGACTTGGTTGGCCCTTTACCCGTTTCAAGGAAACAGAACGCCTATATACTGGTCGTATGTTGCTGTTTCTCAAAGTATTGCCTGATATTTCCACTGCGCCGTGCTACAGCGGCCAACGTCGTAAGAAATTTAGAGGAGGGAGTATTTATGGTCCATGGGATTCCAGAAATCATACTGCAGGATAACGGTGTCCAATTCGTAAGTAAAGAATTGGACACACTTTACAAAAAGTACAAGATTCCGAAGGTACAGTTCACGCCAAAATACACCCCTCAAGTCAACTTGGTAGAACGTTATAATCGCACTATCGTCACTGCAATCGCCACCTTCGTCGAGGATGATCACCGGACGTGGGACGTGCACCTGCCTCAGGTACAGTTTGCCATCAACAGCGCGGTTAATGAGGTAACGCGATTCTCCCCCGCCTTCTTAGTATATGGCAGGGAATTGGTCCCTTGTGGATCATACTACTCATCAGCCACTGATTCCAGTGACCTAGTCTTTCCCCCACGGGACGAGTACGCGGAGAACAAAGGCGCGCTGGCAGCTGTGTTCGATAAGGTACAGGCAGCTCTCCATCAAAGCCACGCCAAGAGCTCCCAACGTTACAATCTTCGCAGGAAGCCGGCTACATTTGAGGTCGGGGACATAGTTTGGAAGCGCACGCAATTCCAAAGTGACAAGGATGCGCGGTTTACAAAGAAATTGGCCCCGAAATATCAAAAGTGCAAGATTATAGCAAAGCGTTCCCCATTAGTCTTTACATTAGAAGACACGGCGGGAAACAATATTGGCAACTGGCATATAAAAGACTTCAAAATGACGAGCTGACAGCGTCATATTTTGTAATTTTTATTTTTATTGTAGGGTAACTACGTTGTACTATGTTTAGTCTCGTTGTTCCAACCATCCGGCTTTCCCCATTGTTCGTTGCCAAGTACCGTAGTTTATATCCGATGCCTTAGGTTAGCTAGGAGCTACGTGGAAAGGTATACCTAGGTGAACGTTCAGTGGTTGGAGGGAAGCACAACTACGTTTTTTTTATTGTTTTTGTTTCTACTATCTGCAGTAGTAAGATATGTAAAAAGACATGTGGTAGAGTTAGTGCAAAACTCGAGCTGGGTTGTAGACCACCGTCATTCCTGTTGCAGTCGTTATGCGGTCTGTAGGAATTGATGATCCAGATTAACTACGCACTTAGGGTAAGCCCGTAAGCACCGATCATCTCGTGCATATATTGGTTTATGTAGTTTATATATTAAATAATCTTGTTAATTTAGCTGATTTCAGTGCATAAGTAATCATTTTGACACCGTTTTAGTGGTCTCGTACTTAGCATTGTCAACCTAGGCTTGAGGTAACCGCTGGGTTAAAAATAAGCCTTCACTGTGTATAAAAGCTTCCTTAGTGTGAAGTCTTTTTTTATCTGAGGGAGACTTATGTTCTCCCTGGGTTCTATAGCACGTCAGAGCGGTTAGTGACTCTGTTGCCGGTAGGTTAGCTTCAAGTGGTTTGCAATGTACCGTCGAGGAAAGCTGGCGCCAAACTTAACACCTCAATCGCAAGTGGTACGTCCCATCAGGTTGGATAGGGCCGGACAAGGTATGTGTGGTTCGTCTTCCTACCTCCGCGGGAGGAAGACTTGGTGTGATAGGTGTATGTTAGGTGGTGTGTCTGTGTTTCTGTATGGTTGTATGAAAGGGTTTTGCTTGCATTGAAGCCAATGACCTCGTTCCAGAGGGTTTGTTTCAGGCGGATTTTCACTGTTCCCCCAGTAAAAATCCTTCTCCCAGTTCGTCGGGTATTGTTACGTGAACACTGGTTCCGGTAATAAAAAATGAAAACATTTGAACATAGCAGTAATAAACGGTAAATACCGGTAGCTCGCGATTGCGGCGCGTACCCCCATCACTGGGTGGTGAACGCGGTCATTACCTTTTAAGGTAATGCATCGTGCTAACGCGCATATAAAATGAGTCACACGCGTTGATAACCAATCAGCGCATTCCGTCAAACGGAGAATCGATCGAGCACAACACTAATCGACAACAAGAAAAAAAACACGCCCCGCGCTCGCGCCGAGGCAGACGGCAGACCTCATTCTATCGCGAGACTTCACGGCGGTACGTGATAATCTGAACGTGAACTTAAAACCTAGATAACACATAGTCTAGATTCTGCCAGTTACTAGTGTACTATTGTACTACAGTGTAGTCTACTAGCCTAACATAAAGGCTAGTTAATATAATAGCAGTTCCCAACATAAGGGGTAAGTCTAGTGTCCTTGATAAACAGTGCGCGAGTATTAAACGATAGTCACGTAAATAATAAAGTAAAATAACATCTTCATTCGCGTGTAACATTCCTGCTTAGCCCCTAGGAGCTAAGCGTGATGATAGCTCATTTTTAGTACCTGCCTACCTGCGGTCGGGAGTTCGGTAGTTACCTAGCTGTAGTTCATCCTTCGTGTAAATGTAATTAAATTAAATTTAAAGTAAACTGTGATTAACATCGTAATCGTTAAAATGTTGTAAGAAGGTTATTGTATGAAGTGTGTCCATAATATATGTCGCGAGTATACATGTCGACAGACAGCCGAATATAGTAATTGCTTAAGAACTATTCAATTAGTTGTAATGTTTGATTGTTCATATTCTAAGAGAAAAATCAACACGGTGATATCTCGCCATAATTTTCTATGGATACCCACATTTTTAAAATATGTAAATTGTCGAATTTTAATCTCGTTTTAAATCCACGGTTCAGCATATATAGGTATTATAGTTTAATTATTACTGAACCATTTATTTATGGTTGATTGAACCGTGGTTAACGGGGTTACAGACGTACTTACGATTATTAATTCCGGAACAATCCAGTTTTATTTCTTTGTTTATTGTGTAATTTGTGTTATGTGTACCTACCATTGTACAGCGCCGCCGACCTTAGGGCCCATGTAGAAAATTATACGTTGGGGCCCGGCGCTGTGCATTGGGTTCACGCACCAGTGCCTAATTGTGTGGTTGTCTCCCCAGAACTTGGTACCGGCTGGAATACCGGTGTCCAACTGTATACCGGCTGGAATAGCAGCACCGCACCGTACCGGCCCGCCTCCGAACCAGCTGAGGTTGCCTGCCCGCTCCGTACCGTCTGGAAGACGGCCTTGGCGACGACCCCGCGGATCGAACTTGCAGCTGCGAAGCCTGGTGACCTTGAGGGGAAGACAACGTCACACTCGCACGGGGCCAGCCCGGAACCCCAAGTTGAGTACATTACTGTACCTGCCTACCTGCGGTCGGGAGTTCGGTAGTTACCTAGCTGTAGTTCATCCTTCGTGTAAATGTAATTAAATTAAATTTAAAGTAAACTGTGATTAACATCGTAATCGTTAAAATGTTGTAAGAAAGTTATTGTATGAAGTGTGTCCATAATATATGTCGCGAGTATACATGTCGACAGACAGCCGAATATAGTAATTGCTTAAGAACTATTCAATTAGTTGTAATGTATGATTGTTCATATTCTAAGAGAAAAATCAACACGGTGATATCTCGCCATAATTTTCTATGGATACCCACATTTTGAAAATATGTAAATTGTCGAATTTTAATCTCGTTTTAAATCCACGGTTCAGCTTATATATGTATTATAGTTTAATTATTACTGAACCATTTAATTATGGTTGATTGAACCGTGGTTAACGGGGTTACAGACGTACTTACGATTATTAATTCCGGAACAATCCAGTTTTATTTCTTTGTTTATTGTGTAATTTGTGTTATGTGTACCTACCATTGTACAGCGCCGCCGACCTTAGGGCCCATGTAGTAAATTATACGTTGGGGCCCGGCGCTGTGCATTGGATTCACGCACCAGTGCCTAATCGTGTGGTTGTCTCCCCAGAACTTGGTACCGGCTGGAATACCGGTGTCCACTGCATACCGGCTGTAATAGCAGCACCGCACCGTACCGGCCCGCCTCCGAACCAGCTGAGGTTGCCTGCCCGCTCCGTACCGTCTGGAAGACGGCCTTGGCGACGACCCCGCGGATCGAACTTGCAGCTGCGAAGCCTGGTGACCTTGAGGGGAAGACAACGTCACACTCGCACGGGGCCAGCCCGGAACCCCAAGTTGAGTACATTACTCAGCCAACCGTTTATAGTGACGTGTACGCGTACCCGAACCGACACTCGACCTTAAATTAGAGTATTTTTATTATTGTATAGCAGGACCTACGGATTAAAGTTGTATATCTCGTACCAATCGTTTTCTTCATCCTTGACCCCGTAGGGCCCCGTATCATTGGCTTCCCGGCCCCTGGGAGAGTAGAGTCACCTTCTCTACTCTTCACTTGGGCAAGTCCTGTCTGGCGCGTCCACGTCGCGGGGGTGGGCATCTTACACTTCAGTAGGCCGGAGTGTGTAGGTGGCGAAGTTCAGCAGGGACCCAGTACTGCGGGGTATAATGCAGAACCCGTGCCCAGGGTTACGGGTGAAGACCTCAACGGTGGTGAATGCGGAGACAATAGCTGTCGGTACGGACTAACCAGCGGAGGAGGCAAGCCACAGAGGCGTAGAATCTGGATCCTGATGGAGGGCAGCGGTAACCATCAGTACCGAAGTGAAGCGAAAGAACCATATGTCCTGAACCGGTTCACTTTCGGATTACTATAGCCACTGAGGTTATAGTACCGCGATGTAGAAAGTAACGGGAACCTACTACATTATTTATCCCATGAGAGTTGCAATGATGAGTATGCGTAAAGACAGAGTAAGACCGCCTGACAACCCGCGTAGCGACCGGCGCCCTGAGTTTTCCGGGGCTAAGGGTGTGAAGTGGGATACCGGCCATCAGGATGCAGGCAACCAGGCATCTTATGGAAATAATGCTACTGGAAGAAGAAGGAATAATGTTAATTTAAGAAATGATCTTCGCATAGGTACATGGAACGTTCGAGGGCTTCTTAAAGATGGAAAGCTTCATATTCTGGAACAAGAACTTGAGCGATGCAAGCTCACTATCGCGGGAATCAGCGAGACACATTGGAAAGATAGCGGCCACTTTGACTCAGAGAACCACACTATCTATTTCTCCGGCAACGATAGGAGTAGTTTTACAGGTGTGGCTATTGCGGTCCCTAAATTGTGGAAAAACTCAGTGCTTGGATACCACCCTATTAATGATAGAATTATTTCCATTAAACTTAGCGCATCACCGACCCCACTCAACATTATCCAAGTCTATGCTCCTACAAGTTCCGCCAAGGATGAAGAAATAGAAGATTTCTATTGCCAACTTGAGTCTACTATAGCTGAGATTCCTAAAAGAGAGCTACTGCTCATCATTGGGGACTTTAACGCTAAGGTAGGAAACACCACAATGGATAAGGGCATAAGACATATAGTTGGGAACTATGGCCTTGGCGTTCGTAACCCAAGGGGTGAGCGACTCATAGAGTTTGCTGCCGACAACAACATGGCCATAACAAACACGATGTTCAAACACCATCCTAGACGCCTATATACCTGGATCACCCCTGATGGCAAGCACCGCAATCAGATAGATTACATATTGGTGAGAACCAGATGGAGAAGCTCAGTAGCCAATACACATACCTTACCTGGTGCCGATTGTCATTCCGACCATCAACTGCTCATTGGAAACCTGCGATTGAAATTGCAAAGAGCAAGAACAATTAATACGGCTAGAAGAGTGGAGGTGAAGGATCCAAAGAGACTGGCCACCTCATTACAGAACAGACATGCCGCATGGAGAGCAGGTATCGGAAACAACGACTCTAACTTCTTGTGGACCTCGGCAAAAACATATATTGCGGAGGCGATTGCAGAATCACAACCGAAAACTGTCTTACCAAAACGACAGCATTGGATGACGGAAGACACATGGCGTTTAGTTGAAGAACGCCGACAACTTAAAGCCAGTGGTGCTAGCATTACGGAGCTAAATGCCAAGTCAGCTATCATACAAGCTGCTTGCCGACGTGACCGCAATAATCATCTGGGTAGGATATGTGTTGAACTGGAACAGCACTCCGATAAGTATCAAACCAAAGATCTGCATGATAAGGTACGATACATAACACGCCAATTTAAATCTAAGGCGTGGGCTATTGAGGACTCCGCTGGGACAACGGTTACGGAGATAAAGGATATCGTGAATGTGTGGAAGGAATATTGCCAGTCACTATTTTCCAGCAATTTGACACCAAGTTTCACATGTTCTCCCCACCACATACGTGACCGTGAACCCGACATCATGCGGGCTGAAGTACGAGCAGCAATTAAACATCTCAAATGCAATAAAGCCATAGGATGTGATGGAATCCCAATCGAACCCTTCAAGGCGATGGGAGAATCTGGAGTTGATGTCTTATATACCATCTGCGATAAAATATGGAACACGGGAATATGGCCTGATGACTGGTCGAGATCCATTTTTATCCCACTACACAAAAAAGGATCCACCAAGAAATGCAACAACTATCGACTCATATCCTTGATATCTCATGCAAGTAAGGTGATGCTCCACATAATTAATACAAGGCTGTTGGCCTTCCTTTCAGGGCAGATCGCACCCGAGCAAGCCGGATTTGTTAGGGGAAGAGGCACTCGCGAGCAAATTCTTATATTGCGCCAGATTATCGAAAAGGCCAGAGAATTCAATACGACCGTTTACATCTGCTTTGTGGACTTTCGCAAGGCATTTGACACAGTCATGTGGACACACCTCTGGAAGATACTTGCGGAAATGGGTGTACCGCCCCATTTAATAGTACTGCTGAGGAGGCTGTATGAAGACGGTACTGCAGCGGTGCGAGTGGATGATACCCTTTCAAGCGAATTTAAGACTGAGACCGGAGTGCGACAGGGATGCATCTTATCGCCATTGCTCTTCAACATCTACACAGAGTACATTATGCGCATTGTCTTGGAGGATTGGGACAAAGGAATATCTGTTGGGGGACGCATGATAAATAACCTCAGATACGCTGATGATACTACACTTCTCGCACAAACTAGAGAAGACATGGAAAAATTTCTAACTCGTCTAGAAAGTACCAGTCTTCAATTCGGACTTGCTATCAACCGAGACAAGACGAAGATGATGATAGTAGACCGGGCCGAACAAATTGGAACCAACGTACACAATATAGCCAACTGTGAAGTGGTACAGAACTATATTTACCTCGGTTCTACTATATCAAGTGCTGGAGGCTGTGGGGACGAGATCGGACGACGGTGTGCCATCACCAGGTCTGCAGTGGAACGACTGGGAAAGATTTGGGGGGACAGGAGGATTACCAAGAAGACTAAAGTCAGATTGATGAAATGCCTTGTGTTTCCAATCTTTCTCTATGGAGCTGAAACTTGGTCTCTGAGACTGCAGGATCGCCGTAAAATCGATGCATTGGAGATGTGGTGCTGGAGGCGCCTTCTAAAGATCCCGTGGACGGCATTTCGCACCAATGTATCAATCCTCAAAGAGCTTCACGTTAAAGACAGACTATCGTCAACTGTGCAACTACGAATACTGAAGTTCTTTGGTCACGTCTCAAGAAATGAGAACTCGATGGAGAGACTGGTGGTTCAGGGCCAGGTGGAAGGCAAAAGAGCACGCGGTCGATCACCAACCCGCTGGATAGATGCCATCAAAAAGGCTACTGAATCCACCATGACCCAGTGCACTCGCGACGCCTCTAACCGTCAGAAATGGAAGCACATCGCCAGAAGAGCTACCCTCGGAAAAGACATCGACCCAACGAACACCCCACCATGTATCTCGTCAGCGCAACCACGACCACTCTGACAAGAGTGTCCGACTGAGAAGAATCTTCACATCTCATTACTGTACCGATTTTGGTAATTACGTCATCGGATTCGTCTGAATACTGCGCACGAGTTGCACGCGAACACACATTAGTTCTACTAGCAATGTGTACGTATTATTTATGTTTATAGGATGCTTTTAACATTGGGCTGGGTTATGCTTTAACCAAAGCAAAGAGGATAAAAAATAAATATTCCAGAACATTCTACACAACGCTATCTTGACCCATGGTAAGATTAACTAGATTGTGTTATGGAATGTAGAATACGAATAAAAAAAACATAGATACTTTTTTTTTATATACATACATATTATCATATTATACACAGAAACACCCAGACCAATGCAAATAGCCATATTCAGGCATACAAATATTTGCACTGAGCGGTGATCGAACCCGCGTCTCCTGCGTAGCAGTCGCGTTCACTACCACCACGCCACAGAGGCTGTCATCACCTTTACACTATTACAGACACTAATATTGTTACATTATTGGTCCTCAGCTTGACGGCCTCATCTGATGCTTTTCCACGCCCTGTTTAAAGGACCCGGGAACAGTCCCTCCCGGGACGGAGAAGGACACACGTGTGCTGGTGAAGGATCCGAAGATTTATGGTGCGAAACCCTTAAAGACGGGTATAAAGAGAAGGAAGATTTGAAATGATTCAGGTGTGGCTCAATAGCTCAGTTGGGAGAGCATTCTCCCTGTAAGGGAAAGATCGTGAGTTCAAGTCTCACTTGAGCATTTTATTTTTTCCGATGTTTTCGAACTTAAAAGTTAGCATAATATGCTATAAAAAATTCATTCAAAAAAAAAATATGGTGCGTCAAAGTAAATGGGACTTGTACACCATGATCAACAACAATAGTGACCCACAAAAACCCAGAGTAATTGGTGGAGCGCTTATGTACTTTCTTAATTATTTCCCACATAATTTAATTGTATTTCAATTTTTGTAATTTAAAGAAACCGCTTCTGTGAACGAATAATGTTTGAGTATTGGCGCTCATTTGTTGACCACTTAGTGTTGAAGAAGGCCAATAGATGGCGCTGTGCACGGATTTTTCGAACTGTACTTGAGACTGAAGTTGCTACGAGCGACACTCTCAAGCTTCACGGCGGATCATCTCCCCGCCCGCATTTTTACTTGTCTCTGACCCGCTGCCGCTCCGAACGGAAGTTGAGTACTTCAACTCCTCGTTTCTTTTTCTGTGTAATTCTATAAGTTCCTTTGGCCACATTCTCAAGTCAGTATAAGTGAAGTGTATCGGAAGAAAACGAAAAACTCAAGAAAATCACCGGCCGGTCGAAACCTACCTACCCACCAGCACGTGCCAGGAACCACGCCTGTCTGCAGCTGAATCCTCACGAGGTGGAACTCAGGTCAGTGCCGGTTCTCTTGCGTTTTCATTCATAGAAGCGGTCACCATGTGTATTTTCTTTCTATTACAACCAAACTTCAGGTCACAGGTTCTTATACGCTCTGTGTGCAAACACACCAGTGGTCGGACTATTTACACGTCCTACCATAATTTATGGTCCTTACGAGTCGGATAGGCCAGTAAATAACATATTCACGTAATTATTGGTGAATAATATTTCTTTCCTATTCATTTAATTAAAAGATTCACGTAATTTTGGTGAATTCTTTCCGCCATCTTAGTTTCATTACTTTCATTCGCTAACAGATTTACGTAAATTATTTGGTAAATTCTGCATTTAAAACGCTAAATCTACGTAATAATTGGTAGATATTTATAATAGTTGGTGATTTACGTATTAATTGGTAAATACTCATCATTCTATTCACATACGCGTAACTTTGTAGGTACCTATCTAGGTACGTAGGTAGTTACATTCCCGCTCCGCCGTGCTACTTGCGCAATTATATAATAAGCCGTAGTACAATTTTCAATAAAAAGTATATCTAAACTGTTTGTGTTAGATAATCTTCTTGTTATATTTCAATAGGTAGGTCCTACCTATCGTTAATTTGCAAACATGTCGTCAGATCTCGAAACGAAGCTTATTATGTTGAATCAAAAAAAGGAATTATTGTTTGCACGCATTACTCGTTGGTATAAATCGTCGAAATCCATTGTTTGTTTTGACATAACGACGCCATCTAATGAGGATTTTTTGGCTGAGACCGAGACCATCGATGATGTTCGCGATAAGTTCGAGTCGATTGTGGATCAAATAAATAGCTCAAATTTATCATTAGAATCCCCTGTGGAACCCGACTATTCTTGCCTTGACTCATTTGATGAATTGTATTCGAGAATAAAACGCATTAGAAATAAATTATCTACTCCCAAGGTCAAGGAGGTCGCCTCACACGGGTCGAGTAATTCGAACGCGTCTGTAGTGAAATTGGAAATGCTTGTTATTCCGAGTTTTGACGGACGCCCTGAAAACTGGAATACATTTTATCAGTCCTTTAAGGCCAATATTCATTCAAACAAACAATTGTCTGATTCGCAACGTGTGCAATACCTATTCTCAAAACTAACCAATGACGCATTAAAGTTCACTGCCGGTATTGTTCCGTCAAGTGAGACCTACAGTATAGTTTGGGACGCCTTGGTCAAGAAATACCAAGATAAACGTTCATTAGGTTCATATTATCTTAATAATATATTAGACTTAAAGAATTGTTCACCTAGTGTGAACTCACTTGATTCATTTATAGGTATATATTCCTCCTCTATCGCCGCGCTTAAAGAGTTAGGTATAAATGATTTAACGGACTTCATGTTTCTACAATGTGCTTTGAGGAAAATGGACACTCTAACCATCCAAGCCTTCGAACTTTCTGTTCGAGGTGTCGATATACCTACGACGCAACAGCTGATCGACTTTGTACAAGATCATGCTGAGATGATTGAACGGTCAAACCCGCGGTCTTCGTCATATGCGAAGTCGTCCACTGCTGGGACGCCACAGTCTAATGATAGGCGTGTACAGCGTAATTCTAAGTCGTTTGTTGTCAGTGAGCCGATTAATAATAAGTCGAATGCGCCCGCCGCAGTTAACGCGTCCTGTTGTTTATGTGGCGGCAGCGACCACCGACACCTATATGACTGCGCTCAGTTTAAAAATATGCAAAATGCAAAGGCTAGATATGAGTTTATTAAATCTAAGCGTGGTTGTGTGAATTGTCTAAGCACATTACATAATCTCCCGCAATGTAAAAGTACGTCAGTTTGTTTCTGTCAGAAAAAACATCATAAATTATTGCATTTTGATAATAATGTTAATAATTCGCACTCGCATGCGACGACTGTTGTCGCTTCCCCGCCGCCCCAGTGCGACCATGTTAGTCTCACTCCTGAGTCACCGCTCGCTTCAAGCACTGTGCATTCGTATGCCTCTAGCCATAAGTGTTGTGTCTACAACCGCATCCTTTTCTGCGCTAGCACTAAATGATTTAGTGCAAAAATTTTGGGAACTTGAGGAAGTTCATGTGAAGCGCCTATTGTCTCCAGAAGAAACCGAGTGCGAGAATATTTTCACATCTACTGTGACTCGCGATGACGTAGGTCGTTATACTGTTGCGCTGCCGTTCTGCAAGGATCCCTCTGAACTAGGGAACTCGCGCGGTGTCGCTCACCGCCGGTTTTTGTCGCTCGAGCGTAAACTTCGTCAATCACCAACCGTACGTGAAAATTACAATAAGGTTATTCAGGATTATTTAGATAACGGTTATCTTAGTCTCGTTGATGACTCTAATTTGTCTATGGATGGTTATTACATACCACATCACGCAGTAGTTCGACATGACAAACCGATGCCGCGTATTGTGTTAGACGCGAGCGCTAAAACCCACACTGGTCTTTCGCTCAATGATATTTTACATATTGGTCCCAATTTACAGGCAGACCTGTTTTTATTATTATTAAATTTTAGGCTATTTCCTATCGCAATGAACGCTGACATAAAACAACATTATTTACGTATTGGCGTACCTGTTGACCATCGTAAATACCTGCGCATCTTATTCAGGTTCAAGGAATCGGATGAAATTCAGACCTATGTGTTTAATCGACAGGCGTTTGGTCTGAAGTCAAGTCCGTATATAGCTATACGTACTGTGCGTCAGCTGGCTACTGACATGAGTCCGTACTTCCCTGACGCCGCGAAAGTGGCAGAGACCTGTCTGTATACTGACGATTTAGTTCATTCCGCACCTGATGAGGACACTGCTGTACACTTAGCTCGCAACTTGATAAAACTGTTCAAGGCTGGCGACTTTGACTTAGTGAAGTGGTCTAGCAATTCTTCTGTGCTGCTAGACTCACTTCCTGATACTCACCGCAAATCGCTTGAGTTTGATGTTGGCAGTCATGTCGCAAAGGTTTTAGGTCTCTCGTGGGAACCGTGTGGAGATAATTTTTATTTCACATCCACCTCGGTAGATGAGAAGTGCACTAAGAGAAATATACTCTCGATAGTTGCGCGACTATTTGACGTGCTCGGGTTGGTGGCACCTGTGATACTCTACGCCAAGTTGTTAATTAAGGAACTTTGGCTTAGTAAGAGTGATTGGGATGACCCTGCTCCAGAGCATATACGCTCACGCTTTTCCGCTCTCGTTCAAGAATTAAAATTGCTTGACACATTAAAAATTCCGCGATATATAGGTGTCGAAGTTGATTGCGAATTACGTCTTGTCGCATTTTGTGATGCCAGCCTGAATGGCATGGGATGTGTTATTTATGCACATTGTACCTACCCATCTAGCATTCAAACTCGCATTTTGTGTGCAAAATCAAAGGTCACTCCGACAAAGATTACTACGCTTGCTCGATTAGAGTTATGTGCTATTTTGCTTATGTCAAAGTTAATAAGAACTGTACGTGATTCGTATGCATTACGCATTCCCGTTACTGACATTTACGCCTTTTCTGATTCCACGATTGCCTTATCATGGGTTCACTCGTCACCACATCGGTGGTCGATTTTTGTTAGCAACCGGGTCGCTCAGTGTCAAGAAAACTTGAACGCTAAACATTTTTATCACGTCGCCGGAGCCATTAACCCGAGTGATTGTCTATCACGCGGCATGCTCCCCTCGCAACTTTTGACTCATGATTTGTGGTGGAACGGTCCAGCATGGATCCGCGGCCCCCCTGATGAATGGCCTATTAAGTCATTCTCTCCCGCCAACTGTTCTGTCTTACCTGAGCACAAGGCAAATGTGTTAAGTATGACAACAAAACACACAGAGTCGCCATTGTTATGTACATTAGCACAACGTGTTTCTTCTTGGCAGAAACTACTACGCATCATTACATACGTTTTAAAATTCGCACGATTTAAATCTAAGATCGAACCTCATTCTGTATCAGGATTGTCAATCGCTGAGACGGCATTGATTCTCGCCGTTCAATCAGTTCACTTTGCTGAAGATATAAAATTGATAAAGGCTGAGAAGTCACCCTCGAAGAAGCTGCTGAGTCTTGCAGTCTTCTTAGATGAAGAAGGCATTTTGCGCATAGGTGGCAGACTTTCTAAATCGATGCTTCCATTTGAAGCTAAACATCCTGTCCTTCTCCCTAAACGCGATCACGTTGTTGATCTAATAATTCAGCATTTTCACGTTGTCAATTGTCATACTGGACCTGGACTCCTCATGTCTATCATACGCCAACGCTTCTGGATATTAGACGCTAGAACTGTTATCAGATCTAAGTTACGAAAGTGTAACATTTGCTTTAAATGCAATCCAACGCACCCTACACCAATAATGGCTGAACTGCCCAATTATCGTGTATCAGAAGCCAAAGCCTTTTGTCATACTGGGGTTGATTACGCTGGTCCAATAAAGACCATACTTTCTCGTCGTAGAGGTCAGCATTCTCAAAAGGCATACATTATATTGTTTATCTGCATGGCCACACGTGGCCTTCATATCGAATTGACCAGTGATTTAACCACTGATTGGTACTTACAAACGCGCTGTAACCAAATTGTATCCTATCCCAACGCAATAACTTACAACGCTAAATAGAATCTTAAACTTTAATTTTTAACTCAAACTTTAAACATACTTTAGATAGAATATTGTTAGTCTAAGTTGTTATTTTAGCTATGTGTATTATTATGTTATACAAATTCACTATGGGCTCTAATCAGTCAGTGATCGCTTGTTTGTTTCGTAACATCTTGCGACGTTCCAAAGCCGGGTGCATGGTGGAGCGCTTATGTACTTTCTTAATTATTTCCCACATAATTTAATTGTATTTCAATTTTTGTAATTTAAAGAAACCGCTTCTGTGAACGAATAATGTTTGAGTATTGGCGCTCATTTGTTGACCACTTAGTGTTGAAGAAGGCCAATAGATGGCGCTGTGCACGGATTTTTCGAACTGTACTTGAGACTGAAGTTGCTACGAGCGACACTCTCAAGCTTCACGGCGGATCATCTCCCCGCCCGCATTTTTACTTGTCTCTGACCCGCTGCCGCTCCGAACGGAAGTTGAGTACTTCAACTCCTCGTTTCTTTTTCTGTGTAATTCTATAAGTTCCTTTGGCCACATTCTCAAGTCAGTATAAGTGAAGTGTATCGGAAGAAAACGAAAAACTCAAGAAAATCACCGGCCGGTCGAAACCTACCTACCCACCAGCACGTGCCAGGAACCACGCCTGTCTGCAGCTGAATCCTCACGAGGTGGAACTCAGGTCAGTGCCGGTTCTCTTGCGTTTTCATTCATAGAAGCGGTCACATGTGTATTTTCTTTCTATTACAACCAAACTTCAGGTCACAGGTTCTTATACGCTCTGTGTGCAAACACACCAGTGGTCGGACTATTTACACGTCCTACCAGTAATGAATGACACACTCGTAACTACTCGTAAGCCGCATAAAAAATGAAATCATATCTAATAATATTTACACTACAACATCCAATAAACACAAACTTGGTCTTAAAACATATGTTTTTGACCGATAACCGTTACACATTGTCATTATCGGTTACAAATACCGAAAAAATACCAATGAGTAATGTGTTACTTGTGTTAGTCATTGCAATTGTCACAATTGCAGAAGGTATACGATGAGTGTATGAGTTTCGATATTATTACAATATAATATGAAACAGGCTTTCATCCAATGACGTATTATTTTATAGATTCGTCATTCAGGAACATTGCGGCTGTCAAAAATGGCGCAAAGACTAAAGGCTTGATAAGGATAAAACAATATTGCTACTTACTAATAATACATCAATATTATTAATTAAAGACCAATCTAATTTAAAAAATGTGGGTGCTAGCACCTCTGCCTACCCCTTCGGGGAATACAGGCGTGGGTTTATGTTTTTTTTTAAATGTCTGTCACGTCTCTTATTGGTGGAAAAAGTGATGACCATTTGGTCATCATTTTTTTGTGGACATTTTACCTTTTATAGTTTATTATTATCATTGCTTTCATCCCCTATTTGTACCCCTTCAACCCGTTTTCTTGCGATAAAAGGCATCCTATTTGATTACGAAATATATAAAAGAACCTTTCATCTCCTATAATATTTGTACCCCTTCAAACCGTTTTTCGCGATAAAAGGTAGACTATATGATTAAGAAATATATGATACAAGCTTTCATCCCCTATGTGTACCCCTTCGACCCGTTTTTCGCGATAAAAAGTAGTCTATGTGATTATGAAATATATGAAACAAGCTTTCATCTCCTATTTGTACCCCTTCAGCCCGTTTTTTGCGATAAAAGGTAGCAAAAGGTGTCTTTTCTCAAGGTCTAATCTATCTCTGTACCAATTCTCATCAAGATTCATTCAGTCGTTTAGGCGTGAAAGCGTAACAGACGGACGGAATTACTTTCGCATTTATAATGAGAAATTAGTATTAATTTTGTTTCAAAATTGAAAAATGAGGAATCCATAGTATTTATTTTATTGCACGTATTTTCCGCCGGTGTGGCGCCACCTTAACTACTTCCGTGTATGACTGTTTTTTGTCGAACCGGTTTAGTTACGTTATAATCTCGATATATTTGGGAGATGGTAGTGTCCTAGACGAAGACATAACATAAACATAAATTCACGCCTGTATTCCCCGAAGGGGTAGGCAGAGGTGCTAGCACCCACATTTCGCCAGTTTATGTTTAGGTCCCATTGTAATAGGTGGCGAGCCTATTGCCATTAACCGGGCACTTATAAACCTGCGATAAATACGCACATAACTTCGAAAAGCATCGAAAAGTCATTGGTGTGTGCCATGGTAAACCTGGGATCGAACCCGAGACCTCGTCTCAGCAGTCCATTACCCATACCACTAGGCTACCGCAGATGAATCAAGAAGAAGACAAGACGAGACAAAAGAATAGCAGGGCAGTGGGAAGTGGCAAAATTTTATGCGTCTATGGGATAGGGTTGTTCTCCGTCCAACAGCTCATGATGTGCCTGCCCGCCCCCTATTCCGCGGGATCAAATATCATAGCTGGCGAAATCTTGATGTTTATCCACCTCTGCTCAGGCCTTTGGGGATTTATAGGTATGGATATATATGTATTATCATCATCCTTTCGTTATTCCCGATCGCATCCGAGGCTTTCACTTTGAAATAATCGATGTCGAAGAATTTAACTGTGACGCGGCTTTACTTCGATATTTTCCGTGAACTAATGGCCTGACCTACACAGTCTATTGGCGATATCGAAGTATTGCAGCTAAACCAAGTATTGTATTTCTAGGGCTTCAACTACCCGTAACGACTGCCATAGATGTTAGCCCCGGTTGCTAACATACTGGGTGTAGGGAGAACACCTAAGGGAACGCTCCCGAAACAGAAAACCCCTAATAATACTCCAGGTACATAGCACATTGGTACTACAAGGGGTTTTCGGGTTCGGGAGTGTTCCCCTTACACCCGGTATTATTTCATATTTCATAATCACAAAGGCTACCTTTAATCGCGAAAACGGGTTGAAGGGGTACAAATAGGGGATGAAAGCTTGTTTCATATATTTCGTGATCAAATAGGCTACCTACTATCGCGAAAAACGGGTTGAAGGGGTACAAATAGGGGAGGAAAGCTTGTTTCATATATTTTGTAATAACATCGAAAATCGAACACTCATCTGCGTGACGTTCGCCGATGCACGGCAATATCCCGTCTAAATAGACATATATTCATGCATATATGCATCCATACTAATATTTTAAATGCGAAAGTAACGCTGTCTGTCTGTATGTTACGCTTTCACGACTAAACCACTGAACCGATTTTGATTAAATTTGGTATAGGGGTAAATTAGACCATGAGAAAGGACATAGGCGATGTTTGGTCGCGATAACCGACATCCATGTGAGCGGAGCCGCGGGCAAAAGTAGTACATTATGAGACTGTTATTGTGAATCCTTCGTTTTACTGTAGGATATTTACATTCGACCTTATTTACAACGTGTACGATAACAATTCTTACAATTATCATTCATAATATTGCGCCATAATAATAATGTTTATGTGTACGCAAGTATTTACGCTACAATACGTGCTTTTTAACGTCATTGTGCAATTTAGCTCTCACATACAATAAGTACCTACTATAATATTTTTTTTAAAGGACACGTCAATTTGACTTCACCTCGCCTGATGGTAAGCTAAAAGCAAAGTCTTGGAAAGAGGGTCACCATCGTAAACATGTACCATGTTAACAGTGGTGGCACTCAGCTTGTCAGAAGCCTCTTCACGCCCGCTTAAAGGACCCGGGACTGTAGGAAGAAGGAAACACGTGAGCTGGCAGGGAGGTCCAGGTCTTAATGGTGCGGCATAGGAATGAGTGATATTAAAACAATTACCTGGACAATATGGATGCACCCCCGCGCCCGCCAATGCAGTTCCACCTCTCTCCGCGCCTTCGTGTTGTCGTGGAGGACTTTTAAGGCACGCTTGGCGCCCGTTTTCTTCTCTTTACATTCTAGAACCTGGAACAATGAAGAAGAAGAATTAGTTATTGCTGTTATTCTGATCACCAGGACCTAAGTATAACCCTGTCTGCCTTTTAAGCATTTAACTAATTTTGCTCTTTGTTCCACCAAATTGGTATACTGAATGTGCACCAAAATATATTCACTAAAATATTTCATAATGAGCACCTATTTAAGAATTGTTGTAAATTTGTAAAAATAGTAATACACCCAATTTTTAAAACAACTAACCTAACCTAACCCAACCTACATATTTGGTGCACGATCAGTATTTTTCGTGGAAGAGTAAAAGAATTATTGTTACAATAGAATATTTGCAGCGCACTAGAATAAAAAAATCTTGGTGATAATTTGGAATTTGTTTGGTGTAACACGATATGTTCGTCGAATAGTTTAATTATAGCAAAACAATTAAACGGGTTTAAGAATAGTATTTTAGAAATGCGTACATAGGTACGGTACACATCTTTAGATCTTTGGTGAACACTAAAATATTCCGTTAAAAAATAATGTACAGTCAACGCCATAAGTTGATTAACAGTAAAATATTTTACAAATCTTTTTTATATTGCATATATGGAATGCATCTGTCTATAGTAAATGTAGTGTTATGATTCCCAGAAGACAAACTTAATTTACATATTCAATGTTTTTTTTTCACAATTTTATATAAGGTTTAGGGGCCACAGTGTTCAATAAATTAGAATTTGTTAAGCTACTTTTGTAGTTGACTGTACATTATACTTTATAGAAAATTTAATGCATCTGAAATTCGGTATAAGAGATTCAGAACCTGAATTCAGAACACCCAAATTACGGGATCAAATTTCCATGCGGACGGAGCCGCGTGCGTTAATTAGTATTATACATATGGAAGGTCAAAATTGTAGCATTTTGGGTCCTCTAACACTCCCTTATAGGAATACGTCGAGTTACCAGTAACCATGTGAGTATAATTCGAGTAACATTTTGACACACAAATGGTGTGCGACTCATTCATCGAAGAATTATGTACAAAGTATGCTAGACTAAAGGTTAAATGACTAATCACTAGTATAAATCAAAGTCGCTTTCCGTGTCCTATGTCTATGTCCCTATGTATGCTTATATCTTCAAAACTACGCTACAGGTTTTGAAGCGGTTTCTTTTAATAGATAGAGTAATTCAAGAAGAAGCTTTATATGTATATTACATGCCTAATATAGTAGAGGGGGCAGCGGGAACAGGATCGGACGCCTCGCGGGCGGTAAAAAATTGGCGGTACGAAGTTCGCTAGTAAATAAGAAATAAGTATTGAAATAAATTTCTCTGGAAATGAATCGCTATATTTCTACGACGCCCAAACTGAGTCATCATTATCTTATTCCTGGTATCCGAGGTCTTTTTAAGAATGCAGGGTCCGCTTCCTCTTATATCCATATGTGTTTATTTAACATCAGATAGATACAGCCCAGTCTCAATGCATGGCTCGAGTTAACAATAGTGCCCGGAATACGGCAATAGGCTCACCCCCTATTACGTGGGGCCGAATACAATGATTGGTGAAATGTGGGTGTTAAGTCACTTCTGCCTAACCCTCCGGGGATAAAGGCGTGATTGTATGTATGTATGTATGTATATATCACGGGTGTTGCACGTGAAAAGTTAAATTTCCAAACATCGTTTCTTAATTCATGCTTACAACATAAAACATATTTCAAGTTTGTAGGTCCAGCGGTTTATTACTGCATTAATGAATCAATTCAGTCGAGAAAAGTAATATTATATTGACCTATACTTAAGATTATAAATAGATACTCGTACGAATCCGGAACCCTGGCAACTGGCAGCTATTGAATTTAAACCGAAAGCCATCCTGCTGAATCGATACTAGCCGCAAGGTCAGGCCACGTTTCCACAAGGAGAGCGCACGGCTACCCTTGAGACCCAAGGCTCCTAGGGGACAAGGTTGATCGCATATCGGTCAAGTTCATACTCGTACAAATTGTTTTAAGTCCTTGTCCTAATTATTAAGGAAAGTGTACCTACTGGGATTCATTTACCTGTCTATAATTGATCTTGTTTGTCTAGTAAAGGTAACATTTATCAGCATAATAACATCATATACTCACGACTACAAACCCTCGAAGGGGTAGGCAAAAGGAAAAAACCCACATTACACCAACTATGATTTTCAGTTTCACGTAATAATGGTGAGCCTATTGCCGTCAAGTGGTCACTGAGTTATCATACTTTTTTCACGATAATCCCATCCCACCCGAACAGAATTTACTATTAATAAATAGAAACAACGTCATATAACCCCCAAAACATTTAACTAAATTGTTTGTTACTAGATTTGAAAATATTATTCATAAATTCGTGACTTTATGCATTTCTTCATAAAAATAGCTTCAATTTACCCTGAATTCTGGTGAATTTCGCGATACCATGTGAGTTAGCACATATAAATAAGATTAAACGATCTCATGAATCTTATTTTGAGTGAAGTATGGTGAGGTATCAATCAGGTATCTTATTTCACGCTAAAAGTATATAATCGATAGGAGTTCCACCTACGCTGAAAGTGGAACTGGAAGCCGCGAGGAAAGTATTTCCACAGTATTACGTAGTTGTTTTTTTTTGTAGTGATGTTTTTTTTTATGAAATTACCATTTCATTTAGCTTTACCAACGCGATAGAGAGTAAATAATGCAAAAAATAATAATTAAATAAATCAAAAATATTTTTATTTTTGCCCAAATCGATTATATTTTTATGCCAATGTGTTATGTACCTGGAGTACTACTAGGGGTTTTCGGCTTGGGAGCGTTCCCCTTACACCCGGTATAAACTGACGTAGTATAGTCCAGTCATTTTGTCTCAAACTCTAAGGTCAAAGGTCTAATAAATAGTTTCTTTTCTTATAACTGGACTTGTAATAGAGTAAAGAATCTAAAAATGGTGATGAAAAATCCATACTAACATTATAAAGGCGAAAGTAACTCTGTCTGTCTGTCTGTAACCTGTATGCACGCCTAAACCATGAACCAATTTTGATGAAATTTGATATAGGGGTAGATTAGACCATGAGAAAGGACATAGGCCATATTTGGTCGCGATAACCGACATCCATGCAGGCGGAGCCGCGGGCAAAAGCTAGTGTTAGTAATTTTGTGTTTATTCACACACAAAATTATTCTATTGAAGGAATTTTTATAGCATTAAGTATGCTAACTATACAAATCGAATACATAGAGAAAAAGAATCTTCTCGGGCGGGACTCGAACCCGCAGTCTTTCCCTTACAGGGGGAATGCCTGACCAATTCGGCTACCGAGACACGCCCGATATGATTCAAATTTCCCATCTTATACGTCTTTAAGGCGACGTGGCGTCATCTACCGATTTTCTTACGAACTATCGGAATCAATGAATGATGTTACAATCATTTTTAAACATTGATTTTTGATAACTGCGCCCAAACAATTGAAGGAATTTTTATAGCATTAAGTATGCTATTCTAGATTGCAGAATTTCACATAATACGCGAAATCATTCAAACGATTCAGAAGCTAGATAGAAGCTGCGGTTGCTGCGGAGGAGAAAGTCAGAAGGTGCATTGGGCGGTGGAGATAGCAGAATGATCTCCGTTCACAGCGAGGCTGGGAATAATGGCTGCGGTTAGCCGTTGTCCTTGCAGAAGCACGCAGTGGGCAGCTCGCCTGCGAGATAGGGTTAGGATTGGACCCTACTTTTGGTGAGCCTTGTAAGACGTAGGTAGATCCCCAATGCTCTTACAAATTGTTCATTTGCTTGAATATATACAATGGGCTGTTTTCTAAATGGAGTATACTGGGATACAGTAAAAGAAAAGAAAGAAAGAAAATATTTTTTATTTCGTTTGGCAATAATTAGACTTATCACATTCTAGATACCCACTTTAATTGTAGAACGTTATATCTAATAATTGTAGGGTAATGCCACACACAGCCAAGTAGAAATAAACGGCCGCCTCTCGCTTAACGCTGTCGGCGTCGTTGTAGTGTAAAGTAAAGCCAACGAGACGAGAGAAAAAAGGTAAACAAAGCGACCATTACTAAGTTACGTTGCGATAACAAGCGATTATTTTTTCTGTCCTTGTCGCACACGTCTCACACGTGCGCGGCAATGGCCTGTCGTTGCGTGTTTCGTAGTACAGGAAAGCTGTCAGCACAGCGGTTCTAAACTGTCAGATCCACCATCTTATGAGCAATTTCATTCCTGTCTGTAATGCACTTGAAGTGATAAATGTTTGGAACCGCTGAAACTTTGTTTACCTTTTTTCTCTCGCTTCGTTGGCCTTACTTTTAGGCGGACAGCGCTGGGTAGTAATAATGAAATCATAGTGTATTACGATACGATCGGCTATTTAAAATCAGATGATGATACAGCAATAAATAATCCACCGACGCATTAATATTTTGGCTCGCGAATAACGCCCTTGACCCAATTTTGTGGTCGTAGACATTCTAACTATTAATATGAGTTTGTTTGTTACTTAATCATGCTAAAACGGATGGATGATTTGGCTGACATAATATATACGATCGGATATAGGAACTAGGGAATAGGTATTTGTGGGTTGTAGAAACAGGATCATTCTTCATCATACTATAGGATAGATGATTACTTGAAAGATAAAAATGTCTGGCTTGAGCATGGTGCAGGCCCCTCGTAAAATGATATAATTACAGCATGGTACTGTATTCGTTACGTGACATTTGTTACATTATGTAACTTTGGTTTAATTCTTCATTATAAAGTGTGATATTGTATACTTGTTGTGGTGTACCTATTGTTTGTCCAGACGCGAAATGTACATTGGTCATCATTTAGCTTTAAGAAAATAACTAGGTATTGTAAATTGACGTCTAAGAATGCCGCAGTGGAGTTTGTTGCGCCATTTCTTCTCCACCAGCGTCTTGTAAGCGATGGTAAACTTAGATTAAGTAGAATTAAACTTGACGTCAATAAGAAATAATTTTACTGTTCAACATTGAAAATAAATGACAATGACATCTTGTGGCAGAAAAGGAATTGGACAATGTTTACGGCGGCCTATGGACGTGTGCAATACCAGGGGCGTCACATTCGTGCTGTGACCCAGTAGGAACCTTCCTAGGCGCTTGGGCAAATAAGGATATCTACCCCGGTTAAGATAAAGATCGGAGTTCTTGATCTGATCTGTAATTTTGTCTAAAATATTTTCATGATAAAACTTATCGTTTGGCTGTAAATCACGAAAATCCCGTACCTATTACAGTGCAGTGATGTTTAACCTTGAATAAACTAAATCCAGGCATCAGATTGTTCAGGACTTTTTACCTGACTGCGTGACGCAAAGGAGGGTAATGTGTTTTTATAGGTCGTTTATGATGGTGTTGGGAACAATCCTACCATTTTTGAGCCGGATGCGAATTATCGTAGCCTCACTAACATAGTATGATGTACTGTTTTTTTTTATAAATCATCACATCAATTTGACTTCAGCTCGCCTGATGTTAAGCTAAAGGCAAAGTCTCGGAAAGAAGGTCACCATCGTAAACATATACCATATTAACAATGGTGGCACTCAGCTTGACGGTCTCATGAGATGCCTGTTCACGCCCCGCTTAAAGGACCCGGGACTGTAGGAAGAAGGAAACATGTGAGCTGGCAGGGCGTTCCAGGTTCTCAGTGGTGCGGCATAGGAATGAGACACTGAAACGCTTGGATAAAGGAGGTATCGGAACCGATTAATCATTCCACAGTCTGGAACTCTCCCTCTTTCCCGAATAAAGGAATATACCTTGACGGCCTCATCAGATGCCTTTTCACGCCCCGCTTAAAGGACCCGGGACTGTAGGAAGAAGGAAACACGTGAGCTGGCAGGAAGTTCCAGGTTCTCAGTGGTGCGGCATGGGAATGAGACACTGAAACGCTTGGTTATAGGAGGTATCGGAACCGATTAATCATTCCACAGTCTGGAACTCTCCCTCTTTCCCGAATAAAGGAATATACCTTGACGGCCTCATCAGATGCCTTTTCACGCCCCGCTTAAAGGACCCGGGACTGTAGGAAGAAGGAAACACGTGAGCTAGCAGGGAGTTCCAGGTCTCAGTGGTGCGGCATAGGAATGAGTCACTGAAACGCTTGGTTCTAACAGGTATCGGAACCATTCGGATTCCACAGTCTAGACCCCTCCTTCTTTCCCGAATAAAAGAATATAAACGTCTCTACCTAAACCTCTTTACCTTAGCCGTGAGAAGCCATACACAAAAAACCTAGACGTTACGTCATCATTCAATATCAAAGTGACAATAACCTTTAAGACACTCCACGCACTATATATGACGTAGTATTTGACGTACCATTAGTTTCTATGACGTCACTACAATAATACTCAGAAAAATAGGGTGTTATGTCGTCAGTCGGCTTGTTAAATGATACGCACAGACAGGACGGATAGACGAAACAGATTTATGAAGCGAGGATGAATGGACAGTCAAGGTCGATCTTGACATACATTATGTCTAAATTGAGGGCATTTTGAAGAAAAGCCGGGTCAAGGCGTGAACCGACGAGTATGTATGAAAGGAGAAGAAGTGTAAGATGATTTTTATTTATCGTGCGCAAAATCCCCACGGATACCACCCCCACGGAGCCGGTGGAGGCGGTTATGTCGGACTCGAACCGACTAAAACGCACGCCGTCTTGGGTCCTTGGTTGCCGGAGGTGAGATTGCCGAAAGCATATCTCTCGCACCCCGGCAGACCCAGGACCATCTTTTTCGAGATAGTCCCCTTCGGGTTGTGGGGACCGCGGTCTCCCCATCTAGCCCCAGGTACGGGGAGGCGCACTTTGCGCCGCCGCCGCGGCCTGCTTCTGCTAGGGTGACAGCTGGCTCCTCCGGTCACCCCCAGGCCAGCGCTCATGGAGGACGGAAGTCGTTCTGGGACTTCCGACGTCCGGTTCGCCTTCGCAGCGTAAGATGTATGCCAGGATCGTAACAAGAGGAAACATGTGGTCCTCTGCGTATCTCACTGGGAAAATACAGCATTTTCTCAGTGAGATAGGCAGAGGACTACTACTACTGTATCTATACATATAATATTACTTGTCTCGACTGACTGACTGACTGATTCATCAACGCAGAGCCTAAACTGCTGATGCATTTTGACAGTAGATGCATTTTATGATGTGAGCATCCACTAAAAAAGGATTTTTGGAAATTCTGCTACCAAAGCGGTAAAATAAGGGATGGAAGTTTCTATGAAAGTCCGTCATTTTCACAGCTAGATGCACTAAATTTCATAAACCTGTGACTTTTAAGAAATAAATGAACACGTGTATCAGCGTTTTTCAAAATTTAACTACTAAGAGGGTAAAATAGGTGATAAACGTTTGTACGGAAAGTTTGTCATTTAGGTCACTATCAAATTTGGAATACGAAATTTTCCCGCGCGAAGCCTGACTAGCTGACCTCTCCCGGTCAGCTAGTAATGGATAAAACAACAGTATTCATATTGGATATTTTTAACTACGTTACGCAAGATGGCGCCTGGTTCGATGAGGGCGGGAAAACCAATTATTGTATAAGACTCCCGTGACTAGTATAGAGTTTACTGTGTAGGTACTTCGATTAAAAATATGTTTTTGTTGTCATTTGGAAACCCCCAACGCGTGAATCTTGGGTTATGAAAGAAGTCCCCAGGAATTCTATAAGTCTTTGAATATCACTCGAAGACCGATGTCAAAGTAAACGATTCCGAAGCCAACCGCATACCACTGCAGGCACATGTAGCACATACATTACTTGGTAAACTACGATACGGATAAAGGGGACTGTTAAGAAGCCGCAATGAATTGCGAGTATCATCAGTTATTTAATTTTTATTAATCATACCTATAACCACACCTTTATATGTTTAGATTTCAGGGATTTCTTTGAATTTAATTTACATAGTTTGTTAGACAGATTTGATCCTTATGATTGTCACGTCACTATCGATTGAAGTCATAAAAATACAGGATGTGATATTTTCGAGCTTCAGTCGGTTCGATAACCGGATGTGTCAAGCGTGTTTTTGAAAATCTATTAATGCAGTTTTGTTCCTTTTTAAAAATAAAGGAATGTTGCTTTTGAGTGAAATTCTCTATCTCCAGTATTTCAGCTCGAGAAAGAGGCGGCCGGTGGGGTCCGGACTAGACTCTGGGCCAGGGAAGCCCGCGCAGAGCGAAGGCGAACCGGACGTCGGAGGTCGCAGAACGACCTCCGTCCTCCATGAGCGCTGGCCTGGGGGTGACCGGTGGAGCCGCCTGTCACCCTAGCAGAAGCAGGCCGCGGCGGCGGCGCAAAATGCGCCTCCCCGTAACCGGGGCTAGATGGGGACACTGCGGTCCCCACAACCCGAAGGGGGCCATCTCGAAAGAGATGGTCCTGGGTCTGCCGGGGTGTGAGAGATATGTTTTTGGCAATCTCACCTCCGGCAACCAAGGACCCAAGAAGGCGTGCGTTTTAGTCGGTTCGAGTCCGACATAACCGCCTCCACCGGCTCCGTGGGGGTGGTATCCGTGGGGATTTTTCGCACGATAAAAAAAAATATCTCCAGGATTTCAAGTACTTCCCGTTCAGGGAGCATGAAAATCTTCCATCCGGTATATAGGTAATTATAGATAAAACTTCAGCACCAGAGTAATGCAAATAGATAATATTAATTGCATTGAGCGGTAGTCTCACGACCTCTGACTTGGCAGTTAACAATCGAACTTTCTACCACTGCGCTATAGAGATAATCAAATCGGTATTTCCTTGCAAAGACAATCTTTTACTCACATTTAACCTTTTAAATACTTTTCTTTCCGTGATAAAAATATATTATTTTCAGCTATGGACGGAAGTCGGACGTGCCAATGAAACAAAACATCGAATTAAATATTTAAATTTGGAACTTCCTGTTCCATTGTTTTGTTTAAGAACTATTAAATTCAAGATCACAGACTATTGAGCCGTCGTCGGGGGTTAAAAACTATGATTCGACATTGTATACCTATTATGATTTCAAATACCTAAATTACTTTCGTCTTAAACACATAACTACATTTTTGTACTTCTTTTGTTGACTCTACAAGTTGAAAATCTTAGAAAATAGGTTTTAATTATATTTATCGTATTCGGGTCCCTCCGGAACGGGTGCCTCAGGAACTGGGGCCCTCGGGTACGAACCCGTTACTGATATCATCGGATTCTATTTTTAAAATCTATTCTAATATTTAATTACTTAGTTTGTTTGGTTGGTTGAACGCTCATCTCAGGACTGAAGTACAGGTTCGAATTAAAAAATATTTTTGTTTTAAATAGTCCGTTTATTGAGGAAGGTTATATTATTATATAAACAATTGAGCCGTTATGCCGTTACTGATATCATCGGATTCTATTTTTAAAATCTATTCTAATATTTAATTAGTTTGTTTGGTTGGTTGAACGCTGATCTGAGGTTCGAATTAAAAAATATTTTTGTTTTAAATAGTCCGTTTATTGAGGAAGATTATATAACATCACGCCACTACCCAAGGGTGCGGAGCAATAAAATCATATATATCAACTAATCTGGTAGATTTCCATACATTTGAAGGAATTTTTACAGCATTAAGTATGCTAACTATACAAATCGAATACATAGGGAAAAAGAATCTTCTCGGGCGGGACTCGAACCCGCAGTCTTTCCCTTACAGGGGGAATGCCTGACCAATTCGGCTACCGAGACACGCCCGATATGATTCAAATTTCCCATCTTATACGTCTTCAAGGCGACGTGGCGTCATCTACCGATTTTCTTACGAACTATCGGAATCAATGAATGATGTTACAATCATTTTTAAACATTGATTTTTGATAACTACGCCCAAACAATTGAAGGAATTTTTACAGCATTAAGTATGCTAACTATACAAATCGAATACTGTAAGGGAAAGACTGCGGGTTCGAGTCCCGCCCGAGAAGATTATTTTTCCCTATGTATTCGATTTCCATACATTATTTGAAAACTGCCGCTTTGGTTTCCGGTGGAGTAGAATAGGATCACCCCGTCTCTTCCTGTGGGTGTAGTAGAAGGCGACCATGGAGTAGGAAATGATAGCGGAGTTCTTGCAAGGCAATCGAGTCGCGTGCCATCCAAACGTCAAATGGACTCATTCTGTAGGAAGAGGAACGTTATACCTATGAAGTCCTTCGACTTTTGACACCCCGCGCGTCTCTCTTCCCACCCGCATTCGGCGCGCGTTTTTATTAGGAGAAATATCATGGGGCATCTCCGTTACTTAATCATATTCTGTCCTCCGTGAAGGCGACTAAGAGATAGGGTTGTTCTCCATATTACAGTAAACATACAGCCTATGACTAAGTACCCGCTTGACGTCAATAAGCTCAACCCCTATTAAGTGGAACCGAAAATCTAGTTGGAAATATGTGGATGTTAATAAATCTCTGCCTACCCCTTCAGAAATGTACAGGCGTGAATCATCATCATGATGTGAATGATTAAATTGTCTTCTAAAGTTTACGCGAATGTCACTCATTGAAATAAAACCACTTTTTACGGATTCTATCGCGATATATTTTTTACTAGCTTTTGCCCGCGGCTCCGCCCGCGTAGATGTCGGTTCCCGGCAATTATTCGAATTTTCTCACCTTTTAAACCTTCCCTAGACCTCCACGAACATTTCAAGACCAATATAAGATAAATCCGTTCAGCCGTTCTCGAGTTTTAGCGAGACTAACGAACAGCAATTGATTTTTATATATATAGATTATTACTTTTTAAAACGACGACGAATTCAATGAATATATTGTACTAGATTTTGCCCGCGGCTTCACCCGCTTGGATGTCGGTTATCGCGACAAAACATTTTTCAAAAGACGTAGGTGTACGAAGTTTCATGCTTCTAACTTTGAGAATGACGAACTTTCCATACAAACGATTTTCACCTATTTTACCCTCTTAGTAGTTAAATTTTAAAAACGCTGATACACGTGTTCATATATTTCTTAAAAGACACAGGTTTATGAAATTTAGTGCATCTAGCTCTGAAAATGACGGACTTTCATACAAACTTCCATCCCTTATTTTACGCCTTTAAAAGCAGAATTTCCAAAAATCCTTTCTTAGTGGATGCTTACATCATAAAATGCATCTACTGTCAAAATTTCAAGTTTGTAGGCCCAGCGGTTTAGGCCCTGCGTTGAAGAATCAGTCAGTCAGTCAGTCGGGACAAGTAATTTTATATAGATGTAAAATTTAGCACTTAACAAACTCAAGAGTCGAGATTACATTCATCAGGGCAGAGTCAGAGTATATTGACATTATGCAATGACGTCACATTATGACGTCACGTATCTCAATGTACCAATTGTCTAACATCACCTTGAATATCGTAGTATCGGTATTTGCGCAACGATATACATTTATAATGTTTCCTGGTAAAAACTGATTTTTCCTGTTAGAGAGAATTTTTTTCTCGGGGCTGGTGAGGCGAGATTGCACTTATTCTGGGAGGATAAACAAGCACAGCTTGTAATATTGGTTCTAGAATGCGGATAAACATTATTTTAGATGCATGACACTGTTGGAAGTTTACGCGTATATGAAATTGAAATAAAACTACTTTTTATCGAATTCTGATACTCGCGATTTATTTGGTACCTATATTTAGTCCGACTGGGAAAGTACCTCCGCCCTACAGAATACCGCGGCTATAATAACCTCGTGTTGTGTTCCCGGCGGTGAGTAGGGTAGCCAGAGCTCACTGGAGAGTTTTTGTGCTGTCACTGGGAAGACCAAAGGCTTGCCCTGCTTTGTCTTCTGCACTGACGGCACAAAAACTATCTGGTCTTACAGGGTCGGCAGCACGAGTATAATTGCCTGTTGCATTAATTACCTTATTAATCGCATCTAAGCGGTTTGAAAAAAAATCCGCGTGGTGACGGAGAAAGAATACAAGTATCACCACCATCCGAAGGGTGTCGTAAGAGGCGACTAACGGATACATACGCAGACGATATCACTGCGAGAGAAGTAACACTCGAAATAAAACCCTGTACCAACCCGTCTGGCCAGCGTGGACACAGTAGGCCGAAGCCTCCCAACATTGGGAGAGGCCTATGTCCAGCAGTGGACTGCGCTAGGCTAATGGACTTTGGACGTATTAAATTTTTGAAAAAAAAAAAATACCTTTATAGGTATTATGTGCATTTATGTCGATTCTGTAACCCACAAGTGTATAAATCGATATAATAATCTTAATTATCTGTCCATGTGTTAATGATAATGTATGATAACCGTATGCGACCGATATTATTATGTGCAAGTGGATATATCAATACATTTCACTTAAAATATATTGATTTATGTATGATAAAAGAGGCTTGTGTAATATTTTGCGAAGGCTGTGTAACGCCGGGTATATACCAACTGAATGATGGATAACGTACGTATGAGAGCGAACCAAGAAGCGCGTGGGAGTTTTTTTTTTAAAGGACACGTCAATTTGACTTCACTTCGATGGTAAGCTAAAGGCAAAGTCTCGGAAAGAGGGTCACCATCGCAAACATATATCATGTTAACAGTGGTGGCACTCAGCTTGACGGCCACATCAGATGCCCTTCCCTTTTTGACCCGGGACTCTAGGAAGAAGCAA
This sequence comes from Eilema sororculum, assembly GCA_914829495.1. Taxonomy (NCBI): domain Eukaryota; kingdom Metazoa; phylum Arthropoda; class Insecta; order Lepidoptera; family Erebidae; genus Eilema; species Eilema sororculum. The sequence goes on from OU618561.1 coordinate 4,402,906, forward strand.
ACACGTGAGCTGGCAGGGAGTTCCAGGTCTTAATGGTGCGGCATAGGAATGAGTCACTGAAACGCTTGGTTCTAGAAGTTATATTCTGCACAATCCTGGGCTTCTGATCCAAGCGTACATCATTAAGATTCGGCCTGTTATGCTAAGAATTCACGTAGGAGTTGTCACTCATTTTTTCTTCATTTAGTTTGATTCTCTGATTATCTCCCTGAGTTCTTAGCCTTATAGTCAAGATGAATGGGTGGTTCTGGATAAAGCACCTCTCCCATGGCCCGCATGAGAGTTATGCTTCATCAGGAACCGAGCGGACGCCTAGGGCTGTATAGACATCTTAAAACTGTAGATGGCCCAAGATCAGCCGGGTGCAAAGGAAATTATAAAAAAGAACTATCGATTGGGTAACCTTACCTTACATAAGACCTACCTACTACTATACCTACTCGGATCGAGTCCGACAATCGCCCCTAACGGGTGGCGGTTGGGTATCCGAGTGGATTACCGCACGAATAAAACCTAAAACTATGCTATCACACACACACATAAGCTGAGTGCCACCACTGTTAACATGGTAAATGTTTCCGATGGTGACCCTCTTTCCGAGACTTTGCCTTTGCTTAACATCAGGCGAGGTGAAGACAAATTGACGTGTCCTATATAAAAAAAAAACTGAACCGTGTAGAAACCGTCTCTTGGAAATGCCGCTTAATTAAAAACATATAAACGTCTGTAGGTGTGTATGAGTCACTAATAGGACTTGATAATACGGTATTGGGTTTTTTCGTTTGAGCTAATTGTCAAGAAATATCTAATAGACTGGGTTATTTTATTTTGGAAGTAATTTTACTGAAGCCCCATTCATGGAACAAAGTGTGGAAAATAACATGATATAACCAGATTAAACTCAATGTGCATTACCTGATAAAGTTATCATTTACTTTAGATAAAGTAGGGATGCCACGCTGTAAAAACATTTTGTCGATTTAGATTGGTGGAATGTTCACTACCGCTACGCCACCACAGGGGCTGTCCACAACTGAACTGTCTATCTATAGTATTCAATTCAACACCTTCTACCTTCTGTGAGTAAGTAATGGTCGGGAAGGAGACGGCGGAACGGGAGCGGCGGCGCCAACGAGAGAGACTCGCAGATCACACCGTCCGCGTGCGCCGGCAACTCGGGCGTCGGAGGGTACTGATTGACCTCCGTCCCCCATGAGCGCGGGCCTGGGGGTGACGGGTTGAGCCGCATGTCACCCCAGTAGAAGCAGGCCACGGCAGCGGCGCGCTCAGAAGCTCGCCTCCCCATTCCATCGACACACCAACGGGAAGGCATGGCCCTGGGTCAGCCGGGGTGCGAGGGATGTGTCGGAGACAACCTCACCTCCGGCCTAGCAACACGACCACGACCCTCAGTCAGCGTACAGTTTTAGTCGGTTCGAGTCCGACATAACCTCCCCTTTCAGCTCCGGCAGGGGAGGTATCAGTGGGGATATCCCCATGAAAAAAAAAGTATTCAATTCAACATATTTACTTATTGCGCTAAATAAAATGTGCAGTAATGTAGTATGAATTATCTGAACTATAAATCTTATCTCACACGACATCGCCAGTTTCTTATAAGTATTTATAAAATGTTTGATTGACAGGCCAACGCGTGAGGCGACATGATGTTTTAATCATGTCAGGGGTGCCACTGCGGTGGTGAAACGTGTGATAATAAATACAGAAATTACAGGCGACGTTTGATTAGACAATCTGTTGAAATATAGGTATGCGAGACAAACACTTCTACAAAACCTTTTTTATTTTTGTCTGTGTGTTTGTTTGTCGATTCATCTGTTTCAGATAATCTCCAAAGTGCCTTCGCCCTTGACGGAATCTTCAGTTATTTAATACAAGCTGACCCGGAGAACTTCATACCGCCAATTTTTTCCACCCGCGTGGCGTTCGATCCCTTTTCCGCTACACCCTTTACTATATTAAGCATGTATTACACATATAAACTTTCCTCTTGAATTACTCTATCTATTAATAAAAACCGCAACAAAATCTATAGCATAGTTTTGAAGATATAAGCATACATAGGGAGTGACAGAGCGACGGCGACTTGATGTTACTTAGGTTACTTTTAATTTAAAATATTGAATGCCGTGTAAACCATTAAAAAGCCAAATCTAAGTTAAAGCAGCGCTAACAAAAATAAATAGCGATATTTTAAATATAATTTCATCTCAAACTTCTTCAAGTGACAACCCTACAAGCACCGTGTCTAACATTTATTTATGAGAGTCACATGCCACTACACGTGCGGAATTACTGCAGTAAATATCTCAAATAATGTGGTTTTATTGGAATACGTTCAGTCAACTCTGAACTAAAGGGTCAAGAGCTCTTCCCACACCAGAAGCAGGTCAAGGGACACTGAAAAACCAAGACAGGTATTTTTTATCGTGCGCAAAATCCCCACGGATACCACCCCCACGGAGCCGGTGGAGGCGGTTAAGAACCAAGACAGGTTGGATATTACCAACCCTCTCCCCGCCGCGCGGCTTCGGAGGAGGTTTCCACACGGAAAAAGAGAGTCAGGAACTCAGGAGCTCACAACTACCACGTGTCACTATGTTCGTACCTACAGTCTGCGTCATAAATATCTTAGCGACGAAGTCTCAAAAAGGTCTTAAAACTCTCGTACTAAAAGCAAATCAATATTTTATAGATGTAAATGGTATTATTAGCCAAATTAAAGGTGAATACCAAATATCAGATCAATCAGTCAACTGGAAGGGGATAAAAAACTAAATCAAGATAATACTGAGTACTTTGTACGTCAACATCTTTCTGATGCTGACTGTACATGCTTATCTTCGAAATTGCTGTACCGATTTGAATGAGAATAAGTAAAAGCGACTTTCCACGGTGCGTCAGCATTCATTATACCGCATTGCGGTCGAACACGGCCGGGTAAAATGCCCATTTGGAAACCGTAAATGGGGATAAATCAGTCGATCTCACATCGCGGCACCTGAAGACCAAATACGGCGTATTGGGTGACCCCATACTTGGGCCCCAACGGTTGATATTAGTAGGGCCCTATACCTCCATTAGATACAAATATTCATAACATAACAAACTCACGCCTGTATTCCCCGAAGGGGTAGGCAGAGGTGCTAGCACCCACATTTCGCCAGTTTATGTTTAGATCCCAATGTAATAGGTGGCGAGCCTATTGCCATTAACCGGGCACTTATAAACCTGCGATAAATACACACATAGCTTCGAAAAGCATCGAAAAGTCATTAGTGTGTGCCATGGTAAACCTGGGATCGAACCCGAGACCTCGTCTCAGCAGTCCATTACCCATTCCACTAAGCTACCGTAGATACAAATATTCTCTACTTCTTATTACTAAGACATTCATTCATTTTATTCAATCGGTTAGAGATCGCATTTATCATTTGTAATTAGTATCAATCAGTAACGACATCGAGACAAAGAAATATGACCTTCATACAGTTGAACACGTTATAACTGACTAGTTAAACTACATATAATATTAATAGGAATTTATTTTACTTTAAAATATGTTTGTAAACACAGTTCTTCGTCTCAACTCATCCGAAGGGTGTCTTAGGAGGTGACAAACGGATTAATTCGCGGACGATATCACTGCGAGAGAAGGAAAACTCGAAATAAAACCCTGTACCAACCCGTCAGTAGGCCAAAGCCCCACAACAATGGGAGAGGTCTATTACCAGCAGTGTACGCCTCATACGACACCCTTCGGATGAGATGGAGTAGTGATACTTGTATTCTTTCTCCTTAATAATACAGATACGATACTTGCAAAACGTCAAAGGATTTTAAGACTAAAAAACACGCTTTTAGAACGCACTAAAAATTAATTTTTTTCGCCTTCCTGACAGCAAACCCTTTCATTTGATACCCATATCATGGGGGTGGATTTCAAACAGCCATTCCGCCATCTTGGGGAGGCCATATTGGATTTGTATTGACGTTTCTTAGCTAGTCATGTATTGTTATCAGAACTCAGAGCGTGTGCAAAATTTCATCCTAATCGAAGACCGGGAAGTGGGTCAAATTAAGATTCCAAGATTTTCTTACATACATAGTTACAAGTGACGCTAATAACATCGTGGTAAAAATGGAAAATAATTACACTAACTTATGCCTTTTTATCAAAGTTCTATTTTAGTTCCCTAAAATATGCCTTCCCAAATTTAAACACAAGCAGAAAATTGCTACAAGTAACTTATATAACTTTTTTAATTATACAAAATTTTCTTACGTAAAAGCTAATTTGAAATGTGACCTTTTCTCGGTAACTGGGGGTAATAGGGGTGCAGGGTGGTAATATAATCAGGCTAGGAGACGATCGATTGTACCCAGTCAAGTGTGACGATGTAAAATATCAAAGTTATATTATTATAACGGGTAGGATGAAATCCATACTAATATTATAAATGCGAAAGTAACTTTGTCTGTCTTTTTGTATGTTACGCTTTCACGTCTAAACCACTGAACCACTGAAGTTTGGTATAGGGGTAGATTAGATCTTGAGAAAGGACATAGGCCAAGTTTGGTCGCGATAACCAATATCCACGTGGGCGGAGCCGCGAGCAAAAGCTAGTTTAAATAAACTTTATAGTACCTCGAATCGTTGGACCCTAACATGTGCTTAAAATATGCTCTATACGCGCAGTACGCGTTTCTTAAATGTACTTTAAAGATAGCACGGGTTGCTACTGCGGTGGACGAGCTCAAATTCACCAAGCATAGATTATTACAAAACGAACCGCGCGCGTTAGGGCCTTTTATATCTTGCGATATAGGTCCAAGATATATGCTTCGAACTATACAATAGGCAGAAAGGCCTCTGTAGAGTGGTGGTAATGAACGCGACTGCTACAAGAGGCGTGAGTTTGACTCCAGCTTAGTGCAAATATTTGTAGCTTAGCGTAACTGACTTTTAACAAAATAATACATTCTAGGGAAAAGTGGCATGCGACCACGGTTATCCTTGATATTTTCTTGTTTAATACTTTTAGAGTGCGATTTTTCAGTAGTCGGGTTTTAGTTTTAACAATTTTTTTTAGTTATATTATTTTAGGGCAAGCGAAACCTAATAATTTATACATATTTGAAATGTGCCCTTTCATTTGATATCAAACACGTTTAACTGAAATTTATTTTTACTACAGTACTTTATGAGCGGTAGAGGGTGCCACACAAGATTCAGTGACACGTCATATAGCCTATAACCATCGGACGACCAATACGCTTGTAACGATATGATAACAGGAATTAACGCGATCATGGTATAGGTATACATACGGTACCTTTGATTTGCCTGACGTTTCGACCAGGTTACACCGGCCGTGGTCACAGCCTGACTATATATGTACCTATACCATGATCGCGTTAATTCCCGTCATTATTATTGTATATCATGGAACGCGAGAGTTTAAAAGTTGGTTTAGATACCTGATTTGTCCAGTTCTAATAAGTAGTTAGAGGAGCTATGAGGGGACAAATAAACAAACATACTTAGCATACATAACCTGTCACAATCATAACCCTCCTTTGGCTTCGCCGTAGTCGGGTAAAAAGCTTAGAAAATAACGATGAAAATAACAACATTATTACAAAATATCACGCGTAGCCCTACACCCACAATTATCTTAAAGGTTACAGCGACATGTTTGTGTCTCATATCACTATTCAAATAAAGCACGACGTAATTACAGTACCTGTGTATATTGTCCGTAATTTCTTATTAAAATTACAACGTAGGTATAAGATAAATCACTTTTACGAGACTGCCAGGGTTCGTAAGGCCTTCGAGGTCTTCGGGGCGCCAAGTTAAGAATGTCTTGGGTACTGAAGACTTTATAATACACTGTAAGTCACCTGCCTCTCTAGAATGGTGTAGTCCACTTAGAGCACCCAGCTGAATAGCACCTAGCCATGTCCACGAAGAGCATCTATCCAGATTTTTGGCAAGTGCTATTCGTGGATACTAATTTATTTTTATATAACATTGTCTACGAAGAGCACCTAGGCTTGCGCTGGGAGGTATAGGTTACATGCTGGCTGGATAACACGTGTTGTCGTGACCCCAATTTGGTCGCCGGATCAGTATTTCTGTGAGCCTGAGTACTAGGCTCACAGAAGCGTCCGTCGCGGGCCTGGTACTTTTTGCATGGAGTACTAGGTTCACCTAGCATGACTATTGCTTGACGAGCAATTTGTCCGTTATTGTCGGATGGGGAAGCTCTATCCGTTTCTTTTTTCATTTCAAATATTGACAGTACGGTTATTGCCGTAAGTTTTCAAATTCTTCGTATGCTCAGTACGGCTTAAGCAGTTAAATTTCAATAAGACATTTCCACTGGCATTCTGTGTGAGGGATGGACAAGTGTACTGTCAAAATGCAATGCGCTAGGCGGGATTGAACCGTGACCGGTATGTGATACCTATGGGAGTCTGCACAAAGATGAACTACGGCTGTCACCGTTGCGTTTGTACTAGCCGTATAACGTTTATCATACTGATCTCAGGATGACATTTTTGAATATTGTGTTTCGACAGTACGGTAACAGCGCTTCTAAAATGCTTACTAATTTTTAGCGATTTTCGGTACAGTGTTGCGATTTAAGTCGCATTCTACGACACCAACGGAGAATTCCTTTGAAATTCCTTCTTCCTACAATCCCGGGTCCTTTAAGCTGGGCGTGAAAAGGCATCTAATAAGGTCGTCAAGCTGTGCCACCACTGTTAACATGGTACATGTTTCCGATGGTGACCCTCTTTCAGAGACTTTGCCTTTGCTTAACATCAGGCAAGGTGCAGTTAAGTTTCATGTCCTATATAAAAAAAAAGAATGATGGCGATACATTTTTCACCAATTCTACTCGAAAGGGAACTAGCACGGCAGCAAAAAAAAACTTGTTCAAAGTGTTACCATTAACATTCATATTGGCGATGTTGCCAGTCTTCTGGGAACGTTGCCGTCTTCAATGCGGATGAGGAATATCATGACGTCGTTATGTAAATATTGTAGTTTACGCTAACTCCAATACTCTATTTACATAAGTATTTCTAGCTAAGAAATACTAATGTATTCTTTGGTTAAGAATATAATATGAAGTAGTTGACTGAGATTACATTGTGAATTGTTGATTCCGTTATTGCAACCCATAAAAACCTCGTCGAGGCTTTTCCATGAAGCGCCATCTGACCTCTTCAACCAATTGGAAGCTGTATCTGAGATTCCAGACTGCAAACTATCTCTGTACCAAAATTTATCCAGGTTCGTTCAGCAGTTCTTTAGTGCTTGAGTAACAACCTCCATTAATTGCTTTTTTTTTCTATAAAAGGAGACGTCAATTTATAAGTTATTAGACGAATAATGACCAGCTTCACATCACAGTGAATCAGCTAGATTTAGGCAAGCATATACTATCTAGACTAAGAACATGAAATTTATAGCCAAAAAAGGGTCAAATTGGCAATGAAATGTTCGTCATTTTTGAAGATAACCTGATGAAATTTGGTGCCCCATTAAATTAGAGCTTGGTACCTTTATAAGCATATGTATATAAGCATATTATATCCTTATATAAGCATATTTGGTGGCATAAGCTAATATTTGGAAAGTGCATTTTTCAAAGGCGATTTAAATAAGGCCACAGTAAAAAAACACAGTATCACCATTAAATATCCTTCACGGTAAATCTATAATTATCGTGTGATTGCGTCGTAAATCCCACCTATGCGTTTGCGCATATACCGAACCGTATTTACGTGAACCAAGTTCGAAGAACACGTTTATTGTTCAGTTAATGAGATGTTTGTTTATCGAACCTTTCTAAGGAAATGCTGTGATTCATTCCGTTTTACTTTCGACGCTTGGACGTCTTGTGAAGTTGGTGGCAACATAAACAGCACCATAAACCATCATATCCTTCTAGCGAATTCCTAGTCATGTTCAAGGTTTTAACTTTGGAGTTCAAAATCCGTTTAATGTTTTAGGAGAACTACCGTCTTACCTTCAACTCTAAGAACAAAGCCTTTTTTATACATATAAAGTATATTAGAACCGAAGTTACTAATATTCCCCCTAACTCCTCCAGCTAAGCTAAATTGCTTGTGTTAGGAGTGGGTTCACGTCAGTAGTGTAATGGACAGGATTCGAAACCGGGACCTCTCGTGGCCCGGTGCCGGGCTCTATGGAAAAAAACAGGGCTCAGGACCCGACCCTATAATGATCGTGACCTATGTTAAGAATTTGCTACCGGTTTATCCAAGTAGAATAGAATAGAATAGAACAGAATAGAATACTCTTTATTGCACACCAAACACAGAGGATACATAAATGAAAGTTGTACAATGGGCGGCCTTATCGCGATCTGCGATTTCTTCCAGACAACCGGTTTGGATGGACTGAACTGCAAGAACAGGTAGTTTGTGGTGTACACTAAAATTATTATCTACTAATTTATATACGTAGGCATTTAAATAAAATTTAAATAACAGAACGACTTTAGCATAGGAACAAAATTTCGAATTAATCTAGCTAGGGGTTGAGAGATCACATCGAGTCACTTGGCAGTCTATTAATAGTACATTCGATCAAAGGCGAGTAAAGTTTATTCCTAGAATAAACAAGCAATATCACCCACATATTGGCTGTTTATTCTGGGAATAAACCGGCCCAAAGGCATTTATAATCTAAACCTTAACCAAAATAGGAGAAGGTGGAATCCTCGGTTACCACTGGGAATAACAACGGGTATTTTAGCCCACACAGGGAACGTGGGAATACTTCTAACATACACCTACTAACAAGTTACTTAAGTAGAAATGGAACTAGTGCTCAAAAGCATATCCCGGGGAGACTCTAGCGAGTTATAAGGACATTATTATTAGAAATATGTCTAGGGAGGTGTTGTAACATGTAATGTAACATCCCACGCGACTTTTAGTGCAGAACCAGAGCACCCACACTCAGCAGGTAAAATGTGCGTGGGAAATTGTGACCTAAATCCCAAAGGTTAGGGTTCAATTTTAAAATCTTAATTAAGGAGAGGCTGTACTGCCAGCTAGTTTCACAATAATTCATACTTTGGTTCACACACAGAACAGCTTTAAAAAACGCCATCTTGGATTTAAGTCACGTGACTATTTTTTCGTATTCCGGACAGCAAACCCTTTCATTTGATACCCATCCCATCCACACCCATCATGGGGGTGGATTTCAAACAGCCAGTCCGCCATCTTAAGGAGGCCGCCATATTGGATTTGTAATGAAGTTTCTTAGCTAGTCATGTATTGTCATCAGAACTCAGAGCGTGTGCAAAATTTCATCCTAATCGAAGACCGGGAAGTGGTCAAATTAAGATTCAAAGATTTTCTTACATACATAGTTACAAGTGAAGCTAATAAAAGCGTGTTCAAATCAAGGCTTCACACCACACCACGAGGGGCTTGATGCGCCTAAGTATTTTCAATTCAAAGAGGTGTCACATGTAAATTGTCACAATATGTAAATATGTATACTGGCCCTATAGAATTTAAAAACTTGTAAATTGAATCATCGTGACGTCAGCGTGACTGTACTTGAGGGACGATGACATCCGTATTCGGGGCAGAGTATACCTGCTAGAACCAAGCATTTCAGTGACTCATTGCTATGTCGCACCATTAAGACCTGGAGCTCCCTGCCAGCTCACGTGTTTCCTTATTCCTCCCGGGTCCTTTAAGCGGAGCGTGAAAAGGCATCTGATGAGGCCGTCAAGCTGAGTGCCACTACTGTTAACATGGTACATGTTTACGATGGTTACCCTCATTCCGAGACTCTGCCTTTAGCTTAACATCAGGCGAGGTGAAGACAAATTGACGTGTCCTTTATAAAAAAAAAAAGATGATGCGAGATCCAAGATTTTTGTTCACCCAGTGCTTAACGCGCCTAAAGAAATGTTCACTTCAGAAACACGTGCCAGTACTTGGCACAATTAAGAGTCTTGAAACTAGAGAGGCTTATGTAAGTCTTCGAGAAACCTTAATGGTGGAAACTTGAGGTTACGTTCATAGAAATGGGTCAAACAACTGCTTTTATTTCATAATTGAAATCTGAGCACATTTCCTATTAGATAAAGCCTGTCAAGTGCGAATCGGGCTTACGTAGTGAGGGTAGGTTCCGCTGAATTGAACGACGACCTAAGCTGTAGGTAAATACAATGATAAAGGGCCGACAGCCTCTGTGGCGTGGCGGTAGTGAACTGGACTGCCATCCTGGGGGACGTGGGTTCGATTCCCGCTCAGTGCAAATATTTGTATGCATATGTCTATTTGAATCGACATTTGCAGTAAGTCCCGGTTGTCATCCGAACATCTATGGCATAGCTGTCGTTGCACCTTAATAAGTTTAACAACTGGCCTACTACTAATACTTCTATATCGCCAATAGGTTGTGGAGGCATTACTTTTAAGAAAAATATCAAAATTCAGCCGCGAGGCAGTTAGTCCTAGCGGTAATCCCAGTCGCATCCGAAACTTCCACTTCGGAGTCCAGGCTCCGTTTTCTTCCAGTCTAACTGCCGATGACTGCTGAAGGGTCCACGAATTGGAAGATACTTATCATGATCCTAACAGTGACATAGACCTCTCATTAGGAGTGGCCTATGCCTAGTAGTGGCCTGCGATAGGCTAATTGTTTGGTATCATAATAGTGATTTCCTAGTTGCCTCCAGGGTTGCGATAACCCTGAGAGGGAATTCTGCGTCAGAGCTTCGTCCATTGTTCAGCACAATGCATCGACTGGGAGGTACGGCTGACTTGGGCCTCAAGTTCCTGGTAGGACCCTGTCTTCAGCCAAAGGTGTAATGTGCCTATAGAGTGCATTTTATGACATAATTGGCTTCAAGATTTCCGCGACCCTGGATTCCCCTTTTAAAAACATCGAGCCAGCAGTTCCACACTCACCATCTAGCTGGACGGTTGGCGGTCCACAACTTTGCGTTTCTCGAGAAACTTTTTGCCTCGCACAACTAAACTGTGGAATGAACTGTCACCAGTGGTATTTCCGAACCAATACGACCTTCAAAGCTTCAAGAAAAGAGCGTACTCTCTATTGAAAGGAAGGCAACGCAATTGTGACTCCTCTGGTTTTGCAGGTGTCCATGGACGGCGGTGACCGCTTGCCATTTTTTTTATCGTGCGATAAATCCCCACGGAGCCGGTGGAGGTGGTTATGTCGGACTTGAACCGACTAAAACGCACGCCGTCTTGGGTTCTTGGCTACCGGAGGTGAGATTGCCAAAAGCATATCTCTCGCACCCTGATCGCTTACCATTAGGCGATCCGTCTGCTCGTTTGCCTCCCTATTCCACAAAAACAAAATCAAGTAAGAAGTTCCTTCCTTCTCCATTCGAACCGCTGCCGAATTAGAATTGCAATTGAATCGCTTCTGCGTCGTATTTAGCTCGTTGCTCACATTACATCAACATTTTATTTCCTCTTCCTCATTTTTTCGTTATAATTTACAAAATGAGTTTACGCTCTGCAAATTTCTGTGTGTAATTTATCTGTCTGTGATGTGAAGTGTAGCTCGAACCACATATCTTGGACCTGAATCGTAAGATATAAAAGGCCCTGGTGCGCGCCGATTGTTCTGTAATAATCTATGCTTGGTGAATTTGAACTCGCCCACCGCAGTAGCACCCCGTGCTATCTTCAATATACATCCAAGAAACGTTTACTGCGCGTATGAGCACATTTTAGGTCCAAGATATATATCGCTCGAACAATATCTTTGTAAATTTGGTATTTTTCGTCTAACCTCGAAGAGGTAGACAGACAGACAGAGTATCTATTATGCTGTGTCATATGAAAAGATACAACATTGAGCCGTCTCAATGGGAAGGTTTGGCAGCACAACGTTCAGAATGGTGCAGGGTGGTGCAAAGACGAGTGAGCGATTTCGAGGAACAGCGAAAGGTAGACCTCGACGCAAAACGCAATGAGCTGAAAATCTGCCCACCTGCTGCCATTCAGTACCATTATGTAGGTGGTGTTCTCACATGCCCTCAGTGTACACGAGAGTTCACCGTGAAGACCGGCTATGTTAGCCATCTTCGAGCGCATCAGCGCCGAGCCGACTAGGAGTCGAAGTGGTCGCCGTGGCCGAAATCGGTCGGAGGCATAATCGTCATCTATTATGCCTACATTTAAACAGCTATAATTTTGACCATCGGGCCTAATTTTGCAGCATTCAGCTTTCCTAGCTCGACCTCCGACTTCCATGAGCGTAGACATGGGTGTGACAGATGAAGTTGCCTATCACTCTAGTGGGAGCAGCCCGGGGATGCGAGTGGCTGCAAGACGAGGACACCGTGGTTCCGTCACCGGAGGGGGCTATTACGAAACCGGTGATGGCCCTGGATGAATCGAGGTGCGAAGGAAATACTTTACGGGTTACCTTCGGCGTATGAAGATACAAGACTGCGTGCGGTTTCAGTCGGTACGGCCCGGGTTGCATGTGATCTCGGCTAGGGCTACAAAGATCTTTATGGAGCTCTTATTAAATAAATAAATAATAAATATTCCACAACATTATACATAACGCTATCTAGACCCATGGTAAGCTTAACTAGCTTGTGTTATGGAATCTAGAATGTAGATATACATACTTATATACTTTTTTTGTTAATCCATACATATTATACATAGAAACGTCCAGACCAATGCAAATAGCCATATTAATGCATACAAATATTTGCACTGAGCGGGGATCGAACCCGCGCCTCCTGCGTGGCAGTCGCGTTCACTACCGCCACGCCACAGAGGCTGTTACATGTTACATCTAGACTTTAGACTGGGTGACTTTAGTCGTTTCGGATAAAAAGAATTTGTGTCCGCCCCGGTATCACCTGGGTACCGACTGTTCCCATCGACCGAAGCCACTCAACCCTAAGATGCGAGATGATTAATTAGACAAGTTTTCGAAAAGTCTGCAAAATTCATGTGACTTCACTTTGAATGATGAATGGATATCTCACTCGGTAAGTAGGTAATTGTGTTAGAATTTCAGTTCAAAATTGTAAGAATATTATACAATGTTTTTATTACGAACAAAATGGCAACAAGCCAGCACCGCATGTCGGACAACTCAAGCACTTTTCTGATTTACTTTTACAAATTACGTACGAAAAATATTCATACATATACATACATATATCCTCATGCCTTCGTGGCGTAACGGTAGTGAACGCGGCCGCTACGCAGGAGGCGCAGGTTCGATTCCCGCTCAATACAAATATTTGTATGCATGAATATGGGTATTTGCATTGGTCTGGTCGTGCATCGGAGAGCACGTTAAGCCGTCTATGCCGCCATACGAACATCTTTGGCAGTCGTTACGGGTAGTTGGAGATCTCAAAAGTCCAACAACTGGTCTAGCTGCAATGCCTCGATATCGCCTTTGAGTTGTGGAGGACAGATGGCAGTCGCTTCACAGAAAATATCGAAGTTTAGCCAAATCCGCAGTTAAGACTAGTAAAGCGGACCCCAGACTCCAAGCTGGAAGCTTCGGATGCGACTGGGATTAACGCTAAGATGAAGATGAATCACGCCTGTAAATTCCCGAAAGGGTAGGCAGAGGTGTATTAACACCCACATTTCGACAACTATGATTTTCGATCCCACGTAACAGGGGGCAAGCCTATTGTCGTTAAGCGGGCACTTAGTCATGGGCTGTATGTTTACTGTCAGATGGATAACAACCTTATTCTTAAGTCGTCTTTTACGACACCCACAGAAAGAGATAGGGACCTATTCTACGCCATCAATATAGTACAGACAGGTTCACGACTCGCGCTTTGCCACGACGGCGACGTCAAAGGGCAAGGCAATCATGGTTACGAAAAAGGAATCTATATGTGGAAATGATTTTATATAGTACTAGTTTTTGCCCGTTACCCCGCCCGCGTGGATGTCGGTTATCGCGACCAAACATAGCCTGTGTCCTTTCTCATGGTCTAATCTACCCCTATACCAAGTTTCATCAAAATCGGTTCAGTGGTTTAGACGTGAAAGCGTAACATACAGACAGACAGATTTCTTTCGCATTTATAATATTAGTATGGATTGTTTGATACAATCCTCTAGGGTTAGTGGCTCCAAGAGGAATAGTAAAGTCCTTTTCGATCCCCTGGGGGGTCGAAATGAAAAAGTGATTGAGGGATCGAAATAGTGGCTTCAAATGGAACACACAAAGAAATCTGTAATACGTCCAAATAGTAGTAGAAGATGACTTTTGTGGGGATGGATATTTTCTCACAGGCAGCAATGCCTTGCAAATCTGTCTGTATATATACGAGTACTAGCCGTTGCTCTGGGCTCGGCCCGTGAAAAATCTTAATAAAGGTTCCCGAGACCTTCAGGAACCTTTTCCCAGGATAAAAAGTATAACTTTAATGTATTATGTACTAAATATCAGTAAGATCCATTCAGCCGTTTGAGCGGCGCGATTGAATAAAAACATCAAAATTATCTTCTGTAAATTTCACATTTATAATATTAGTTATATCTGCGGTAGCCTAGTGGTATGGGTAATGGACTGCTGAGACGAGGTCTCGGGTTCGATCCCAGGTTTACCATGGCACACACCAATGACTTTTCGATGCTTTTCGAAGTTATGTGTGTATTTATCGCTGGTTTATAAGAGCCCGGTTAATGGCAATAGGCTCGCCACCTATTACATTGGGACCTAAACATAAACTGGCGAAATGTGGGTGCTAGCACCTCTGCCTACCCCTTCGGGGAATACAGGCGTGTTTATGTTTATGTTATGTAATATTCGTTAGTAGGAATTAGGATTTACTTGAAGATGATTTACCCAAACTTCTTAGCATCCTAAATTGTAATGGATTGTGTCAGATCCATTGCGAATTATGAGTGATATCTCATTAATCATTACGCCTCGATGGGCCCCCTCATCAATCAAAGGGCAGATGGTTCGCAGAGACGGAATTTGATCAAGGAGGGTAGATTTATTTCTAAAAATACCCACATTTTGGATCAGTAATTGACTTTAGCGTTATACCTAGTCGCATCTGAAGTTATCACCTCGGAGTGTGGGGTCCGCTTTACCAGTCAAGTGCAGATTTGGCTGAACTTCAATATTTTTAACCCCCGACGTAATAACGACGGGGTGTTATAAGTTTGACGTGTCTGTCTATCTGTGGCATCATAGCTCCCGAACGGATGAAGTGATTTTATTTTAATTTAGTTTCTTTTTTTATTAAAGGTGACTTATGTGCGAGTGTTCTTAGACATGCTGAGCCGTTTACAAGTTATGGGGGTTAAAGTGGGGATGGGGAATGTCGGGGGTTTCTAATTTTTTTAATTTAGATAGATTAGGTTTTCTAGAAAAAATTAAGCCGGTACTGCAGGCACATAAGACACATGCTGTAAGAACGTTTCGAACGATTGAAAGAACTCGACAGCTGAATTAGCTGGGAGGTGATCCTTTTCGCATGCTCTAAATTTAGTGACGTCACGTTGTGTCGAGCACAAGTTAACAGTGATACATGTTTATATACTCGACAATGTGACGTCACCAAATTTACGGCATGTACCTGTTGGTCTAGCTGACGTTTGCTGTCATTCTCGGGCTTGGGAGATCAGACGGTAATCTATTCCGACCGTACTAGGGCCTTTACACCCTACAAGCGCCTCATAGCTATCTAAGACAATGATAAAGTCTTAAAAACAATGGTGTTTTATCAATCGGTTATGCTTGAAACATGTTAAATGAGACAACTCTCAATATCTGACAAATAACCTTCAGTAAATACATTTAAATTATTCAAGTAAAGGGTTTTTTCGAAGCCATTGTTTATTAGACAGTTTTTTGCTGCTAAAAAGCGACCAAAAAGTCGGAAACGGTGTGAATTGACCACTGCCCATGAATCTGCCACTGCCTCACTGATTTTGATGTTTGCTTCAGAGATATTGTATATTACAGGAGTTGTTTTACCTGAAACAAAATAAAATACATTTAATATTTGTTTTTTTTTGTAAAGAATATTAGAACCGAAATTACGGATATTCCCTCTAACCCTTTCAACTAAGCTAAATTGCTTGTGCTAGGAGTGGGTTCACGTCAGTAGTGTAATGGCCGGGATTCGAACCCGGGACCTCTCAATGAAATAAAAATAAAGGAGGAATAACACGGCGAACTCTGGGCTGTATGTTTACTGTCGGATGGAGAACAGCCCTATCCCTACAGCCGCCTCCTATGACGCCCACAGGAGATGGAGTGACCCTACTCCATCGAGAACCAATACACCTACCTAAATTATTTCGAAAACCGTATCAAAACCTACTGTGTAATTATGGAAGAACATCCATCCGTCCATATACTCACGTCTGTAAATCCTCAAAGGGGTAGGCAGAGGTGTATTAGCACCTACGTTTCGCCAATTATGATTTTCGGTCCCACGACGTAATAGAGGGCGAGCATATTATAGCCGTCTAGGGAGTAGCGAGCCCTTTGTCTTGGGCTGTATGATTACTGTCGGATGGAGAACAGCCTTATCCCTTAGTCGGCTTTTAATTTTAAATTATAAAAGAAGAACTGACATGCTAAAAATGGCTACTTCATTCTGTCTGTTGAAGTGATGATGTCATTCGCTATGACGTCATTGCGGCCGACCGAAATCTTAACGGTACATGACAGAATGACAGATCAATGGGATGTTATATAGGTATAAATAACCGTTGAAGTTTTTGTATACGTTATAGTACCGTAAGGTCAACATCCTCCGAGCCTGCCGCAGCGGCGGCGCAAGGTGCGCTCCCCGTACCCGGGGCTAGATAGGGACAATAAGGTCCCCACAACCCGAAGGGGGCCACCTCGAGAGAGATGGTCCTGGGTCTGCCGGGGTGCGAGAGATATGCTTACGGCAACCAATTCCTACAACATTCGTGAAATGGTCAATAAAATTATATGTGAGCTGAGTCATAAAAACTAATTTGGATTCTATTTCCGTGTAAATGTCGTGTAAAATACCAAATTATTATCCTAATATGATTCCAAGAAAGTGCCCTTTTTAGGGTTACGTAGCCAAATGGCAAAAAACGGAACCCTTATAGATTCGTCATTTCTATCACATCCACTTTTCTCCGAAACTATAAGACCTATTCTGTTGAAACGGCTGTTTTCTCGTGGACCCACGAATTTGTTCCACTAGTGGGACCACGAGGGAGAGTTATTTCTCGTAGACCCACTACTTATTAATCCACTAATTTGTCTCACTGGTGGAACCACGAGGGAGAATTATTTCTCGCAGATCCACTCACTCTGATTTCGGCTCTGATTTTCACATGAATCACTTTTTTATAGGACTTTGCTTTTTGTAACTACCTAGCTTCTGCGACATTGTTAACTTCACTTATGTTTAGTTGATCGTACTGCATGCAATTATGACGAAGTAAATAGATCACTTTATATAAGCTGACTGGTTTTTATCCAATAATTTTACTATTGAAACCCAATAAAACCAAATGTATTAAGTTTAGTGAACACTAGGAACAAACAAAAATTAGCTGGAAATTATCATAAGCTACAATGGAATGACGACCGCGTACGGGCAAACGTAGTGTGGGACGCCCAACGGCCAGGTGGACGACAACGTCGACGACAACGACCTCATCAAGGTCGCCGGGAAGCGCTGGATGCGGGCTGCTTCAGATCGGTCATTCTGGAGGTCTATGGGAGAGGCCTATGTTCAGCAGTGGACTATGTGTGGCTGATATGATGATGATGATGATGAAGTAGACAATTCATATTAAGAAGTATTTCCTTTATGATCAAAATAAAATTTGATTTTCAGTTTGATAATAAACATGATGAACATAAAAAGTATACTTTTTGAACATAAAACCTAAGCACATTGTTTGAGTCGCTAGGTTATGTAGTGATAGATAACGTGAAGTCAACGCATTTTCTCAAGAAAATGACCTAATGTAATATCTCCGTGAATAAGTTGGAGTTAGTATTGTATTAGGTATTTCATCATCTTGATCGATAGATTCTTGACACCGTGATGACGATTCCGATACATCATCTTCTTTTTCGCATAATAAAAAAAAACGACTTCAAAAAAGGATGAAGTTTTTGAACTCGGATGTTCATATGCTCATATACTCGACAGCCTCCGTGGCGTGGCGGTAGTGAACGCGACTGACACGCAGGAGGCGCGGGTTCGATTCCCGCTCAATGCAAATATTTGTATGCATGAATATGGCTATTTGCATTGGTCTGGGTGTTTCTATGTATAATATGTATGTATTTACAAAAAAAAAAAGTATCTAAGTATGTTTATCCGCATTCTAGATTCCATAACACAAGCTAGTTAAGCTACGCTTACCATGAATCTAGAAAGCGTTGTGTGGAATGTTGTGAAATATTTATATTTATTTATTTATTTATATGTTTTTTTATGTATGTACGGGCATAACTCCGTCATATATAGACTAGGATTTGAATTTTTTTTTGTTCGAAAGAGGTTTATTCCAAAATGGTCCCATACAAATTTCATGTACCTAGATCTGATGAAGAGTTTCAGACACAGACAACGGAACTCTTCAAAAAAAGACAGAAAATCGACCGCGATTGCTGCTATCACAATGGCTGCTATCACATAAATATGCATTGTTTATTGCAAATTACCTCAATTGAAGTCGGTTTTACTGCGACACTTGTTCGGAAGGGTGCTCACTCAATTCACACATCTACGAAAATCAGTGCCATGAGTGAGTGGGTCTGCGAGAAATAATTCTCCCTCGTGGTTCCACCAGTGAGACAAATTAGTGGATTAATAAGTAGTGGGTCTACGAGAAATAACTCTCCCTCGTGGTCCCACTAGTGGAACAAATTCGTGGGTCCACGAGAAAACAGCCGTTGAAACTTGGTAAGTTGATGTATTCTGTGTACCGCATTAAGAATTTCACACAAAAATAGAAAAATAAGCAATAAATTTTGGGGGTTCCCATACTTAGAACTGAAAGTAAAAAAAAACAAGGGTTCCTTCATGGGCGAGTCCGACTCGCACTTGGCCGGTTTATAAAGGTGCTGACTCTAATGAAATTTTAAACTAATTAGTTAAATGCTAATTGATTGTTAAAAAGTGTACATCCAAGACGGGAGTTGGAACAGCAACCAGTCACTTACAAAGGGAATGCTCTGATCAACTTCTTGTCGTTTCGACGGCATATTATTTGTCAGATTTTGTGCATTGAAGACAAGACGAATGTATAGGAGAATTTCGAATGTTCTAGACATGTCTGAATAGCTCAGTCAAAATAGGTCAAAGCATCCCCCACTCTTAGAAATTAGTCACAGGTTCATCTCCCGTTCTAACTACAGATTTAGCTAAACTTCGATATTTTCTGTGAAACAGCTGCCACCTGATCTCCACAACCCATTGCAGTTAGGCCAGTTGTTGGAATTTTTAGGGCTCCAACTACCCGTAACGACTGCTATAGATGATCGTATAGCAACGTTCACTTTTCCCGATTTAAACCGAATAATGACTGTGACAAACATACTCTAAATATTTGATATAGACCTTCAGAGTTCATCGTACTTCACCCTTGATCTTCACCATGGCACCAAAGTGAAGTTTACCTTTCAACAGCCAAGATATAACAGAACCATCATAACAAACTTCAAAGCTATCTTTCATGTCTTTTAATGGTCTATTTGTATATTATTCTCGATAAATAACTTCTGAAGGTTACTAGCATTGTTTAAATTGAACGTTTATCATAATATTTATTTATTTTTTTGTCTTTAAACACTAAATTATACACAAATGTCAGTCACGAAAGAAAGAACTGTACCCATAGCACGAAAAATTATCGAAATAGTAACATAAACGTTTCGAGAGAATCGGAGCATTGCAATTGGCCGGCTACACGCATACACATGTTCACAGTAAGCAGGCGGCCAATCGCAATGCTCCGTTCTCTCTTTCATTCGATACGATAAGATTACGATAGTTTTTCGTGCTAGGGGTTTTTGGTCGTAACTTGCGAGGAATCGGCTCGTAGAGGGGGCGAAGTGAATTCGAGAGGATGCTCGCGCTGTTAGCGATATCCTCTTGTAGTGGAAGATATTGGTCAGGTATATATTTGTGCCGTACGAATGAATTGTATAAAAGTGGTAAGGTCGTTGCCGTATTGGTTTGTACTGTAAGGGTGATGTATCTAAATAAATAAATAAATAAAAAAATAAAAAAATAAAAAAAATATAGCAGCATGTATAAGAATACATTGCTAAACATGCTACCGTTGCAGATACTTCCAGTGGAATCATAAGTATCATCATTTTAATGTGCTTTCCGATGGCATCTGAGCATTTAACCGGTTTGGACTTCGAGGGGTCCATCAATTAGCAGGTGATCATGCTTTAGCCCTGAAGAACTTGGTGGGGTATACATGCTGTCGTTGCACATACCGCAGGTGGAATCATAATTATCTTAGCATACTTCCCGATATTATCAGAGGTTTACGCTTTCTCAATTGACTACGAGTTGCCATCTCGTGGTGTATAATTATGTAATTAGTTTCACGGCACCACCGCTACTCACGGAGAGGGTCCGAGCCTAGGTATCGCTCTTTGGGAAGGTTTACTACGTCCCCTTTTGGCTTTCACAACTTTTAAGAAAGAGTACTGTCTGACCCCTACCTATAGCCTTCTCCGTGAATAAGCAGTTGTATTGACTTGCAGATGAGGTTGTCGAGAAGATCGTGATTATCATCATTCTCTGAACCATTTCCCGACTCAGTTGGGGCTTCTCTTCCAGTCCAACTGTAATACGGCTGGACTTCTAGATATTTTGCGTGAAGCGACCGGCATCAGCCGCTCTAATATTGGAATCTTATTAGGATAATATTTCGTCTTTTACACGAAATGAATTGTTGTAATTCAGTTCATATGAGTAATCATTTTATAGGAATCTATTGAGATTTAACGGAAATTCAAAAGTTACTCATTTTTAGCAGAATTGCTCAATGGGGCTTTATTAGGGTGTAGCCATAGAGCATCCAGCTAGCCCCACCGATATCCACAAGCAATTTTTTTTATAAAACGTACTCTTCAATTTGACTTCACCTGGTAAGCTAAAGGCAAAGTCCCCTTTGGTAAGCTAAAGGCAAAGTCTCGGAAAGAGGGTCACCATCGTAAACAAGTACCATGTTAACAACGGTGGCACTCAGCTTGACGGCCTCATCAGATGCCTTTTCACGCCCCGCTTAAAGGAAGAAGGAAACATGTGAGCTGGCCATTGGCGATATCGAAGTTATGTAGACAGACTAGTCGGACTTCTGAAGGTTGTAATGAGATCCATAAATGCTGCAGCTGCTCTGCTAATATTCCTAGGAGACTGTTATCACGTTAAACGATCTACATCAAAAATATTTACCTTTCAATATTATTGGAGTTTCAGATTCGAATGGACGCTCCGTACAAATATTTAGTTATCATTTGAAACTTGGATTAATATACCTTCGAGGTAAATGTTTCTCCTTAGGGTTGGCAGTCATTTCTTTACAGGCTGGATATATTTAGACAGGGCCGCGTGGAATTCTGTTAAAGATCAGCATCCTATGGGAACTTATTTCAGGCATAAAAAGCATCTGCTGAAGCCGTCAAGCTGAGTGTCACTGCCACCATTGGTAACATGGTACGTTTTTGTAATGGTGACCTTCTTTCCGGGGCTTTAGCTTACGATCAGGCGAAGGAAAAAAACCAGAGTATCTATCTGTGTAAGAATTGTTCTGCAGATTCGTTCAGCCGTTTTATCGTTATTGAGTAACAAGCCTCCAAATATCTAAACATATTCACAAAGTTTTGATGATGTTAGTAGAAAATGTTGTCCATAATCTGGTTTTTATCGTGTCGAAAGCCTTTTGCATGTCCAGTAACTGTCATGGCAGCTTTTTCGTCTTGTATTTTGCCGTGAGCACCCAGGTTAATAGCAATCGTCTACAAAGGGTACTATGAAAAATCTTTGGCAGGTACCAAAACTATTCGTGGATTGTCGTGCAACGGTAAATTATAAAACTGCCCAAATACTGGCAACCCTGCCAACGGATAGTTCGGAAGTTAATTGTTTTCATTTAACTCGTCTCTCGGCTTCGAACATTTTCATTTGCATAAAATAATATCATCTCAACTGATAAACAAATTCAAAATGTCTGCTTCTTTGAGCGAGCTTCACACGAAAATAATTCCATAGATTGCGATGAAACGTTTTATCTTCAAATGCAATAGCTAACTCTTCCGGGATACCGCTTGTGTGAGTAAAAATATATAATAAAAATAGTTTTTACGAGCTCGGTAGTAAACATGAACCAGTCCGAAAACTTCACAGCACCAAATTATACTTTCCGGATAATAAACTAAATAAATACATACATACACATAGTCACTCCGCTTTCCCATCGACGTTTTTTATAGAACTTAGGTGGCAGACACGCACATGGCCCATCTGATGGAAAGTGGTGGCGTATGGATGTGTGCAAAACCAGGGGAGTCACAATAGTGCCGTCGTGTAAGAACGTTCTAACGCTCTTCTTGAAAAACTCTATATGGTAGTTGCTTGCAAGCAGAGACCAAATCTAATAAGGTTGATATTTAAGACTTAGAAGTGCTCAAGCATTTTTCAGTCTGATCTGAACTGACCCTTAAAGAACTAATTTCATGCTGGCGTTTCAATGGCTCATCTAGGAAGCATCCAAATAATTAGCTGCGACATGATAATTTCCAGCAAGTGAACTTCAATTGCGCGATGCAGGATCATTAATTCTGTAGTAGTTCACCTTCATTGCGCTAGATGGCGCTGAATACAGTTTCGCCACAAATTGCTATGATTATGAATACTTGTAGGTAGTTACTACCAATGACTTATGGCTTCAAACAAAAGGTAAACGAATCACAATAAGGTTGATTTATAGGTCAAATTGATGAATAACATATTATTTCCTTATAGGAAACAATAGGCCCTTACCTACCTACCATCAAACGGTACATTACTGTAAAAATAAATATTAGTTATTGTAGGACTAGCCAGACTGACGACCTGAAAAAGGCTGCTGGGATAGACTGGATGCGGAAGGCGGAGGATTGGCAGAAATGACGCACATTGGGAGAGGCTTATGTCCAGCAGTGGACTGCGGTAGGCTAATTGATTGTATTTTCCAAAAAAATAATTCCTTGTCCTACATACATGATACTATCTGAATTTTACGCGAATATCACTCATAGAACGCGCACTCCCCGAGACCATGGCTGCTAAAAGGTAGCCAGAACGTCGAGTTAGGTATTATAAACTAGCTTTTTACACGTTTTCATTTAATTTTAAAAGACACAGGTTTATAAAATTTAGTGCATATAGTTCTGAAAATGGCGGACTTTCTTACAAACTTCCATTCCTTGTTTTACCCCTTTAGTAGCAGAATTTCCAAAAATCCTTTTTTAGTGTGGATGCTTACACCATAAAGTGCATCTATTGTCAAAATTTCAAGTTTGTAGGTCCAGCGGTTTAGGCTCTGCGTTGATGAATCAGTCAGTCAGTCAGGATAACTAATTTTGTTTTATGTATTACACTTATGTCTGACACTTGCTTGCACGCCTAAACCACTGAACCGATTTTAATGAAATTTGGTATAGTGGTAGATTAGACCTTGTGAAAGGACATAGGCCATGTTTGGTCGTGATAACATCCACTCGGAGCCATTGGGTGACAGCTAGTACCTAATAAATCACGATATAAACCGTTAAAAAGCAGTTTTATGTCGATTCCTTGTTGAACAATAACGAGCACAAAATACAAGAATTATCCAATTCGATGCAGTCGTTGTTTGGTACACAATCGAGGCCAATTCATTCATCATCTCAAAAAGCGTGAAGCCAACGTACTTTGACCCCTATTGACGCACATGGGGACCGAGATGACGTCTCTATAATGAAGTTTAACACACGACAACAAACGAGGATAAACAGAATTAATTAATTTATTGTTTGTTATGTTTTATTTATAATATTACAAGATGACTTCAGATGGGAGTTCTAGGTATGGAAACCTTTTTATATCGCCTTTGTGCTTAGCTTTAACCAGTGGTGGTCAAACTTTTATAATCAAAATAAAAAAGAATCAAAATTTATTTATTGTTTCAAATATACATGTACGTTAAGGTGTCATATACAAATGGGAGGCCAGAAAGTTGAAGAAATTTCAAAGGAGGGCCAGAAGTATCACGAATACATGGACGTATTATCTGACTTGAATGAACTAAAACGCACGCGGACTGTGGGTTGTATATTGCCGGAGGTGAGTTTGAAACACCCATCATCCCCAATCCCCCGCGCTCATGGGGGACGGAGGTACTTCGACTTCAGTGGTCCGAGTAGCTTCCACTCATCGCGGGATGTGCGGTTGACGAATCCCCTTCGTCGTCGGTGTGCCGTATTAATTAAATAAATGCCTTTGCGGGCCGGAGTTTTCCACCCCTATGTCTAACATAATATTATATTGTATGGAAAAGACACAGCTATTCTAACAAAATACATCGCCAAAAGGTCAGTATGCACCCTATACAAACCAGCTCTAACCCAGGTGCTCTTCGTGGACAATGTTGTAAAAATAAATTAGTATCCACGAATAGCACCTGCCAAAAATCTTGATAGGTGCTCTTCGTGGACATGGCTAGGTGCTGTTCGCACAGGTGCTATGCGGGATGCTCTAAGTGGACTACACAGATGGTCTGTCAATTTTGCACGGAAAAAAGGGGAATAATTCTTGTTCTAAAATGCTTCTCTAGTATACATTGCAGTCATGCTTGATATCTTACTCTTTTTAGGATATTTCTACAAAAAATAACAATTCAACGCAAGGTCAAATAGATGATGATTCAAATTTACTTTATATTCATTTTTTTTTAAATTTTAGCATCGGTTCACGGAAAACAAACTAAAAAAAACGGTTGTTATTATGAATCAGTCAATTAATTGAATCGAGGAAACAACTTCAGCAAGTGATGCATACGATTAAAAAGAAAACATTGTTGCATTTGTGGCACTTCGAGAGTGGTGAGAGCAGTGAAAACAGTTTTTATACGAAGAAAATAGTATTTACTTCACGAAAAAGAGTGATCAACGCGTTAAATAAAGTTTTCACACACATACATTTTTCCTATCTTCGACTACGGTGATGTGTGCTATTTCGACCTGAATGCAGATCTGCTCAATAAACTTGACCGACTTCTCAACAATTGCATTCGATTCGTCTACAATCTTAGGAAGTATGACCATGTTTCGGATCAACGTGCAGAGCTGGGTTGGCTACCCATCCGACGGCGACGCAGTCTAAGAGCTGTCACTTTGATCTATACTCTGTTGAATTCTCCCAATGCCACTTCCTACTTAAAATCCCATCTCCACCTTCTCGGTTCGAACCATACTAAAAATCTACGCTTCTCTAACAATCTTCTTCTTCACTGTCCCACTCATACTTCAAGCCTTATTTATACACTCCTCCTTCTCTGTACAATCCATTCTCCTCTGGAATGCGCTACCGCTGGAAGTCAGGATGTCCCCAAATCGTTCAATATTCAGAAACAGAGTACGGCAGATCTATAGCGAACCATAGGCAGAATAATAATAATATTATATAAGATTTTTCTATAGGACATATTATATATTTATATAATATATTGTGTAATCCGGTGTATGTGTATACAGTATAAAGTATTTGTGAACGTATGTATGTATATGTGTATGTATATATGTATGTATATGCATGTGTATGTGTGTATAGGTATGTATAAGTATATTATCATATTTGCCGTTTGTATGTATCATAATTACTCCGTACTAGATCGATACTCCGAGCACCTACCTAGACAAATCTCTGCATCACCCTAAGGTTGACTTGTAGAAAATGCCTACGGCATTAAGTCCGCCTTTGTACACATATTTTATATTTGTGCATAAAGAATAAATAAATAAATAAAAATACATTTGCGCAAGCCTGTAAATTCCCAATGCGGTAGGCAGAGGGGTATTACCATTTTCGGTCCCAGGTAATATCGTGAGTCTATTACCGTCAAGAGGGCACTTAGTTATGGGATATATGTTTAAGGGTGGAACCCTTAGGTAGTCCCCTTCTACGACAGTCACAGGAAGAAATGGGGTGACAACGACCCAAGGCATATTAAGAACTTTTGAATATATTTTTAGACTACTTGGGCCACCCAAGTAGTCTAGACAAGCACATATAATAGATACAAAGTGGTTACCATAGCCCATGGACGTATGCAACACTAGAGGAGTCACTCTCCCGCTACCAACCATAAAAATGTTGTTATTATGAGTCAGGCAGTGAATTAATACGAGGAATGGACATCGGCAAATGATGATGCAAGCAATTAAAAATAAATTAGCAGAACAACACACCCACGACAGCTGTTCGATGATGCTGTAATCATTATTTCTCAAAGAGTTCGTGGGCGAGCCCACAGATCGAATACAATCTTACGATATTGTTCAAGCCAAGCTTTAATATTAACTTGCATTGTACCTGTTTTATTAATAGTTGACCTGACAATTTTTGTCCGCCCGCGTGGCCTCCGGTCCCGTTCCCGCTGCACCCTCTACTATATTAAGCCTGTATTACACACTACCTTTTGCCCGTAGCTCCGCCCGCGTGGTTTTCGGTTATCGCGACCAAACATAGCCTTTGTCTTTTCTCGTGGTCTAATCTACCCGCATACCAAATTTCATCAAAATCGGTTCAATGGTTTAGGTTGAAAACCACCCCCACGGAGCCGGTGGTGGTTATGTCGGACTCGAATGGACTATAACGCACGCCGTTTTGGGTCTCTGGTTGCCGGAGGTGAGATTGCCGAAAGCATATCTCTCGCACCCCGGCAGACCCAGGACCGTTTCTTTCGAGATGGCCCCCTTCGGGTATACCAACCCGTCTGGACAGCATAGAAACAGTAGGCCAAAGCCTCCCAACAGTTCCAACATTGGGAGAGGCCTAGGATTGTCTGTGGGCCTAGGTCCAGCAATGGACTGCGATAGGCTAATTGTTTAATTGTACCTATTTATGTATGTAAGCAGCTAATGTTTGAAATTATAGCATTTATTATGCTAACTTTGAAATACATCGGGAAAATGAAGCGCTCAAATGGGGCTCCACCGTCGCCCTTAAAGACGGATATAAAGAGAAGGGAAACTTGAAGTGCCACAGGTGAGGCTCAATAGCATTCAATAGCAATCAAAAAAGCATTCCCCCTGTAAGGGAAAGGTCGTAGTCTCAAGTAAGTAGCTATGTTTGTTAGGATAAAATTTTCCAACTCAATTTAGAAGCAGATATGATCAACCAATTTTGAGGAGTTTATGGCC
This sequence comes from Eilema sororculum, assembly GCA_914829495.1. Classification (NCBI taxonomy): domain Eukaryota; kingdom Metazoa; phylum Arthropoda; class Insecta; order Lepidoptera; family Erebidae; genus Eilema; species Eilema sororculum. The sequence continues at coordinate 4,430,405 of OU618561.1, forward strand.
TGGCTGTCATAGCTTGGCACCAGAATCCATTCAAACCATAAGAAAAAAATATGGAACTGGTTTTTTTACTGAAATTAGCAGTATTTCCTGCTAACCAGTGCTCCAGTCAAGCTAAAATAACCATTTAAGAGTAATTTGAATGAATTTTTTATAGCATTTATTATGCTAACTTTTGAGTTCGAAAAACATCGGAAAAATTTAAATGCTCAAGTGAGACTTGAACTCACTACCTTTCCCTTACAGGGGGATGCTCTTCCAACTGAGCTATTGAGCCATACCTAAATCATTTCAAATTTTCCTTCTCTTTATATGCGTCTTTAAGGGCGACGGTGGAGCCATCTACCAACATTCTTACAAACTGTTGAAAACAATGATGTTTCAACCATTTTTAAACATTGAATTTTGATGACTTCGCCCAAATATTTGAATGATTTTTTTATTCGGCTTGGAAGGAGGCGAATGTCCAGCCGATCCCCAAGAAGGGGGATCGCTCGGACCCAGCCAACTATCGACCCATAGCCGTCACCTCAGTGCTGTGCAAGGTGTTCGAGCACATAATTAACACACAGCTCATGCGCCACCTAGAGGATCACTCCTTGCTTAGTGACCGGCAATACGGTTTCAGACCGAAACGGTCAACGGGTGATCTTCTGGCGTACATGACCCACCTTTGGGGTGAGGCTATGGAGAAGCACGGTGAGTCACTGGCAATTAGTCTTGACATCGCCAAAGCTTTCGATAGGGTATGGCACAAATCGCTTCTTTCCAAGCTACCAGCCTTCGGCCTGCCTCCTAGACTGTGTAACTGGGTTGCAAGCTTCCTGCAGGGGCGCCGTATTCGCGTCCTTTGTGATGGACGAGCTTCGGAGTTCTTGCAGGTAAATGCTGGCGTGCCGCAGGGTTCCGTCTTATCTCCCACTCTCTTTCTTCTGCATATCAATGACATGCTCTGTAACGGAAACATTCACTGCTATGCAGACGACAGCACCTTACACGGGAGTTATTACGCACATCCTGCGGCCAAGCAGTCTGATATCGCGGAAAAAAGGCAGCTTCTTGTCACTGACCTGGACCGGATCCTGGACCACATTTCTCAATGGGGCGCTAGGAACCTGGTCGAGTTCAATGCCAAGAAGACCCAGGCATGTGCGTTTACAGCAAAGGTATCTCCTTTCCTTCCCCTTCCCACTCTTCAGAGCACACCACTGCCACTGCAGGATCACCTCACTATCCTCGGTATGGATGTTCGCTGCAAACTGAATAACAAAAACTATATCGAGAGTATCATCAAATCAGCCTCGCGTAAACTCGGAGTCCTGAACAGAGTGAGACGTTTTTTCACGCCGGAGCAGCGGTGTCTTCTATATAAGACCCAAATTCGTTCCTGCGTGGAATACTGCTCACATCTCTGGGACGGCTCCGCAAAGTACTTATTAGATGCTCTCGACAGGTTGCAGCGACGTGCGGTCCGCATTATTGGGGATCCTGAGGTCACGAACACCCTCGAGCCTTTGCAGATGCGTAGAGATGTTGCGTCTTTGGCAGTTTTCTACCGTCTCTACCATGGTGAATGTTCTGACGAGCTCTTCCAATTAGTCCCACCCTCCCCTTTCCTTCACAGGACGACACGTGCAGGGCTAAGATGTCATCCATTTACGGTGCAGAGTATACCTGCTAGAACCAAGCGTTTCAGTGATTCATTCCTATGCCGCACCACTAAGGCCTGGAATTCCCTGCCATTTCACGTGTTTCCTTCTTCCTACAGTCCTGGGTCCTTTAAGCGGGGCGTGAAAAGGCATCTAACGAGGCCGTCAAGCTGAGTGCCACCACTGTTAACATGGTAAATGTTTACGATGGTGACCCTCTTTCCGAGACTTTGCCTTTAGCTTAACATCAGGCGAGGTGAAGTCAAATTGACGAGTCCTGTATAAAAAAAAAAAAAAAAAAAAAAATGCTAACTTTTAAGTTCGAAAAACATTTTTCGAACATTTAAGTGTAAGTTCACGCCAGCATTCGAACCTCTCGGTCACAAGGCCATCTCCTTAACCATTAAGCTGACGTCTCCTGTCATTCTTAACCTCTTCATCGCTACGTTGGTGGTCAGTCAGAACTTATAATAACTTATAAGGACCCTTCTTATCTAGAAATGCAGATAAAATTACCGTGGCATCTGTCCGCATACTAATCTCTATGATAAGGTATTCCATCCCACACACGAAGTATGTCAATAGAAATTTTATTATAATAACTAGCTTTTGCCCGCGACTTCGTCCGCGTCATGTCAGAAATATAAATGTTCAGGACACACTGCTCCTGTTCCCTCGACCCAGATAAAGTTCCTTAAAATTTCTGTGAGCCTGGTACTTCATGCCAATTAAATTAAATTAAATTAAAATCCATTTAATCTCAGACCTTTCGATCCATAGTGTTAGTAACAATTTAACTTAAGAACTAATGTTAGTAATAAATTCAATTTACAAAACACTCCACTATCCACACCGATGACACTACAGGGTCACATAAATACTGGTCCAGTAACCGGGACTGATTTGATTGCAATCACACAAACGTAAGATTTTGAGTTTGATCAAGACCTATCTAATAAAAAAATCCGCATCAAAATCCGTTCAGTAGTTTTTGCGTCCATCGCGAACAAACATTTCCATTTACAATTATTATTTGCAATTAATTTATAATAGTACTTATGCTGTTGGCTGCAGCTCCGTTCACGTAGATGTCGGCTTATATCGTGAACAAAAATAACTTACTTACCTACCAAATTTCATCAGGTTACCTTTAAGAACGATTAACTTTCATCTCTTATTTGATCCCTTTTGTTTGACACCTCTTTTCGCGATAAAAGGTAGTCTTTCTCTGTAGGTGCCAAATATTATCAATATCGGTTCAGTGGTAACAGAACGAATTACTTCACACCTAACTAGCAGGCAGCTGACCCGGCGAACATCGTACCGCCAATTATTTTCTGCCCGCGTGGCGTTAGATCCCGTTCCCGCTTGTCTGCTATATTAACATGTAATAAACATATAAACCTGCCATTTGAATAGCTCTATTTATTAAAAAAAACCGCTTCAAAATCAAGTTGCGTGGTTTTAAAGATTTAAGCATACATAGGGACGGACAGACGCGGACAGCGACTTTGCTTTATACTATATAGTGATAGTGATATTAGTATGGATTATTGGTGATATCAGTGTGGTGATGGAGTAAGAATACAAGTATCACCATCCCATTTCATTCGAAGACTGTCGTAAGAGGTGAAATACGCAGACGATATCACTACGAGAGAAGGAACACTCGAAATAAAACCCTGTACCAACCCGTCTGACCAGCATGGAGACAGTTTAGGCCAGAGCCTCCCAACATTGGGAGAGGCCTTATTGGTTTTTAAATATTGTTACGGGAGACGGGTACCGGGATTTCACTCTTTTTCCACTTTGAACTCCCAAACTTAACTGTCCTTTCACGGCTCTGACAGCTCCTTTTATTACCCTTAATTTCGATCGTCTTTTCGATATTCATTTTATTATTTCTCTAGAATTTTCTTTCTAGAAGAGCTTAACTATATTTTTGATCTTCATTTCGTTTCTCGTTTTTATTCTTCCAGAATGTTCTGCTAATAACTAGAAGAATTTAAATATAGAATCTTCTGTTACCTTTACCAAATAAAGATTTACATAAATTAGAAAAACACAAAAACCACATATCGTAACACCGGGATTCGATCAAACTCAAACTCAAACTCATTTATTCAAAATTGTGTAGCACTACTACAGCTTTTTGACGTCAAATTCTGCTTAAAACTAAGTTTACCACCGCTTCCTAGGCACCAGTGGAGAAGAAACGGCGCAACAAACTCCACTGTAGCATTTTCTGGACGTCAATTTAAAAAAATAAAAGTAAGTTCTTAAGACTAAATATGGACGAATGTACATATGTCTCGTGTCAAGATAATTAAAGTATATAAAAAAAACTTATAATAAAATAATTAACCTAAGTTAACAAAAATAAATAAAAAAAAAGAAGTTCGCGTTCCTATTTAAGCATTATGCCGTAGTTACAGCAATTTAGGAGGGGCCTGCACCATGCTCAAGGCAGACATTTTTGTCTTTAAGGTAATCATCTGTCCTATAGTATGCTTTTTTACATAAGGTGGTTTTCACAAAGGTTTTAAATTTATTGTCAGGCATACCAAGGACTGATTCAGGCAATTTATTATAAAAACGTATACCATCCCCCCTAAAAGAATCACTAACTCTGCAAAGCCGATAGCATGGAAGGAGCAGTTTATTTTTATTGCGCAGATTTCTGTCTGTAATGTCACTTACTTTTGTAAAATTAGATATATTTTTTCTGACATACAGTATATTTTCGAGTACCTATATATTGGGAAGCTACAGTTAAAATATTAATATCTTTAAATCGTTCCCTAAGAGAATCTCTCTTACCTAAACAGTAAATAGCACGAACTGCCCTTTTTTGTAATATAAAGATAGTTTCTAAGTCTGCGGCATTCCCCCAAAGTAGTATTCCATCATAGGACATCAAGCTATGAAAGTAACTAAAGTACACCAGCCTAGCAGTATCTACGTCAGTTAACTGCCTGATCCGTCTGACAGCAAAAGCAGCAGAGCTGAGTTTATTGGCCAAAGCAGTGATATGGTGATCACATTGCAATTTCGAATCTATTATGATTCGACCCGTCGACCATCGTTTTGGCAGGCGTTGTTTAAACCGCTCAGTCACAGCTGCTATTGACAATGAGTTCGAATTTATCGTTCCGATGCTGTGACATGTTACGTGACATTCGTAACAATATCCACACATTTTCCCAAACCTTCACATTCATATCCGTAAGAAGTAGGTATCACCACTGCTGCCTACCCATCCTACAACACACAAGCGTAAATAAGCAACAATATTAAATTTTTAAACCAACAGAAAACTCAACCAATCTTATCTCTTTCATCAAACAATGGTTATGTCACAGTGGAGGTCATTCAATTCACTATGAATAGTGTGAATAAAACATGGCGGCGGTTATCTATACAAAAAACTCGAACAAAATACGTTGTAATATTTAAAAAGCGATGACTACATTCATTGATATGTTAAATATTTAAGTTTTTGTTACGAGTATTGGGACTTATTAGGTTTGACTAACGGCAATGTAACGTATCTATAGTTATAACGTCATATTGATAACTAGTCGCGAAAGAAACAAGGTCCTGGCGCGCGTGGATTGGTGTAATATAATATAATCTATGATTGTTAGATTTGAGCTTCCTGTGCCGTATTTGTGGCGTTTTTGGGGTTAACATCCATACTAATATTATAAATGTGAAAGTAACTCTGTATGTTACGCTTTCACGCCTAAACCACTGAACCGATTTTGATGAAATTTGGTATAGGGGTAGATTAGACCATGAGAAAGGACATAGGATAGGCTATGTTTGGTCGCGATAACCGACATCCACGCGAGCGGAGCCGCGGGCAAAAGCTAGTAATATTATATTGGTTTAGTTTTACACCAGAAGGCCTTTTTTCTTTAGAAGAAGAATTTTTCTAATAAAAACCTATTCAAAAATCAATACCGATCTGTACAAATCAAATTAAATGTCAAAAACTACCACGATTTCAATGAAAACAGGGTCAATAAATCGTTGTATTTTTATAAGCCTCTATCTAACGATCACGATGTCATTGTTATTTCTTAATATTGTGTTACTAAAAACTGTTTTTGACATTGTATTACATTTTGACAGATCAAGACTGAATTGGGAATAGGTTTTTATTTAAAGAATTGGCCTTCAGTTCCTTTAAATTAACCAATTGATATCGTAGGATCTATTCGCGTTCACGTTATGACTGCGATTCAGACTCTGTCAAGTAGAATAATACCCGTTGGATTTATTGTATATTCAATAGGTGACCGATCGTATGACCTCATCGAAATCTAGTTTTATGCTTTAATAAGGTATTGTCACCAATGACTTCTAACTATAATAAACAAAAAAAAATCGTGAAAGGCCATCAACCGTCCTTTAACAACGCGGGACTCCTACCAGGGGACGAATGGGCACTACATAGGGGATGAATGGGCCGTTACTTAGTGTACGAATGGGCACCTACATGGGGATGAATTGCCATAACAAATGCCTGGCAATGGTGCCCCCACCGGGTCCAGGTAGAAGGGGTAGGCGCAAGAAGGCTTGGCGTCGTGGAGGGTGACATGATGCGTGCAAACGGTCTCACTACCTTGGACGCCCAAGATCATGCGAAGTGGAGGAGGTAGAGCCGGAAGGTGGACCCTGAGCTCCGAGGGCACCGTGGCCTCGGATGCAATCAGGACTAACGTCTTTATGTGACTGAGGATGGGGATGAATTGCCCCCACAGGCCACATGGGGTATGAATGGGCCCCGAATTTTAGGAGACCAGTGGTTTCGTAGCCCGCGTATCTTGACGCCGTCATACAGATGACATTATAAAAAAGGCTTTACTCAAGCGAACCCTGGACCCCAGTAGGCTTCGGCTACGACCGGAGCTAATGAAAGGATGATGATGATATGGAATAGCTTACTATTTATAGAATAGACTCTGCGGCATGTTTGTATTGGAATGTATGGTGGCCAAGCCGTTTCGCCAAGTGAGTGAGCTGCCATACATTTCAGTACTAACTGCTTGGACACCGTGGCTGGCGACGTGGCCATGGCGTCCGAGTGAGGCAGGAGACTTAAAGATGGTAATTGATGTGATCAAGTTGCAAGAAATAACGCTAAGCTAGCCTACAACCGCACCTAAACCCTTATCTTTCTTATCAACTAGTATTTCGCTCAAAAATTAATACGATAAGTCTGGTTTAGTGAATTTCAAGTCATGTCAAAGAGATATGTTTTGATAAAACGGTTTCGATTAATAATTGTGAATACAAGCATTCTTCGATAGCTATAAATAGACAATTTCTATTAAAATCATAGCAATACAAGCTGTTTGCCTATGCAATGTAAAATTTTGAATCCGTTTCGGTACGCTATCAACTACTTCAGGATAAATTAAAGAAGACCTTAGTCTTAGCAGACAGAGAGAAGTGCAGCGGAGAGGATTTTTTTTACAAGAGGACACGTCAATTCGACTTCACCTCGCCTGATGGTAAGCGAAAAGTCTCGGAAAGAGGATCGTCATTACAAACATGTACCATGTTAACAATGATGGCACTCGGTTTGACGGCCTCATCAGATGCTTTTCACGTTCCGCTTAACGGACCCGGGACTGTAGGAAGAAGGTAACACGTAAGCTGAATTTTATTAAGGCAGTTGAAAATCTACTTTGTATTTATTGAAAAAGTGCATAGGTAATGTTTAAATCTGGTGAGAAACACACTCCACGAAGATACGCGAGAAGCCCACGCTCGAGTGTACATCGGTCGGAAAATGCCCGAAACTGATCGACATCCCAAATTATTCTTCTATTTGCGCTGCACTGACCCTATCTATATATTTAAGAGTAGTTAAGCCGTTGGTCCCGGTCGCCGGCCTAGCACCACGAACCTCAGTCGGCGTGCTGTTTTAGTCGGTTCGAGTCCGACATAACCTCCCCTTCCGGATCCGAGGGGATTTCCGCACGAAAAAAACAAGTATAGTTAAGACCCTAAAAACTTCGACAAATGATCTAACCACAAAACTTCGCTATCGTTTATTTCGAACCTGACCCGAAAACTTGATCCGGTCGCGGGTTAGGTTAGAAACTTGTAAATTTGTTCCGAATGTAACCCTATTCCTAACCTGACCCGACGTCTCGTTCTTAATTGCGCAGATCTGTTGTGTGTCTGGTCACAGTTCTAACCTAACCTACAGAAGTTGGAATTACCGCACTTCGGCTATTAAAAGTAAAATAAATATGCGCAATTCGGGTTTTGAAAGGAACGAGATGTCGGGTCAGGTTAGGAATAGGGTTATGTTCGGAACAAATATGACATAATTTTTTCAAGTTTCTAATCTGACCCGCAACCGGGTCAGATGGTTTTCGTGTCAGGTTCGGAATGTTTTTATTTATTTATTCATTATAATTAGTGTACAAAATTATTCACAGTTAAGTTTATCCTATAAACCTATATTATAATAATACAATAATCAACTAAAACGCACGCCGTCTTGGGTCTTTGGTTGCCGGAGGTGAGATTGCCAAAAGCATATCTCTCGCACCCCGGCAGACCCAGGAACATCTCTTTTGAGGTGGCCCCCTTCGGGTTGTGGGGACCTTAGTGTCCCCATCTAGCCCCGGATATGGGGAGGCGCACTTTGCGCCGCCGCCGCGGCCTGCTTCTGCTAGGGTGACAGGCGGCTCCACCGGTCACCCCCAGGCCAAGTTCAACCGGTTAGTGAATGATTGCCGTTGTCGGGAAGTCTCAGTCAAAAGTTTAAAAACATTAATACTTAATACCTATTGTATTAAGCATGTCTGACATACCCACCGGTAATATAATGTACTTAAACATCCCGACACGATTGAGTCATCATCTTATTTAAAACTAAATGCCAATGCAATGTGATTGAACTTGTGGGAGCCATCTTGATACAGATTTCATTGATGAGTACGTTTTAAAGTTTCGTACCTTAAAAGAAAAGGACGGAACCCGGAATAGAATCACTTCGGTGTCCACGTCTGTCTGTTCTACTAGACAGACCTTTTTCCAAGGAATGCGTGGAGGTATCGAGTTGAAATTCATACCACAGACTTAAGAGTCCGTACTACTCCAGCTCGAATTCAAATTTTACCCCCACGCGCTTCATATAGCACACGCGCCGGTACTACTCGCGCGCAGATGCAGCTATCTCACTCCCGCGATGACGCGTCACGTGTATCAAAATCAATCGATAGGGTAAAGTAGCTAGTAATTAGACATCAAAAAAATTATGGCAATAAACAAACTTTTGAGAAAAGTGTGCATATTGTAATGATAACTTACATAAAACTTATAATATATTTATACTTATCCTATTAATATTATAAATGCGAAAGTTTGTGAGTATGTATCGCTGTATGTATGGATGTTTGTTACTCTTTCACGCAAAAACTACTGAATGGATCTGGCTGAAATTTGATACAGGGGTAGATTAGAACCTGGAATAACACATAGGTTGCTTTTTATTCCGAGTTAAGGTTCCCATGGGTTGCGGGAACGGGAACAACTCCACGCGGGCGAAGCTTCGGGCAGCAGCTAGTATAATATAATAATAGCAGCCCTTTCAATGTCTCACTGCTGGGCACTGGTCTCTCACCTGAAGGTGAGAGAGTAATGGGTACAATAAAATACTCCACCACGCGAACCCAATGCATATTGGTAGGGGTGCTGGGTAGGACAATCTCCGCGTGGTGCACCCTGGTAACGTGGGCTTCGCAAATGGCCAATAGTCCACCAAGGAGGGTGGCCCTTTATCGTCGGTTTCGAGTTCTCCGCATGCGCTCTGCTAAGCAGAGCGTATCTAGCGGAGAACTCTAAGGGCGACGAGTACTTTGCCACTAAACGATCAGTGGTGAAATAAACGGTCCCATGGGGACCATCGATCGGCCGAGCCGTACAGCCGTCTGGCAACAGAAGGGCATGGTAGCTCTTAGGAGTTGCGAGGAAGAAAACCTCTATAAAAAATCACCTCGAACCCCACGCTCTGACGCCTGGCAATGGGATGCATCACTGGGGCGAACTCAGTGCCTAGGGTGTCACTCACTCATTCCCACCTCCCACCCTTCCCATCCTCACATACACTCCCAACCTCTCTACTTCCACCTCAATGTCGGTGGACTTTAACCGTAAAACAAAATATGGCTATGGAAACGATAACGGATAAATCTACCCATGATACTGGTGATCGAATGGACACCCATTCAGCGACTAGCCATGGCGACCTCCGCCCGGGGTCATCCTGGATCTGAATCATCGAACAGCGAGGAGGACCTTCCTAGTAAAGCTACGCTAGACTGCTAGGCGCGGGTAGGAGGTCGGAAAGCCGACCTCTACAGAGCGAAAGAGAGAGTGGCAGAGCCGCCAGCGATTGTGTCCCCGCTACCAAGCGAGAAGGTCACGGAGGTGCCGGCGGTGCAGAACATCCTGGCGGCTCTTTCACGCATTTCTGGCGCCGCAAAAGGCCAGAAAAATATTGCGGCAAAGAAGAGGGTCGTGTCGTGGCGGAGCTCCTGGAAAGGAGCGTCTCCAGCGAGGAGGAGAAACTCCGGGCTCGGGTTGCGAGCCTGGAGACAGATGCCGACTCCCACAAGTAGCAACGGCTGATGCGGGAGGAGATCGGTCAGCTGACGCAGCTGGTCCAGGGGGCCGGGGAGGGTCGGAGTGTGAAAACCCCCGCTCCCCGTGCTCCATCTAAGGTGACACCAACGGTGGTCCAGCTGCTGGAGGTCATCGAGCGACGCCTCGGCGTTCTCGAGGACCGGGCATACCGCCCAGCGCTGGCGGCACCCGTCGTCGCAACATGTGCGACGACGGGTGCACCCAGTGGTGCTCCTGGTTCCAAACCGAGGGCCTCCGCCCCTAAGAAGACGGCACCTAGGGGAGATGGTGGAGAACGACGTGTCCGTAGTCACGGAGGGTGAGGAACATCGGCTACGATTGGGTGTTGCGTGGTCTGTTGCTCAGAGGGGTCAGCGTAACGTGTTACGCCGATGACACCCTCGTTTTTTTTTATCGTGCGATAAATCCCCACGGAGCCGGTGGAGGTGGTTATGTCGAACTCGAAGCGACTAAAACGCACGCCGTCCCAAGTTCTTGGTTGCCGGAGGTGAGATTGCCAAAAGCATATCTCTCGCACACCGGCAGACCCAGGACCATCACTTTCGAGATGGCCCCCTTCGGGTTGTGGGGACCACAGTGTCCCCATCTAGCCCCGGTTACGGGGAGGCGCACTTTGCGCCGCCGCCGCGGCCTGCTTCTGCTAGGGTGACAGGCGGCTCTACCGGTCACCCTCAGGCCAGCGCTCACTGAGAACTGAGGTCGTTCTGCGACCTCTGACGTCCAGTTCGCATGACACCATCGTTACGGCGCTGGGAGCAGCGCACCGAGACGCAGCACTAAAGGCCACGGCAGGGGTTGCTCAAGTCGTGGGTCGGACACGGCGCCTGGGTCTCGAGGTCGCCCTTCACAAGTCCGAGGCTCTGTGCTTCCACGGACCTCGGATGGAGCCACCTGCGGGATCCAGCCTACAGGTAGGGGGCGTCAGCATCGGCATCGAGCCCTCGATTAAGTATCTGGGGCTCGTACTCGATGGCCGGTGGAACTTCGGACATCACTTCCGAAGTTTGGTCCCAAAACTGAGGGCAAGCACTCGCGCGGCTGATGCCCAACATCAGGGGACCCAACGCTCCCTGCAAGAGACTGTACCTGGGGATCGTGCGAAGTATGGCCCTATACGGGGCCCCCGTATGGGCAGAGAATCTGACGGCCAGTAATGTGGCTAGATTGCTGAGCCCACAGAGGGCGATGACCCTTCAATAGAAACAGATGAATGGAAATTCATAATTACGTACTGTCTATAATAAATATAGGAATACGTATGGTAGTAGTACCTAACTACTGCTATATTTATATTATGATCATTCGGGTTGGTAGGTATATATATAAACGGTGACCTCTGTCGTAACAATATTGATACTGTTGGTTAAAATGTTTGTAGGACAGCACTTTTAGGGTTATTTTAAATCAGGTGGAAAAGTGAGCAGTATTAAAGTGGTAATTAGATATCAACCTTATTCGATTAAGATAAAGCTAAAAATAGAAGACAACAACTCACGTATTTACAGAAATATTCCGTTTATTCCGAACCTGACCCGAAAACTTGACCCGGTCGCGGGTTAGGTTAGAAACTTTAAAATCTGGCACTTCGCCGGCTGCAGCCGCGGCACGCTCGCTTCGCTCGCTCAGCTCGTGCGTTGGGGTCACAGTTCTAACCTAACCTACAGAAGTTGGAGTTACCGCACTTCGACTTTCGGCTCTGAGTCGCCCAACCGCGTCGTCCGTCGTCGCAGTGAGCGACCTGTAGTAGGCAGGTACCTACCTGAAAGACTTGGGCTGCTACTGCAAGATTATTTTTGTCGATACATAGGCAGGTATGCCATGTCAATCCAAATTTTTGAAATAGGTAGGTATTTTACTGACCTATTTATTACTTTCTACTAATATAGTATTGCAAATTGTTATGTACACTATAAGCTATTTAGGTAGGTATATTAGATACTTACTATAATAATAAATAAATAAATATTCCACAACATTCTCGAAGCGCTATCTAGACCCATGGTAAGCTTAATTAGCTTGTGTTATGGAATCTAGAATGCGGATAAACATACTTAGATACTTTTTTTTGTAAATATATACATATTATGCATAGAAACACCCAGATCAATGCAAATAGCCATATTCATGCATACAAATATTTGCACTGAGCGGGAATCGAACCCGCGCCTCTCGCGTGGCAGTCGCGTGCACTACCACCACGCCACAGAGGCTGTCTACATAATACATCGTTCATAAATGATTTAATGTTTTTACGCCAACATACACTTTTCCTCTTTTCGGCCCCCATTTCGCCTGTCAAAAGGTAGGTACTTGAATACTTTCGTATTGTCTATCATAATCATCTGCGCAGAGCGCGTGCGACACAAGTTCCCCGTATGATAGCCGAAGCAACACTGAGGAAGAGGCCGGGCGGCAGGGCGGTTCTAAGTTTAATGGTATCGCTTGAGTAAAAATTTAGATATTTGCTAGTTACGCAGAAACCAATGTATATTTGTAAAATTTGAAACACATAATGTATCTTAACAGTTATACTGCAGTTATTGTGTAAGTCTAGTGATCCTATTTTGCGTATTTAATCCATAATATCGTTTCATTTGTACGGTTTAGAGGTAACTTTGCAATGGTTTTCTATCAAGAAAATTTTACGAAATCGTGTTTTTGCCACACATAAACATTAGTATTTATCCTCAACTTTACCACACATGAATTAAAAAGTCCATGCTTTAAAACTTTTGATATTATACACGTTTATGCTATGTCATTTGAGGTAGTACGGACTCTTAAGTATATAAGGTCTTAATACTGTGCAGTGTTTAGTCCAGGGTTGGGTAGTTTTCATATAAAAATATCAGGTGAATTGAAATCAAATAGAGTTCTAAATTAAAGCCAACGAGACGAGAGAAAAAAGGTAAACAAAGCAACCATTACTGAGTTACGTTGCGATAACTAGCGATTATTTTCTCTGTCCTTGTCGCACATGTCACACGTTCGCGACAATGGCCGAGAGACAGCTATCGTTGCGCGTTTCGTAGTACAGGAAAGCTGTCAACACAGCGGTTCTAAACTGTCAGATCCGCCATCTTATGAGCAATTTCATTCCTGTCTGGAAGCCGCGAGAGGAACCTGGTCGAGTTCAATGCCAAGAAGACCCAGGCATGTGCGTTTACAGCAAAAGTATCTCCTTTCCTTCCCCTTCCCACTCTTCAGAGCACACCACTGCCACTGCAGGATCACCTCACTATCCTCGGTATGGATGTTCGCTGCAAACTGAACAACAAAAACTATATCGAGAGTATCATCAAATCAGCCTCGCGTAAACTCGGAGTCCTGAACAGAGTGAGACGTTTTTTCACGCCGGAGCAGCGGTGTCTTCTATACAAGACCCAAATTCGTTCCTGCGTGGAATACTGCTCACATCTCTGGGACGGCTCCGCAAAGTACTTATTAGATGCTCTCGACAGGTTGCAGCGACGTGCGGTCCGCATTATTGGGGATCCTGAGGTCACGAACACCCTCGAGCCTTTGCAGATGCGTAGAGATGTTGCGTCTTTGGCAGTTTTCTACCGTCTCTACCATGGTGAATGTTCTGACGAGCTCTTCCAATTAGTCCCACCCTCCCCTTTCCTTCACAGGACGACACGTGCAGGGCTAAGATGTCATCCATTTACGGTGCAGAGTATACCTGCTAGAACCAAGCGTTTCAGTGATTCATTCCTATGCCGCACCACTAAGACCTGGAATTCCCTGCCAGCTCACGTGTTTCCTTCTTCCTACAGTCCCGGGTCCTTTAAGCGGGGCGTGAAAAGGCATCTAATGAGGCCGTCAAGCTGAGTGCCACCACTGTTAACATGGTAAATGTTTACGATGGTGACCCTCTTTCCGAGACTTTGCCTTTAGCTTAACATCAGGCGAGGTGAAGTCAAATTGACGTGTCCTGTGTAAAAAAAAAAAAAAAAAAATACGTAATCATTTTCAAATAACCTGGGAACTACGGCAATATTTGGGAAACTCGTGAGCGATGTTATTAAGGTTTCTGTTTTGATAATAGTGCGCTCTGTGCTATTAGCTCTTCAAAAAATCAAGATTAACACTGTAGGTACAGTTTTTATAACTCATACGCATCGATTTAACTGGTGCAATTTATTTGGCACAGTGCGACCGTAACGATTTCTCATAACATATGTGACTTAACTGTACCCTGCAATTAATAAAATTAACACATTATATGTAAAGGTAACGTTTAAATTAATCAATGATTTTATTATAATTGCTCCAAAATATCACGCATTCGAGTAAACAAGGCCTTGACTATTATTTTGTAAAGACAACTGCACACATTGGCCTAACATGCCTCAATATTGCCCATAGAATGTATATGTATATTATAACGATAGCATCATTCTCTTAACCTTTTCCCCAACTTACGTATTTGAGCTTCCATTCTAACTGTGATGAACTTCGTGATATTTTCCGTGAAGCGATTACCATCTGACCTCTAAAACCAATTGGGTATTTTCTTGTAGTTAAAATAAATTATTTAACCGAGCTTATTACATTAAAAATGGTGAAAGTGCGGTAAAAGTTACGTAGCTTCTTATTTAAAGAGCAAAAATTTGTTTGTTTGACGATTGACGAACAAATTTTCGAGCTTTTTATTTCACGGTGTTCGAACACCATTTTCATGAACATTGTGATCGTTTTTGACATTTGGGGGATTGAGATTACATTGCGGCCGAATTTTAAACAGGTTTTCATTACGAGAATTAGATAGATAGTTTTATTTAAATGTTTATTAAAATAAAACTAAAACTAAAATACATATTTACAAATCATACTAAAATATTATTAAAATGCGTCATGAAATTCCTCCGCATCGCATGCCTTTTGCGGTAGCGTTCCCAGAAGGCTGGCAGCATTGCCACGTTGTATGGCAATGCTTAATCTTTGACCTAAAAAGAGGCCAGATAGATAAATTCTTTATTGTACACCAATAGATTTACAGTAGCTCATGTAAATACGTAATTAGAATGTTACGACGTGTGGCGACGGAAACTAATTATCATCCAAAGGTTGTCGTGAGAGGCGACTAACGTAACAATACGCTGACGATATCACTGCGAGAGGAGGAACACTCGAAATAAAACCCTATACCAATACGCCTGGCCAGCGTGGAAACAGTAGGCCAAAGCCTACCTTCATTAGGAGAGGCCTACTTCCAGCAGAGGACTGCAATAGCCTAATTGATAGACCCAATGTATACAAACGGCATAACGTTTAACCTCGGTATAAATTCCCCCATACTTGCGATTGTGACGAAAAGTAATTACTCATTATGCAAGAAATCATCCGACAGCGACCTTGACATTTCACACAACTCACTTTTGAAATCGTAGTTGGAAGTCACGTGTGTTTTGTGCGTAAGGGCCGCTTTCCACGATCTGCGATTTCATGAACGCAAAGAGAGACTGAGAGAATCATTCGTGATACTGCAGACACGTTTGTAATAGAAGCGCCGAGCGAGAGGTCCCGGGTTCGACATTCGACGACAGACAGAGACCAAACCATTATGCAAATCCTTACCAATATCCTTAGAAATGTAGCCAAGAAGTGGTGTGATATTCAGGAATTAAGACTAATAAAGAAATCTGCTCGTAGTCAAGGACTGGTTGCAGATTATAATACTAAAAAAGGCTGCCAAGTGCGAGTCGGACTATCACACCGAGGGTTCCATAACTTAAGCTACAATATATATAAACCACAATAGATCTGATTGCGTTATTTAGAAATTTGTATTTATCGCAGAAGCAGAAGCAGGTAGAAGTTATGTGTGTATTTATTGCAGGTTTATAAGTGCCCGGTTAATGGCAATAGGCTCGCCACCTATTAGACATTGGGACCTAAACATAAACTGGCGAAATATGGGTGCTAGCACCACCTACCCCTTCGGGGAATACAGGCGTGAGTTTATGTTATGTTATGTGATTGTTGCACAGCATCAAGATGTTTTAGACCTGAGTATGTGGTATGGACTTCAACTTGATACTGACAGATGGGCAGACAACAAAGTGTTCCTATAAGGGTTCCTTTTTTTCTCTTGTGGTATGTGAAACAAAGCATGGACGCGTTTGAAAAACTTTGCCATTGCTTCAGGTGGGGTGTAATCAAATTGTTATATCCTATTAAAAAAAACACTAACAACAAGACAAACCAAAGTCTTGTAAACTTAACTTTGATCATGTCCTGGTAAATTACCACATTTTTGTTTTTTTTTTATGGCCAATTTATTTTAATCTTTATTTAGCTTGTTTTATGAGTTACTTGACATTGCATAATACATAGCTTTTATTACATTTTAAATGCCCATATATTTACCCGACTACACCAGTGAGGAAAATGATTTACGTTTGTATGTAGTTTTCTTTGTTCCGCTTTAAAGCCATAAGAATGTGGTCTCAAAACTCTCAATCTATCTATCTATACCGAATATTGTACAATACATAAATAATAATTATAGTTGGTGAATAAATTGTCAATAGCTTTTAAATATATAGGTAATCTGACATCCACAAAGTCTTCCCGAGGAGGGCCAGACCGTAAGGGATGGCTGGGTCAGCCGGGGTGTGAGGGATATGTCGAAGACAACCCACCTCCCGCCTAGCACCGCAACCCACAGTCGGTGTGCGGTTTTAGTCGGTTCGTGTACGACATAACCTCCCCATCCAGTTTAGGGGGGGAATTCTGCACAAAAAAAAAAAAAAACGTTCACATAGTCTCTCATGGTTTATTGATCATGGATAATATTTTGAATATTGTCTTCATAAAAATAATTCTCTATTAAAATTAATTTTATTTTAATTATAATGTAAATCTTTTATCATCATCCTTGTGTTAGTTTCCGTCATATCCGAAGCCTTCACATTGAAAACTTGTATCTTACAATTATGTTAATAAAAAGAAAAACACAGAAATAAAGAAACAATAAAACAAGTAATGTAAACACAATACCTATTGAACAACTAGTTTTTTAGTTGTGCAATAGATAAAACCTTAAGAATTTCGGAACACATTTCAAGGTTTCAATTTTAAAAGATAAGAGTGAATGATAAATTTGGTGATCGTCCCTTTGCAAAATTAAATTAAATTATGATGTTAAAATTTTGTGGTAAGACGGTGTATCTCGTAATAGTTACTTAAAAGAAATAGATTTTTATTATTCTTTACCTTTGATTATTTATATGTCTAGATGGAGTGTCAAATGCGTACAAACGTCTCAAAAAATATCAGCTTGTTCAATCTCATAATACTTACGCGCAGCTCAGTGACGTTCGCGTCGGCTCGGTGTCACAACGTAAAACCCGCGAAAAACATTAAATAAAAACTGTCGAAATATGGCGACTAGCACTATCAAAGTTTGCCGGAATTAAAAAGGACGCCTAAATACTACTACACATATTACCTTTTATGAATAAAGTAACCAAAATACAAGTTAAATTAATTATTTTTTTCATCACAACAATATGTCATTTATCACGCGCCATATTTGGAAGTGTTGCCAGTTTTTTAAATTCATGGTTTGGTTCGATTGGAGCCTTGTACCGATTGGGGGAGCCAATGTCCCTCCTTTTTATTGATTTGGATTAGAACATTATTTCCGAAATCCGAAATCCCAAATCCGAAATCCGAAATCCGAAATCCGAAATCCGAAATCCGAAATCCGAAATCCGAAATCCGAAATCCGAAATCCGAAATCCGTAATCCGAAATCCGAAATCCGAAATCCGAAATCCGAAATCCGAAATCCGAAATCCGAAATCCGAAATCCGAAATCCGAAATCCGAAATCCGAAATCCGAAATCCGAAATCCGAAATCCGAAATCCGAAATCCGAAATCCGAAATCCGAAATCCGAAATCCGAAATCCGAAATCCGAAATCCGAAATCCGAAATCCGAAATCCGAAATCCGAAATCCGAAATCCGAAATCCGAAATCCGAAATCCGAAATCCGAAATCCGAAATCCGAAATCCGAAATCCGAAATCCGAAATCCGAAATCCGAAATCCGAAATCCGAAATCCGAAATCCGAAATCCGAAATCCGAAATCCGAAATCCGAAATCCGAAATCCGAAATCCGAAATCCGAAATCCGAAATCCGAAATCCGAAATCCGAAATCCGAAATCCGAAATCCGAAATCCGAAATCCGAAATCCGAAATCCGAAATCCGAAATCCGAAATCCGAAATCCGAAATCCGAAATCCGAAATCCGAAATCCGAAATCCGAAATCCGAAATCCGAAATCCGAAATCCGAAATCCGAAATCCGAAATCCGAAATCCGAAATCCGAAATCCGAAATCCGAAATCCGAAATCCGAAATCCGAAATCCGTATTCGAAATCGAAACCGAAACCGAAACCGAAACCGAAACCGAAACCGAAACCGAAACCGAAACCGAAACCGAAACCGAAACCGAAACCGAAATTGAAAGGAATCGCGTGGAAAGTACCCAGACCTTTGCATAGGTCTGGGTACTTTCCACGCGATTCCTTTCAATTTCGGTTCGTCATATGTACACAAACAAATATATGCACTAAGCGAGAATTGAACCCGTGCCCCTAGCATACCATTCTCATTTACTACTGTCACGCTACAGAGGCTGTCAAAAAAAAACAATTTAATTATACCTAGGTGATTTTCTTGGGAAATTTTCCTTGTAGCTGGTATCATATTTACGCACACAGAAGCACAAATGCAACGTGTAAAACACGGGCCGCACGCACACATGTTTGCACAGGTTGACTCGTTTTATTTCCGTTGACAGTAGGACGAGGCTCTATCTAGACATTATATAATCAAAGTTCTTTACATATCTTTAAACATGAATGAACAAAACTTTCAAAATTCAAAGTTTTTGACACCTATTCAAATTTCGAATACAACTTTTTTTCTTATTCAAACGTTTTCAAGATAAAGGAATTAACGGGTACAGGCTAATTATAACCTTGACGTCATAATGTAAACAAAATTAAGCAACACAAAAATTAATTGAAAATCCATTTTTCAGTTATTTTAAAAAAGAAAACTCACCTTTCCATTAATGCCAAGGCCGAGGACCGTGTTGGAGATGTCGTAATCATCAGTGATTGGCGTAGTTTTGATCATTTTGGCAAAATTACTCATCTTGAATCACTTCACTATTTTCAAACACAAATCAAAAACATTCGGCAAGCACTTTATAACACAATATAACTTTTAACACTACCGCAGAAGTTACTGTTTATATTTTGTGACAATATTAACGGCGAGCACACAATTTAACACAGTGAATAAGATTCTTATAAAACTCCGTGAGAAAATTGACAAAGACCGCGCAACCCACGGTACCTGATCGCGTCGCTTCGCAACATTGAGGAAAAAAACCACATTCATCTAGTGTGTGGCAACTTGGAATTGAATTATCCCTAAATCGATTCTTAGAATCGAATAAACTCTTTTACGAACATATATGTATCGATAAAACATGGGAGTTGAACTCCATACTAATTCGGTACTAGGTGTTACTTGTGATATAGATTATAGAAATAATAACTGTGCTTAAGACCACCGGACAATAACTTACTGAGTTTCCTTTTTATTTTTCTAACCCGTTTAGAACAGAAAAAGCTCGGTGGATGGTCAGTTATGATGATCGTGGAAACGGATTAATCGCCAAATAATTTAAAGTTAGCAGTAGGTTTCTACTTCACTTATAATACAATTTGAATGAAGTTGGAAAAGCGAAACCCGTTTGAAACATGGGTATTGCATCAATTTAATATAATAATTATTATTATAAGAAAGTTCCTCTCTCTGGAGCCCTGACCACCGGTAGCTTGGTCCCTGTACTCGATGCCGGTGGGACACTGTTTTTTATATTTTTAAATATATTTTGTTGTTTTTAGGATATATTTAAAAATGTAATTTATATGTTATTTACTGAAATAAAAGAAATTATAATAATATTAATAAAAATATAAAAATATAAAATTTAGTGAACTCATCGAGCGCCGAGTTACATTGCTCAACCGGTATATTAATGAAGGAGTTTGAATGGTAAATACGAGTAAAATGAATTCTGCACGTTAAATGACATTGTTCTTCACAGTGATTGTAACCAAGAGAGCCGGTCACAAAATCCTATATCAAGCGAAAGCTGATTAGGAAAGAAGATAAATGAGTAGGTTGGTATTGTGTAGAATAAATGAGAAAGTATTTAGTAGTCAAGCCAGTCTATTTTTACTATAATAAGTATCTCTTTGTCCCTAACTTTTCTTTAAATATACTGCGAAATTTTTGTCCACCATCAGCACTGGTTCGGGACTTGTCGTATTTACTTCTAATACTTACTCCTAATAAAGTTTTTTTATTACTAATAAGAACTAAGATTAAAGCGATAGCCATTACGATTTAGCGTGGCAACGCCCGCACCGCCAGTATCATCTTTGCGCCAGGCACGATACAGGGTGGGTTATTTGATACTTATATGAATATAAAATAAAATCGTTTCATTTAAATGACGATTTATCGATAATCGGTAACGGGAATGTTTAGTGCCACACTAGTATCAATTTGAAAATCACTCACAGATTATACTAAACGTCAGATGAATGTCATTGTCATTTGTCATTCCTGGAACTTGATGGAGCCACGCAGGTAAAACCATGAATCTGTATACTAACTTAGTATAAAGGTTCATGGGTAAAACAAATAAGAAATCCTTATCATTCATGAATTTATCACAAACCAAAAATAAATGGATTTCATAATTAACACCTCATAGATTTTTGGTCTCATTATCATTGTTGGCAACTCAGTAAATAATGTTACCAAAATTAAATTCAAACATTACTGGTAATAGCGCTATCTTTTGGTTACTATATGTAACCTGCTACATATTGAAAGTGACGTCGAGCGTAAGAATTTCGTATTGTATAGTATAGATGGCACTATATATAATTAAGTTGAAAAACGTTTTGCTTCAGAAGTTTTATCATTTCCTGGGTTCGAGTCCGAGGTAACCTCCATACCATCCACCACGGTTAATTACGTTTTCAGATGGCTCTCTCAGGTGTGGGAAGCATGGTGTTCTACCCCACTTTACCTACATTCTATTAATCGAAGCAAACCGATTTTGGTCGGACCCTATTATGACCCCTTAATCTCTGGATGATGAAGGGGGAAATATTTATTTCAATTAGGTATTTACATTCTTACTGCTACGACTCGTTTTAATTTTAGTCATAGGTACTTTTGTGGGTGCTAGCACCTCTGCCTACGGGGAATACAGGCGTGATTTTATGTTATGTTTATGTATTTTTTAGGTACTTTTAGTTTTTAATTGGTTTCTTTTATTTTTATTAAATTTGTATTAAGTAATCTATACATATAATAAATCTGTAAACGATCGATGTCTGTACATGGAAAGGAAATGAGAAAAATTGTTATAGGGGGACTTTATAAACGTAATAGAAGCCAAATCAACGTTTTTTGGAATTTTTGTCTGTCTGTTTATCTGTTTCTCTGTTTGTCTGTGAGTTTGTGCACGCTAATCTCAGAATCGGCTGAACGGATTTGGTTGCGGTTTTCACTAATATATTGTGGTAGGCTTCACTTAACATTTAGTGTTTAAATAATAGCATATCACGGCTAAAAAATTGTGATTGTGTGAATAGATCGAACCAATAAAGAAGGAACAATGCTTACAAGAAGATATTATTTCGGTCATAGGAATATGAAGAACTTCGAGAGGCCAGAGTTCTACATCTCAGCCAAGTCAGGTCAGGTTACTGCAGAATCTTCGGCACAGCAGGTGTCTCGATAGAATTCACATTATTCTCGAACGATTTTCTCTCGATTCTAACAAATTAGTAAGCAGCTGGTTCGGTAAAAAGACTCTTGGCTTTCATAATTAATATCATCACGCTATTATAATAAGGAATGGGACAGAATGTTTTTATGACATAATATGTAAACATCTATTTCAAACTATGATTTCATGGTAACTGTGGCTCAGTACATCTGCGGTGGATTTATAACTTAGCCGAGCCGCGTTCGAATCCATTTAAGATATTTTTTTTTTTTATGGTTTTTTATTTACTTTTGTTTAACTCTTTTATTTTATTGTGTATTTGTTGTATTTTATTGTATTTATAGTTTTATTTGAAGTAAAATATAAATTCTATGCTTAGTATTCTATAGGTACGAGTAGTACGCAACTCGGGCGTCGGAGGGCACTGACTGACCTCCGTCCCCCATGAGCGCGGGCCTGGGGGTGACGGGTGGAGCCGCCTGTCACCCCAGCAGAAGCAGGCCACGGCGGCGGCGCGCTAAATAGCGCGCCTCCCCATTCCGGGGGCGAGTTGGGGACACCGTTGTCCCCCCTCCTGAGGAGGGCCAGACCGTAAGGGATGGCCCTGGGTCAGCCGGGGTGCGAGGGATATGTCTATAACAACCTCACATCCGGCCTAGCACCAAGACCCACAGTCGGCGTGCGGTTTTAGTCGGTTCGAGTCCGACATAACCTCCCCTTCCGGCTCCGGCAGGGGGGGTATCCGAGGGGATTTTCGCACGAAAAAAAAAAAAAAAAAAAAGGTACGAGTAGTACATAAAACTAGGCTGAAGCTGAGAACTTATTATATAATATTCTTAGATCTACCTATACAAAATTCTTCATTTCGGAGAATGAAAAAATGGTCCCACCCGCCTGAGAAGTCATAAAACTGAAACTGGTATCCCCCATTGATACCGATTCCACCACATCGGGGCAAGCGCAATATTGGAATCAAACCGATTATAATTTAACAGAGGAATGGGGCATTGGGGGTATTCTGGGGTTAGGTACCCCAGTATACCTGCCTTGGTTACCTATCATAAATAGGCGGTCTCAACGTGAAGAGCAGGGATTGCTTCGGCTAGGGTGATGGGTAGCCTAAGCTATCACCATCAAAGCCGCGCTCATGGAGGAAGTAAATCGTTGCACCTTCTCTGAAGCACATTAAGTATTCTGGGAGATAGTTGTCCCTATCGTATTACCGTCTCTACCATGGTGAATGTTCTGATGAAGTATTCCAATTAGTTCCACCCTCTCCTTTCCTACACAGGACAACGCATGCAAGGCTCAGATGTCATCCACATACGGATCAGAATATTCCATCAAGAACCAAGCGGTATGGTGACCCATTCCTATGTC
The DNA here is from genome assembly GCA_914829495.1 of Eilema sororculum. Taxonomy (NCBI): domain Eukaryota; kingdom Metazoa; phylum Arthropoda; class Insecta; order Lepidoptera; family Erebidae; genus Eilema; species Eilema sororculum. The sequence goes on from OU618561.1 coordinate 4,453,946, forward strand.
ACCCCATTAAGACCTGAAATCCCTGCCAGCTCACGGTTTACTTCTTCCTACAGTCCCGGGTCCTTAAAGGGGGGCGTGAAAAGGCTTCTGATGATCCCATAAAGATGAGTGCCACCATTGTTAAGATGGTACACGTTTATAATGGTGACCCTATTTCCGAGTCTTTGCCTTTAGCTTAACATCAGTCGAGGTGAAGTTAAATTGACGTGTCCTATATAAAAAAACTCCGGATCTTAAAAAGAAGAAAACACATGTGTTGGCAGAGCAATACAGTTCTTAACCGCCTGATAAAGAAATGAAGTTCCGTACAGCTTAATTCGAGGTGGCATTATTTCTACCGTATGTGACTGACGGAAGGAAGGAGAGATTAGTTGAAAGACTCCTAATAGGCTCTTTCACTCGCCGTGGTGCGGTAGAAATGGTAAAATACAGCCAGAGAGACAACGTCTTTATGCAACTGCAGATATTATACAATGTTAGTGACCTGATGACTACCAACGCACGCCGCTGCGATATTATCGATTCCATCTAATAAGTAGGTATCTAATAGTAAATACGTAGATAAATCTATCCCAGAAATGATAACGCCAGGAGAAGCCAACCTATGTATTAGGTATATAAAAGATACCGCTGCTCCTATTATATAAAAGAGACTGAATGTGGGCAGAGAAACACTCCGTTCCGTTAAATTTCATCAGACCAAAAAAACCCGCCACGTGGACGTCAACTCCAGTATCAATTTGGAAGTATCTACATCATCTGCTGGAAACAAGCTTACCAATACAAGGAATATATAGCAAAATGAGGCTATATGACCCCATCCCAGTCAATGCTGTATTTGCTCTCTTGCCCACTGCGCCGCTCTTCTCTACCTGTGTGTAAAGCAATGAACAACGATGTGACTGTGGTCGATGGAATTTATCATAAAACTGGAACTACCCACCATTGGCTCGACAAAGAAGAGAACCACTGCTCACTGCTCAGGGCGTGCAAGGCACCGGGTTTTCTTGAAACTGTTTTGTGTGATACTTGATGTACTTATTTTAATTTGTTCAGTTCGTAAGTGGTGGCAGCATGTTTTAAGAATTTGGGAGGAAGGAAGAATATTTAAACCATTAAAACTGGTGAACATTACCAAGTCCACATATAACAATGTTCATCACATACTTGATAATGACAGCAAAATGTTGTATTTTTCAAAATCCTTCCGCAATATTTGCCAAGCCCATAGAAGAAGTTTGTCAATTTTCGTAGTTTTCAGTAGTTTAGCCCTGTATTTATAAGTCAGTCACTCAAAAGACTGTCTTCATAATATTTAATTTAAAAATACAAGGTGGAAGATGTCAAGCGAGTTTTCGAAATGATTTGAATACAGTTTGTTTCTTTTTAACCCCCGACGCAAAAACGACGGGGTGTTATAAGTTTGACGTGTCTGTGTGTGTGTGTGTGTGTGTGTGTATGTGTGTGTGTGTCTGTCTGTGGCATCGTAGCACCCAAACGGATGAACCGATTTGGATGTAGTTTTTTTTGTTTGAAAGGTATATTAGTCGGGAGTGTTCTTAACCATGTTTAAAAAAAAATCAGTCCAAGATGGCCGCCGCCACAACATGTTGGAAAACATATATCTTTATAATTCCCTCAATATGGGTATCAAATGAAAGAGCTTGACTAGTAGATCAATTTAAAAAGTATAAAATAAAAATTAAATTAAAAATTTAAAAAACCCCCGTCACAAAAAACACCTCCAAAAAGGTGTGTGTGTTAACTGGTTAAGTACTCCTTTGTATCGTAAGGTCCCCCGACCTGGCAACCGTTGAATTAAAATTTATTCATTTATTTTCACCTTTTTTTTTGAAGATAAAACTTCTTTAGGCACGTTGGACATTTTTATTTTTAACCCGCGACGCAAAAACGACGGGGTCAAACTCAAACTCAAACTCAAACTCAAGGTATTTATTCAAAATTGTGTAGAACTACTACAGTTTTTTGACGTTAAATTCTGCTTAAAACTAAGTTTACCACCGCTTCCTAGGCACCAGTGGAGAAGAAACGGCGCAACAAACTCCACTGTAGCATTTTCTGGACGTCAATTTACAAAAAAAAAAGTAAGTTCTTAAGACTAAAAATATGGACGAATGTACATATGTCTCGTGTCAAGATAATTAAAGTATATAAAAAAAAACTTATAATAAAATAATTAACCTAAGTTAACAAAAATAAATAAAAAAAAGAAGTTCGCGTTCCTATTTAAACATTATGCCGTAGTTACAGCAATTTAGGAGGGGCCTGCACCATGCTCAAGTCAGACATTTTTGTCTTTAAGGTAATCATCTGTCCTATAGTATGCTTTTTTACATAAGGTGGTCTTCACAAAGGTTTTAAATTTATTGTCAGGCATACCAAGGACTGATTCAGGCAATTTATTATAAAAACGTATACCATCCCCCCTAAAAGAATCACTAACTCTGCAAAGCCGATAGCATGGAAGGAGCAGTTTATTTTTATTGCGCAGATTTCTGTCTGTAATGTCACTTACTTTTGTAAAATTAGATATATTCTTTCTGACATACAGTATATTTTCGAGTATATATTGGAAAGCTACAGTTAAAATATTAATATCTTTAAATCGTTCCCTAAGAGAATCTCTCTTACCTAAACAGTAAATGGCACGAACTGCCCTTTTTTGTAATATAAAGATAGTTTCTAAGTCTGCGGCATTCCCCCAAAGTAGTATTCCATAAGACATCAAGCTATGAAAGTAACTAAAGTACACGTCCAGCCTAGCAGTATCTACGTCAGTCAACTGCCTGATCCGTCTGACAGCAAAAGCAGCAGAGCTGAGTTTATTGGCCAAAGCAGTGATATGGTGATCCCATTGCAATTTCGAATCTATTGTGATTCCCAGAAAAGTAGTGCTATTTACAAATTCTAACCTTTGCGCCCCCAGCACGATATCAACCTGAGCTTGCCTCACATTAGGCAGTGTAAACTTAATGCATTTGGTTTTTTAACCCCCGACGCAAAAACGACGGGGTGTTATTTAACCCCCGACGCAAAAACGACGGGGTGTTATAAGTTTGACGTGTCTGTGTGTGTGTGTGTGTGTGTGTGTGTGTGTGTGTGTCTGTCTGTGGCATCGTAGCACCCAAGCGGATGAACCGATTTGGATTTAGTTTTTTTTGTTTGATAGGTATATTAGTCGGGAGTGTTCTTAGCTATGTTTGAAAAAATTCGGTCCAAGATGGCCGCCGCCACAACATGTTGGAATCCATATTTCTTTATAACTCCCTCAATATGGGTATCAAATGAAAGAGCTTGACTAGTAGATCAATTTAAAAAGTATAAAATAAAAATTAAATTAAAAATTTAAAAAACCCCCTTCACAAAAACACCTCCAACAAGTTGAAAATAAATTTTAATTCAACGGTTGCCATGTCGGGGGACCTTACGATATAAAGGAGTACCTAACCAGTTAAGGTCCCCCGACATGGCAACCGTTGAATTAAAATTTATTTTCAACTTGTTGGAGGTGTTTTTGTGAAGGGGGTTTTTTTTAATTAAACAAATGTTTCCTTTGCGTAAATTCACTTCACTATTTCCAGTACTTCCGTTCCAGTTGGGATGAAAATCTTCCACCATGTTTAATAATGAGTTTGAGCTATTCCGAACTAAACGCGGACGAAGTCGCGGGTAACAGCTAGTCTATTTATATAAAAATCAATTGCTGTTCGTTAGTCTCGTTAAAACTCGAGAACGGCTGAACGGATTATAGTAGGCTGAACGAGTTATAATAACTTATCTTGGTCTTGAAATGTTCGTGGAGGTCTAGGGAAGGTTTAAAAGGTGAGAAAAATTCGAATAATTGCCGGGAACCGACATCCACGTGGGCGGAGCCGCGGGCAAAAGCTAGTTGTATATAATTATCACTTAGTGCTTAGGTAGACGTACTTACCTAAATTGTCGTGTCTATTTGTAGCCATTTGTTATTACCAAACAGGCTGTAGAAACGGTAATATGGTTATTAGGTACAGTTTTATACGGTGTTTCCTTTCCTTATATTGTTTAACACATTGACAGACTTGCAATACCTAAGTACGTACTTATATACCTATTAATACCTACTACAATGACGAAAATAATTCTGTTCGATGGTTTTTACTATTGTTACCTCAAACCGGGTAGATCGATACCTAGGTATCGACCCCATTTATGAATCCAATCAACCATTTTGATGAAACTCGAGCCCGAGATTTCTTTGAGTACAAACTTTTCGTCATTTCTCATGCCATATTTCCTTGAAAAATTCACCATTTAAGTAATCAAATAACATTAATTAATAACATACATGTATCGAACACATAGGGGAAAATGAATCTTCTCGGGGGAGACTCAATATGCGATCTTTCCCTTACAGGGGGAATGCCTTGACCAACTAGACTACCGATACCGAGACACGCGCGATGTGATTCAAATTTCCCTTTTATTTTTATTTAAGGTGACGGTGGAGTCATCCACCGATGTTCTTACGAACTACCGGATTTTACAATCATTTTCAAACATTGTTTTTTTGATAACTCTGCCCAAATATTTGAATGAATTTTATAGCATGCTAATTATAGGTAGTACCAATTGTATAGTTAGCATATTTAATGCTATAAAATTCATTCAAACATAGGTACAAACATGTACCTATATTTAATAGAAAACACAATATATTACTTAAAAGACAAAAGGTTTCGCTAACAACCTTAATAGTTGTGTCTACCAAAAAAAAAAACATAATTACAATCGCCACATGACAGCACATAGATGTCAAGGCTGCAGTTATTACCCTGTTCATCACCCGGGGGCAGGTAGCGTGAAGATTGTAACAAAAACCGTATAGTTTATCCAAAAGTCATTAGGCTGATGTTCTAGTTACGTATTTTGTAAGTTTTTAATCGATTTAATGGCAGAGAAATTGATGAGGTCATGTCAAAAAAAGAATGATTTAATTTATATTGGCAGCTACTATGGCGTGGCGATAATGCATATGACTCGAATGAATTTTACAGCATTATGTATGCTTTATACAAATCGAATACATAGGGAAACATGAAACTTCTCGGGCGGGACTTGAACCCGCGATTTTTCTCTTACAGGGGGAATGCCTTGACCAACTCGGCTACCAAGACACGCCCGATGTGATTCAAAGGGGATGGTGATGAGACGTCTTTAAAGCGATGGTGGAGTCATCCACCGATGTTCTTACGAACTATCGGAACCAATGAATGATGTTACAATCGAATACATAGGGAAAAAGAATCTTCTCGGGCGGGACTCGAACCCGCAGTCTTTCCCTTACAGGGGGAATGCCTGACCAATTCGGCTACCGAGACACGCCCGATATGATTCAAATTTCCCACCTTATACGTCTTTGAGGCGACTCGGGAAATTTGAATCATATCGGGCGTGTCTCGGTAGCCGAATTGGTCAGGCATTCCCCCTGTAAGGGAAAGACTGCGGGTTCGAGTCCCGCCCGAGAAGATTCTTTTTCCCTATGTATTCGATTTGTATAGTTAGCATACTTAATGCTATAAAAATTCCTTCAGATGTTACAATCATTTTTAAACATTGATCTTTGATAACTCCGCCCTAATACTTAAATGAATTTTACAGTATTAAGTATGCTAACTATACAAATCGAATACAATCGGTGAATATGAGTGCTATGCAGAAAGCGGGTTCGAGTCCCACTCAGTGCCAATATTTTTATTTTTTTAACAGAATATTAGAACCGAAGTTACTAATATTCCCTCTAACCCCTCCAACTAAGCTAAATAGTTTGTGCTAGGAGTGGGTTCACGTCAGTAGTGTAATGACCAGGATTCGAACCCGGGACCCCTCGATCGTAAGGCCGACTCCTTAACCACTAAGCTACCGACACGTATGCATGAATATGTCTATTTATATTGGTCTGGGTGTTTCAGTGTCTCAGAGAGCACGTTAAGCCGTCGGTCCCGGTTGCCATACGAACATCTATGGCAGTTTTACGGGTAGTTGGAGCTGTGAAAAGTCCAACAACTTGTCTAACTGCAATACTTCGATGTTGCCAACGTTCAAGCTGTGGAAACCCCTGCTGTGGTTTTCCTTAGCGAAACAATATGCGGTTCTAGCAAACCCTAGGAGTTGCTTATGTCCATAGACCACGGTAACTATTTTCCATCAGGTGGGCCGTGTGCTAGTCTGAACCTGAGTGGTATAAAAAATGGGTTGTGGAGGTCAGATGGCAGTCGCTTCATGGAAAATATTGAAGTACCGCTGTGTCGTAATTAGACAGGAATAAACAGATTCCGGATTCCGAGGTCAGCTTCGGATATGATCAGCGTTAAAGTTAGGATGAGGAAGAAGGTAACATAACATAAACTCACGCCTGTATTCCCCGAAGGGGTTGGCAGAGGTGCTAGCACCCACATTTCGCCAGTTTATGTTTAGGTCCCAATGTAATAGGTGGCGAGCCTATTGTCATTAACCGGGCACTTATAAACCTGCGATAAATACATACATAACATCGAAAAGCATCGAAAAGTCATTGGTGTGTGCCATGGTAAACCTGGGATCGAACCCGAGAACCTCGTCTCAGCAGTCCATTACCCATACCACTAGGCTACCGCAGATTTTTCAGGAAGAAGATATTCCTAAAAAAATAAGAACTAGTCTAGCCACATCTAGACTTCCACCACCTCTGTGAATTAAATCACTTCCTCGTCATACCAGAGAGCAGACATCTCGAACACCTAACTTTTACTTTTTATTGACTTAGGTGCTTTTATTTTTTTTGTACAGTGCACCGCAGACTGTAAGAAAATAATTGTCATTTAATATGTTGTGTACCATCCGCCTTTCACGGCGCGGTCACAATATAAATAAGTAACAGTAAAACAAGTTTTTTATCGCGAGGTCCCCGTTTATTTCATACATATTAATAAAACGATCGAGTGCATTCGAACAACAGACATTTATGCGCGTCCAGAGACGGCCGGAATGCGTCAGTCAGAAAAAAGAAAAAACTTCGCGAGAGCCACCACCACATTCCATCAGGTGCGCCGTGTGCTTGTCTGCCACCTAAGTGGTATAAAAAAAACCTGCTCTAGAGCTTTGTCCGTTAAACAGTTGGTGTGTCCGGCTTGCAGGCAAGGTGGTTTTGCTCCTCAAGTATGTCAATAGGACTCTTTTTCTAATATGTTTCTGTAGGCTCTTAAGAGGACTTCCTAGCATCTGTTTCTCCATAGTACCGTACTTCCCTATTTCCTACCTGAATATTGTTTCTAGAACAATATTTTTGTTTTCGTAAAATCAAGATCTTCTGTTCGCATGTCCCTGTTATTTTATTTTTGTCGGCAGTCAATAAAATAAGAAATTATGATCGTCTAAAGATGATAAAAAATTACTAATTCTTACCAGCACGTTTGGAGGACTACCAGACAAATTAGAAAAGGTTTTAACTTTATAAAAAATAACAGGAACATGGATACGTTATTTCCTAATAAAACGGTGTCAAAAATATTTAAATCGGCGTAGTTTTCGCTGAAAACAAACGGGAAATACGAAACGTCGATTTTGCCCAAAAAAAATGTGATGAAATTGGTCTGAGCTGCGGCTATCCTTATCGCACTCTACGGGGACAGGAGAGAGACGGGGGCGACGGCAATAGTGGCGTTCAAACGACAGATTCAGGATTATTCGCTTGCTAGGAAGTCTTAACACCAAAGAGTGTATGAAGAATAGCGTGATAAGAGAGTGATTTGGAGTGATAGAAGATGTACTCGTAGTGACGAGAATTGAGAGAGGAATGTTAGATAGTTCGGCAATGTTGAGAGAATGAATGAAAGAAGACTAACGAAACAGGTGTATGAGGCGAGTGTGGATGGTACCGTCGGTAGGGGAAGACCTAGGGGCACATACCTGGACGAAATCGGGGAAGTTTTAGAAAAGGAGTACCCTAAACCGACGAGCATGCATGAAGAATGTAATGAGAGCGAATGAAGCGAGAGTAGTATGTCAGGATCGTAGCAAATGGAGATCCGTGATCTCTGCCTACCCCTATGGGAAACAGGCGTGATCTTACGTATGTATGTGTATGAGTGTTTTTGCTTATTGTACGAAGTTGACTTTCTCCACCATTACTTTACTTGTACCTACAGATTTTGATTTGAAGTCAGTCACCTTAGATTCTAGGAAATTATCTAGTTATTAACAACTTATCTGTCATTCTATTTAACGACGATCGAAATGACATTACCATTTAATGAGACAACCATTTATTATTTTGTTTTGGTACCAAAAGCCAGTGTTACCACAGATCTAGAAAGCTAACAGAACGTTTTTTTTTACCGACTGCGACATCGAGGGTAATTTGCTACGTGCCAGTGTTAAGGGGTGAAAATATTGGAATGTAAATTTAAAAATCTTTACTACGGCTTCCCTTCGTAAAGCAAGCCGGTAGCAATCGTTTTGTATGAACTCCTCGTCACTGCTACGTTCATTATGGCGACAGCCTCTGTCGTGGCGTGGCGGTAGTGCACGCGACTGCTACGCAGGAGGCGCGCGCGTTCGATTCCCGCTCAGTGAAAATATTTGTATGTATGAATATGGCTATTTGTATTGGTCTGGGTATTTCTATGTATAATATGTATGTATTTACAACAAAAAAAAGTATCTAAGTATGTTTATCCGCATTCTAGATTCCGTAACACAAGCTAATTAAGCTTAGTCTAGATAGCGTTGTGTAGAATGTTGTTGTAAAGTCTAGGCCTGTCTAACAAAAACCATTATATCAATTATCAATATTATGTATGTATTAATACTGGACGAATTTTGATGAATGGAGTCTCATTTAATATCGCTTAAGCGGCAGAAAAGCACACGGCCCTCTTGATGTGAAACTGTTACCGCGGTTACCACGACCTCTGGTTAATTTGGAACTGAGTTTAGCACATAGCAAGGTTAAGTAATATTAGTCGTGTCGATATAAGGATGGTTGGCCTTGACATAGAGATCTCTCTGTATCTGTACCTCGGAGATCATATGCCGTCGGTACCTATTTGTTACCATTTGCAATCTGTGGTATACGTTACGGGAAGCTGGAGTTTAAGGCCTTAAAGTTCAGATAAAAGTAATACTTTGTTTGCTAACGGTGCGTACTGATGAACATCATAGACAATTGCGTAGTTACAATACGTCAGGGTAGTCTTTGGAAAGAACTTTTGCAGGAGGTATACCTACTAGAACGAAGCGTTTCAGTGACTCACTCCTATGCCACATCACTAAGACCTGGAACTCCCTACCAGCTCACGTGTTTCCTTCTTCCTACAGTCCCGGGTCCTATAAGCGGGGCATGAAAAGGCATCTAATGAGGCCGTCAAGCTGAGTGCCACCATTGTTAACATGGTACATGTTTACGATGGTGACCCTCTTTCCGAGACTTTGCCTTTAGCTTAACATCAAGCAAGGTGAAGTCAATTTGACGTGTCCTTTATAAAAAAAAACTTTTATCTTGTGTGTACAGTTTTGTGGGTACGGAATGGAAGCACTCAAATGATTTTAACTACCGAACTTTGATATTTCCAGTGTGTTATAGAGGTCAGATAGTAGCCACTTCCCAGAAACTATCGAAGATAGAACTGACTTCATCCCGGGCGATACTTCGTACAGTCAACGTCATAAATATCTTGACGACAGAGTCTCAAAATGATCTTAAAACTCTCGTATTAAGAGCAAATCAAACTGTTTTATTGATTTATATGGTATTGCTGTCAACTAAAGGTGTGTACCAAATATCAAAACAATCGGTCAACTGGAAGGGGGATAAAAAACGAAATTAAGATCATTTTGAGTACTCTGTTCGTCAACATCTTTCTAATGCTGACCATACAATGGTTAAAGGAAGTTGATTTATGAATTTTCGTGGTCATCAGCTGCGGTTTTGTTGATAGAATGAACAGCGGCGACCGTTCAAACATGTACAACTCGTGCGAGTTAACATGGCATCTGGCTCGGGGCTTTGCGCGGGGGAGCGGGAGGCGTGTACGCTGACGCTACTAGCCTCGCACGGCGAGAGCGGGGTCGCGCGCGGGGAAGCGGGAGGAGGGTGTCTTCGAGGCAGGTGCCATGTTAACTCGCACGAGCTATACAATATATCCGTCATTTTCTTACAGCTGAAAATTGGGTTAGGGGGCAGTTTGGACCTAAAATACATGACCGAGTTTCATATTTTTACTAAAGGAAAGCCAACGAAGCGAGAGAAAAAAGGTAAACAAAGTTTCAGCGGTTCTTTATTTGAAAATTATAACGTATCATTTCAAGCGCATTCCAGACAGGAATGAAATTGCTCATAAGATGGCGGATCTGACAGTTTAGAACCGCTGTGCTGACAGCTTTCCTGTACTATGAAACACGCAACGACAACTGTCGCTCGGCAATTACCTCGTACCCGTGACATGTGCGACAAGGACAGAAAAAATAATCGCTAGATATCACAACGTAACTCAGTAATGGTAGCTTTGTTTACCCTTTTTCTCTCGTCTCGTTGGCTATACTTTATATTACAGTTAAGCCAATATTGTCTTGAAGGAAAAAAAAACGTCAGCTGCCCATAGCGCGGTGGAAAATACATCAGCTGATGTCAAATGTTCATAATATCATTGCGCCATCTATACAGCCGATATCAGCGTTGAGACACAGGGATGACGTCACGAAGAGAAACCCATCTTGTTCCGAGACACAACACGGTTAAATGAAACGTACAGTTTATAGTGCAGCGCCGAATATCGACGCACTTAACTAGCGGGGCAGGTTTGAGTCTGGTCGGCTGCAGAGTGGCCACGAAAACAGCGGTGAGAAATGCAATGTATGCAGATTAAACAAGTTAAAATATGTATCAAGGTTAAGTATTAATAATTATGAATAGTGGTATAAATAGATGGATAAGTGAATTAATGAAATGTGCCTATTATTCTCTGAGTGTAGAACTAACCATATAAAAAATGTTATATTTAATTTTGTACACCATGTTAAATTATTAAAAAAAAAAAAAACTACAACATTCCACACAACGCTATCTAGACCCATGGTGAGCATAGCTTTACTAGCTTGTGTTATGGAATTCTAGAATGCGGATAAACATACTTTGATACTTTTTTTTTTGTAAATACATACATATTATACATAGAAACACCCAGACCAATGCAAATAGCCATATTCATGCATACAAATATTTGCACTAAGCGGGGATCGAACCTGCGCCTCCTGTGTAGCAGTCGCGTACACTACCGCCACGCCATCTACAGAGGCTCGTCTTCAATGAATACCTTTTATTCTTATTGTGACTAACGTCTATTATAATTGGATTACAATGACAAAGTGTTCTTAAAACAAATGATATGTTAAAAATTTAGAAAAAAAAAAGATGTCTTCCTGTCCTCCGATTGGCCAGTCGTTCGATTCTTTTTACCGACCCGCTACTACTTTATCGACGTGAGTGGTAGATGCCCGTTGTAGTAGTTTACCGGAGGCTCAGGAGATGGCGTCGATAGTCCGTCGTCGACATACTGCCCGCCTTGGAAGCACCAGCTTCCAATGATGCGATGAATGTCTACTGTAGGTGTTGTAGAAAGCGTCTAAGGGATAGGCCTGTTCTCCGCCAACAGTAAAAATGCAGCCCATGACTACGTGCCGGCTTGATGGCAATAGGCTCGCCCTTATTACGTGGGACCGAAAATCATAATCAAAATGTGGGTAATAATACACCTCTGCCTATCCCTTAGGGGATTTACAGGCGTGGATATTTGTATGTAATTTCACCAATGTTATTTAACTATTTATTAACTGTCAAACTGTACCACGTTCCATTTATTTATTTATTTATTCAATTGTGGAACACGGGTATTACAGAGATCTTAAGATAATACATATTATAGGTGCATTCATACCTGTTCTTGAACATACCTTCAGCTCGATTTTTCTGTGAAATATAGAAATATACACTGAACATAATATTTTAATGATTTATCTCATGGTTGTTTATTACACATAAGAGACATCGCGCCACATAAAACGATTTTTAACAGTTTTTCATCTTTGAATGAAATTTTTATAGCATTTATTATGCTAACTTTTTCAGTTCGAAATACATCGGGAAAAAGAAGCGCTCAAGCGGGACTTGAACCCACGACCTTTCCCTTACAGGGGAATGCTCCCAACTAAGCTATTGAGTCACACTTGAATCACTTCAAATTTCCCTTCTCTTTATATCCGTCTTAAAGGCTTTAAAAGAACTCGAAATCGGTATTGCAATATGAACAGGTATGGTATAGTTAAACATTAAAGCCAAAATCAATGCTAAGATAACAATTAAACTATGAAACAATACTTGTCTGCCTACCCTTTTGGGATACGGAAAGAAAAACTCTATCCTACAGTGATAAAGGGTCCCTACAACACGATTTCTGCCAGCTTGCTCTGCCAAGGGAAGCCGTGGTAGAGATTTTTACATTTAAAGTAAAGCCAACGAAGCGAGAGAAAAAAGGTAAACAAAGTTTCAGCGGGTCCAAACATTTATCACTTCAAGCGCATTCCAGACAGGAATGAAATTGCTCATAACATGGTGGATCTGACAGTTTAGAACCGCTGTGCTGACAGCTTTCTTGTACTACGAAACACGCAACGACAGCTTTCGCACGGCCATTGTTGCGTACGTGTGACATGTGCAACAAGGACAGAGAAATTAATCGCTAGTTATCGCAACGTAACTCAGTAACGGTCACTTTGTTTACCTTTTTTCTCTCGTCTCGTTGGCTTTACTTTACACTTTAATATTTTCAACGGCTTGCCTTTTGAAAATTTTCACCCTTCCCCACTGCTATCCTATCCCATTAATATCATAAATGGAAAGTTTGTGAACATTTTTGGATGTTTGTAATTCAATCACGATCTAATGGCTCAACAGATCGGAACGAAATTTGGTATAGGGACTTATTATAGTCTACCATTACACTTATGCTAATATTTTTTATCCTAGAAATAGATTTCTATGAGTTTCGGGAACGGTATCAAATTTTCATGCCTGATACATTGCCCGGGTGCTAGCATAGTCGTGTAAATAAAAAGAAAATTGAACGGAAGCCCGCAGTTTCTATGGCCCCACACAGTGAGTCACGGTGCTAGCGACAGTGAAAGCGATTCACGTCACCAGCTCTGCGTAGGCGCACTTACATGGTATAGCACCGGTCTGGGTTTAGCAAGCACTTCCTATTGTTTAGGTACACTATATTGACAATATGTCACAGCCTCTGTGGCATAGCAGTAGTGAACGTGACTGCTATGCAGGTGGGTTTGATTCCCGCTTAATCCAAATATTTTTATGCATGAATATGTATTTGCATCGGTCTGGTCGTGCCTCAGAGTGCACGTAAAGCCGTCGGTCCCGGTTGCCAACATCTATGGCAGTCGTTACGGGTATTTGGAGTCCTAAAAAGTCCAAGGACTAACCGTAATACTTCGATAGCACTATCGGTTGTGGAGGTCAGATGCCAGTTGCTTCCCAAAAAATATCGAATATCAGAAAATTCGCAGACTGGTAAAGCGGCTCCCAGACTTCGAGGTGAAAGCGACTGGGATTAACGCTAAGATGAAGAAGATTAAAATCCACATGAAGATCGTTTACTTTTAGTTCATTACCTAACCGAATACATAACATAACATAAACTCACGCCCGTATTCCCCGAAGGGGTAGGCAGAGGTGCTAGCACCCACGTTTCGCCAGTTTATGTTTAGGTCCCAATGTAATAGGTGGCGAGCCTATTGCCATTAACCGGGCACTTATAAACCTGCGATAAATACACACATAACTTCGAAAAACATCGAAAAGTCATTGGTGTGTGCCATGGTAAACCTGGGATCGAACCCGAGACCTCGTCTCAGCAGTCCATTACCCATACCACTAGGCTACCGCGGTTTCTTATGGAGTCATGAAAAATCTTTAGTTGAAAGCTGTAATCTATTTCACAAAAAACAGTTAAATATAGTGTCTAATCTTGTATAGATATGGCACGAAACCTTTCGGATCTGAGTCTGACCCACATTTTTTTCCGTTTTCTTTCTTACACAATCTTTATACAATTGTCCAGGCGTGTTAAAACATTGTTTATCTTTTCATAGTAGATTCAAATGGATAGTATATATACAAGGCTAATGTCAAAATGGTTTTAATTAGTAGACATCTTGCTATAACAGCGTTATACAGGGTGATTTTATAGTCATTTTATGGTCAAAGAATTCGGTCACAGTTTCGATAGCAAAATCATCTGGAAGTATTAATTTGGCGAAAGAATTATATTTTTTGACAGCCTCTGTGGCGTGGCGGTAGTGCACGCGACTGCCACGCAGGAGGCGCGGGTTCGATTCCCGCTCAGTGCAAATATTTGTATGCATGAATATGGCTATTTGCATTGGTCTGGGTGTTTCTATGTATAATATGTATGTATTTACAAAAAAAAAAGTACATAAGTATGTTTATCCGCATTCTAGATTCCATAACACAAGCTATAAAAGCTTACCATGGGTCTAGATAGCGTTGTGTAGAATGTTGTGGAATATTTATTTATTTATAGAATATTAGAACCGAAGTTACTAATATTCCCTCTAACCCCTCCAACTAAGCTAAAATGCTTGTGCTAGGAGTGGGTTCACGCCGGTAGTGTAATGGCCGGGATCGAACCCGGGACCTCTCGATCGTAAGGCCGACTCCTTAACCACTAAGCTACCGAAGCGACCGACGAATGTATGGGAATAATGTACAGGTAAAAGGAAAAATTTATGGGGGTTGTAAAAAAAATATTTTTCTTTCGCCAAATTAATACAAGTCCAGATGATTTTGAAGCTGTGCCCAAATTATTATTTTCCGAAACGACTTTAAAATAACCCTGTATATACACCCTGCGTAAGTTTTTGTTAGTAAGACGGTTAAAATTTAATTATTTCAATGAAACTACCTAGTTATTTTACATATCGTTACAAATATCTGTGTTACTGTTACCTAATGTAATCAATTACAAAAAAAATACTTGTTGTAACACATGTTTGATACTCTTATGTCATATTTTACTATCTTCACGCTCTCTTTCCTTCATGGTAACGGCAGAAATGTGTTGATAAACATCTTTGATAACATCTGCTACTAATAATAGCTTGTAAGGTTGTTTGCTGAAAGTATGTTTTGTAATGTTTAGGTAATAACCCTATGGGGCCCCAGTAAGGCCTTCTGGGCCTAGGACAACCTAGGCATACGGTATAGAAGGTAAATTTTCGTAATCTTAAACTATCACAGAATGAAAGTGAAAGAATTGAGATGGAAATATAAATTGACTGAACTTTTTTTTGAAAAAAAACTTAAGTTACTTGTGAAGATTACAAAAATAAGTAAATACATCATATTATTTTATTGGTTGATTTTTCTTCTTCTTTATCTGCGGTAGCCTAGTGGTATGGGTAATGGACTGCTGAGACGAGGTCTCGGGTTCGATCCCAGGCTTACCATGGCACACACCAATGACTTTTCGATGCTTTTCGAAGTTATGTGTGTATTTATCGCAGGTTTATAAGTGCCCGGTTAATGGCAAAAGGCTCGCCACCTATTACATTGGGACCTAAACATAAACTGGCGAAATGTGGGTGCTAGCACCTCTGCCTACCCCTTCGGGGAATACAGGCTTGAGTTTATGTTATGTTTTTATGTTATGTTGATTTTATTTTATTCATTAATTTTTATAACCATTTAAAAACTAAAACTAAGACTAAAATTAAAACGCGTCGTAGAATTCCTCTACTATTTATTAATTTACTTACTTAAAAATTAAATTTATATACATATTATTACGACTTTATCCCTGGAGGATTAGGCAGAGGTAAATTAACACCAAAATTTCACCACTATTCGGTCCCACGTAAAAGGAGATGCCTATTGCCGTATTCCGGGCACTATTGTTGACTCCAGCCATACATCGGAGGTCAAGTCTGTGCTGTATATATCTGTCTGATGTTAAACAGCCCTATCCCTTAGTCGCCTTGTACGACACCGCATGGGAAGAGATGAGGTGGTCCAAATTTTATTCTGTCGGGAACCACCAAAATTGTATTTAAAACTGATAAAAGTATGGCACTACCTGTAAACAGTGTCTATACCTGCTTTAACAAATTAACTATAGGAGTAGACACTGACCGTACTATGAAAACTAAGAATACATTGGAGGATGACAAACAAAGGAAAAGAATTGTTATTCTGGCTGATCAGCAAGGCCAGGGTATCCGAAAATCACTTCAAGCCCTTGTTGGGTCTGATACGAGTGTGAAATGTTACTGGAAACCGGGTGCCAGAATGTGTGACGTACTGAATTCCGTGACAAGTGATGTTGGTAGTTTAACCGGTAATGACTTTTTAATTGTATTAGCTGGTATGAATGACAATAATCCATGTGAACTACAAACACAACTTAATTATTTTATCATGCGTAACAGACGTGTTAATGTTCTACTGTGCGAAGTACCTTACAACAAATCCTTGAATGAGACTAAATTAAACTATGTATTGAAATTCGTAAGTCGCCAGTATAGTAAAAGTACATTCGTTGATATGAACTACACAAATTTTCTGCCTCATAGAACTAATAGAGCTTCGTATATTAGTAGACACTTACTTAAAGAAATCATAAAATGCGACTACACAAAAAAACTGCAGCAATATAATATGCTTAAGCAGACACAAACACTAGGTGTAAAACAAAAATTAATGGTTGAGCAGAGTACACAGACTGACGATCGCGATATACGTGGTATGATTGACGAATGTGCTGCTACTATTGCTAGTAATTATATAACGGAGAATATTCCACAATCAGAACCTCTTTTTCGTGTATAGCAATATAACAATTCTGCACCAAAACATAAACGGACTATTGAGTAAATCAGGTGCCTTTACAGTTCATGTGGAAAATTTAAGTTGTAAAGATAATCAAATTGATATATTATGTTTCTGTGAACACAATATGATAGCATTAGATACTGATTTGTTATGTATTCCTAACTTCACGTTGGCAACCTACTATGCAAGGCAAGTAAGGCGCGGAGGTACCTGTATTATGGTTAGAAATGGACTTAAGTATAAGGCTATTGAAAATGTGCCGCCTTGTAGTGTGTCGGGGATAACCGAATGCTGTGGAGTGGACCTTATTGATCATAACATGATAATATTGTGTATCTATAGGCCTCCACAAAGAGATCAGGTAAAATACAAATTTAATGTGTTCTTTGATGCGTTGTATCGGGTCCTCTCGTTGTTTCCATTCAATAGTAATAAAAAGATAATAGTGTGTGGAGATTTCAACATTGACATTCTAAATACCACAACCTATTCCCAGCAGTTCGAACAAATTCTTCAAGCGTTTCATCTAAAATGCGAAATAAAAAAACCTACTCGCTTGTGTAGTGGTACCTGCATTGATAACTTTGCACATAATTTACGGCGATGTAGAAGCGAAGTACTACAGTCCATCAAATCTAAGAGGTACCGTTTGACGTTTCATATTTTTCAAACCGAAACAACTTTGTTCATACGTACATTATTCAGTTTCGATAACCTTTTTCATAAAACCATGAATTTAGAAAGATTTCATTATTGTATCTAAAAATGTACAATTCTTAATATCTAAATGTAATTGAAAACTTTCAAACAAAGCAAAATAACACATATTTACACAGTAAATAATTTCTAATAGTTATATTCTTGACCTCATTACAAAGTTACGTAGTTAGGTCACTGCACGTAGTGTTGCGACTCTTCGGATACACTTGTATGCAAAAAAATCGTTTACATATACGAAAAATCGAATGTATTATTTACAAATTACACTTGACAACCAAACAAATATTTTTTCATGTGAATGGGATTTATCTCACATATTACGATTACATAACTAAATAGTTATGTAATCGTAAAATATGAGATAAAACCCATTCACCAAAAATACGTATTTATAAATCAAATATATTTGCTTCTTTAAAAAGTTGTCGAAAGCGATTTGTCGATTTTTGATTTTCGCGCCCAAATAAGTCGGGGTTTCTCGCGCTAACGCTGTCGAAATAGTAAATGGAGTCAGGGATAGTGTTTTTTACATTTATTTTTGTGTATGATAGTATGGGTTTGCATATTACAGAGAAATAAACAAATTTTTAACAAGCACATCCATTGATTTTACAATTACAATTTTTTCTTCTAAGTCTTATTTCTACGTCTAAAACTAATAAAAATAAGGTATGTAGAACCCATTCACAAAAATGTTGTTGCCTGATGTTATAAATTAACGACGTTACTGCGCGACCGCATAATGCACTGAATACACAGATACCCTAAAATAAATTAATTTAATTATTTTTAGGTCAATAGGCAAAATCGCAGGTGTCCAAGTCTCTACAATTTTTTTTTTCTGGCAACACTGCCAACTACAAGCGCACGCGGTCCGCTCGGTCGGTTCGGCGTCAGCAGTCTCTCGCCATCTTGGAAGCTGACTGTGCGCGTACTTGCTTTCTCGTTTGTGTTTTACAATTTGTGACTTGGCTATTACTTTTCTGGACTGATCATTCTTTATCCGTTTACCTTGGCAATATTTATACTGGACTCCGAACTAAGCAAGTGTTTATTAATAATGTCGAAAAGAGGACGTACTTTGAACAGCCAGGCTCGTGAATTGGTGGTGAAATTACACGAGTATTTTGAGCGTGAATCTCAAAATGGTGGACTTCTACTGCCAGTTACACAAGTTCGGGATCGCGTCGGTGAAGCTCTCGGTATTGGTAGCCGCACCGTTGGCAAAATATTAAGTGAAAAATATGGGCCTTCGGGGAGTGACAGTAACGTACTTCACACACCGAAAAAACGAAAAAGAAATAAACCTGTGACAGGCATCGATGAATTCGATAGTCATGCTATTAGAAACCATATATACGGGTATTTTACAAGAGGCGAATTTCCAACATTGGCAAAGTTATGTGCAACTTTAAAAGATGCCGGGCTGTATAAGGGAAGCATAGAGTCGTTGAGAACGGTAATAACAGGAATTGGCTTCAGATACAAAAAAGTTGACAAACGAAAAATTGTTATGGAGCGACATGACATAATTATGCAGCGACTAACATTCCTGCGCGAAGTTAAACAAATTATAAACTGGGATAATGTAATATTTTTGGACGAAACTTGGCTAAATTCCAACCATTCTGTGCCGAAAACATGGACTGATGATTCTGAAGCTTCGTGCTCGAAGGTGCCGATAGGAAAAGGTGGACGCCTCATAATATGCCATGCTGGGTCAGCGTCTACAGGCTTCGTGGAAAACTCTTTATTAGCTTTCCAATCCAAAAGCACTAAAGAGTATCATGAAGAAATGGACGCAGTAAGGTTCCGAGAGTGGTTCTTAAATTTATTACAGAATATCCCTCCTAACAGCACAATTATAATGGATAATGCCCCATACCACTCTGTGCAAATTGATAAAGCACCTACGTCAGCCAATAAGAAAGCAGATTTGGTGGCATGGCTGCAAAGAAAAGGAGTGGATGCCGACATGTCACTATTAAAAGCTGAATTATTACAGTTAGTGAAATTGCATAAACCACCAAAACCGACATATGTAATTGACCAATTGGCCGAAGAGCACGGGCACAAAGTCATACGACTTCCTCCGTACCATTGCCAATATAATGCCATTGAACTGATTTGGGCCCAAGTTAAAGGTAATATTTTATAATATTATAATAATAACACGAGTACTTCTAACATTTATAATTTAAACAATGGTTTTCGTCTGCTATCAAATAGTTACATTATTGTTTTACAGGTTATGCAGCAAGACACAACACAAAACCACCCTTCAGTGTCAAGAAAATGGAAGGTTTATTAAAGGAAGCATGTGCCCAAGTTACACAGGAAGATTGGAGTAAAGTAGTACAAAAAACAAAGAAAATAATAATGGACGACTTCGAAAGAGACGTACACTTTGATAATGTAATGGACAATCAACTGGTCATTAATTTAAATGACGATGATGACGAAGACGACGATACTAGTACTAGTAGTGAATAAAAAAATATCCTAAACATTTCTTTTATTTAATTATAACAATTGATTTCTTAAAATTCGGATATTATAGTAATCGATCTCTTAAAGTTCGGATATTATAGTAATCGATTTTTTCATCCCATCCCTATCATTCAATTGTCAGAACTGTCAAACGGTACTTCTTAGATTTGACGGACTGTAGAACTCGCAGTATCGGACCACACAGCGCAACTACTACATTGTCCCGTCAACAGGGGATGCAGACTTGATTTTTGGTATACTGAAAAACGCAACTACTGTAGTACTAATATGGATAAATTCGTTGATAGCCTCAAGGGTATTGATTTTGCTAAGGTATACGCGGAAACTGATTGTAATTGCGCTTTCAATATGTTTCACGACATATTTTCACACACGTACAATAATTGTTTTCCTAAAATTAAAATCAAAATCTCCACAAAGATAAGACCTAGATGGGTAACTAGCGGTATTAGGGCTTGTAGTAAAAGAAAGCGTGAACTCTTGTGGATATATAGACGATGTCCTACTGAGCGTAATAGACTTAATTTTAAATGCCTATCACGCAGACTTAAAAAAATAATTAATTTAACACAAAAGCAGCAAAATAATAAATATGTACGTTCATCTAAAAATAAATGTAAAGCTACGTGGAAAATAATAAACAAGGCCAAAGTTAATTATCCTACTGAAGGTATTGGGCAGGTAAAAGTAAACAACCAATTAATAACTGATCCTACGGCAATTGCACAAGCATTTAATAACTTCTTTGCGGATCAGGCAGAATCCATAAGGGGTACCAGATACGTCAATTCTGTCAAACCTACTAAATCCTCCTCAATGTTTATGCAACCTACTATACCACAGGACATAATTAGAATAATAAACCAATTAAAAAATACAACTAGCACTGGATATGACGAAATAAGGACAAGTGTTATAAAAAAGGTATCGTTGTATATTGCGCCTGTCTTAAGCCACATTATTAACACCTGCATTATGCAAGGTATATTTCCCGATAAATTAAAAAAAACTGTGGTAAAGCCTCTTTTTAAAAAAGGAGACAAGGAGGATATCTCTTGTTACAGACCAATTGCTTTGGTACCAATTTTTTCTAAAATATTTGAGCGAGTCATATATGATAATATTAACAATTATTTTGAAGCACATAATCTTTTTGCTGAACAACAGAAAGGGTTTAGAAAAAATAAATGTATCGATACAGCCATTTTTGATTTTTTAAATATAATTATGGCCAGGGTCGATAAACGTTTGCCCGTGGCGTGTCTTTATATGGATATGACAAAGGCGTTCGACTATGTGGACCATAAAATTCTCATTGAAAAGTTAAATTTATACGGCATTAGGGGAAACTTATCCAGTCTACTCGAGTCATATTTAACAAATCGTCAACAGATAACTATAGTTGACAAGATAAGTTATAAATCTAAAACTGAACATCATTACCAGTCAGATGTGCGAAATATAGCTTACGGTGTGCCGCAAGGGAGTACACTGGGGCCGTTGCTCTTTAACATCTACATCAATGACCTTCCGTCAGCAACAAAATTTCCCATGGTAATGTTTGCTGATGATGTTACGGTTGTATTTGACAAACCTAATTTAAATCTAATTGAATCGGAAATGAACGACAGTATTGGTTCTCTTGTTGCTTGGCTGGAAGCGCAAAACTTAAAAATTAACATTACCAAAACAACCTTAATGAACTTTGGCAGAAACATAGACGAAAACCTACACCTAAATGTTAAATATAATGATATAAAAGTTGATGAGGCTACAGTAACAAAATTTCTTGGGTTACAAATAGAGAACACATTACAATGGAAAGAACAGATCGGGAAAGTATGTGGAAAATTAAATCAACACGCATACGCTTTATACATGTTAAACAAATCTGCTAATCAAGACACGGTACTCACAGCATACCATGGGTTAGTTGCGTCCACTCTAAGGTACGGTATCATATTTTGGGGGAATGCGGTTGGCAAAGAATTGGTATTTAAGGCACAAAAGCGTTGTATCAGAGCAATATGCAACTTACACACCACTGATACCTGTAAGCCTCATTTTATAAGTTTAAAACTATTAACAATGCCATCCATGTACGTTCTCGAAATGTGCATGTTTGTAAGACGGAACTGGGCAAAATTTTCACCGGTAAGTAGTAGCCGTAGAGCAGGTAAACTCCATGTAGTAGCGTCTAAAACAACCATGTACAAGAACAGTGTCTTCTGCATGGCACCTACAATTTATAATAAACTGCCTAAATCTCTCAGCTCCACCGAAGCTTTACAAGAATTTAAAAATAAACTGCTCATGTTGTTATTGCAAAAGGCATATTATTCCGTCAATGAGTATCTGAATGACAAATTCTAATTGTTACTTACTATTTATTACATCTATAAATATTTATTAAATTATACTATTATTAATTCATGACTTATTTGATTATATAACGTTGACATACAAACCATTTAATAATAATTATGAATATATGACATTAAAATGTATTGAGCACTATGAGCAATATTTTGTTATGAGCAGTATGACCTAATCTCGTAAGCGATATCTACTAACCATAACTTTAAGTCCTGATATTAACCATAACGACATTTAATTTTAATTTGTACGCCATGTATGTGGTAGGACATAGAGCACCTATATATTAGCTTAAGATCTTTGTAATACCTGTGTTCCACAATTTAATAAATAAATAAATAAATAAAAAATAAATAAATTTAAAAAGCCTCCAAAAAAAAATTATCTTCGATATTCTAACTTTTAAGCTCTCTCGTTCCATGATATACAATAATAATAACGGAAAAAACCGCGATCATGGTATAGGTACATACGTTGCTTTGATTTGCCTGACGTTTCGACCAGGTTACACCAGCCGTGGTCACAGGCTGACTCATGAATGGTACGTATGTACCTATAAGTACCATGATTGCGTTAATTCCTATTATTATTATCGTATAACTTTGATATAACCTATTAATATTTTGATTCAAGCGTTGACGTGTTGACCGTTAGCTGGTAAAGCACTTAGAAAGGTCCCCTGACACGACTGATATTATTCTGATTAGCTGGTCTTTATACGCCCTGAATATCGTGCAGCATGTTAGTAGGAAATGTTGTACAAATTTGATACAGCCAGCAAATAAATGATACCATTAAAACAGCACTTTCAGGCTTCCGTAGAATTTGACACGCTCGATAAAAATGTTCATTGCAATCATCGCCTTTTTATGTAACTGTACTCTCGTGTTAGACTTTTATTATAACTGTATCATTTGACTTTGGTATCACGAACATACCTAAATACTTCAGTTATTCTCCATCTCCATCTTAGCGTTAATCCCAGTCACAGCCAAAGCTTTCAGCTTGGATTCTGGGGTCCGCTTTACCAGTCTAACCGCCGATTTGGCTAAACTTCGATATTTTCTGTGAAGCGATTGCCATCTGACCTACACAACCCAAAGGCGATGTCGAAGCATTGCAGCTAGACTAGTTGTTGGACTTTTGAGGGCTACAACTACCCGTAACGACTGACATAGATGTTCGTATGACAACCGGGACCGATAGCTTAACGTGCTCTCCGAGACACAACCAATGCAAATACCCATATTCATGCGTATAAATATTTGCATTGAGCGGGGATCGAACTCACGCCTCTTGCGTAGCGGCCGAGTTTACTACCGCTACGCCACGGAGGCTGTAAATACTTCAGGTATTAACTTCTACAAAACCAACATTATGTTTAATTAACATGTCACACTAAGATCGATCAAAGGGGCGACACTTGATGTTGTTAAAAAGTTTAAAACTAAAACCCGAATAACGAAAAATCACGCTCTAAAACTCGGTAACTAACAAGAAAATATAAAAGATAGCTGTGGTCGTATGCTACTTTTCCTTTGAATATATTGTTTTGTTAGAGTAACATGTCATAAAACCACGGCTATCCTTGAAATTTTCTTGTTTGTTACTTTTTAGAGCGTGATTTTTTGGTAGTCGGGTTTTAGTTTTAAACTTTATTTTTTATTTAAATTATTTTGGGCAAATAATTTATACATATTTGAAATGTGCTCATATTCATTTGATACCAAACACGGCATGTTTAACTCAAATTTATGTTTTAGCACAGTACCTTAAGAGCGCTAGAGGGCGCCACAAAAGATTGAGTGACACGTCATTTAGCCTCATCGGACGATAAAGCCGCTTATAACGATACCTCACTTGTCCAGTTAGTTGAGGAGCTATGAGGGAACAAATGAACATATTACATACATACTTAGCCTATCAAAATCATAACCCTCCGTTTGGCTTCGCCGTAGTCGGGTAAAAAATATGTCTACCTCGAGCAGATTGTCCAGCTCGGTAGAAACAACATCGAGAAAGAACTAGTCAAAAGGATCCAATTGGGCTGGGCTTGCGAAGCTGCTTATGAGAACCTCAAAGGCAACTCCGCGTGTTTTTTTTCCCCACTACCGAAGGAAGGAGGGTAGGTAATGATTTTCAAGACTTTATGTAGGTATGTATGTATGTACCTATGTCCATTTATTTGGCACGGCCTACAGCCTGAACGGCTTGACGGATTTTAACATGCGAGGTATCATTTGATTCGTCGTGATTGTGTGAGTGACACTGGGTATGCAAAAATAAAAATGGCGGGCTTTTTATAGGTTTCATACTTACAGCCTTTCTTGTGTTATTGTTATTGATGGCGTACTGAAGGCGTACTGTAACCAAGGAAATACAACCAAAATGACACCTAATTTACATGACTCACCCTGGTAGTACTTCAAACAAAGGCACAGGCCAGCGGAACCTCGAAATGAGCACAAATAATCGCTGACCTTAAAATAAGGGTCACACAGTGTGGCCGCCATGAATGGTTCGCTTACTGTGGGGCTTTGTTTGTGAAAACATACGGAATTATATTTGGTACATGTCGGTTCTGTTTTTAACCCTCGACGCAAAAACGACGGGGTGTTATAAGTTTGACGTGTCTGTGTGTCTGTCTGTGGCATCGTAGCACCCAAACGGATGGACCGATTTGGATGTAGTTTTTTTTTTGTTGTAGGTCGAGTGGAAGTTATTCCATAGAAAATATTGAATTTTAGCTGCTTGTGGCGTCGTATCCCATGGTCCGCTTTTTGCCAGTCGAACTGTGACTTGGCTGAGTTTTAATACATTTCATGAAGCGACGGTGACCTCTACAACTCAGTGGCGATAGCGCAGTTCTCCAGTTAGACGAATTGAAATTTTTAGGGCTCCAATTACTCGTAACGACTGTCTTAGATATTCGTATGGCAATTGGGACCGATGGCTTAACTTGCTCCTCTTTTTTTTTATTTACTTTTTTATTTTTTTTATTTTTTGTTAGTAAGTATAGTTTTTTGGGTGTCTTTTGAGGATATCACGGGGTGCTACGGCGGTGGAGGAGTTTAAATCCACCAATCATATAAATTATACCGAGCCAATCCGCGCGCTCTTGTTGCTCTCGAGATCAAGATATATGCCGTAATTGTAAGTAATTGCTATTACTTACGGATTAGATACAGAGATAATCATTGTTAGACGAAGTATTTTTTTTTATAAAATAGATAGAATCGTCGATTCTGTAACGGTAGTGGATTTTAATTAAGGTTTGTGTTTAGAGAAAGGGCATGTTTTATGTCTAACAAGTGCCTGAAAAATTTGGTCATGGTCAAATACTGATGAACAATGATATCTGTGGCTAATTCTCCATCGCAAATTCGGCTATGGAGCGGGCTGTACTTTTTTTTTATAAAAGGACACGTCAATTTGCCTTCACCTTGCCTGATGGTAAGCTAAAGGTAAAGAAAAGGTCTCGGATAGAGGGTCACCATCGTAAAAAATTATCATGTGGTGGCACTTAGCCTGACGGCCTATCATATGCCTTTTCACGCCCCGCTTAAAGGACCCGGGACTGTATGTGTCGTCCTGTGGAGGAAAGGAGAGGGTGGGACTAATTGGTAGTGCTCATCAGAACATTCACCGGTAGAGACGGTACTTGGGGTTAATTTGAAAGATAAAATTCGGAATGAGATCTATCAACATAGAACTACAGTTACCGACAAGGTTCGTGTAGTAAGCGAACTGAAGGACATGTCAAGAGTACCCGAAAGGGACGAGCATGTGTGAAAAAAATTAGTAGAAGAAGCAAGAATTAATCCTATGGGTGCACTTCGTGGAATACTTTAGGTGCGCTTCGTGGTATAGGAAATTAATTGTTTGAAATTAAACCTATCAGTGCACTTCGTGGAATACTTTAGGTGCGCTTCGTTTGGGTGCGCTTCGTGGAATACCTCAAAGCATGAGGCATAGCAAATTGAAACATAATTATGATCTCAGCCTACCTCATTCAGAAAGAGGCTGTAGGTAAGTTTCTTGGTATGCCTGACAATTGAAAACCTTTGTGAAGACCACCTTATGTAAAAAAGCATACTAAGTATAGGACAGATGATTACCTTGAAGACAAAAATGTCTGCTTCAGCATGGTGCAGGCCCTCTCCTAAATTGCTGTACCTAATAACGGCATAATGTTTAAATAGGAACGCGAACTTTTTTTATATACTTTAATTATCTTGACACGAGACAAATGGATATTCGTCCATATTTAGTCTTAGGAAGTCACTTTTTGTAAATTAACGTCTGTAAAATGCTACAGTAGAAACGGCGCGCCGTTTCTTCTCCACTGGTGCCTAGGAAGCGGTTGTAAATTGAGTTTTAAGCAGAATTTGACGTCAAAAATACTTTGACTTTGACTTTAGTAGGTACGTTTGTAAGTGCCTATGCTAGATAAAAATATTCCTTATTATTTTTACATCCGTATCTACTATACCTAAGTATTATTTTTAACTAACTCCTTGACCGAGTTATTTTCAGCCCGGACCTCAACAGTTTTAACCTCAGAAAATTATAATTTTGTAGTCTTGCATACAAATACTGCAATGCTTAATAATTACTGTAAATTAGTTTTTTCAAGAGCACAGTTCCAATTATATAAGCCAGCTTCATGCAGAGAGCGTACGCACAACCACATCCAGACATTAGCTCCCTAGAACTCCCTGCCAGCTCACGTGTTTCCTTCTTCCTACAGTCCCGGGTCCTTTAAGCGGGGCGTGAAAAGGCATCTGATGAGGCCCTCAAGCTGAATGCTACCAATGTTTACAATGTACTGCATGTTTACGATGGTGATCCTCTTTCCGAGACTTTGCCTTTAACTTACAATCAGGCGAGGTGAAGTCAAATTGAAGTGTCCTTCATAAGAAAAAAATTGCTACTTACAAGGATCTCAACTCATTTGAATCGTCTTGGAGTTCTTTCTTGCAGCCAGGTTCAGCGTTTTGATGATAATATGCATTTTATGAATGTAGCCGCCTCCCATCAGGCGGAACACCTGATGGGAAGCACTACATTAATCTATATATGAGAATGTCATTTGTAACGATTGTCATAAACGTCAAAGGTGTCAATACCGTACACTCATCATTCTATTCTATAATACGCAATACGCCAGCCAACAAAATGCCACTTATCTAGAGAAATCGTTCACAAAACGTAACCGTATGTTTCCACAGCCCAATTTTTAGAACAAAAACATTTTTTATAATCAGTGTGTCACCTTCGGTACATATTAAACGAAGTTTTACACAGTTTTGTTCTTCTGCCAGCACGAGATTACAATCTATACATGATGTTCTACTACTTATTTCACAGAATAATGATTAATATTATCTCATTTGCACTTTAATGTTTTATTTCCTATATAATTTTGTTAATTATTAGTAATTAGAGGCAAAATTAACTCATAAGTAAAACTAGTATCACATTCTTTCCTATAGGTGTGGCAAAAGACCACAATTGGGTATTATCCTACAGTTAAAATAAATTATCTACATAACATAAACTCACGCCTGTATTCCCCGAAGGGGTAGGCAGAGGTGCTAGCACCCACATTTCGCCAGTTTATGTTTGGGTCCCAATGTAATAGGTGGCGAGCCTATTGCCATTAACCGGGTACTTATAAACCTGCGATAAATACACACATAACTTCGAAAAGCATCGAAAAGTCATTGGTGTGTGCCATGGTAAACCTGGGATCGAACCCGAGACCTCGTCTCAGCAGTCTATTACCCATACCACTAGGCTACCGCAGATAATTAACCGAGCTTATTAAATTAAGAATGGTAAAAGAGCGGTAAAAATGGCGTCTGTTCTTATTTAATAGTTTTTATTTATTTTTATTCATCCACCCAACCTATAATAGTAACTGATTTGACTATTAAATTTTATGACGTCACTAATTTTGTTTTCATACAAGTTACCTTACTTATAAATTATCGTTTTGACGTTTAGTTAAAAGTACCTAATATTATAGTCAGTAGAACACCCAATTGTTCCCTCCATTCGCTTATTGTAAGTACTGAATCTACTGTCATAATTGTTTTCAAGTGAACCACGGATACAATCAGCATCAGAAAGATGTAGACGAACAAAGTGTTCAAAATGATCTTCATTTCGTTTTTTCACCCCCTTCCAGTTGTAGTGATATTTGGTACACGCCTTTAGTTCGGACAATAATACCTTTTTTTTTTTTTTTTGTCCGAGCGGAAATCCCCTCGGATACCCCCCTGCCGGAGCCGGAAGGGGAGGTTATGTCGGACTCGAACCGACTAAAACCGCCGACTGTGGGTCGTGGTGCTAGGCCGGAGGTGAGGTTGTCATCGACATATCCCTCGCACCCCGGCGGACCCAGGGCCATCACTTATGGTTTAGCCCTCCTCGGGGGACAATAATACCATATAATTCAATAAAATAGTTTGATTTGTTCTTAATACGAGAGTTTTAAGATCATTTTGAGACTCCGTCGTCAAGATATTTATGACGCAATTTCGGGTCTGATTGCCGCTCAGTGCAAATATTTGTATGCATTAATGTGGCCATTTGTATTGGTCTGGAAATTGTCTTGCCTCGGAGAGCACGTTTACGACGGTGCCCGTTGCTATACATATGTTAGGGCATTCGGTACAGGCAAGCAGATTTATAAAAAGTTCGATAAACTCCTACAGCTACAGAAATTCAATATTGCCAGTGTGATTTGATTATTCAGATGGCAGTCGCTTAAATGAAAATATCGAAATTAGTTTCATAGTTAGAAAGCC
Organism: Eilema sororculum; assembly: GCA_914829495.1. Lineage (NCBI taxonomy): Eukaryota > Metazoa > Arthropoda > Insecta > Lepidoptera > Erebidae > Eilema > Eilema sororculum. The sequence continues at coordinate 4,483,322 of OU618561.1, forward strand.
GGCTTATTTAAGAGTAAGGCTTCAGTTCTCAGGCGAGGAGCAGTCAATTGACCGCTTGAATATTAAAAAAGCACATTTATACTTATCTTTTGAGCATATTTGGCAAGTGAACGTATAGCTTTGAAGTTCACCACTTTCTCTGTACGGACAAACATACACGGATATAATCATTAAAGTTGAAGGAATTTTTACAGCATTAAGTATGCCAACTATACAAATCGAATACATAGGGAAAAAGAATCCTCTCGGGCGGGACTCGAACCCGCAGTCTTTCCCTTACAGGGGGAATGCCTGACCAATTCGGCTACCGAGACACGCCCGATACGATTCAAATTTCCCATCTCATACGTCTTTTTAAGGCGACGTGGCGTCATCTACCGATTTTCTTACGAACTATCGGAATCAATGAATGATGTTACAATCATTTTTAAACATTGATTTTTGATAACTGCGCCCAAACAATTGAAGGAATTTTTACAGCATTAAGTATGCCAACTATACAAATCGAATACATAGGGAAAAAGAATCCTCTCGGGCGGGACTCGAACCCGCAGTCTTTCCCTTACAGGGGGAATGCCTGACCAATTCGGCTACCGAGACACGCCCGATACGATTCAAATTTCCCATCTCATACGTCTTTTTAAGGCGACGTGGCGTCATCTACCGATTCCCCCTGTAAGGGAAAGACTGCGGGTTCGAGTCCCGCCCGAGAGGATTCTTTTTCCCTATGTATTCGAATCATTAAAGTGTTTGTCAATATTGCAATATATTTACACACTCAAAATCCAAACACAATTATGAGTTGAGTACAGTTGCCGTCACTTTATCTTGAGCCTAGAGCCTTGAGCCATTTTTTTTTATAAATGAGACAATGTATAATGTAGATTCGTCCATATTTAGGCTTAAGAAATCACTCTTTGTAAACTAACCTCGAAAAACAGCTGTGGAGTTTGTTGCGCTGTTTCTTCTCCACAGTTGCTTATGAAGCGGTGGTAAACTTATGTAGTTTTAAGGAGAATTTGACATTAAAAAGAGGTAATGGGGTTGCACTATTTTGATAAATTACCCCTTCTATCATAACCCAGCGGGGACACCATTGCCAAGCGTCGGTAGCTTATAAGTTAAGGAGTCGGTCTTACGATCGTGAGGTCACAGGTTCGAATCCTGGCCATTACACTACCGACGTGGACCCACTCCTTGCACAAGCAATTTAGCTTTTGGGAGCCGGGCACTCGGTCAGCGTGTGCAGCTCCGTGTCTTCGCTCGCATCACAGTGATGGCACTCGGATGTTGGCTCCTTCTGGATCTGACGCAGGTACTTCCCGTAATCACCTGCGTCAGTCGGCACGAGAGGCTACCGTGTGGCCTCTAACCAGTCCCCCATGATGGGTCTTATCGCCGCTACCCACTATGTGTGGTGGTTTCCGTAATATATGTCGCTAACTATACACGCTCAAGAACTCAACAATGACTCAAGTAGCAAGCTGAGAATCGTTACGGAATCATTAAATGTAATACTTGTTTGACCTTTCCTTGCATCATTGAATGAGTCAGTTTTCAGTCGTAATATTTTATTTATTATTGTTTGTGTGTAGGGATGGCATATTGGCTAAGACATTGGGCTTGCAATTAAAACCGGCTTTCAAATGAGAACGTAATTTTATATAATGGCCAAAAAGCCTGGGTCCACGACAATTTAATAATAATTTCCCAGTTCCATCCAAATTTAGCACTTAATTCTTTAAAGTACACGTCAATTTGGCTTCACATCGCCAGATGGTAAGCTGAAGGCAACGTTTCAGGAAAGAGGGTCACCATTACAAACACGTACTATGTTAACAATGGTGGCACTCAGCTTGATGGCCTCATCAGATGCTTTATCACGCCCCGCTTAAAGGACCCGGGACTGTAGGAAGAAGGAAACAAGTGGTTTGGAATAGAATTTCATGAATTTATGGTTGAATTTTGAACTGCTTGGTTATTTTGGAATGGAAACTTCTTTAGATGCGTTCGTCTAAGATGAGAAAAAACTATACAGCTAGTGACATTTTGACTAATCTTTCCAGCCTAATGTCACTTTTGTGCGAATTATGAGACTTGGCTGTAAGATTGAATGAATTTTTACAGCATTAAGTATGCTAACTATACAAATCAAATACATAGGGAAAAAAGAATCTTCTCGGGCGGGACTCGAACCCGCAGTCTTTCCCTTACAGGGGGAATGCCTTGACCAATTCGGCTACCGACACGTCTTTGAGGTGACGGTGGAGTCATCTACCGATTTTCTTACGAACTAGCGAAAGACTGCGGGTTCGAGTCCCGCCCGAGAAGATTCTTTTTCCTTATGTATTCGATTGGCTACATATTAATATTTTAAATGCTGTAATAACTGTCTGTGTATCCGATTTTGACGAGACCTTGAGAAAGGACATAGGCTTTGTTTGGTCGCTATAACCGACATCCACGCGGGTGGAGCCGCCGCCAACTGCTAGTATTTACATAAAAATATATTCAATAGCAACTTAATCATGTCAACTGTCAAATTAAATTACAAATGTGTAATCTAAGCGCCAGGTCATGCAATTTCTCAACCTCCACAATGCACTAATATTCATTTAACTTTTTCAAGTATGGTCGTAGACGATTGTGTGGCGTGTATAACAATATAATATGATTTCAGTTGCGTTTTATGTGAGAACGAATGTTTTAATCTATTGCTAAATTATATTTTGAAAGCTTCGTTGTAAAATAAGGCCAAATCTACACGTTAAGTCACGAATTGTAATTCGAGTCCTCATTTTTTCAGCCTTTTCTCAACTCAATTGGGGCCTGGTTTCCAGTTTAACTGTGAATGCGACTAAACTGCGATATTTTTCGTGAAGTGACTGCCATTTCACTACCACAATCAATTAATGATGTTGAAATTTTGTAGTTAGAGTACTTAGTCGAAAAACATAGGGGACCAACCAAAGGTACCCACTCAAACGACTGCCATAGATGTTCGCCTGGTAACCGGGTCCAATCGACAAGCTTGCCAGGGATTAGTTAGACTGAGTGAAGTCTTAATAATCCCCGGCAAGCTTAGGTAAATTACAAATGTAAGGTAGATACTATTCCAAATGCTATATGTAGTCTAAAAGGATTGTCATTAGCTTAATGACTTAGATAGATTTTTTATCACATATTAGGTGCAAGTAAGGCTCCATAAATTATAACATAGTATGTGTATGGTATCATTGAGGTTTAAATTCAATAGCTTTATCATCGCGAACTTGGCTTGCCTCACTATCGTGTCCCCACTTCTTACCAACACGACTGAAATAGGCGGTAGTGAAAAATTATGCTAACTAGTCGAATTATACCTGGTATTGTTGTTTCTTGGCAAATGTTTCCTTATTAGAATAGTATTGTAATAAATTTTAGTATTTTTTAGACTCGGATTACTTATTATTTTTTACTATAAGTTGGCTGATTAATAGAAACCCACCAAAATCTACCAATCTCACCTGTGAGCTGGTGATGAGGCTCTGGCCTAGGGTTCTAATTCCCATTCCGGGCTGAGTCGGGGACATTGCTGTCCCCCTCTCGAGGAGGGCCAGACCAGGTCAGCCGGGATGCAGCCAAGGTGCGAGGGGTATGTCGATGACAACCTCACCTCCGGCCTAGCACCACGACCCTCTGTCGGTGTGTGGTTTTAGTCGGTTTTAGTGAGAGATAACCTCCCCTCCCGGCTCCGGCGGGGGAGGTATCCGTGGGGATTTCCGCACGAAAATAAAGATGTAATGTGGGTGTTAATTCATCGCTAACCCCCCGGGGAAAAGGTGTGATTATACGTATGTATATTTTTTTTATTGTAGCGATTATTTTAGGGTACAACATTATCGAATATATAACTATAAAAATCCGTTGAGATTCGTTCATTGCCCTTTCGATGGACGTGAATAACCTTTCAATTTTATTCATTACTAACTGCAGCCTTTTACCATATAGGTATAATGTTCACGTTAAAGTACGGAACCCGTTAATGTGCACATTAAATTGGTATGAAAACGATTATGAAAGTAGAAGAAGCGAAAGATCTATGCGTATATGTAGCAAGTAGAAAACTGTAGTCTCTGCCTACCCCGCAGTGAAAAATTACTGTATGTATGTAACTAGGTAATCTGCAGATTAACTGATACGATCAGTTAAAGTGCGGGATTTTTTATTAACGGTTGGTACGTTGGCGAATGGAAGACGGTGACCAAAATATTTTTTTCCACTTACGTACACTGTTCTCGAATTGAAGCAACGTCAAGCAAAAAGGAGAGTTATTTATCTTAGCCAAGATAAGTGTAAGGTAGTCCGGGTGTACCCTACAGGGCCCAAATCAACTTCTCTTGCTAGTTATTGCACTTGTTAAATAAGACACAATCTCTGTTACTATATTCGAAGCAAATGAACGATTGAATTGAATTGAACGACCGACGCTCTGACGTAAGCTTTCCTCCTCGGATTAGGAGGTCAGGTAGTAGTCGCTCTCATAAAAAGCCAATTTAGCCGAATGCTAAGCCTAATTTTTTTTTAATTAGGTCACCCGCGAATTGCGAAGGCGAACCGGACGTCAGAGGTCACAGAACGACCTCCGTCCTCCATGAGCGCTGGCCTGTGGGTGATCGGTGGTGCCGCCTGTCACCCTAGCAGAAGCACGCCGCCCCCTTCGGGTTGTGGGGACCTTAGTGTCCCCACAATCCGAAGGGGGCGGACCATCTCGAAAGCGATGGTCTTGGGTCTGCCGGGGTGCGAGAGATATGCTTTCGGCAATCTCACCTCCGGCAACCATAGACCCAAGACAGAGTGCGTTTTAGTCGGTTCGAGTCCAACATAACCACCTCCACTGGCTCCGTGGGGATTATTCGCACGATAAAATAAGCCTAATTCGGTAATTAACAGGCACCGGCTTGCATTTGACTCCTAAATCCTGTGAGTGAACTTTTGACAGTTTCGTTCCGGTTCAGGGTAGGTACTGACTTTTTAAAACCTTTAGCGTATGAAACCAGGTCTTTGTGCTTTCACAATAGAACGTTATTGTTAATCCACAGATTATTATCTTTGGGAGAATTGAACTCCACGTGGTATGATAAATGAACGATTAGTCATATATTTTGTATGGATTTGTATGGCCGCCAATTTTCCGTTACTCCATTTTGGCGGCCTCCGTGTGTACAGTCTTGTACTGTGCATATTTGGCTGACGCAGCAACCTGCCTGTGTCATTATTATATTTTCATGTATCAAACATCAGTAGTGCAATTACTGCCACGCGGTAAACACAATCGAGAAAGGAAACGCCAACTCGCCTTTATTTTTGTAACCTTTACATTATTTACTACGTAATTAAAGTGTGTGTGAACCAAGGTATCCTTTCTCTAAGCACTCCTCAACAACAAGCTTAACAAGCAGACAAGTGTAGAAACTCTACATTTTTTGGTCCTTCGAGCCGGATGTGTCGTAACGGTAGAGTGTTCGAACAGTAACTGTTCGATTCCTGCTCAGTACAAATATTTGTATGCATTCTATGAATTAATAAGTATGTATTTACAGAAAAAATCTAAGTATGTTTATCCATCCGCACTCTAGATCCCATGACATAGCATAATTTGGTGCAGAGATGAACTGAAAATTGGGTAAGGATATACCGGGTGTAAGGGGGACGCTCCCTAAGCCGAAAGCCCCTAGGTACATTGCACATTTGCATAAAAAAAATCGATTTGGACCAAAAAAATTGTTTTTCTTTTTTTTTGCAAAAAGCGCGTGCTTTTTGTAGTGGTATTTTTTAAAAATAACTTGATGAAATTTGGTGGCTACCTACCTACATATGTTTGATCACAATAACTGCAATCCACACGCGGCAATCTTCTAATATATAAAATTCTCGTGTCACAGTTTTCGTTGCCATACTCCTCCGAAACGGCTTGACCGATTTTGATGAAATTTTTTGTGCTTATCCGGTATCTATGAGAATCGGCCAACATCTTTTTTTCATCCCCCTAAATGGTGCAGCGGGAACGGGATCTGACGCGGATCGCGGGGCGGGAAAAAAATGGCGGTACGAAGTTCGCCGGGACATCTAGTATCTTTATATAATTAATCAATCAATTAGAATATCGCAGTCCACAGCTGGACATAGGCTTCTCCCGATTTTGAGATGCTTTGGCCTACAGTTTCCACGCTGACAGGCTGGGACAGGGTTTTATTTTGAGTTTTCCTTCTCTCGCTAAAAGATAAAGATATCGTCTGCGTATGTTTCCGTTAGTCACCTCTTACGACACCCTTCGGATGAGATGGGGTGTTGATAGATACTTGTATTCTTTAATCATCAATAATTGGGTTATAGTTTAAATATATTAGGATAGTTAAAATAAATTATCTAACCGAGCTTATTAAATTAAGAATGGTAAAAGAGCGGTAAAAATTGCGTCGGTCCTTCTTTTATAGTTTTTCTTTATTTTTAATCATCCACCCAACCTTTAATAGTAACTGATTTGACTATTACATTTTATGACGTCACTAAATCTTTTTTCGTACAAGTTACCTTATAACTTATCGTTTTGACGTTTAGTAATAAGTAATTATGTTGACTAGTCAGTAGATTACCCGATTCTAATCTAGATAGATTAAAAACTAGTCTGCAGTTAATCAGTGTCATATGGCTCATGGGTGTGTTTTCTTGTTACGTCATCGACCGTTACCGGTTCGACTTGCCCGCCTGGTATAGGCGCAACTAAAATATGTGTCACCCACAATTGCATACACTTAGTTACTTAGACTACAGGTTTTGTGTATCGGTTTAACTTTTTTTTTATCGTGCGAAAAATCCCCACGGATACCACCCCCACGGAGCCGGTGGAGGTGGTTTTGTCGGACTCAAACCGACCAAAACGCATGCCGTCTTGGGTTTTTGGTTGCCGGAGCTGACGAGATTGCCGAAAGCATATATCTCTCGCACCCCTGCAGACCCAGGACCATCTCTTTCGAGATGGCCCCCTTCGGGTTGTGGGGACCATAGTGTCCCCATGTAGCCTCGGATACGGGGAGTGCTTCTGCTAGGGTGACAGGTGACTCCACCGATCATCCCCAGGCCAGCGCTCATGGAGGATAGAGGTCGTTGTATCGGTTTATTTTAACGATTCCTAACACTGGTATAATTGCCGCCATATATCTCGTGGGATCAAGATATCCCGATGAGGACCAGACCGTAAGGAATGGCCCTCAGCCATCCGGGGTGCGAGGGATATGTTGAAGACAACCTCACTTCCGGCCTAGCACTACGACCCACAGTCGGCGTATGGTTTTAATCGGTTCGAGTCCGACATAACCTCCCCTTCTGGCTCCGGCGCAGGAGGTATCTGAGGAGATTTGCGCACGAAAAAAAAGGATCAAGATAGAAGATGTATTCCATATGCGATGCGCAGTAGGTATGTGTTTTTTGGTAATCTTTTGAGGTTAGTGCGGGGTCATATATGTAATAATATATATACAGGGGTGACGTGAAGATTTTCATCCCACCTGAAGGGGAAGTACTCGATATACTGGAGACAGCGAATTTCACTCAAATGAAACATTACTTTATTATTAAAAAGAAACATAACTGTATTCAAAAATTTTTGATAATTCGCTTAACACACCAGGTAATCAAACCGAGTGAAGAGCTGCAAGCTTAGCAAAGGCTCGAGGGTATCATCCTCCCGGGGAGGGCTAGACCGTAAGGGATGGCCCTGGGTCAGCCGGGGTGCGAGGGATATGTCGATGACAACCTCACCTGCGGCCTGGCACCACGACCCACAGTCAGCGTGCGGTTCGAGTCAGACATAACCTCCCCTTCCGGCTCCGGCAGGGGGGTATCCGAGGGGATTTCCGTACGAAAAAAAAAAGAGGGTATCATCCTTATTTTTCAAGATGATGAATCTCCTTGCCGGAACCCCATCATGGGACCTGGAGGCGAGAGCCCTTTCGTTGCTATAGGAGGTGAAAGGTGGATGGCAGGAGGGACGGAAACCCAAGCCTCGGCAAATCGAGGATGTGAAGTCCCAACTCTGCCAGGACATCATTGTGGAGTGGAACCAACAACTTGGCGGACTGAGCGCAAGGGACGATGAGAAAATGCATAGTTACGACAGGGTAGAAAATGGAAAGAATTTTTGTCGTGGGTAAAGGTATAAAACGGAAAATATATAAATAGAGAAGGGAAATTTGAAGTGTGAAGGTGTAGCTCAATAGCTCAGTTGGAAGAGCATTCCCCCTGTAGGGGAAAGGTCGTGGGTTCAAGTCCCACTTGAGTGCTTCTTTTTCCCGATGTATTTTGAATTTAAAAGTTAGCATAATAAATGTTATAAAATGTTCATTCAAATATTTTATTCTTTTAACTTGTGGGTGAAAAATCGTGGGTAGAAGACGGAAATGTCCAAAAAAAGGGTGTTGGTGACCTCACACAAGCTTAAAAGTTCCTAAACTATCTTACGAAAGTCGGTTCCGCTATAATTTAAACACTTTAAAACAAATCGTTATTACTACAGATTAAATTGGACAAGTAAATCTGACTTGCGTATCGAGGGACCCGTACAATGTTGTATACATAAGTACTTATCTAAAATAATATTGACTGACTAAGACCTAATGCGCTGGATGCGGGCTGCTTCAGATCGGTCATTCTGGAGGTCTATGGGAGAGGCCTATGTTCAGCAGTGGACTATGTGTGGCTGATATGATGATGATGATGAAGACCTAATGTAAATTAGCGCGATCAAAGATGTATGATTATACATTACTAGCTTTTGCCCGCGGCTCCGCCCGCGTGGATGTCGGTTATCGCGACCAAACATAGCCTATGTCCTTTCTCAAAGTCTAATCTAACCTCATACCAAATTTCATCAAAATCGGTTCAGTGGTTTAGGCGTGAAAGTGTATCATACAGACAGACAGACAGACAGACAGAGTTACTTTCGCATTTATAATATTAGTATAGATAATAAATAGACCGCCCACGGGAAACCCTTCATAGAAAAATAAATCAAGACGGTTTTGCCGGCCTAGCTACTTTCAAATATCAGTACATATTCATGTAAAATTTCGGATCAGTATTCCCCCTTGACAATTTTTCAAACAACATTTTATCACGCTATTTTAAGGACAAAAAAATTAGACGGAACTAGAGGGAATTAGAGGGAGGACAGGTTGCAGCGACGTGCAGTCCGCATTATTGAGAATCTTACGGCAGTATTTTACGGTCTCTACCATGGTGAATGTTCTGATGAGCTCTTCAAATTAGTCCCACCCTCTCCTTTCCTTCACAAGACAAAACGTGCAGAGCTTTCGTGCCATCCGTATACGGTGCAGAATATACCTTGTAGAGCCAGTTTCAGTGACTCGTTTCTATGCCGCACCATTAGTACCTGGAACTTCCTTCTTTCTACAGACCCGGGTCCTTTAAGCGGGGCGTGAAAAGGCATCGGATGAGGCCGTCAAGCTGAGTGCCACCACTGTTAACATGGTACATGTTTATGATGGTGACCCTCTTTCCGAGCCAAAGGTAAAGTGGCTTACCATCGTGCGAGGTGAAGTCAAAGTAACGTGTCCTTTATAAAAAAGGTCAACTTAATATCTCCATGCAGTCACAAGGATTTCGATTTTTTCTTGGAACACGGATCTCTAAAAAGCACCTACCATTGAAGACTTAAGTACACATTACAAAATAATTGCTAAACGATGAGCAGTGCCCCAATTCGATGGTGTTGCCACATAAACTCGTATTTTGGGTGGTAAACAACGGGGTCTTTATCATGGTAGTTTAACGCCATAATGTTGCCACACTGCAAATTGGCCTGCAATGTCTATGCTTCGGTAGTCCCGTGGTTGAAGATTTTGTTTATGTTTTGTGTCAAAGAAGAATAAATATTCCACAATATTCTTCGCAACGCTATCTAGACTAATGGTAAGCTTAATTAGCTTGTGTTATGAAATCTAGAACGCAGGTAAACATACTTAGATACTTTTTTTTTGTAAATACATTCATACATACTTATTATACATAGAAACACCCAGGCCAATGCAAATAGCCATATATAAATTCCACAACATTCTACACAACGCTATCTAGACCCATGGTAAGCTTTTATAGCTTATGTTATGGAGTCTAGAATGCGGATAAACATACTTTTATTTATACTTTTTTTTTGTAAATACCTACATATTAGACATAGAAACACCCAGACCAATGCAAATAGCCATATTCATGCATGCAAATATTTGCACTGAGCGGGGATCGAACCCGCGCCTCCCGCGAAACTACTTAATACATTAGAGGGTACAGCGGGAACGGGATCGGACGCCACGCCGCGGGTGGAAAAAAATTGGCGACACGAAATTCACCGGATCAGCTAGTCTGGATCTACTGAACCGATTTCGAAAATTCTTTTAACAATAGAAAGCCACATTACTTGCGAGTACCATAAGCTATATATCATCACGCTATCTATCGGATAGGGTCAGCAGCAGAAGACAACGCGGGCGGACCCGTGGACAACTGTTACAGCTAATTATAAATAATTTTATGCGTGTTAAAAATAGGCAAAAGCGTTACATAGGAATACTTTTCTAATCTATAAATAATATGGTTATTAAATCAATGACGTCACAATCAATCATGGCGAATCTGTGACACGCTCCGGTCAATATTCGGGTCGGAGGCCGAACAGGTTAGGCAGAGTTGTTGATGCGGCCTACATTTCGCCAATTGTGTTTTGATTGCAATGAAAACTGTCACCCATCAAGTATTTTAGACTAATAAGGTAGCAAACTAGTGAATGACCTGATGGTAAGGGGTTATCATCTATAAGGATTTCTTGAAATTCTGCTACTAAAGGGGTAAAATAAGGGATGGAAGTATGTATGGAAGTCCGTCATTTTCAGAGCTAGATGCACTAAATTTCATAAACCTATGTCTTTTAAGAAATAAATGAACACGTGTATCAGAGTTTCTCTAAATTTTACTACTAAGAGGGTAAAAAAAAGAAGGTAAAATAGGAAGGTAGAAAAAAAAAATTTGTATGGAAAGTTCGTCATTTTCAAAGTTAGAAGAATGAAACTTCGTACACCTATGTCTTTTGAGAAATGTTTTGTCACGATAACCGATGTCCACGCGGGCGAAGCCGCGAGCAAAAGCTAGTTACATTTCATTATACATAGAAGGTGATAATGATACAAACATACAACTACGCTATCTCTTTTCCAGTGGGGCAGGCAGTGAATTTTCCCCTGTTACGATCCCGGTATAAGCTTCTTTTACTTTCAAGGATAATGTTTCATTAGTAAATAGATATCAATTGCTCTTCGTTAGTCTCGCTAAAACTCGAGAACGGCTGAACGGATTTATCTTATCTTGGTTTTGAAATGTTCGTGGAGATCTAGGGAAGGTTCAAAAGGTGAAAAAAATCCAATAATTACCGGGAAAACACTAATAGCCCCTTTCTTTTCCCATATAATAGTTTCTGTTACCCTGGTACATTTGCATGAAGTACCAGGTTCACAGAAATTTTAAGGAACTTTATCTGGGTCGCGGGAGCAGTGTGTTTTTCTAAACCTTTGTATTCCGAACTTAACGCGGACGATGTCGCAGGCAAAAGCTAGTAGAATAAAATTCACAAGTGTAATGTCGAAAATACTTTAAGTAGTGACTTGATGGCATGCGAATAGAGTCTTAATTCGCAACAACTGTGTACTCACTTATGTCGTAAGCAATCCAACAAAGAACCAGTTAATGATTGCTTCACTGTCACTCATATGTGCGTGTGAATCTCGTCACAATAATCACCAACTTTACTTAATGATAACTTTGTTTTATTTATATTGTTTACTATAGGTACTTATACTTATTTCGTAATCCGTCTCGTGATGGAGAAAACATACAAGTATCATCACCTCATCTCAACCAAAGGTTGCTGAACGACCTCCGTCCTCTATGAGCGCTGGCCTGGGGATGATCGATGGAGCCGCCTGTCTCCCTAGTAGAAGCAGGCCGCGGCGGCGGCGCAAAGTTCGCCTCCCCGTACCTGGGGCTATATGGGGACACTGTGGTCCCCACAACCCGAAGAGATGGTCCTGGATCTGCCACCCCGGCAGATATGTTTTCGGCAATCTCACCTCCGGCAACCAAAGACCCAAGACGGCGTGCGTTTTAGTCGGTTCGAGTCTGACATAACCACCTCCACCGGCTCTGGCCCCATCTCAACCAAAAGGAGTGGTACGAAGCGATTACACCTCCCGAAAAATACGCAGATGTTAACACTGCTAGAGAAGGAAAACCCGAAATAAAACCCTGTACCAACCCGACTCACCAGCGTGGAAACAGTAGGACAGGTCTGTAATAGGCTTATTGATTAATACAGCAAGTTACGAAAAAAGTTACCGACATTACGATTGTATTATTTCAAACTACAAAAAAACAACGTAATGTATCATTCATCAATCACTTTAAAGACCTCGTTACACTCTAGTGTTGCGATTTAGTTGCACTTTTACTTCAAAAATACATTACGAGTTACATATAGTTGCTTCAACGTTTGAAATTGCAATAATTATGTCTTTGGCAAGATATTGATGACTTTGTGAAAGTAACTTTTGCACTGTTGGTTCCCGGACACATTATGACTCCTTTCGTCTGATGGTACGCTAAAAATAAAGCCTCAGGAAAGAGGGTTATCGTTTTAGACATCAACAATATTTACAATACTAGTCCTCAGTTTGACGAAGGCCATCAGATGCTTTTCACGTCCTGATTAAAGGATCCGGGACTGTAGGAAGAAGGAAACACGTGAGTTAATAAAGAATTTCAAGACGTTTTGATGTGGCAAAGAAAATAGTGGATTAGTGCCACTACATCTCTTCCTGTGGGTGCCGTAGAAGGCGTAGGATAGGGTGCTTATCCATCTGACAGTAAACATACACCCAATGACAAAGTTTTTTTTTAATATTAGGACCGAGGGTACTAGTATTCCCTCTAATCCCTCCAACTAAGCTAAATTGCTTGTGCTAAGAGTGGGTTCGCGTCGGTAGTGTAATGGCCAGGTTTTGAATCCGGGACCTCTCAAGCGTAAGGCCGACTTCCAATTCAATTCAATTCAATTAATTTATTTGCATGAATATGGTACAAGTTAAGATGTTACATTATTGTTATGTTACTACATATCCTGCCACATACGGCGTGCAAATTATTATTTATGGTTTACAACTTTCACAAGTAAGATTAGTGTTACATGCAATCAATATTACAGATAACATAGGAACCTTCATAACCACTAAGCTACGTAAGACCGCTTTAGGGGAATAGATGTGGCCTAGTACCTACCAGTTTAGTACGTAGTAGCGGAGGCGCCATTTGGTGGTGGTGACTCTCTTGCATTTTATTTGCGACTATCTGACCCGGCAAACTTCATACCGCCATGGCAATTTTTCTCCGCCCTCGTGGCGTCTGATCCCGTTTCCGATGCACCCTCTACTATATTAAGCATGTATTATACATATAAACCAACCTCTTGAATCACTCTATCTATTAAAAAATAAATCCGCTTCAAAATTCGTTGCGTAGTTTCAAAGAGGGAGGGACGGAAAGACAGCGATAGTGACTATGTTTTCACGGACATGAAGACTGCCACGGATGCGAGAGTTCCGCCTATTGTGTAGACAGAAAAGTGCTAAACCTCTGGACCCATTCCCCTCATTCAGTCAACTGCTGGACATAGGTCTCTCCCAATGTTGGGAGGCTTTGACGCACTGTTTCCACGCTGGCCAGTCGGGTTGGTACAGGGTTTTATTTCGAGTGTTCCTTCTCTCGCAGTGATATCGTCTGCGTATGTTTCCGTTAGTGGCCTCTTACGACACCCTTCGGATGAGGTGGGGTGGTGATACCTGTATTCTATCTCCCTCAACGGATTAGTGTATCCATGGTCTTTAGAGGTAGCTCCCACATCTTGCAGCTTACGGAAAACCTTACGGTGTTAATGAATTATTAAACAAAACAAATATAAAGATAATTTGATGATTATATTTTAATATTCAGCCATTGTTTGATTTGATCAGCAGTTAGAGTGGGCTGGCAATAAAAAATAATGTTTATGGCCTATGAGATTACTTGATAATAGTATAATTATATGTTTATATTGCAAGGGTTAGCGCCTTATTATACTCGGTTAGTTGAGTCGTGAATTAATATAGAAAAGGCGCAATGCTCAATCGTATGTACCGATATCAACGCTTTTTAGATAGTGACTTATGCCTTTTCCGTATAATTGACGCCTCAGATTGTAAAGGTATAATTTGCTTAACGACACATATTAGGCATGAGAAAGTGGATTGGGTTCGGTTGCAATCGGATGGGTGATCATTTAGGGGCATTGTCTCTGAGCCCTTGGCATATGCGGGCGCGTTGTTGACGCCGTTGTCCCCCTTCTCGAGGAGAGCACGCTAAGCCGTCGTCGGTCCCGGTTGTTTTACGAATATCTATGGCAGTCGTTACGGGTAGTTGGAGCCCTCGAAAGCCCAACAACTGGTCTAACGGCAATGCTTCGATATTGCCTTTGGGTTGTGGAGGACAGATGGCAATCGCTTCACAGAAAATATCGAAGTTTAGCCAAATCCGCAGTTATACTGGTAAAGCGGACTCCAGACTCCAAGTTGAAAGCTTCCGATGTGACTGGGATTAACGCTAAGATGATGATGATGAAGAAGAAGATGACTTTTCTGTAGGTATAATAAAATTCTCGTCTGAGATTGTATTGATAAAGTTCGATTATCAACACATTTTAGGGTATTTGAGTGTATCCCCTCCTGACTCCCTATCAAGATCAAGGCCGCTTACGTGTTTCCTTCTTCCTACAGTCCCGGGTCCTTTAAACGGGGCGTGAAAAGGCATCTGATGAGTTAAGTATGTTTACTATACAAATCGAATACATAGGGAAAAAGAAGAATCATCGCGGGCGGGACTCGAACCCGCAGTCTTTCCCTTACAGGGGGAATGCCTTGACCAATTCGGCTACCGAGACACGCCCGATGTGATTCAAATTTCCCATCTTATACGTCGTAAGAAAATCAGTAGATGACTCCACCGTCGTCGCCTTAAAGACGTATAAGATGGGATATTTGAATCGCGTCTGATGAGGCCGTCAAGCTGAGTGCCAACGATGGTGACCCTCTTCCCGAGACTTTGCCTTTAGCTTACAATCAGGCGATGTGAAGTCAAATTGAAGTGTCTTTTATAAAAAAAAGTCCCAAGCCAACCTAACATACTGATTGACGGACTGGGAGTCTCTAGGAGATGGGAGGTCAGATGGCAGTCTAGGCATTAAGTATATTAAGGTAGGCCTTCAGTACGGCCCTGTACACCCAAGTCCTTATTACCGAAGCGTGTTTTTAAATCCATGTTTTAATGATCAAACCAACCCACCTGATGGTAACTAGACATCGTTGGCTGACGACACAAATGTATACTAATGTCACCGCATTTTATCTAGATTTATATTCACAGCTGTATGCGCGGGCGCAGTAATCTAGACTACTTTTGTCAAGGTTAATAAAAGTAACTGATATTATATCATTGCAATGGTCGTTTTCTTTTCGTTCGTTTTTACCCAACTGCGACAGATTTCTTGGCTAGACCCCGGAAAGATCTGTAGGCATATTTCGGAAAAATACTTGTGGGTAAAGTTTCGTGGGTAAAGAATGGAAACACTCAAGGAGGGAGTAGGGAGAACTATTATAACGCGAGAATAAGATATCATCAAAAATTGACAGCCTCTGTGGCTGAAGTGGCGGGCGCGTGCGGGCGCGGGTTCGATTCCCGCTCAGTGCAAATATTTGTACACATGATACGCAGGGATTTATATTGTTGTAAGTATATAATGGTATAACTTTAATCAATCTTACTGCCTGCAAGTGATTGACGACATAATCAATATTCATATAATTTATTAATAAAGTCATTTATAAATGTCAGTAAATATTAACTGACATTTATCTCTGCCGTGTTAATTCCCCGTGGAGTAAAATAGGACCACCCCAGCTCTTACTGTGGGTACCATAAAAGGCGACTAAGGGATAGAGCTGGTCTCCATCCGATAGTAAACATACAGCCCAAGACAAAGGGCAATAGGTTCACCCCCTATTACGTCGTGGGATCAAAAATCATGATTGGTGAAACTTGGGTGCTAATACACCTCTGCCTACCCCTTATTTTTATCGTGCGAAAAGTCCCCACGGTTACCACCCCTCCCGGAGCCGGAGTAGGTGGTTATGTCGGACTCGAATCCACTAAAACGCACGCCGTCTAGGGGTCTTTGGTTGCCAGAGGTGAGATTGCAGAAAACATATCCTACTGCCTACTCCTTGGAGATTTACAGAGGTACATGTACATGATCAGAAAAGCGTTTTATGTTATCACCAAGGAATTGTTTCTTAATATTTACAAAACATACATACGACCTCTGCTGGAATACGCCTTCCAAATTTGGAGTCCATACTTTAAAAAAGACATCCTATTATTAGAAAGAGTGCAAAGAGCCACTAAATTGGTCACTGGTTTGAAAGAGATGTCGTACGAAAAACGCCTCCTGGAACTCAATCTAACCACACTGGAAGAGAGAAGGAAGAGAGGAGATCTCATAGAAACGTACAAAATCCTTAGCAAACATTACAATGTATCAAACCTTGAAAACATCTACACCATGAACTCCAACAGACATCTAAGAGGCCACTCACTGAAACTAAGTAAGCCTCGGTGTGCCAGCAACCCTAGGTATAACTTCCTGCCCAACCGCGTGGTGCAAATGTGGAACTCCCTACCAGAAAGTGTGATAAGTGCTCCTAACGTAAACATTTTTAAAAATAGACTGGACAAACATTATACAATTTTAAAAACACAAGTGCAGTGATATACACGCATCAGCTTAGGCTGCTAGTGTATTAATAAATAATAATAATAATAATAATATGGATGGATGGATGGATATTTGCGGGTAAAGAAGGGAAACATTCAAGGAGGGAGGAGGGAGAACTATTTTAACGCGAATGTAAGAAGTCACCAAAAAATGACAGCCTCTGTGGCCGTAGTGGATGCGATTGCTACACAGGGAGCGCGGGTTCGATTCCCGCTCAGTGTAAATATTTGTACGCATGATGTCTGCCTGCCACTTCAGGCTTTTATATTGTTGTAAGTATGTTCTTGATGGAATTGTGTAAATTGCTTACAGTTTTTTAGAAATCTTGTACTAAGTAATGTCCTTAGTTTGTAAATATTTTATTATTTTAATTTTATAACTATTTCGATGTTATTGTAGAAAGTTTACGCGAATATTACACATTTTGTTTGTAATAAAACTAATTATAACGGAATATTACGCGATTATTTTTGTTATTTTTCTATTTACAACGCGAGGTTCTTTGTTTTCCAGCACCCATGGTCACGGGAACACTGACAGTTCTCAGATTTACATAAACAAAACCTCTATGTATGTGTATTTTGTACCCACGACGGAACGGAGACGGTATATGCGTTTGGGGTGAGATGATGTTTGCGTGTTTGTTGTGTGCAAATCCATGTTGCCATTTTCTCCGAAACTACCAATCCAATTTTGATGCAGTTTTCAGTTTTGGGTTCGGCTTTAATTGGAGCATGTTCTTAGATAGGTGTTACAATGAAAACTCAACAGGGGGCGCTACAGCTAGCATTCTTAATGCAAATAAATATTGCCATTTTTCTCCAAAACTACAAGTCTGATTTTCAATTATTGGTTTGGGTTTGTTTGGTGTATGTTCTTAGATAGGTGTTATGGTGACAACCCACTAGGGGGCGCTGCTGTAAACATATTTAGGGCAAAGTTCTAGGGTTTCTAAATTTTTTTATTTACTTTTCTTCTAATCTAAATCCCCATAACACAAGCGAGCTAAGTTTAATTTGGGTCTAGATAGCAAAGTCTAAGGCCCGTATTCTTAAACGGTACTCAATTCCGAATATCAATTCTTCTGAGGACATATTAAATAAATATGTCACCGTTCCCAATAACATACCTTCAGTTAGATGTAGACCGCATCTCCAGATAAACAGTCAAGTTTGAAGTATCTGTGACTGCTGTCCCAATATTATAATTACGTTTCTCGGACGGTGTAAGGAGACCGGTGGAGTAACGGCGCGGACCTGCGGTGTGAGTGTGGAGTTACTCCACAGACCATGTCCCACCTGCTGACATGTGCTGCATGCCCATCCACTTGTACAGCGGAGGAACTTATGACTACCTCCAAAAATGCAATCCAGGTGGCGGCACACTGGGAACACAGAATCTGAGAGTTGAGGCGCCTTCGATTCGACAGAAGAAGAAGATCTCTATCTTTTAAACTATCGCGGCGTTTACTCATCCATACTAATATTATAAATGCGAAAGTAACTCTGTCTGTCTGTCTGTCTGTCTGTCTGTCTGTATGTTACGCTTTCACGCCTAAACCACTGAACCGATTTTGATGAAATTTGGTATAGGGGTAGATGAGACTATGAGAAAGGACATAGGCTATGTTTGGTCGCGATAACCGACATCCACGCGGGCGGAGCCGCGGGCAAAAGCTAGTAGTTTATAATGTTCGGGACTTCACGCGATATATTTTGGAAAAACTTACTTTTGCCAACGTTTTGGTTGCGTTAACTGTAACGCACCCGAAACGTCGGCAAAAGTAAGTTTTACAGGTACTGACCCGTGGTCACGACTTGACTTAACAAAGTGGTAAAAGTAAGTTTTTCCAAAATATATCCCGAACATTATAAACTATGAGAAATCTCTATCTGTTTCATGGGACAAGCCCTACGATCGATATGCAGTAGGTTTACAGATCAATGGTACAAATATTGGGACACTACAATCAGAGATTCATGACGTTTTCTATCTTTAGTGTCTCGAAACTGACAGTAGATACGTTATTGGGAACGGCCAATAGACATTGGAAAACATTACAAAATTAGTTACTAGTACTCTATAAAACGGTCAATAGCGAGTCGGACTCAGGCACTAAGGATTCCGTACAAAATTGGATTCAAGGACGTAGTTATATATATTAAACTCTCTTTGTCCTGACTGACTGATTGACTAGAGACAACGCATAGCCTAAACCGCTGGTCGTACAGACTTGACATTTATAGAAAGTGTTTGTTTTGAGGCGTAGAGGTGTACTTTTTTTTTTCATGCCGATATCCCCTCGGATACCCCTCTGCCGGAGCCGGAAGGGGAGGTTATGTCGGACTCGAACCGACTAAAACCGCACGCCAACTGTGAGTCGTGGTGCTAGGCCGGAGGTGAGGTTGTCATCGACATATCCCTCGCACCCCGGCTGACCCAGGGCCATCCCTTACGGTCTGGCCCTCCTCGGGAGGGGGGACAACGGTGTCCCTGACTCGCCCCCGGAATGGGGAGGCGCGAGGTCAAAAACGTACTTTCTCATAACTCAAGAACGGCTGAACAGATGTTCATGATCTTTGGTTTTTAGAATTTGTCTCTGTTGTCAATTATAACAATTTAAATATGATATATTCATGAAATAATGTAATATTGTTGAAATATCGATTTAAAAGGGCGTAGTTTTCGATAACAGTATCGTTGTCATGGCAACGTGGAATTAAAAGTGAATTTTTCAATGTGTCATCAAACATATACCTACCTAACCGACGTACCTACCTAACGTATTGAGTAACTTCATACAATTACTTAACAGCTAAACTCAACCCATTTAGGCACGAGAGCAGTCAGCCACATCCATATATAGAAGACGGTATTGTTTGTCTGTTTGCACTAAGAAATGATTCATCAAATCGATTGCAAACTTTCGCTTTTCAGACCATTCTCTCACTATTGGCTTATAGGCTAGACTTAACTTTGTTATATTAAGGCTCTTGTATTGAAATCGTTTGTATAACTACGCTTGTATACTTTGAGGGGGTAGCCAGTGAAGTATGTAGTAGTATTGGAGTTACATGCTTTTTTAAGATACTAGCTTTTGCCCGCGACTTCGTCCGCGTAAGTTTGGAATTGTAAGCTATAGAACACACTGCTCCCGCGACCCAGATAAAGTTTCTTAAAATTTCTGTGAGCCCGGTACTTCATGCTAATGTACCAGGGTAACAGAAACACTGAAAACGTTTATATGGGAAAAGGAAAAGGGCTGTTTTTAGGGTTTTCCCGGAAATTATTCGAATTTTTCTCACCTTTTAAACCTTCCCTAGACCTCCACGAACATTTCAAGACCAAGATAAGATAAACCCATTCAGCTGTTCTCGAGTTTTAGCGAGACTAACGAACAGCAATTGATTTTTATATATATAGATTAAATATCACAGCAGACAAAACCAGAACAACACCTATGAATATATAGGAGATGTCAATCTGATTTCAACTAAGGGAAGGTTCATATCTGACGGAACTTGCGTCGCGTATTATCGGTCGCGTAACGCCAGAACAGACAAATGTATAGAAAAACAGTTGACCGTTCACACTCAACCGATGTTACGTTAGTGCGTCGAGTGTGAACGGTCAAGTGTTTTTCTATACATTTGTCTGTTCTGGCGTTACGCGACCGATAATACGCGACGCAAGTTCCGTCAGATATGTACCTTCCCTAAGGTTGAAAAATACTATGCTCTACCGCTACGCCACAGAGATCATGAACTAAATTGAGAAAGAAACATTATTTCTTATAAGATCAATATATTACTAGGTATAAGATAAACAGTATAAAATAAATAGATCTCTGTGGAGACGGAGAAAAAATACAAACTCATTTAAAGAATAAGAGGTGACTTACGGAAAAATACGATATCACTACGAGAGAAGGAACACTCGAAATAAAACCCTGTACCAACGAGTCTGGCCAGCGTGGAAACAGTAGCCCATAGCCTACCAACATTGGGAGAGGCCTATGTCCAGCAGTGGACTGCAATAGGCTAATTGATTGATTGAGTTTGAATTAGATAAATACATTTACATACGTATCTAAAAATTATGCAGGAGTGCCACAGGGCATAACTCTGGCGCCTACTAGAAACAATTATACCTAGACTATGTTTTATTAGAGTAGGCGTAGTTTACCTAGAACTTACATTTGTAATCTTCCACTTCTAGATATTATTGAATGAGTCATGTAATTGTATAGAATTGTAAATTATTTGTGTCTGTGTGTCGGAAATATTGTAGAGAGATAATGGCATTTTCTAGGTCATTTCTTGAAGTTCATTATCCACCTTACAGGGGTCTAATTACCATTAGGTAATTAGTAATTAGATGATAAGGAAAATGATGACCATTTCGTTGGTATACCACTGGACACACTGGTCCAGAGGGCGCCACACAAGATTGATTGACACGTCATATAGCCTATAACCATCGGACGATGAAGCCGCTTGTAACGATACTTCATTTGTCTATGAGCTATGAGGGAACAAATGAAAATACATACATACATACATAGCCAGTCAAAATCATAACCCTCCTTTTGGCTTCGCCGTAGTCGGGTAAAAACTCAAGTATATTTTTTTTTTATACAGGACACGTCAATTTGACTTCACCTCACCTGATGTTAAGCTAAAGGCAAAGTCTCGGAGAGAGGGTCACCATCGCAAACATGTACCATGTTAACAGTGGTGGCACTCAGCTTGACAGCCTCATTAGATGCCTTTTCACACCCCGCTTAAAGGACCCGGGACTGTAGGAAGAAGGAAACACGTGAGCTGGCAGGGAGTTCCAGGTCTTAGTCGTGCGGCATAGGAATGAGTCACTGAAACGCTTGGTTCTAGCAGGTATACTCTGCACCGTATATGGATGGTATCTTAGCCCTGCACGTGTCGTCCTGCGAAGGAAAGGAGAGGGTGGGATTAATTGGAAGAGCTCGTCAGAACATTCACCATGGTAGAGAATATGATTGTTTTAATACCAGCAGGAAACTATATTAATAATAATCAGATAGTTTATAACTATTATATCTTGGTTCAATGTATTAAATTACAGCGCCATTCATTTCATTCGATCTACAATGGAGTTTGTTGCGCCGTTTCTTCTCCACTGGTACCCAACAAGCGATGATAAACTTAAGCAGAATTTGATGTCAAAAAGTTGTAATAGTGTTACAATATTTTGAATAAATGGTTTGAGTTTGAGTTTATTTTTCTAATCTAACTGTGATGCAGCTAAACTTTTTGGAGAAGCGACTAGTCATAGTCATAGTCATTAATTTTTCAATATATAACAATAAAATTGTTTCTTATTGACGTCCACTTTAATTCTACTTAATTTAAGTTTACCACCGCTTCCAAGGCGCTAGGGGAGAAGAAACGGCGCAACAAACTCCACTGCGACATTTTTTAGACGTCAATTTACAATATTTATTTTCTTATAGCTAAATGTGGACGATTGTACATTTCGCGTCTGGATAAACAATCACAACAAGTATATAAAAAACTTTATACGTAAGAATTAAAACAAAGTTACATAATGTAACAAATAAGTCACGTAACTAATGCAGTACCATGCTGTAATTATAGCATTTTACGAGGGGCCTGCACCATGCTCAAGCCAGACATTTTTATCTTTCAAGTAATCATCTATCCTATAGTACGCTTTTTTGGATAAGGTGGTCTTTACAAAGGTTTTGAATTTATTGTCAGGCATAAGACTGTAATCTGACCTCCGCAACCAATTGGCGATATCAAAGTTCTATAGCTAGACTTATGAGGACTCCAACTACCTGTAACGATTACCATAGATGTTCATATGGCAACCGAGACGAGCCGTCAAAGGCATGTCAGTACCCAGACCGAAGCAAATAGATATATTCTTGCATGCAAATATGCCTCGGAGACCTTGACGTGTTGGTTCACGGTGGAGTAGAATAGAACCACCCCAGCTCTTCCTGTGGGTGTCGTAAAAGGTAACTAAGGGATAAGGCTGTTCTCATAGAGTAAACATACAGCCCAAGACAAAGGTCCCACCAGACGGTAATAGGTTCGCCCCATATTACGTTGTGGGACCGAAAATAATGATAGTACATCTCTGCCTACCCCTTTGGGGATATATAGACGGGGGATCTGCCTGTACAATGATGTGTGTTCAGAAAATGGTTCGACATGATGCCCAAGGCTACATTTTATCATCGCACCACCCCATTGGCAAGGAATTCATCCTCACACGTTGCGACTTGAAACAGTACGCACAGTCAGGTATGAAAGGAACTTCATCCCACGCATGCTCAAGCTGTGGAATGAACTCCCTGTCGTGGTTTTTCCAAGCGACTACAATATGGGGTTCTTCAAGAAGGGCATTAGAAGGTTCTTCCATGGTCGGCAGCACGAGTGTGATGCCCTGATGTTCCACTTTACACTTCCCTACAAAGCTGTATGCTTATCCTACTAATATTATAAACGCGAAAGTGTGTAAGTATGGCCTGATGTTTTGTTACTCTTTTACGTCTAAACGGCTGGAGCGATCTTACTTAATAAAATTTGGTATGGAGTTGGCTGACACCTTTTTTTCATCGTGAGAAAAATCCCCACGGATACCACCTCCACAGACACGAAAAGCAACACCATAACCTCTGTCCTCATATTGGAATGTCACAATACACTCCAATCCATTGCAAACACAAACAAGGTCACGCTGCAATGGATCAAGGGACACAGCAACTCCCTCGGCAACGACGCAGCCGATGAATTGGCCAAGAGAGGATCAGGGGCAACAGTATATGGACCGGAACCAATACTACCTATACCTCAAGCACAGGTCAAAACTTGGCTGCGGAAAAATACAGAAGAAACACATCAAAAAGAATGGACAAACATTGAAGGATGCAGGCAAACAAAGAATGCAGTTCCGGCAGCATCAAAAACGTTTAGCCGAAACCTCATTAGATTAAAAAGGGACCAGATCCGTAAGGTCATAGGCATCTTGACCGGTCACTGTCCCCTAAACAAGCATCTATTTACGATAGGTGTAACAGGACAGCTCCCTGTGCAGAGGCTGCATGGGGGCAGAAGAAACGCCACATCATGTGCTTACAGAGTGCATGAGCGTGGCCGAACAACGGGCGAAATTCCTCCAGTCACTAGCGTCTCTCCGGGAAGCATGTGGAAACCTGAAAAGGCTGCTGGCTTTTTGGGAAGATCTGGGTTGGTTGGAGTGAGAGGTAAGATGGTACGCACAATGGCCCAATCAAGAGGCTAAGTGCGAAACAGCCCAGGTACACTAAACTAACTAAACTAAAAC
The DNA here is from genome assembly GCA_914829495.1 of Eilema sororculum. Lineage (NCBI taxonomy): Eukaryota > Metazoa > Arthropoda > Insecta > Lepidoptera > Erebidae > Eilema > Eilema sororculum. Next base: position 4,507,635 of record OU618561.1, read on the forward strand.
CACCTCCACGGGGCCGGTGGAGGTGGTTATGTCGGACTCGAACCGACTAAAACCCACGCTGTCTTGGGTCTTTGATTGCCGGGGGTGAGATTGCCGAAAGCATATCTCTCGAACCCCGGCAGACCCAGGACCATCTCTCTCGAGATGGCCCCCTTCGGGTTGTGGGGACCACACCGACGTCCGGTTCGCCTTCGCTCTGCGCCGGAGTCTAGTCCGGACCCGACCGGCTGCCTCCTTCTCAAGCATTACTTGCTCGCACAAGGAGGCGGCCGCACTAGCTGACACCCTGGATTAGGTTTTGTTTGGTCGCGATAACTAACATCCACGCGGGCGGAGCCGCGGGAAAAAGCTTGTGTATGAATACGTATAGTGACCATTCTGACGAACTTGTGACCAAACTGTTATGTTCATTGAACTCTGTTATAACATCCTACACGCAGCCTGTTATATGCGGATACTCTTTTATTTTCTGAACGGATCAATGGCTCACGGAAATTACATGCATTACTGTAGTTTTGGAAAACAATAAAATAGTTATTCAGGTTTTTAAGTCACCCAAAATAATATTCATCGTTTCTTTTCATTGCAATTACAACACTAGTTGAACAAATTACTTAAAGGAAGTTAGGCCGAATAACGGTAACAATACTCTTTGTCCTAAAAAAAGTTGCATTTTGAATTTTGAATAGGTAGATACTCTCAGGTTTTTCTGTGAGATTTTATGACCCTGGTAACTAGGACTTTTAAGTCAAGTCTTATTTGTAAATAGTGATGTATTGGAGGCTTGATTAAAAAAAAGGCTTTGAAAGATATTTTGAATCAACACAAAAATAACAGTTCACTGTAATTTATGCCACTTTTTTTTCTATTGTGCGTTGCCTAAGACACTATGTCTAAAAATCCACGTTTTTACAGTTATTATCTCGGATTTAAACCAATTTCAGAAAAAAGCCGTGGTGCACCCTTCCTCGCGTTGGCGCCGAAACTCCATCTCTCAGGTAGATGATCAAAATAAGGATGTAGGTGTCACTTAAGTATCGGGCATAAATCTACCGTGTTGATAAACATCATAAAAATAATAAAAATTTCGCAACAAAAGCCAACCCTGAGACGTATGAGAAAAAAATAATACCCCGGCCATCTTGCCGTTCACTCCCCGCTTGACAGCTGCCATAAAAGGGCGGGAAACTGAAACATTTGACTCAGTCTCGGTGCGGCAACCACGCTGACCTGTCAAAAAACGCGCGTAACTCATTCTATTTTTAATTTTTTGGAAGGCATTCGTAAGGTGCTCAAAATGAAATACCTTATCGCGTTCGCTGTTTTCGCTCTCGCTTTTGCCGCTGAAGAAAAGAAAGATGAGGAGAGTTCGAAGACTTTCAGGCGGTTGATCCCAGCCGATGTTTTAAGAGGTCAGTGCCTATAGAGGATGCCATTTATATACGAAAGGATTTTTTCCAAGGAGGATTGCTAAATGAAAGTTCGTGGAAGTTTCTAGGCTTTATGAATTTAGGTCGGTGCCTTTTCGGTGCGTTTAAAAATATATGACCTTTTTTAAATTGGTTCCAGAATCAAATTATAATTTTTAATTTTTTTAAAGTGAACTTCTTAGTGATGGGATATGAAATATTATAATTTCTATATTAAAAAGTGGATATACCTAATACAATGATGGTGATATAAACTTTAGTCATTTTCAAATCCTACAGAACCATCTATCAATTTTTTTTGCTGTGGTACTATTTACCTTTTAAAAATGCATCTTGCAGTAAGTAATCTATAAGTGAACGGCATAGAACGTTCCAGATCACTGTAACATTTGCGATTAATTAAACGCAACGTTTCACTTTCCCAATAGCATCAAACATTATAATCTAAATAGTTACGTAAAAGAAACTAAACGCAATGCAATTTTGAATTTCGAAATATTTAAAAATTAAAAACTTATTGTAAGAGTTCCAAATTTAAATTTGTATTTTTCTAGTGTTGGATAGATATTTTATTATTTAATGTCGATAAAAATGTAACAGGTATGGGATACTTGTTAACTAACAACTAGTAATTATCATAAAATACTCCTTATTGAGTCATTTAGTTGTGTGTCGTTTCTACAAACTATTAATTAATGATGGTTATTATTTTCCTAATGCAATTGAACAAAGGAATTCTCATGAGTAGTTACCAGTATATAATATTTTATAGTTTAGAGAATAGTTAGCGGATAACCATTGTTTGACAAAGTTTGTGAATAGCAGCGCTAGTTATATTGTTACGTACCTACATATTATATTCACTTCAATAAATCCCACATATCATAAAACCCACATATCGCCAAATTGACAAAATTTCGTATATTGTTCGGTTATTAAACATTGATTAGTTGAATTTATTAAAGCTTATAATTTGCATCTAACTTTAATTATTTAGTATTCAAATATTTAAGTTCAAAAGCCTCGATTATTTTTAGAACAGATATAATATGTAAATAGAAAATTAGTTTATTTATTTTCGATTATGCTGATTAAGAAATAATGTAAATCATTATGCGTTATAATGATAATTAATTCACGAAGATATTTAAAGAACTAATAAATTAATAGTATATTACAGTTTATATCATTGGTTTCTTTTTGATATAATAAATAATGATATAGAGGGAAATATAAGTTTAAATGAAAAATTCGCATGCTATAGTATATTCTAGCTAAAAACTCGACCTTAAGATCTAGAGTTCCCGGGTTCGAATCGAATGGATGTGAACCCATTCCTAACGCAAGCAATTTAGCTTAATTGAAGGTGTTGGGGGAAATATTAATAGTTTCGGTTGTTAATAATCGTAATGTATGAATATTACATAAACAAACGTAAGCCTTCCAACACAATTTATGTACATTTATTGCATGTAACATGTACTTAACAAAAAACCGCTTAAATTTACAACAGATTGTTGCGTGCGCGATGTAGAGTGAAAAAAGTATGACACTTATGTAACAGATGGCGGTAACGAACCAGTTGGTAATGCATAGGGATGTGCAACATAATAATATTGTAATAAATATTATTTAACGTGTCGATAAATAACAGCAACGAAATCGTAAGAACTTGAGTCAAGTGATAAGAGGATCAGGATATTTTCTCTTATACTCGTAGTAATAGACCTTAATAGAGGTATGCATTTTGGATCAGGAGAGATCTGAATTAAATCAAGTGCACTTTGCGTCGTTGGTTGAAGTCTAGATATTGTGTAAAATAGCAGCCTTTGGTTTAAAATAGATATTCATTATATAAGCTGATTTATGAAGCGGTAATGGCATAATATTTGATAAAAATATAGCACATAATATACCAATTTCATAATTGCATCGGATAATGTAGGAAGTGTGATTTATTGCATTTCTGTTATATAATTTATTCAAAATAATCGTTTAAACAATATATATTACGTCAAACTTAATAGTCTGTAAATTAAGTTGTTACGCTTTTAAATTAGAAATTATATTTATCTTTTTTTTTATCTAAAATTCATTACCATAAAATATATACGTCGTATTTCAATCATCATACTACCTCATTACGAGTATACATACAAAATATTCTTTACGAGTACATATTTTATGGACAGCCAACCCTAGCAATAAACTAACATGACAGTCATATCGCGTGTTATACTTGTTCCTGAAATAACTGTTCTTTTTATTATCTGTTATGTTACTATCGATCATATTCTGATAATTATACGCATCAAGAAATTTGTCAACAGTAATTACTCGAGTAATTTGAATACGTAAAGTACTAAACAATGATAGATGGGATAGAATAAATCATTTACTTAATGGGGAAAGATTTATATTTTTGTATGTATAAAAAAGTCAAAAACGATTGGACTGACTGAAAAATTACAAAATATTTATGCATACTAAAAATAAATCGAACACGAGACTTAAAATAAAAAGAAATAATTTTAAATAGAAAAAAAAGAATTCAATTATTGGTTGGCCTACAACAGTTTAACAACAAATATGATGTCATAGAAAGTTAAGAAAACAAAAACATTATTAAAATATAAATTTCTAGAGGAAAACTTACTGGCCGCATCTACGAAGGCCAAGGAACAATATTATTAAAAACTTACTGGGCCAAGGCCAAAAGGCTTCGATGCATAACCAGTATTTTTTATTAAATAATAAAATATTCTTCATGGCACGTAACTTCAATGAAAAAGTTTGGTGTTCTTAATTCAAATTATATAATTTTTTTTGCAAGTTTTGCGTGACAATGACTTGGTTATGTAGTTCGTAGTTTTTGTATTTTATTTGAAAGAGGTTTTATTGCAGAAAAACGCTGGCCAGTCGGGTTGGTACAGGGTTTTATTTCGAGGTTTCCTTCCTTCTCTCGTAATGTTATCGTCTCCGTATTTTCCGTTAGTCGCCTATTACGACACCCTCCGGATGAGATGGTGTTGTCATATTTTTCCGTCACCACACACGCGGATAAATAATAAAATTATATAACATTATCACCTAGATAGTCTGAAGGTCTACAATATGCACTGACATTTAAGAACTAGATCAGCCTTGCTCAATATATGGGCTCATTAATCTATAATCCGATACAGTTTGTTGCCTAACCAAGTGTTATGAGCTCACGATTTGAACTAGATTATATAATGAGACTAGTTGTCGCCTACGACATCGTTTGCGTGAAATGTGTTGGAATCTGCTGGGTTTGTGGAAATTTATGATAACTGATCTGCTCCCTTAGATATTAGCGTGATGATATCAATCAATCAATATTGCAGATCAGTGCTAGACATATGCCTCTCCCAATATTGAGCGGTTTGCCACACTAGCCAGACGGGTTGTTACAGGGTTTTATTTCGAGGTTTCCTTCTTTCGCAGTGATATCGTCTGCGTATTTTTCCGTTAGTTGCCTCTTACAACACCCTTCGGATGACACGCAAAAACTACTGAACGAATTTCGATGCAGTTTTTTTTGTTGGAAATGTCTTAGTCAGACTTAAACTCTTATGTTCGTTTGATCACAAATGGTTATGTAGAACTGGAGATATGATCGAAAACCACATACGCTCAAGCTGTGGTATGAACTCCCTACTGTGTTTTTTAAAGCGACTACAATATGGGGTTCTTCAAGAAGGGCATTAGAAGGTTTTTTCAGGGTTGTGACTCCCCAAGTATTGCACACGTCCATAGGTCACGGTAACCACTTTCTAGCAGATGGGGTTGTCTGCCACCTAAATAGTATATGAGTTCTATGCAAGCCGAACCGCGGGTATAGGCTAGTTAAACAATATATAGGAAGTCGGCCTAACCTTTCGCAATGGTCCCGCCAGTTGGGTTCATAGCAGTACTTAGTGTGCGTATTGTCGCAAGCAAGGAAGTGTCGCAACCCGGTATTACGGTTCGATGGTATTGATAAAAATCAACGATTATTCGATTCGGAATACACTTTATAATCGATTTTGTGATTTTTTGATGTTTTGTAGTGAATTGTTAGGTTAGATTTTTTGGAGCATGTTTAAACTACGCTGGATAGATCCAAAGTGATTATAGAAGTAACTATTTAATAATCTGTGGTATAGGTTAACTAGCTTTTTTATGGGTTTTAGAATCAATTAGAAAACATCCATCAAAATGGTACATGTTTACGATGGTGACCCTCTTTCTGAGATTTTGCCTTTAGCTTATCATCAGGCGAGGGGAAGTCAAATTAACGTGTCCTTTTATAAAGAAAAAATATAGATAGATATTTCTTTTCGTTAATACATACGCAGAAACGTCGGGAACAATGTAAATATACACTCTGAGCGAGAATCGAACCTGTTACCTCTGACTTAACAGTGGTCTCGCTACGCCTCAGAGGGCTAATTCCGGCTGCACCCAAAGTGTACATTTTGGAGGTCGGGGCCGCTTTAATACTCCTATCCATGGTGGTTATCTTGACATTTACGGGAATTACTGCTGTCTGATCAATAGCCGGAAAGCGAACCCCGTACTCTGAGGTAATGGCGCAGACATAACCGAAATTTAACCCAGAAATGTTTATCATAAACATTACATGCAAAAATACCGTTACTCTCAAGAAATAAGGTTTATAAGCTTCAGTAAAACGAAACAGTAAGTATATAATTATACACAGACTTTATAATTAAAGCACATACATAAAAATTGTACAATCTTGTACAAAAACCCGTTTTTAAAAGTAAAATAAAAAAAGTGTAACTCCGGTCTCTGACCTCTTTGGTTATAAAAAGGCGATGCATTTTAGGGTTGTCATGTGTGTCGTAAATTATACAGGAAGTATAAAAATGAGACATAAAATGTGTTTATATGGTTCCTTTACTGGGCTTTAGTCTTTTATACAAGATGCATTTTAGAACAATAAATTATTTATGTTAGTGTTTTTTATGGCGACCCGGGTCGATTTAGAGACAGACAATGTATTTTTACTATAGGATAATAACCAATTTCATTAGGTTTCCAAGATGGCTCAAAATTTTCTGGAATTTTCGTATTTCTCTACCCAGTGCCGATAAGATGTTAATCCTGATGCACAGGGCTTATATACCTAAGTGGGAGTTAGGGTGGAGTTAATTTAGTTCACAAAAAAAACGTAGGTTATAGAATTTGCACATACATACACAACATAAACTCACGCCTGTATTCCCCGAAGGGGTAGGCAGAGGTGCTAGCACCCACATTTCGCCAGTTTATGTTTTTAGGTCCCGAGCCTATTGCCATTAACCGGGCACTTATAAATCTGCGCAATACACACGTAACTTCGAAAAGCATCGAATAGTCATTGGTGTGTGCCATAGTAAACCTAGGATCGAACCCGAGACCTCGTCTCAGCAGTCCATTACCCATACCACTAGGCTACCGCAGATACATACATATATATAAGTCTTTATCCCCGGAGGATTAGACAGAGGTGAATTAACACCCACATTTCACCAATAATCGTAGTCGGTCCCATGTAATAGGGGGTGAACCTATTGCCATAATATTCTGGGCACTATTGTTGACTCGAGCCTATATCTGAGGCTGAGTCTGGGCTGTATATATCTGTCTGATGTTAAACAGCCCTATCCCTTAGTCGCCTTGTACGACACTGCATGGGAAGAGATGGGGTGGCCCAAATTTTTCTCTGCCGGCAACCACGCAGCTTAATATAATTATAGAATTTGTAAACAGAAAAATATATCTTTTATTATATAGTTTAGTAGCTACAGTAATTACACAAATAAATGCAGTTAGTAACGTTTTTATTAATTTTAATTATCAACATTTTTGATTAAACTTTGAATAAATAGTAAGACAGCCCTGACTAGGTATGTATTGTGCAATGTACAATCCTTGTAAGCACATCCGTTATTTGGCGGTACACCGAAATTATTTATTACTGTAATTTATTTTTTAATTAAATTGCACTTTTATGTACTGTCAATGATATTACATACAAAAAAGAGGCAGATATGTTATTAGACTGCGCCTGGTGAAGACGCGAAAACGTCCCAATTGGGACGTATCGCATTTAGTATATGTCTGGCAAACGCTGAGTTGTCACGTATGTAAGCGCATAATAAAATGGCAATAAAAATGCCACCGTGTATTTTTAAAAATGTACAAATTACGACACTAAAATCAATAAAACACGAAGGACCTTCTATCACATGTAAGTACATACAATATTACCGATTTTGTAGTGTATTTCATTAAAATTAGTTTATTAATATTTTTAAAATAATGGCGGCAAAGAAAAAGGACCGAAATACTTTTTGATATGAGCACGACAAGGACACAACAACACTGCTTGCATAGATTATCAGTACAGATGCGACATAGGGTAATTTTCAGTTTACTGCCTACTAAAGTAATAATTTTGACCTGCTGTTCAGTTTTATTTGTTATTCAAAATTCAGTAACATAATTTTTGTTTTATTTATTTGTTGTCCTTTAAATAATTGTAATAACCTAAATTTTTTTTCAAGGTTTCCGACTAATGAAGTTCGACTTCAAGAGTGGATTGCAATTGTTAAAGAACAACGAAATGAGTTTGACTGGACACCTTCAAAAAGCAGCAGAATTTGTAGCAATAATTTTGAAGCCACTGAGAGATATACTTCGGAAAAAGGAACATTGCTCAGGAAGAATATAAATAACTGACAAATATACCACTGTTCGGCTTCATTCTGCTCATAAAAATAATCCCAAAATAAAAAACTTTCTAAGAGGCAGAAAAGAAATAAATTAAATTTATTTGAAGGAGTTTAATTTTTGATTATAACGTCAGTACGGCACTATGGTTTTATTTTCGAGAAGTTCCCTAATTCTCTTTTTGAATTATTATCATTTTCCGAAATAAATAATGACGTATTATTTTTTCATCGAATTTCATTTCTTGCCTACCAACGAAATACCCCTTCTGTTCAACAAAATCATAATCTATGCTTCGAAGCGCAATCGTCCGAATCATTCCGAATTATAGCTATCTTTTTTACTCATGTGCTTATCCCATCTTTCGTGCTACTCTAACGCTAATTGTCAACTATTGTGCACTGACAGACTGCTGGATCAGATTTGAGAAGTCAGTTACTATGAACATAACATATCTTGTATAAAATATCATTGTGTACTGTTAATAGAGGGTTTTTAAATCTTAAGTTTTTTGAATCTATTGGTATTCTGATTAACTTGTTTATCAATCTTAGTTGTCAAGAAGTCATATCGGGATCAAAGAGTCTCGAGATCGAATCCTGGCCAACACACTACCGACGTGAATCCACCCTAACACAAACAATATAGCCTTGGGTGTCGTCTTCGAATCCTGGCCATTACACTACCGACCACTCTAACACAAACAATATACCCTTGTTACGAGGGTTGATAGAACTAATATCGGACATTAGTAATCTCTTTTTCAAAAGAATAGAATTCAGAGATAGAGCTTACCTTTTGCAGGCTGCGGCTACGAACTTGAAAGGTGTAATTTTTTTTTGGAAGTTTACCCCCTAAGGGAGTAAAATAAGTGGGAAGAAAAATCAACGATTGTGTTCCTCGAACGTGTAACTAAGTCTATCATCACACATAATTAATGAATATAAATAACTATACCGATGGCCTTTGAAAATTTCACCCCTAAGGGATGAATTAGGGGGTAAAAGTTTATTTAGGAAATTCTTTATTCACAAATATTTTTTCACGAATTATTTATCTTTTAAATTAACCACACTATAACAATGTATTATTGAAACAACCAAATGCAAGGTTAGTAAAATAAAAAGTGCATACGCAACACATTTTTTATTGAACTTTTCATTTCAAAATGTTAATAAATTCGTACCACTTTCCTGGAAGTATATTACCTTTAGATTATTTCCTGGTGACCTTAATGGGAGGTTTTGTGTAAAAAACAGACTGACTCACAGGTGTATAGCAACAAAAGTGAATGGAAACCTTGGAACTATCTAGAACAGTATTATTAGGGCGCGTAAATATTATTATATGGTTTCTTCGAAGTGTTTGATATCATTAGGAATGAAAACGAAATAGTAGTACCCGTGTCGACAGTAAGGATTTCTATATTATTTTTGAAAGTACTTGATGCTGAGACTATTGCCAGGGAAGGCTTTGCAAATATGGCACTACCGTACTTAGGATGCGCGTTTTCGGCTATTAGTGACATGCCGATTATTTCGAGTCGCGGTTGGTGGCTACTTCAGTGCGTTTCCTGGACACAGAGGATGTCACAGTGTGTTCTCTTACATAGTTCTGCAAGGATGGACCATGTTACCTGAAAGGTACTGCTAAGATCTCCGGGGTTAGCTCTGAGAAGAGCTGTTTGTCTGTTTGTTGCCATTGTGGTGAGAGGATTAGTCACTGAGAGGATGAGATTGAGCCATGTTGCGTCGTGGTATATAAAACCTAAGATGGGATACGGTTTTAGTCGATTCGAATGTACCTAATATATTCATACCCGCTGACTGGAGAAAGGGATAACTTTGGGGATTACAGCTAAAGTAGTCTTAGTAACATCTTATAAAATGAATTATCTTTCAGTGAAAGTCCTTTCAAAATCAACCTAGCCGTTTCGGAGATTAGCTAAATAAACAGACAGAAAAAAACTAAGACTTTTTTTTATTGAGAATATTAGAACCGAAATTACTAATATTCCCTCTAACCCCTCCAACTAAGCTAAATTACTTGTGCTAGGAGTGGGTTCACGTCGGTAGTGTAATGGCCTGGATTAGAACCCGAGACCTCTAGATCGTAAGGCCGACTCCTTTACCACAGAGCCACCGACGCTTAACACAAACGCGCGTATTCACGTCGCGATTGATCAAACATAATAAGGGAGCAGTGTGCTTATTTGCTCCCTTAATTACAAAGCAGAACATTCACAATGACGTCTTGAATATTAATTGTCAAGATTATAGTCCCACAGTGATTTACGAAACAATTTTATTCATAGCTTACTTTAAAACGTATCACGCTGGCATTATGTAAACACGTAGGTTGTTTCGTAAACGAACCACTTGACGAGGTTAAGCAATCTTGACGAGGTTGATTTGAAGATGGGTGGCTGTGTACCAGAAATGGGATATAACAGTTTGATTTCAATTAAAATAGCTGATATCACGAACAAACGGCTGTAACAGATTTAGTATAGGAATAGATTTATAAAAGGCTAAAATAGGTTTCATGCGGGCGTAGTCGCGGGGAATAGTTAGCTATAAAATAGGTCACTACGCCTGTTTTTTTTTATATGCAGCACACGTCAATTTGACTTCACCTCGAATAATGTTAAGCTAAAGGCAAAGTCTCGGAAAGAGGGTCACCATCGTAAACATGTACCATGTTAACAGTCCACCACTCAGCTTGACGGCCTCATTAGATGTCTTTTCACTTCCTATCTTTAAGAAGGGCATAAGAAGGTTCCTACAGGGTTGGCAGCACGAGTGTAACTTCCCTAGTGTTGCACAAGTCCATAGGCCACGGTAACCACTTTCCATCAGGTGGGCCCCGTATCTGCCACCTAAGTGGTATATAAAAAAGTACATCAAATCAAAGCGCCAGTTAATGACAATGTGTTTATTCTCTATAAGTACCTATAACCCTTCACTTTAACCACCAAGCTCTAAGCTTATAAATTTGACATTAAATTCAAAATGGCCGATACAAAGTGCTCATAAATTAACCTTAAAATGTCAAGAATATTAAACTTACTGGTAAGTATTAAATGCATGCGGTTTGACATTAAAAACGTATTACTTGACCACATAAAATGACAACAATTGAATAAAAAAGTCAAATAAAAAAGGTTAACAGTGTAGATTTCAAGGACTAGTATTTATGTTATTTATGGTTATTTAGAATTAATTAAAAACAAGATTAGAAGGTTACTGTATCAAATTAAGTATATCAATCATTTTCGATTGTTTGCATCTAGTTTTTGCTGTCACCGAATCGCTCAAGGTTAAACAATAAACGGATTAATTTATCGGAAATGGCATTCAAAATGACATTTCACTTTTTTTATTGTGTGTGACAGCTGTCACTTGTCATATAGCTGTCAGTTGCATTGTTGTATGCCAATTAAATTAAATTATATTACTGATTCTTTAATGCAGCCTAGCATTTGATAAACCCGCCACTATTCCTTGAGGCACTTAATAATATCTCTACTGAATCATTTAGGTAGGCGTTACTCTCAAAAAAGTCATTCAAATAAGTACATAAGTTATTTTTTTTATAATTTTAAGGGTAAAGTAGTTATTTTCTCAGTAAAAAACTTGTAAAAAATCAGAACCTGTAAAATAGATTCACTCCGATTGGACTGTGAATAGCGCATAGTACCATAGATATTCATAATCTACTCAAACATACCTTTTTAATGAATTATTCCTCAATTCAATTGGAGTAAGTCCCAGGGTCCATACATTGTGCCTTATCCTTTAGATTAAAACAATCTTACGGAAGACTTTTAGGTTAGAACTCTTTCGAACAGAGGGCGAATGCATGTGTACCTATGAGTTTTGTAGCCTCCTAGTACCTCTTAATTTGGACGTCACTGCAGAAAAGCCGCTCGACCTTATTTAAAGGTCGAAGCCAATCACTTCTTTGTTTTTTTCTTTTTTTTAATGTTTTTTTTCTTTTTCCTTCCTATTTTTGTGAGACGGGGAATTTGTTACCAATCCAAACACAACCTTATTTAGAATCACCTCATTCGCAAAAGAGGTATTGCAAATTATGCATTAGCTTGCAATGATTCCGCTTAACGATTCCGATCGCCATCTTTGCACGCCCCTTCACTTGCAATTGCAAAATGTCAGTCGTATCATTACGCGGTACTTTCATCAAGGAAATAAATTCGATCTTCTAAGTGAACGAACATTTGTCACGATTCACGACTATTAATAAGACTTTCGCTCGGCGAGAAGTAAAAACTATTTTATTCGTGATCATATTGATGCTACAATCAAACTGTTTTTGAGTCTAAACGCTGAAATATTACAGTATTTGATAGTTATACTAAAGGCTGAAATATCGGAAATCAGTTAAAGCCGCAGTTAGACTGTTGAAGTTGAAAACTCCGGATGCGATTGGGATTCACGCTTAATCTACTAGACTAGCTGTGCCTACAAAATCGTCTGGATAGACCAATGGACTATGATCTAGATTTTTCGAGTAGCCCTAATACATTTTCTTAAATAACAGTCGCTAACTTACGCCTACTTTTACTACCGTAAAATCACATCCAAATTGACCCGGTCACTTCTAATAATACCCAGAACAAATACACTGACCGATAAATAGACAGCATTTTCATTAATCAAATCAAATAATCTACAAAAATATCCTCTAGGTATTTCGTTTTTTGTAGCAACGGCTCAGTTTTGCATTCGCAATAAAAAGTTACAGGTTCAAAAATGAATTACTAAATATTTTACCCAAGTTGGGGGTTAGCGAATATATTAATAAAGTATGACCTACTAAACTTATTATTGTTTTTGCACAACAATAATAATATTACAAATGAAATAAATCATCACAAAAATATTGCAACCACAATAATTACCTCACATACCTATTATTGCCAAACTACAATATTATGTCTAGACTAGTTTAGAATAGGGTTGTCACATTAAATAATAATTAATTAAATTTGAAACTTATAGCATGCGGCGAGCTTCGATATTTTTACTGATTACCATTTGATCTCCACAACCCATTATTGATACCGAAGTATTGCAGTTAGACCAGTTGTCGGTCTTTTTAAGGCTCCAATTACCCGTAACGACTGCCATAGATGTTCGTATGGCAACCGGGACTGCCGGCTTAACGTGCTTTCCGAGGCACCCAAACCAATGCAAATAGCGATTCATGCATACAAATTTTTGTATTGAGCGGGGTCAAAACCCTGCAATCGTGTTTACTACCACCTCACCTCACCACAGAGGCTGTCAAACAAAAAAAGATTAAAGACATAATATAACATAAACTCACGCCTGTATTCCCCGAAGGGGTAGGCAGAGGTGCTAGCACCCATATTTCGCTAGTTTATGTTTAGGTCCCAATGTAATAGGTGGCGAGCCTATTGCCATTAACCGGGCACTTATAAACCTGCGATAAATACACACATAACTTCGAAAAGCATCGAAATGTCATTGGTTTGTGCCATGGTAAACCTGGGATCGAACCCGAGACCTCGTCTCAGCAGTCCGTTACCCATACCACTAGGCTACCGCAGAATTTAAAGAATTTTGAGTTAAATAAAAACAACAACCTGTACATTAGCCTGTCTGTTACCTGTCTGACTAAACCATAGGCTTATTAACCATGAAGTCTACATACAGTATGACGAATTATATTATCATAAAAATAGACAAAAGCATAATTTTGTTTCTAGGTCGTTTCTTTGTGCTATCGAGAATTAGAGTGCTCTCAAGAGAACTCTGCTTACCTTACTCACCGCCCGGGAACACGACACGAGGTCATTATGGACGCGATATTCTGTAGGGGTACTTCTACGGACTGCTCAAAAATTATTTATTATTTATGTTCCTGACTGTACCTACTGGCAAAACGATTTAGGTGGAGACGGTAACGGGTCGAATCGCAACGGGTGGAAACGGGAACGGGTGGAATCGCCACTCACCCGTCGTATCGTAGTAATGTTGCTACAAGTAAATTCTCAAGTCTAGCACTAACATTTAAAAATTTCACTGCAATACTAATGTTAGAAAGTAATGAATCTTAACGACCAGCGACTCTCATATTTGTTTTGTTTTATGAGTAAACACGGCGATAAAAGTGAATGTCAATAGCTTATACAATACAGGTAAACATCATGAACAAATATAAGAAAGTTCGCGTATGAACACTACACGGATTGAGTAAAAAGCCAAAGAGATCCGGTTCTCAGCATTTCATATATTCACCGTGCGGTCGCCGGGTCCATGGCGTGGTACAGAGAGGAACACTGTGACGGCGCCTGGGACTTGCGACCCAGGTGTAGGTTTAGGGTGGCCACCTTGTGATGCATCAGCGCTCACCTCCACCGTCAGTCGTGTTCCCCTCTACCTATCCAAATTTGAATCCAAAATAGATATTCGTTTGAGTAAAGAGCTTACTGAAGCCCTTGACAATCCGAGGCCCTAAAATAAGTTATACAGGGATTTAGCTGGAATTCCCCTTGCTCCTACTTCTACGGCGTAGAGTTTAACCACATAGCCATTTTTGTTGGTCAAGTCAAAGTATTTGTTTATTTTTACCATTAAAGCCGTAATCACGATGTATTTTATGGGTTTCGTACATTATACCGAAAGTTAAATGATCGAACAACAATAGGTCGACAACGTTTGGTCGGACGATCAAATCGTCGCTGGTACGTTAGGTCGAAACGTTAATAAGTCGAGGTATTATTACGTGGAAAATGCAATAGGTCGAAAGATCAAATTGTCGCTGGTGTGTTAGGTCGAAATATTAATACGTCGACGTATTACTACGTAAAAATGCAAACGGTCTTTTGTCCCCTCCTCATAAAGTTGAAATTTTCAAAACGGCACATACGTTGGAATAAGTTGTTAGACAAACAGAAACGAGGATTATGCCAAACCATTAAACTTTTACAAAATGAACAAGCTACAAACCAGAAGTATACTTATAACATAGATTTATTTCATAGATTCCGCAAAGGCAGGCCTTTTGAAAATTTCAACTTTATGGGGAGGAGACAATAGACCGTTTGCATTTTTATAATACATCTACGTATTAATATTTCGACCTAATATACCAGCGACAATTTGATCTTTCGACCTATTGCATTTTCCACGTAATAATACCTCGACGTGTTAACGTTTCGACCTAACGTACCAGCGACGATTTGATCGTCCGACCAAACGTTGTCGACCTATTGTTGTTCGATTATTTAACTTTCGGTATAATGTACGAAACCCGTATTTTATATCCCACTAAGTTTTTTGACGACTAAAGATGCCAATAGGGTATTATCCTATAGTTAAAATAAATTATCTAACCGATTTTATTAAATTAAGAATAGTAAAAGAGCGGTAAAAATTTCGTCGGTTCTTATTTTATAGTATTTATTAATTTTTAATCATCCACCCAACCTATAATAGTAACTGATTTGACTATTAAATTTTATGACGTCACTAAATCTCTTTTCCTATAAGTTACCTTATAGGTTATCGTTTTGACGTTTAGTAAATAGTAATAGTCAGTAGAATACCCAATTGTCATATAGTTTGTAAATCATCTCAAAGTACCCCAATTATAATGAATGATTTATTATTTACCAAATACCTAAATCGCGATAGAATTAATTAAAAGTAGTTTTATTTCAAAACTAGAACCAGTAAACCAGTTTTGCATTTTACAGCCAATTTACAAGCAAGCATTTTACAGTAAATGCCGAATATTAAACAGTCCGCTACAACCTATATATGCAACAATGACCCAATGCAATTCTTTCACAATAGACTCGTACAACAATAGTTCGTAACTGTATATTCACAATATTAGCTTTGTCCCTCGGCCGTGATCCAAAAAACTTTTTAACAATTGTCTATAAACTAAATATGCGTGCGAATTGTATACAAAACATAATTATGTACGGCCATAAACGGAATTTAAGTATGTAATTAACATACTTTAAAATAGGATTTTGTGGTCAAATTATTTACTTTTTCTAACCAAAAGTCAGGTACTATGAGAACTTAAGTCTTCTTCCTCATCTTAGCCTTAATTCAGAGGCACATCCGAAGCTTTCACCGAGTCTAGGGTCCAAGTTTTCTATTGTGACTGCGGGTTCAGATATTTTCCTTGTTATGAGAGATGATGACATTAATTCCAGTCTCTCCCTTATCTGAATGAGATGTGTATCATAAGACGCGTCTTTAATTGGAGAACTCGAAATGGCTATGCTGCAAGGCTTAAAACCTGGTCGTGATACTAAAAACCAATTTTGAAAAAGCTAAAAAATCGATGTCTAATATATTAATTCTACCGAATTTCGTTTGTGCATGGAAATAGAGGGGAGTTAGGACTATATGATAGTGCAGAGTTGCAAGCCTTCAAAACTGGCCTTGTCAGTGGCAGCAGCTTGTGAAGTGCTGCCTAAAATTAGGTATCCAGTACGATCGTTCAACCAAAAGGTCATCAAATTCTGTGTATGAAAAACCTATGCTGCAATTCTTAAACACTGGTTAAGGTGGTTGCTGCAGCGATTGAAGTTCGCGCGCGGTTCGATTTGGTATTTCCGTTCTATGATGTCAGAAGATCGTAATATAAAAAAAATAGGGCTAATAGTGCTCTTGACAGCAAAAGGCTCGCCTCCTATTAATTTCGAAGGAAAATCCTAATTGGCGAAATGTGGATGTTGATACGCGAAATAGTATGTGCCTCCATCTTCAAATGTTAAATCTATTCTTCGTTCTTTCCAGATTTCCCCGGTATGTGTTTCGCCTCAACCCGCTGCGCGACCGTCGAGCCTGGCCAAAAGTGGGACCTGGCTCCCTTCTGTGGTCGCTCCACCTGCGTGGTCAGCGAGGACACACCCCCGAGGTTGTTGGAGCTGGTCGAGGACTGCGGACCTCTGCCATTGGCCAACGACAAGTGCAAGCTAGACACTGGTGAGTTTTCTTTAGGGTCTCATTTAGCGTTTAAAGAATATCACACCCATGTGAAAAATCGGTGTTACAACGAGTCCAGCCTCAAAGTGAAAGTTAAAGCGTCGGTAGCTTAGTGGTTAAGGAGTCGGCCTTACGATCGAGAGCTCCCGGGTTCGAATCCTGGCCATTACACTACCGACGTGAACCCACTCCTAGCACAAGCAATTTAGTTTAGTTGCAGGGGTTAGAGGGAATATTAGTAACTTGATTTCTATTTTTGTTGAAAAAAAAAAATGATAGGCTAATTGAACACCTTGTATTGCATTTTTCCAAATTGTGATTTAACAAATTCTTTTTTAAATTTTCAGAGAAGACCAACAAGACAGCTCCCTTCCCCGCGTGCTGTCCGATCTTCACCTGCGAGGATGGAGTCAAGCTAGAGTACCCTGAACTCCCTACCCCCCCTCCAGAGGGAGAGAAAGAGGCCGAAGAGAAGAAAGCCTAAATAAACAAAAAAAAATTAAGGCATTTTACACACAACTCTGACGCGTAACTATTCCTGTCCTCCTATTGGCTGAATATCACGTCATATTTTAAAATCAAGAACCTTATTGGCTAGTTTAAATTTTAGTGATGGGATCGTAAAATGCCTTTTAACACAAAAAATTGGTCTCAAAATATCCTTGACTATACCAAAATTTTACTTTTTTTTTCTATTTTATATTATTATAATGAGATTTAAACTATATGTTTTTGCGGTTTGTAAAGTGAGTCAGAAAAATACTCTACATGTGTCTAAGAATGGTTCAAAAATTAGGATTATATTTCTTAGTTTTTATTGAAATTTAAAAAAAAATGTTTGGATAACTGTCGTTTAGATTGAAAAACATGATGGGTTGATACAAAAAATTATTAAACATAGTGTTGTGATCAGTATACAGTTGAAAAATTTCAGAAAAATACAAAAAAAAACTATTTTCTTCAAAAAAAATCTTTTCAAAAACTTTTTGTGAAATTTTCCAAAAGTATACGTTATTTTTTAGAAGTTTATCGGCTTTTTTACTTGAATACCTACCTAATTATAATGTTTTGTGATATTGATAACATAAATAATAAATAGAAAAGTTATTCAATAAAAAAATATAAAATTTCTAAATGTTTATTTTTATTACACCCACATTTCGCCAGCTTACGCACGCTATATAGCGTGAGCCTATTGCCATCAAGTGGACACTTTGGCATGGGCAGTTTTCTGTCAGATGGAGAACAGCTGCTTTCTAACCCCCGAGAAGAGATGGGGTGGCCCTATCCTATTCACCGGGAACCAACATGGTTATAATTGAAATAATTTAAAAGGTTCATTATGTTAACTTGTTAATTTTCATACGTTTTAAAATAACCACCTGAAATACAGAGCCACAACACTAAAATTAAAAAAAAACGAACGATAAAACGTAGCTGTCTTACGAAG
The DNA here is from genome assembly GCA_914829495.1 of Eilema sororculum. Taxonomy (NCBI): domain Eukaryota; kingdom Metazoa; phylum Arthropoda; class Insecta; order Lepidoptera; family Erebidae; genus Eilema; species Eilema sororculum. The sequence goes on from OU618561.1 coordinate 4,526,255, forward strand.
TCTCGCAGAAATAAAAAAACACGTTATTATGTAGTACGTCATGTTCCCTTCCAATCGTGCAAGTTACCTTCTATGACATAATGCACCTTTTTTATTCGCGCGGAAATCCCAACGGATACCTCTCCCCACCGGAGCCGGAAGGCGAGGTTATGTCAGACTCGAACCGACTAAAACCGCACGCTGACCGAGGGTCGTGGTGCTAGGCCGGAGGTGAGGTTGTCTTCGACATATCCCTCGCACCCCGGCTGACCCTAGGGCCATCCCTTAGGGTCTGACCCTTCTCGGGTGACATAATGCACCTATAAAATGATTTACAATATAACTCCCAGTTCTTTCTTAGGCAAGTGTAATTAAAAAACTGGGTGATTTTGTGGGCGTAGGGTACGAATTTTAGGGGACCAGTGGGTACCCACCACGGAAGACAGAATATGATTAAGTAACGGAGATGCCCCATTGATATTTCTCCTAATAAAAACGCGCGCCGAATGCGGGTGGGAAGAGAGACGCGCGGGGTGTCAAAAGTCGAAGGACTTCATAGGTATAACGTTCCTAACGAATGAATCCATTTGACGTTTGGATGGCACGCGACTCGATGCAACAACTCCGCTATCATTTCCTTCTCCATGGTACCCACCAATTGAAAAGGAAGAAAAGTTGTTCTATGAAGCTCTTGAAAGATATTTTATTGCATAGTTTTTTTTAATAATACAATTAAGGTCCATTGTCTTCATCTTCACCCGTGGACTCGTCTTGGTCCTGGCTGCCTTCTTGATCCGAAGCCGATTGTCCTGGAGAGTTGCAGTCGTCGAAACTGGACGAGCGACTTTCGTTCTGAGATTGGGGCGGACTGTCATCTGTTTCATAATTGCCTGAGAAAAATGTAGATAGGTATCAATGAAGCGACGCACTCCTTCTTCTCTCTCTCTCTCTCGCAAAAGTAACCCGGAGAGTCCCCATTCGGGATAAGACGGGGACGCCATCATTCCTACATCCTTGAGGGCATCTCGAAACTGTGGATGACCAGGATTAGCCACGGTGCGAATAACTGGGTAAACTTATACCCGGCTATTTGCATCGGTAGCTTAGTGGTAAGTAGGCCTTATGATCGAGAGGTCCCGATTCTAATCCTGGCTACACTATCAATATGAATACCCTCCTAACATATGTATGTTCTTTGGTAAAGTTTATTTAAATAAAAATAATTATTTAAAGGTATTCTTACTGTCAGCAGAATTGAGCATAGGTGCAGCAGTCAACTGTCCCCCAAATTCAGCCATGGGTATACCCAAGCCCTTGGCGACTTGGGACATTAGTGATCGGAATCGGTCATACTTCACGTTGCCAGTTTTGCTGAAAACCGCTCGAATATAGTCCTCTACCTCTCCTCCAGGGACCAGCATACCTGCTACAGTATTCACCACATATTATTATAAATTGTCTATTTGCATCGATATTGTCATATGGATATATAGGGTGTCTCAGTAAGAGTGCACTTTTTAAAATTGGAATATTTTTTTTTTCATGCAAGTGGCAACTCTGAAATTTTACAGTTGTCACCTCAGTTTATTCCGATTATTAAAAATGGAGAGCTTTTCGAAAAAACAACCCGTTACATTTGTAAAAACTCATTACAAAACAACCGATTTATTGCAGCAACGATTTCCAGAACGCATTATCTCACGAAATTCTGATGTCAACTGGCCACCAAGATTGTTTTTTTTTAACCGTTGGGGAAAATCCTTCATGGATGTTATGCCGGACTCCTACCGACTAAAAACCCCCACGGTAACGCCCAGAAGCCTATGGATGGGAGCCCCGGGTAAGCCCTCGGAAGGATGTCCCAGGACTCCCATCAGACCTACGGCTACAATTGCGGTCTCGCCTTGGGGTGGTTCGGGTGCTATCCCACGTCTATGGGGGGGTTTTCGGGTGTTATCCCGCTTCTTAGGGGGAGGGTGGGCGTGCGTGAATCCCTCACATCACGCTGCCGTCATGGGCCTGCTTCTGTAAAGACGGTGAGCAGCCAACTCACCGTCCTCAGGCCCCCGGTCATGGAGGCCGATGGTCTTCAGCGAAGACACGTCGGCGGCGCCCAAGCCGCCGACTGCGGAACTCGGGTGGGAGAGTTTTCTCCCGCTCTCGCCCCGCCGCCTCTTTCACGAGCATGACCTGCTCACAGAAAGAGGCGGCGCAGTCCCGCTTACTCCCGCTGGAGACCATGGCTCGCACCATGGTCTCGAGCGAGAGAGTGCCCACGCCCAGACCCACCTGGCGCTGTTGCACCCACGCTGTGCACTCCACCAGCGTGTGGAGCGCTGTGTCATCGCTGCGGTCCTCGCAGTGCTGACACTCGGCCGTGGTTTCCCGGTATCTTCGCCACAGATACCTACCGAAGCTACCATGCCCGGTTAGTATCTGTGACAACCGGTAGGAGAGAGCACCGTGTCTCCTCTCCAGCCACTCGTCCATGACCGGTCTGATGGCCGCAATTGTGGCGAATCCCCCCTTTGGTTGCTCAAGTCGCACCTTCCATGTCTCCACGGTTTCCTGGTAGAGCTGGAACCGCTGGGCCTCGATTTCTCGAGACGCAGGCCATTGGCCCCACTCCAGCGCCTCCTTGCGCCTCCATGCGCATATTTCATGAAAATGCCGGATATTTTATTTCATACTTAATCGGAACATGTCTTCTTTAAAATACAATAAAAATATTACAACTCTGTCATAAAATACTTGTTTTTATTTTAAAATTGAAAAGTGAATTCTTATTGAGGCACCCTATATATCGCAGTCGTTACGGGTAGTTGGAGCCCTATGGTTGTGGACATTAAATGGCAGTCGTTTCAGGGATAATATCGAAGTTCAGGCTAAAGCGGACCCCCACTCTTTCCTTTCCTACACAGGACGACCCGTGCAGGGCTAAGATGAGATCCGTATACGGTGCAGAGTATACCTGCTAGAACCAAGCGTTTCAGTGACTCATTCCTATGCCGCACCATTAAGACCAGGAACTCCCTACCAGCCCTGTTTCCTTCTTCGTACATTCCCGGATCTTTTAAGCGGGGTGTGAAAAGGCATCTGATGAGGCCGTCAAGCTGAGTGCCACCACTGTTAACATGGTACATGTTTACGATGGTGACCCTCTTTCCGAGACTTTGCTTTTAGGTTACCCTCAGGCGAGGTGAAGTCAAATTGACATGTCCTTTATAAAAAAAAGACTATGAGGTGGAAACATCGGGGATGACTGGGATTAACGCTAGGATGAAGAAGAAAAATGAGAGAAATTGAGGGTAGAATTGGTGAAGCCATAGATTTAGTTATCTTTTTTAGGAGCAATTGCCAACCCATAACCAGAGAGGAAACTCCGCGCCAGAGTTTCATTCATGAATCAGCCAAAGTAAAGCCAACGAGAAGAGAGAAAAAAGGTAAACAAAGCAACCATTACAGAGTTACGTTGCGATAACAAGCGATACTTTAGTGTATCAGCTTGCAGGGGAGATAAGAAGTTGGCAACAACTGTTTCTGTAGATCCAGGTTGTTTTTAAGGTCTTCGGCGAACCAGTGACACAGATACTTAACATTATAGGCCGCACATAGAATAAAGTTTGCAGTAAATATCGTATTATAAGTATTGAGCCTAGTGGTATGGGTAATGGACTGCTGAGACGAAGTCTCGAGGTCGATCCCAGGTTTACCATGGCACACACCAATGACTTTTCGATGCTTTTCGAAGTTATGTGTGTATTTATCGCAGGTTTATAAGTGCCCGGTTAATGGCAACTGGCGAAATGTGGGTGCTAGCACCTCTGCCTAGCCCTTCGGGGAATACAGGCGTGAGTTTATGTTATGTTATGATTTTTGTGTAACACAAATAAAGGTTCACGCGGGCGCCAGGTGGCGCTGCAGTCGGTTTCGCTACAGTATGAAAAATGTTTACAACCCCTAAGTAACCGGTTCAAACTGTTCGTAAAGTCAACTAGGTCAATAAACTTTGTTCTCAATCCATTTTGCACGAGGTGTCGTTACCCTTTAAAGAGGTGACCCATTTATTGTCATGTCTGTTATATTTTGGAACGCTTTAATACCTGGTGCTACCATAAGTTGACTCTTCTTAACATTGTCCTGTCGAATACATAGGGAAAAAGAATCTTCTCAGGCGGGACTCGAACCCGCAGTCTTTCCCTTACAGGGGGAATGCCTGACCAATTCGGCTACCGAGACACGCCCGATACGATTCAAATTTCCCATCTCATTCGTCTTTAAGGCGACGGTGGCGTCATCTACCGATTTTCTTGTATAGTTAGCATACTTAATGCTGCTTCAATTGTACCTGTCTTCTTAGGCACCTGCATATGCCAAATGGATAGCAGCTTCTAATGCAACTGATTGATGGACCCAACCAATATTAGTTACTTTTTTATACAACTTAGGTGGCAGACAAGCATATGGAGTACCAGATGGAAAGTGGTTACCGTGGCCTATGGACACATACCACACCAGGGGAGTCACACTGGTGCTGCCGACCCTGTAAGAACAAAGAGTTCCTGTGCCGTCAGTGCAGAAGACAAAGCAGGACAAGCCTTTGGTCTTCCCATTGACAGAACAAAAACTCTCCTTCAATGTTTCTTCATTAGTATAGAAGATAGAGCAGGAAAAGCCTTTGGTCTTCCCACAGACGGCACAAAAACTCTCCAGTGAGCTCTGGCTACCCTACTCACCACCGGGAACACAACATGAGGTTATAGTATTTTATAATAATCACCATTTTTCATCATATTTATGACTCCATCAACATTATTTTGTCCTATTGATTTCAATGAATTGTACACTGCTTCCATATTTTTTTCTGATTTTTCTTTATTTATTTACAAAATGTGAGGTTTTTTTTGATGAGATGATGAGATGATGTGGTACGCTTGACGCTTGGCGTGTGTGATGTGACAGTTGATGTAAAGAAAAAAGAAAAATAGAGTAGTGAAGCAAGGACAAAAGAGTAAGAGAAAGGAGGCCGTATTCTACAATGAACGAAGATAATTTTGAGTGTGCGTCCGATGAGAGGGAACACTGACAAAATGTTTTGAAAATATGCCTAGGGAATATTCCTAAAGAATTGTGAATATTCCTAAAGAGTTGGAATCAGAATTCTTCCTACAATCCCGGGTCCTTTAAGCGGGGCGTGAAAAGGCATCTGATGAGGCCTTCCAGCTGAGTGCCACCAGTGTTAATATGGTACATGTGTACGGTGGTAACCCTCTTTCCGAGACTTTGCCTTTAGCTTTACATCAGGCGAGGTGAAGTCAAATTGACGTGTCCTTTATATAAAAAAAAAAAACATTTAAGTAGATTTTTTGTTGATCCACTTAATCAAACCTCGTAAATAGTAAAATAAAGTAAGATTTAACGACACCGTGAGCTCATAGTAACACCAACAATATAATTAATCATCATTCGGGTATTTTGAGATATCTCATGTATTCAAACTATGTGACAACTACCATCATTAGACACTCCGTGAACATGGCTGCTGAATAGTGGCCGAAACTTCGGATTAAAAGTAAATAAAAATAAATATATCGAACACGTTAAAAAGTGTTTTTAAAAGAGAATAAGCTATTATTATTACAAACTCAATCAAGTCCTATAGCTTATATTTCAGCATAATAATAAATACACATCCAATAGTTAACTCAATATTTTATTCGGGAATAATGAATTTAATTACAATTAATAAATACACAATACATTAATGATTGTCAACACTTTATAATACGTGTATAATATATAATGAACAGTACACCTAAAAATCTTAATTAATAAAAAAGAAAATTAAAATTAAATACACACAACGATGACATCTATGCAAGAATGTGAAATGAAAACAAAATTAAGAATACAGCTGAAAGCGAATACATTCTTATTTTTAAATTTAACAGTCTATAAATACATTTTTTAAACTTCTCATCTAATCTAACACTGATTCCTTATCGTTATCTGATATTATATATATATTTAAAACGTTATTTTTTAACTAGGTATACGATAAAATATAATCAACTATATTTTTAAAATCACATTTTTCCTAATTTTATAACATTTATATTGCACAAAATAGACACAGACCGTGATTATAAGTTACACCCATTTGAGCTGATACATACCAAACGTTTTTAATATATCGTTTGTTTGACCCAATAACTATATATTGATATTACTAGAACGGCTTCATAACAAAAGTCACTAACTAACCTGAGTGTCGATCAACTAATGTTAAGTAAAGCCAACGAGACGAGAGAAAAAAGGTAAACAAAGCGACCATTACTGAGTTACGTTGCGATAACTAGCGATTATTTTATTTGTCCTTGTCGCACATGTCACACGTAGGCGACAATGGCCGAGCGACAGCTGTCGGTGCGTGTTTCGTAGTACAGGAAAGCACCGAGGTTCTAAGCACAATTTCATTTCTGTCTAATAATTTTCAAATAAAAATGTTTGGAACCGCTGAAACTTTGTTTACCATTTTTCTCTCGCTTCGTTGGCTTTACTTTAGGTGTATACTTAGTCGAGTCAATGATTCCAAGACAAGGGTGATTCCAAACAAGAGAAGGGTGCCACCGTCCCGTCAATAATCTCAAATCGTAAATTATCTTGGATTTGACAGTTGACAATGACAACCTTTCTAGCGATTCTACTCATCTCTCCCTCTTTTTCGCGTCCTCTAAATAATTTTCTTTTGTTCTAAATAGCCTATCTAGTAATATAAATACAAGTAATTGGTTTGAGCCGATACCGAACGTTAAAGTTACACCGTTTGAGCCGGTACCGAACGAAAACTAAGCTGTCAGCGTCATAATGGCTACGACAAAAGCGCGGGCAAATGTTTTAATAACCACTTTGCAATGTAACTCATTTTCTCGGCCACAGTTGCTATATTAATTGCGATTACATAAAACATTCAATAATATACTTAAAATAAACGTTTTTTTCCTACACAGTATTTTTAAAAGTCACTATATTAAAAAAAATCGTTCTGAAATTTCAAATTCGTTAACATGCAAACGAAAGATCGTGTCTAAAACTCTGAAAAAAATAATGGATGTAATTTTTTTAATGATTTGTAATTAGTGACACACAAGATAAATTTTAAGTGCTACCTGTATATAGATAAAAAATAATTCTTATGTGCTCAGAGTACCTAAATATTTTTTAAAGAATATTCCATGAAAATATAGATATATTATGTCCTTGAAGGCTATGAGAATAAAAATGAATTGATATGTAATAATTGTACATCACAATGATTTGGAATCGAACCGCATATACAAGCTGAATAATTCATTTAATCGATGCTTTAGGAAAACACGAGGGACTTTTCAAAAATCTGTCTCGAATTTATTCAAGTATCTAATATTATAGGTACTATTTTCTAAAAAGTAATATAAGAATAAATTTGCGATAAAAAAAACATATCAAGGGTTTGAAAAGTGCGTAATCTTTCATCAAATATACAAAACATAATATACTGTAAAAATATTGGATATATTTTAAATATCATACTTCACATTTCAAAAATATCTGATATCACAGCATCGATTAAATGATATTAATTCATAAAAAATAAATAACTGTCAAAAATAAATAGATTATTGTTATTACATAGTTTTAAAAATATATTTTATTTTTCCGGCTGTTAATTCATAAAGCAAAATAGAGGTAGTAGTACTCGGAAGATGCAAAAATATTTTTTTTTCATTTAATTTTAAACTTATGGTTGTACAGTTCACGAATGCGCATCCAGCTCGCATAATCTTGCATATGCAATATAGGAAATGACGTCACATGTTTCGAATTTCAAATATTTCAACGGTTATATAACACACATAAAGCGTTTGCAGATTGCAACACAAATGATGTCACTATATTTTTAAATATTTCCGTTACTTATCTAATGTACATATAGTGTAATGTACATAACTAATTATGTACTTATCTAGTGTACATATACGTCAACACACAGGAGCCAGGCGAATTCGGGAATTGCAAACACTAAGTACATTATAATGAAATACAAATAGCTCGAACTCTGAATGACAACAATCGATACATTTTTTCCTATTTTTATGTACATATATTAGAATAATTCCTCTCATTTTGACCTTTCTTTTATACTTACAATATTTTTTTTTTAAATTTTACTTTCCTATCGTACCAGGATATGCTTTTGATTGGAAACAGCTGAAATGAATCGCATGTAAACGGTAAATTTTCAAATTGTGAAGAGTTAAAATCCTTTGAGAAAAATTATAGCAATGAAGCAGTAAGAATACATGCTTATTGATAAATCATATTTGACAGGCGTCGAGAAAGCTATTAGATATTGTTTATAGTGTAGATTTAATCATAGCAACACATAAAATTATTAATATTTTAACAAAACTTGTCATAGGTAACATAATGACATTGATATACTACAGATAACTTTTCAAATCTGTTTAACTGTGGTAAAATGTCTACCATTCTATACTTTATATGTCATTCATTTATTATATCAATGTAAAATCAAAATTGACAGGAGATTTTTTTAGCAACAGAAAAAGTATATATTTATTTTTGTACTGTAGATAAGACCAATACTAATCAATAAAGTGTACATCAAAAAAGAAAAAACATATAAAATGTTTAGCAAAAATAATTAAAAAGCTTTCGAGAGGTTTACGTAATTACGCTATTAAAAATATAGAGATATTACTTTTACGCATATATACGAGAGTAGAAAATATAGATTCCAGATATATATTTTAAAAGTTGTGATTACGAATATTTGTTATATATTATCAAATGGCAAGTTATTGTTTAATTTTAGAGAGATAAGTGTTTATTACGTGTTAAAATTGAGTGAAATATTGGTAACATTGATACGGACACTGTTTTAAGATTAATGAATATTAGAACTTCAAAATAGGCTCAAAATTTTGCTTTTGCACGTACTGTGTTGATATTTTTTTTAATACAAAAATGTCAGGAATAAAGATATCGATCATTCTATAATTATATTCCACAAATAAACAGAAATTAAACTATACTTACAGGGTTTTTCATAACTCATTCAAAGTTTTTACTAGTTTTTTCATTTAGTACATTTATTTTATTAATATTGGATTTCTTTTTTTTTTTCATAAACTTATTGAATACACTCCGGGTAGTATGCATGAATTATATTACGGATATATTTCATGGAGTTATTTCGTGCAGTTAACATGAAATATAACGGTTTATCCCCCGTCAATTACAACCAATTCCCAATATGCCTGATTGCACTATAAACGATTATCAAAGACCCTGTAGATGTACAAGATTTTTTTAAAGAATTAGTATTAGGAACAAAATACTCGGGCGATTTGCAATTTCCAATCATGAGGTTACAATCTCATTACATGTTTGATTGTAAGGGTGTTAAGAATTGATCACCATTTTGTTATTTTTGTCAGTATCAATGCAACCAACGATCATGAATATATTTTTTAAAACTATAACACTATTTAATTCTTAACACTTATTTCACTTTGACATTTTCCCCCTAAAATCGGTTTTTGAAGCTCAATTGGAGGATTTTTTGAATTAAAAAATTGTTTTTTTTTTCTCTTCAAACCACTCCTTTTTCGGCAACTAATATTTATGAACATCGAACTGTCTAACATCTATAACAACAAGCTACGTGGTACATCTATAATTACGCTAAACTCTATAAAACTTTTACAAATGTATACAATATTTTGGATTTTTGATGATATTACTTTGTCAATACGTTTTTTTAACATCGATTCCAACTACTTTTACGGAATTTAAGCTTCAACATGTAACAACAAGCATTTTGATTCTATTATTTTATTATTTTTAATATACATATTCAACAAAAATCTTGCTACCAATCTATACACAATTTGTTGAGTGAAATTGTTTTTTTTTTCTCAAGAGCGGCCATGCAACATTTGGTAATTCTTATTTATATCTCACCTAAAATTGACCAGCCTCATACACTTGCAACACTTTCTTAATTTTTAACAATTAATTTAGAATCTGCACTTATTCCTTTAAGCATTCTGAAGCAATTTTTGACACATATTTCTTTTTTTTCTCAAAAATCGCGTACGTTAGATGTTTGTTTTAAAATGTAATAATTTGGCAGTATGGTGTTATTACTCTGAAATTGATCACATTCTTTTTTAAACTGTTAACTGTTTTTTTGCTGTCTCATTGAGCAATTCAAAATTAGAATCTTGAATAACGTTATTGATAACGTTTTAAATAAACATAGTTATTTAAAAAAAAAACTACCCATTTTTGTGCGACGTGAACTCGACCTTCCATTATGATTTTCTACATTTTTTAACAATTAATTTATAATTCTAACAATATTATTTATTAAAAATCTTAACACTCATCATCCAACCATTACTTATTAAGTAAAACGTCAATATATTTCAAAGTTGGGAGTTAGTTTGAAATGCTGTTATTATGATTGTGATGAGAAATTCGGTTATTAGGGTTGTAGAAATTAACGAAGAATCAGTTACTGTAACTACAAAACCAGTTAACTACCAATTGCGTTAATTAGAAATTAACGAAGAATCAGTTACTGTAACTACAAAACCAGTTAACTACCAATTGCGTTAATTATATAGTTTGTCGTCTATTCCGCTAGTTCTATTAATATAGTCTCATGATAGGACATATAAGATAAATATGTTCCACTAGTTCCACAGCATAATAGATAAATATATATTTTTATAATAATGTTCCTTAATAATACTGGTTTTTTAAGTTGTGTCGTATTAATTCCATAACACAACGAGTTTTTGATTTTCTGTGTAATGCTTACGCTAGCTTCCAAAGGATTGAACACTTACTAATCTTTTATCAACCGAGTGTATATTAATTACAGCTATAAATTAGTAGCGACGTACTTTAGTTTTTCAGAATATTATGAGATTAAAAAAAAATTATAACTACACAAATAACAAAACGATCTCCAGTAAACTGTATATAATAGCATTAACGGTTATAAACTAATATCTAAATAGAGATACAAATAATGGAGTTATTTGAATAATATTACAGTTTTTAATTTGATATCGTAATATTAATAAAAAGTATACAGTCCTCTCAAACTAGTTCACAAGATGTGGTAACCGTTATTAAAATACTAGCAACGTTTGTTATAGTTATTCCTGTCTACGCACTATCTGAAACTTAAATTTAAAAACCTGTATATTACTGTAATGTGGTTTTAAAAACAGTTTTTGTAACAGCATTTCAAACTACTCCGTTTTAGTTAAGTTAATGTTCAACATTTTGATTTCTCGTTTTTAGAAATATCACGATTTTTGATTTTAATTTTAAGTCATTTTAAATCTTTCTTTTTTTAAAGATAGTCAAGTTTGGATAGTAGCGCGTGCTTGAAATAGAAAGAATAATACAAATATTAAAATATGTTGACAACTATAATATTAATTTTAACATATTTCTGATGAACATAGAAAAAAATTGTTGTAAAAAATAATTTTATACTTACTTATTTAGAAAAAAAATAACTAAAAAAAATTTTTTTAATGATAAAGTAGCATTTTTAACTACGTCGATAAATGGGATGTCAAAATTTCATATTAGATTCGTAATATTTTTTGAAATAGATTTTTTTTTGACAAAAATAATAAAAAAATAAATTAATCTCGTGCACGACGCTCAAACGAAGACAGATCAGAGAGATTCGTGTGCCATACAATTTTGTTAACTGTTCAGTCTTATGACGTTTTTGTTTCATTTTTATTATTTTTTTTTGTTAATTTTTTCTTCATGTCAACATGTTCACTCTGGCTTCAAGCGATGCCACTGCACGATGGTCTGCCGAGGCTTTGTGATCATGTCTTGCCAGTGTTTCGTTTCAGTTGCCCCTGAACCGTTTTTACCTGAAACATAATAAGGAATGGGCGTGAGCGTATGTATATATATAAATACCGAATTTAGGTTAGTGTGCCGGTTAAAAGTTGTAATATGGTAACATCAGTCGCAAGGTTTTACATTTGAATTTCTGAAAAGTATTTATTAATTGAAACTAATAATAGGTATTTGAAATAATTTTTAATAGCATTTATTATGCTAACTTTTAAGTTCGAAAAACATCGAAAAAAATGAAACGCTCAAGTGAGACTTGAACTAACGACCTTTCCCTTACAGGGGGAATGCTCTTGTGTGGCTCAATAGCTCAGTTGGAAGAGCATTCCCCCTGTAAGGGAAAGGTCGTGAGTTCAAGTCTCACTTGAGCGTTTAATAATAGGTAATTAAAATATACAAAGTGATTTTATAGTCGTTTCGAAAAAATAGAATCTGGGTTTCGATAGCAAAATCATCTAGAAGCATTAATTGGGTGAAAGAAAAAAAAAATTTTACAACCCTTATACATTTTTCTGTTCACCTGAACATTATTTCCATACATTATAAAAAAAAAAATCTTTCGCCAAATTAATACTTCCAGACGATTTTGCTATTGAAACTGAGCCCAAATTCTTTTTTTAAAAACGAATATAAAATCACCTTGTATATAAAGTTTATTTAGACACACTTACAAAAAAAAAAAAAATATTTAGACATATCGATGTTTTTAAAAAAAAAACAGTGTAGCTGGATTTTAAGAACCGAAAGAGAATATTTGGAAATGTATGAGCGGTAAATTATAGTTTTTATTCTACTCTGGCTCGACTACCATTAGCTGATAAGTCGAGTGTTTTTAGGGACCCACAAAAATCGTCGCAACACAAGCTAACCTCACCTGTATACTAATTGACGAATGAAGTTCTAGCGCATTCTTTCCTGCCATTGTTAGGAGGTCAGACAGCAGTCGCTCCCTTATAAGCCGTATAATCCAAACAGGAGAAGAAGTTCACAGAAGTAGAACACGACAGTAGTTCCATCCCAATTGAGCAGTCCGACTGGGGAAGTACCTCCACCCTACAGCATACCATAATAACCTGTGTTCCCGGCGATGAGTAGGATAGCGGATAACACACTGGAGAGCTTTTGTGCTGTCAGTAGGAAGACCAAAGGCTTCTCCCTGCTTTATTTTCTGTATTATACAGAAACTGTTTTTACAGGGTTGGTAACATGAATGTGACTCTCTGTTGCACACGTCCATAGGCCACGGTAACCACTTTCCATCAGATGGGCCGTGTGCTTGGCCGCCAAAACTTTTTGGCCGTAAAAAAAGTAACAGGACTATCTCGCACTAAAGGGTTTGGGGGCTCTTTCTTCTGCCACACGATAAAGAGCTGGAATGCTCTGCCCGCAACATGTTTCCCTATAATGCCGAATGCATCTAAAGAAGTTTCCATTCCGAAAAAACCAAGCGGTTAAAACTCCAACCATAAAGTCATGGCATTCTATTCCAAACCATGTGTTTCCTTCTTCCTACAGTCCCGGGTCCTTTAAGCGGGGCGTGAAAAGGCATCTATCAAGACCGTCAAGTTAGGGACCACCATTTTACGTCCAATGGCACCGGGAATGGTGTGGACTGCACGTGAGCTTTATTGCCATCTAGCGGGGTGCAGTCAATTGACGGACCAAGTTTAAAAAACCTTGGTTTCCGAGGAAGAGGATCTACGCTAAGAAAACTAAATCAACTCACCAGCAAGCAATATCCGCCCAATCAGCTCATTCCTGCCAATATTATCGAAGTCCATGACCTGCACGTCCAGGGAGCACTCCCTGATCTTCTCCCAGGGTACGTTGAAGGAGAAGGAGTCGTTGAACACGGGATTCAGGGTACACTTGAAGATAGCCGTCTTGCGTTTCTCTATGCGTTTGTCACCAAACTGCAGCCAAACTTTTACGTAGGGATCTGAAAAATATGTGATGTGCTTAGGGATGGAAAAAACACGTTATATTTTTTAGGATATATTTAGGGATGTTAAAAAACGTGATTAATTTTTAGGACATAATTATTAATTTTGGGATATGGGAAAACACGATATATATTTTTTTATTTTATTGGATGTGGACGAATGTGCTATATATTTTTATGTCTTAAGGGTAGAGGTATGGATTCCTCTGTAGCTTAGTGGCAGAGCGCTTGACTGATAACTCAGGGGCCGCGGGTTCGGGGGCCATCTAGAAAGAGAGGGTCCTGGGTCTGCCGGGGTACGAGAGATATGTTTTCAGCAATCTCACCTCCGGCAACCAAAGACCCAAGACGGCGTGCGTTTTGATCGGTTCGAGTCCGATATAACCACCTCCACCGGCTCCAGGGGTGGTATTCGTGGGGATTCTTCGCACGCAAACAAAAGGGGCCGCGGGTTCGATTCTCGCTCTTTGCGAATAATTGTAAGCTACAGGTAATTGGGTAGGCCAGTCGAGGTAGACGTCGTAAAACATACACTGACAAAATTAATAAGGCATTAAAAAAGGACAGTTCAGAAGCACCCGAAACCGGTGGACTTGCATGAGGATGAAGCGAATAAGGATAGAGCCAAATGTCTCTGCCTACCCCGGCGGAAAAAAACTAAACTTCCGTTTAACTGTAAGCCGTTAAGTACAACTGCTTCCCAGATAAAAAAAGTTACGACTCAAACGTTCATTAATCAAAAAAAAAAACTTTAATGAAGTCACTTAATCATAAGAATATTTTTTTTTATGAAACATTTCTCAACGAAACAGCGAGATCGTTAGCGTGAAAAAATTCCGACAATATTTCTGTCTCTCAAGTTACTGGAGACGGAACCCTTACTTAATTGGACGTGGAACTTCAAGATGCGTATCGTGATTTATGTGTTACAGACTTTTATAGTAGCCGATACGATTTTGATCCGATTTTCCACCGTCTTTTTTGCAATATCAGAGATAAGAGTGATATAAAAAAGCTCTGTTAAGTCACAATTGCAATGGTTATGGCTTCTTTCCTGATTTTCCTGATGTTTAGAATCGGACAAATAATACCAGCTTGACATTAGCATTCTCTACTCTTTCTTATTTCTCAACCGAAGGTTTCTTTTAGAGGAAAGAACGGAGTGAAACTGCGTGCCTACCTCAAATGCGAAACAGACCCAAAAATGCGACCACGCATAAGAGGTCCTATATGTTGGGGTCAAGATATGCCGGTATCTTTACTATTATCATTCTGTGACGATGATTATTAAGAAATTCAAAATTTTGTAGAATTCATAATTGAGAAAATTTTGTATGAGTTTTCCAAACTAGTCATATATTATGTGTAGTATAACTACCATTTGGCTGCGTGGTTCCCGACAGGGGAGAATTCGGGCCACCCCATCTCTTCCTATATGGTGTCATGCAAGGCGACTAAGGGATAGGGCTGTTTAATATCAGACAGATGTATACAGCCCAGATTCAACCTCAGATGTATTTTTCGAGTTAATAATAGTGCTCGAAATGCGGCAATAGGCTCACACCCTATTACGTGGGACCGAATACACGGCTTTATCAGCTCTGCGTAACCCTCCGGAGATAAAGGCGTGATTATATTGTATGTATGTAATTGCCATTCCGAAAAAGAAATACAGAACCAAAAAAAAGCGTCAATAGGAAATCTTCTCCAAGGAGTTTTGTAATTAATAACGTGTTGATCAAACACCCGCATGATTGTTATATAAATATAACTGGAGCGTACGATATCGTATCAACATCGTACGATATCGTATCGATATCGGCTGCTATAAACCACGTTAAGTAAAAACTTGGGTAAATTAGTCCCTTCATAAAAGTGAGTTTTGAATTCAATTTGGTAACGACTTCAAGTGTTAATGCGGAATCTCAAGCCTTTGAAATAAACTTTCTTTTGCTTTATGAAAATACACGAGGTTCCTTACAGGAGTTGTTCCGTAGTTATGTGTCTAATTATGTTTGTTTGAAAGATCATGCTGGTTTATCATCACGCTATGGTCCTTAGGAGCAAAGTAGTAAGAAAAAACAAGATCAGAAGGACTAGAATCAAATAAATTTTTTTTTTAATTTATTTATTTATTAGCTGTCCCGGCGAACTTCGTACCGCCAATTTTTCCCTGCACCCGTGGCGTCAGATCCCGTTCCCACTGCACCATTTAGGGGGATGAAAAATAGATGTTGGCCGATTCTCATAGATACCGGATAAGCACAAAAAATTTCATCAAAATCGGTCAAGCCGTTTCGGAGGAGTATGGCAACGAAAACTGTGACACGAGAATTTTATATATTAGATTTACTTGAATGAATTTTTATAGCATTTATTATGCTAACTTTTAAGTTCGAAAAACATCGGAAAAAATGAATTGCTCAAGTGAGACTTGAACTCACGACCTTTCCCTTACAGGGGGAATGCTCTTCCAACTGAGCTATTGAGCCACACCTAAATCATTTCAAATTTTTCTTCTCTTTATATCCGCCTTTAAGGGCGACGGTGGATCCATCTACCAACATACTTACGAACTGTTGGAAACAATAAATGATTTTTACACCATTCAAAAATTTGAAGTGATTCAGGTGTGGCTCAATAGCTCAGTTAAAAGAGCATTCCCCCTGTAAGGGAAAGCTCGTGAGTTCAAGTCTCACTTGAGCATTTCATTTTTCCGATGTTTTTCGAACTTTAAAGTTAGCATAATAAATGCTATAAAAAATTCATTCCAATTACGTTTGTTTGAAAGATCAGTGCGATTAGTCCAGCTCTTGTTAAAGACTGTTAAATGCTGTTTATCATCACGCTATAGGTCTTTGGGAGCAGGCGGCATACCAAATACAACGATATGAATTTCAATATTTTCCATGAAGTGACTACCGCTAAATTTTAGACCAGTAGTTGCGAACTTTTGAGGGTTCTAATTACCCGTAACGACTGCCATAGACGTTCACATGACAACCTAATACCTGATACCTAATACAGGATACTTAACCTGCTCCCCGACTCCGAGACAGGGAAATACCTAGATTAATGCAACATGATACAAATATTTGCACTGAACGGAAATCGAATCCGCGCGCTCTGCGTAGCACCAGATCACAAAGGCTTGCAAGCTTGAGGGACGAGCTTTTGCTATGCTGTTTTTTTATGGTACTGACATAGAAGTTTGATTTTATCACAGCTTCAAGGCATTGCAGACCTTACTATTTAAAGGGAATTTAATTTGATACCGTCATACATTCCAGAGAAAAAACTCTTGACGTCCGTATGTCACAGCCTCTTTTCTCCGAAACTATAAGGCCTATTCTGTTGAAACTTGATAACGTTATTGAACGTAAGTGAAGTAAGAATTTCACACAAAAATAGAAAAAAAGCAATAAATTTTGCGGGTCCCCATACTTAGAACTACTGAAAGTCAAAAGTCAATCTAGTAAGTAGTTTTTTTTTCCTTTCATTTAATTAACTCAAAAATAATACAAGAACTTTTACATTATGTTACTTGCTGCTACGGAACCCTTCATGGGCGAGTCAAACTCGCACTTGCCCGGTTTTCCTCTTTAAGTACGGACATAATCACAAAAAAAACCTACAATTTTCAACCAAAATTCGACATTAGTCCGTGTAGTCAACCCACGTAGTCCCCCGACCACTCGTAGCGAGAGTGGCGACACTCTAATACCCTCAGTTCATTACACACACGAAAATAAATTCAGGGGTGTGCCTAATGAACCATGCCTTGTTCCTCTAACTCCTTAACTACCTCGGAAATTACATATTTTTCTATTTCTATAGAATACTAGCTTTTGCTCGCGGCTTCACCCGCGTGGATGTCGGTTATCGCGACAAAACGTTTCTCAAAAGATGTAGGTGTGTGAAGTTTCATGCCTCTAACTTTGAAAATGACGAACTTTCCATACAAAAGTTAATTTTTTTTTTTTTTTTTTTTGGCTTACAGACTAATCAACAATTGAGTGTACAAACAATGTTAACAAATTGCTATTAACAAGCCTCCGCATTTAGATTTAACATTATATCGATATACCTACTTAAAAACAAACAAAGAATAAGTGTTACAAACAAAAGCAATGTGTGTTACAAACAAAACAGAAAAATGTAGTGTCATGCAAATCAGATGGTACAAGTCCCATCAAAGTGAGCGCCCGCTAGCTTTCGTCTAACTGTCGCTGCACTGGTGCTGAACAGGTCTATATCTAGATGCCGCGGAAGTTCATTGAAGCGAGATGCACTTCTAATGGAGAAAGCATTCGACCTGTAGTTGGTAGTGGCCATGGGAACATTCAATATTGGCCGCTGACGAAGGCCCATTACATTGGTTCGAAGCGATATGGTTGCCAAGAGCTGCGGACTGTCAATTTTGCCGTTTGCGACATTGGATAGGTAGCATATGTCACCGATATTGCGCCTCACTTCTAATGGTAAGAAGTGGTATCTATTGCAGCGATGATAGTAGTCAACTGAGTATTGCTGTGCCCTGTAGTCTAGGCAACGAAGGAATTTCCTTTGGACGCCCTCAATACGGGAATTATACATCTCGTATTGGGGGTTCCAGACCTGGGATGCGTATTCCAAGTGGCTGCGTACGAAAGAACAATACAAAATTTTAACGGGTTTTAGAGACTGAAAACAGGCCGTAGCTCGCAGTACAAATCCCAGAGCTTTCGATGCTTTTTTAACGACATTGTTAATGTGCTGTTCGAAGAGAAGCTTACTGTCCAGTGTGATCCCCAAGTCCCGAATGCTGTTCACTGTGCTAACTACTTCATTATTTAGTGTATATTTGTAAGTAATTAGGGATGTGCGACGTGAGAATGTTAATTGGAAGCATTTGGATACGTTTAATTGAAGCTTGTTTCGATCACAGTACCTCTCAAACCTACATAAATCATCTTGCAGCTCATGAGCGTCGGAAATGTTTCGCACGACTTTATGAATTTTCATGTCGTCAGCATAAAGTAATATGTAGGAATGATGAAAGCACTGTTTGACATCTGCAATGAAGAGTGTAAACAATAAAGGTCCAAGAATTGAGCCTTGGGGAACACCTGATGGAACAGAGCTCCAACCAGAAGCATAGCCCTGAAGACCTATTGTACCCCCTTAGTAGTAAAATTTTGAAAAATGCTGATACACGTGTTCATTTATTTCTTAAAAACACAGGTTTATGAAATTTAGTGCAACTAGCTCTGAAAATGACGGACTTCCATACAAACTTCCATCCCCTCCTTTAGTAGCAGAATTTCAAAAAATCCTTTCTTAGCGGATGCCTACGTCATAACATCTACCTGCATGCCTAATTTCAGCTCCATCCGTTCAGTGGTTTGGGCTGTGCGTTGATAGATCACTATGTCGTCACCTTTGCGTTATATATTTAGATTCGTGTGGTGACGGAGAAAGAATACAAGTATCACCACTCCATGTCATCCAAAGGGTGCCGTAAGAGGCCACTAATGGAAGGAAAACTCGGAAAACTGTACCAACCCGTGTAGCCAGCGTGGAAGTTGCAAAGCTTCTCAACTCCAGCTATGGACAGCGATAGGTGGCTGCGCCATTTTGAATTATTTTTTCATACGTCAGCTAAACGCTTACTCATTCAAAATCACACATTTTTTATTACGCATAACAAAACGCATCTTTCGTAAGGCAACACTACACATTTCTTTCAACTTCAAGAGGGGCATTAGAAGGTTTCTTCAGGGTAGGCAGCGCCAGTGTAACGCCCTTGGTGTTGCATACGTTCATAGGCCGCGGTAACCACTTTCCATCAGGTGGGCCGTGTGCTTGTCTGGCACCTAAGTGGTATAAAAAAAAACTTCGGTTTTCTACCTAAGTCAGTGCTTCAAAAACAGCCGTACTCAACTCGCGGCGCCGCGGCGTATACGCTCTAATTTCTGACGTGCTAAATCCTTACAAACCTATTAACCGCCTCATGAAGATTAAAAATTCACGACCAAGCGATCTGTGTTCAGCAAGAAAGCCGTCACCGCAAAGACCTCAGAGGCGATTCAAGCCGCCGATAAAACCACCAGTAGGTAGGCACTGATTTCCTCCAATAGGTTAATTGATTGGTTGTTTAATTGATCATAGGGCTTGCCTAAGTCTAAATGACGCACACAAATGAAGATGTCCTTCACGCACACAAGCAAATTGACGATAATTGTTTTCGGATTTGTTGCTCAACTAGTCATAATGAGACGGAATGCGCGAGCGAGCGGACGCCTTTTTCTACACAATATATTTTCTTCTGTTTACTGTGACGATGTGACGAAACGTCTTGCATTTTGTTGGTTTATATCTAGATTATTTCTACCTCATCGTTAGCTCCAATGAGGTGACGCCTAAGAGTTTCTGCTTGCAAAAAAAAACTCAGAGTATGATAAATTTTTTTCTTAAAAAAATCCGTATTTTTGCTTTACTGTTTTGGAGTATTTGGACCTCATATATAAAGCGATATTAAAATATGGTCATTCGGGTGTTATTGTGCAAAGTTCCAAGTTATATAAAAACATCTGTGGCAGTCGTTACTGGTGGTAATAAACCTGGGCGGTCGGCGTCTCCTGCGAGCAAGTAATGGCCGTGAAGGAGACGGCGGAACGGGAGCGGCGGCGTGAGCGAGAGGGACTCGCAGATCGCGCCGCCCGCGTGCGCAGGCATGAGGGCACAGACGGACCTCCATCCCCCATGAGCGCGGTCCTGGGGGTGACGGGTGGAGCATGTCTGTTCGAGTCCAACATAACCTCCCCTTCCGGCTCCGGCGGGGGAGGTTTCCGTGGGGATTTCGGCACGAAAAAAAAGGTGGTAATAACCCTAAAAAGTTCGACAACTAGTCTAACTACAGAACTTCGATGTCACTAATAGATTATCAACATCAGATAGGAGTCGCTTCACAGAAAATATCCATATTCAGCCGTGGACCCAACTGAGTCCAAAAAGGTTCAGAGAATGATGACTACTGACCTGATTTCCCGTTAATATCCTTCGCCTTCAGATTCCTGGCCTTCAGAAGGGTGAGGGTCAATACACTGTTGCTGGGATGGTAGCACAGTGAAGTCAGCAGCTCACCGCATTTGTCCTTAGCAGGGGGCTTCAGAGCCTTCCAGAATGATGGCTTCTCGCTTAAGTCCACCTGAAATATAGATACATTGGATGTTTTCACTTTGGCTTTATAATTGTTAACCCACTTCTAAAAAAATGAAAAAAAAAGGTCGTGGGTTTAAGCCTTATCTGAGTAATTCCTTTTTCCTGATGTAATCGAAGGAGATTCTTAATTCGGATGTTTATAATTATATTTTTTATTAGCTTCACTTAACTATGTATGTAAGAAAATCTTGGAATCTTAATTTGACCCACTTCTCGGTCTTCGATTAAGATGAAATTTTGCATACGCTTTGAGTTCTGATGACAATACATGACTATTCAAGAAACGTCATTACAAATCCAATATGGCGGCCTCCCCAAGATGGCGGACTGGCTCTTTGAAATCCACTCCCATGATATGGGTATCAAATGAAAGGGTTTACTGTCAGAAATACGAAAAAAATTGTCACGTGACTTAAATCCAATATGGCGGACGTCCAAGATGGCGGATGTAATTTTTAGTGCGTGCTAAAAGCGTGTTTTTTTAGTTTTTAAACTGTTATTGATCTTATTTAGACTTTAATTAATCAGACTCATGACATGGCGCACATTGGGAGAGGCCTATGTCCAGTGGAGGACTGCAATGGGCTAATTAATTGATTGATTGAATCACACTTTAGCACCATGATTATACAAATAAGGTTCATATATATGGATGTGTTAACCCATCCATATGGGTTAAAATTATCACGAAGGCTAATGCGGGAGCTATCATTGTCGAGGTGCGATGTCCACCTCTCATCCTACTAATATTAAAAACGCGAAAGTTTGTGAGTATGGACGTAAAATTTCCTGAATGGGTGTTCATGAAACTTTACAATAATATATACATCAGAATAACACATATGCCATATATCATCACGATTCCACTCAAGGGAAGGGAGCAGTGATCATTAATGACAACAAATTCGGCCGGCATCGGCATATACGCAGAAGTGACAGTGTGGTTATTTCTGTTGCTGTTTCGATAACTATATTAAGGGACGAAAAATATTGGTGTTACGAAATTCGCCGGGATAGCTAGTATTTATCGTAATGCCCAGGCACTATATTATTGCTCAATTTATCATTTGGTCTATAAAAACGTGGAGGCACTCCTGCAAATTCGTGGAGGGAGAGGCAGAGAGACTTATTTTATATTACGTAGTTCTAACACTACTTGACTAGATGCAACTATCTCGTGCCGTGAAATGGATCCCTAGAGTGAACTTTCATCCCGACATTTGAATAGGAGCTACACAGGAAGTGAAACTAATATGAACTGTTTCGCAATTTTAGCAAGTTAGCGTACCTATAGGACTAATTTAATATCCTAAGACCGTTTTCACATTATCCGATATCCAATATTGGGTGTCTAACGCCGATAAGGTGTTCTTCCTCCATGACACCACCTCAAAATCTCCGGGGCCCATTCCAAAATTTCGGGGGTCCATATCAAAATCTCCGGGGCCCGTAACAAAATGTCCGGTGCCTATATCAAAATCTCCGTGGCCCATACCAAAATGTCGGGGGCCCATATCAAAATCTCCGGGGTCCATATCAAAACGTCAGGGACCCATATCAATATATCTGGGGCCGCAATCAGTCTCACTTGCATGTTTTACTCCTGCTGATTTATGAACGAGACTTTGGTGCAGGTTTTCATCTAGGGATTGGAAGGGCAGACGGCAGTCGCTCCTAAAAAGTTATTATAAGCGAAGTCAAGAGGAAAAAAAAGGAGTAAATGGACCACAAAGTTTGAGGTTATGGCCTCGGATGTTACCGGGAACCGATAATCATAGAGAAATGTAGGTGTAAGTACACTTCTGCCTTCCCCTTCGAAGGTTTACGGGCGTGAACATATCTATAACAGTACCTGCTAATGGTACCATGTACGAAACATCTCATGTTATTATTGTAAAGAAATGTATTCTAGTAATAATTCGACGCTTTTTCGTACCTACTCCAAGAAAAACAAAAGTCCCAAAATCCCGTAGGTGTGCTTCAGGCGTTTTTACAATTTCCATATTCTTTCAAAACGTTATTGTTATCATATCATCTTATTTTTTCACGGTATTATTGGCACTTGAATTTTTACATAAACGAACATACAGGGTATATTTTGAGACGAGGCAATAGGAGCAGGAACAAATTCTAGCATTTTTATCTCAAAATACACTTTACAATTCCTAAAGGCCTCGTTTCTCTAGCGACTTGGTAACCTTTTTAGAGCTCCTTTTTAACCGACAGCGCGACGCAAAGGAGGGTAATGTGTTTATCAGTCTATGTATGTTTATTTCTATGTGGCGTTCTAGAGACTAAATGTTAAAATTTTCATAATTCTTACGTCAATCGATTCGTCTTAACCTTGCGAGTGTCACTAAAGACATGACAGTAATCAAAATTCACCACAGCGACAACCAGACGCCATATTGTCAAAATGAAAAAAAAAAGACGATGAACTATGACAAGTGGGGTCTCGTTAAATAGGTATTATAAAATCATCTTTAGGTTCCTTTTATCATTTTTCATTTTAAATAATAGTTTAGGCTATATAACGATTTAAAGTTGTTTAACAAAACAATCATTCTCGCTAATTTTCTTACTTATTGATTTAAGTTTTTATTTGAAGTATAAACGATATGAAGGAAATTACAAAAAGATATACATGTTATATCATAACTAAAAAGTATAAAATAAAGCAAATGATTAAAAAATAAAAACCCAACTGCCACTGAAAAGACCGAATAAGTTTGATAGCAGGCGGTACCCATTTGCCAATCATAATCCGAAAGAAAATAATGGGTACCGCCTGCTATCAAACTTATTTGGGTCTTTTCAGTAGCAGTCGGGTTTTTTTATTTTTTAATCATTTTTATCTTAAGTCTTAACGACTCCGTGTAATGAAGTCCCAAAATAGTTACTACTACCAAAAATACATATTTTAATAGCTGACCTAATCTAACAGCAATCATAGATTATATCAAACCAAATTGCGCGTTTCAGAGTCTCATTTCTCCGCTCACTACTTTGCTAAAGGCGATGGTTCGTTGTGCGGATGTGTGGGTAGCCAGCGCCTCCTTCTGCAAGCAAGTAATTCTTGAGAAGGAGACGGCGGAGAGGGAGCGGCGGCGAGAGCGAACGAGACTCGCGGAACTTGCTACCCGCGTGCAGAGGCAACTCGAGCGTTGAAGGTAGCTTAATGACGTCCATCCCCCAGGAGCGCGGGCCTGAGGGTGACAGGTGGAGTCGCCTGTCACTCTAGCAGAAGCAGGCCGCGGAAGCGGGGCCCCCTTCGCTTTATCCGCCAAATTTTTTTTATAAGTCACCTTTAATACAAAAACAATAATTGAAATCGCTTCATCCGTTCTGGAGCTATAATGCCACAGACGTAAACAGCAAACTTATAACACCCCTCTCTTTACGTCGGTGGTTAAAAGGGTCTCATTTCTCTCGCGACTTGGAGAACTTATAACCCCTGTAGGTTACCTGACTTTTTAGAGTTCCTTCGGTCTAGTCTAGACGACGCCGCTTAATTTTTTTTATACAGTCACGTTAATTTGACTTCACCTCACCTGACGTTAAGCTAAAGACAAAGTCTCGGAAAGAGGGTCACCATTGTAAATATGTACCATGTTAACAGTGGCACTCAGCTTGACGGCCTCATCAGATGCCTTTTCACGCCCCGCTTAAAGGACCCGGGACTGTAGGAAGAAGGAAACACGTGAGCTGGCAGGGATTTCCAGGTCTTAGTAGTGCGGTATAAGAATGAGTCACTGAAACGCTTGGTTCTAGCAGGTATACTCTGCACCGTATATGGATGGCATCTTAGCCCTGCACCTGCATCTTAGCGCAGAAATCCCAAAATACATATTTACTACAATTGAAATTGGTATCTTACTGGCGACCCCATAAATTAACACAACCAGCACCTAAATACCTTCGTCAAAACAGCTTATAATGAACAGATAAATAAATGAGGCGTTGTTTCTCGCAGTAAATCAGTCTGCCTACACCCTCGGAGGCTGAGCGTGACCTAGTTTAAAACAAGGCATAGTTTCTGAACTATTATCTATTATGGATTAATTAGTTCGTGGAGTAGAAAGCTGAATTGAAGTACGCCTTTTCCATTGTGAGGGTAAAAAACGATAATGAATCATAATATATTGAAGCATTAATGTGAATTGTGACAATGTTGCTGAACGACGAACACGTTATTTTGGCGTATTACTCCGTTCGAAGTCGTCGAAGACGACGATTGTATTTGGAGTATCCATTGTATATAAAAAAAAATATCAACTACAGAGTGTTTGTAGGGGCAAGATAATTTAATAGTGTATTTTACTCATTTTATAGAATGAGTAAAACTTATATTTCTACTATTTGCACAAATATCGCAGCTATTGCCGCCATTTTTAAGAAAAGAAACGCTTGCGTTCACTCGCTGTAAGTATGCCTGGGCGTATAACATGCGGTACGCCAGACGTCGCGTCGCGTCCGTGAAGCTTGCATACAGCTACGCCAGCACGCTGACCCTCCGTCGACAGTGTTACATTGTTTTGTATGGAAGCAGCAAGCAAGCGTATACCAAACGTATAGTGACGAATGCGCACCTATGAAGCTACGTCTCCGTGGACAGTAGGCCTAACTCTCTTACTATCATTTATTGCGAAAAAATAGCTTGAAAGACCTTCAAATAGGGGATGAAAGTTTGTACACAGTCATCGGTTCGATCTTGACGAAAACAGTGCTCAAAATTGTGCAAAAGTGCAAAAAAAACATCTGGTACACATCTTTATTTCGGACAATAATACAATTTATATCAATAAAACAGTTTGATTTGCTCTTAATACCTTAGTTTTAAGATCATTTTGAGACTTTGTGGTTAAGATATTTCTGACGCTGAATGTGTACATGAAAGAATGTTTATTTGCGAGTGGAACCACTCGACATAACCTCCCCTGCAGGCTCCGGCAGGGGAGGTATCCGAGGGGATTTCTGCACGGGAAAAAAGGCATCTACTAGTAATATTATCTATCTATATTTTCTATACTATTATATAATTGTAAATTGGAAATGTTTGTTCGCGATGGACGCAAAAACTACTGAACGGATTTTGATGCTATTTTTTTTTACTAAAAAGGTTTTGATCAGACTTACAATCTTACGGTTGAGTAGAACCGTAAACCGTATAGGTTGCTGTGGGTCGCGGTTTCGAGATCAGTATTTCTGTGACCGTGATACATTTGCATGAAGTACCAGGCTCGCAGAAATTTTAAGGAATTTTATCTGGGTCGCGTGAACAGTGTGTCCTAAACTTTTTCTATTCTAAACTTAACGCGGACGAAGTCACGGGCAAATGCTAGTAAAATATATATCTAAATGTTTCCTATACTGAACATGAAGTGTTAGAAGAAAAATGGCGCACCATTATGTACTTATTCATAGAAAAATAGAAGGGAGATGTAAAGGTATGACTTCATTGACGACTGCAGACTGCAGACCGCAGTAGCAGCCGCATAGGTACGGCAGTTAGACAGCGTACCGTAAAATAAACTTGTTTTTTTTTAATAGGACACTTCAATTTGTCGAAGACGAGCTGATGGTAAGTTATTGGCAGACTTGTTTTTTTTTTAAATTAGGACACGTCAATTTGTCTTCGCCTCGTCTGATGGGAAGCTAAAGGCAAAGTCTCGGAAAGAGGGTCACCATCATAAACATGTACCATGTTAACAGTGGTGGCATTCAGCTTGACGGCCTCATCGGATGCCTTTTCACGCTTAAAGCGGCGAATCGTTCAAGAAGGCAATTAAAAATTAAAAAATTATGGCAATATTGTTTATTGTTTATATTCATTGCGGCTTCTCAATAGAGCCGTTTACCCGTATCGGTCTTTAACAAGTAATGTATATGAAAAAAATGTAAATGATTTAAAAAATGTGCTATTTATTTCTGTGGAGTAGACGACGTCTTTTCACATACATTAGGTACTTGTTAAATTTCGATACGGGTAAGCAACACCATTGAGAAACTGCTATGAATTAATAACAACACGGTACGCTGTTAAATGAAATAAATATTAAATACTAGCTTTTGCTTTTGCTGCCCGCGTGAATGTATATTATCGCGGTCTAATCTACCCCTATACCAAATTTGATCAAAATCGGTTTAGTGGTTTTAGCCTGAAAGTGTAACATACAGACAGACAGACAGACAGACAGAGTTACTTTCGCATTTATAATATTAGTATGGAAAGTATACACTATCTAGACCCATGGTTAGCTTGTCTAGCTTGTGTTATTGGAATCTAAAATGCGGATGAATATAGGTACTTAGATTTGTTTTTTTTTTGTAAATACATACATATTTACAGAAACACCCAGAACAATTACAAATAGCCATATCCATGCATACAAATATTTGCACTGAGCGGGGATCGAACCCGCACCTCCTGTATAGCAGTCGCGTTCACTACCGCCACGCCACAGAGGCAATAGTTTCTGTTGCTGTTGTATGCGGTCGACTACGAAAGCATACCTTAAGACTAACAAAACGTGAGCGTGTAGGCAGAAAGGTGATCTGTCAATTATCACCTGGGGTAGGGTGGATTATGGACGGTTCATTGAGTAACTGGGCCACTGGGTCATTACTGGGTTTGCCCAAATTTTTGACGCAGATTTATGAAGTTTTCTATTGTTACTTCAAAGTTTGGTTAAGTAGTTCTTGAAAGATTGGTTTTGGCGATGAATTGGCACGGTTATTATCTTGCACAGAGGAAGTTATTGTCGAAGCGTCGGTAGTTTAGTGGTTAAGGAGTCGGGTTCGATCCTGGCCATTACACTACTGACGTGAACCCACTCCTAGCACAAGCAATTTAGCTTAGTTGGAGGGGTTAGAGGGAATATTTTTCGGTGGTTAATATTAAAAAAAACCGGCTAAGTGCGAGTCGG
Organism: Eilema sororculum; assembly: GCA_914829495.1. Lineage (NCBI taxonomy): Eukaryota > Metazoa > Arthropoda > Insecta > Lepidoptera > Erebidae > Eilema > Eilema sororculum. The sequence goes on from OU618561.1 coordinate 4,554,272, forward strand.
AATCGCCCATGAAGCAAGTAACTTATGAAAATTGAATGAAACGTGAAAATTGCGGTTTATGACGTACTAGCTTTTGCCCGCGGCTCCGCCCGCGTGAATGTCGGTTATCGCGACCAAACATAGCCTATGTCCTTTCTCAAGGTCTAATCTACCCTTATACCAAATTTCATCAAAATCGGTTCAGTGGTTTAGGCGTGAAAGCGTAACATACAGACATACAGACAGACAGACAGACAGACAGAGTTACTTTCGCATTTATAATATTAGTATGGATTAAAAAAAACTACTTACTAGATCTCGTTCAAACCAATTTTCGTTGGAAGTTTAAATGGCAATGTTCATTATATATTTTTTTAGATTTATCATTGTCTTATTTTAGAAGTTAGATTGGGGCTACATTTTTCCACTTTGGAAGTGTCTCTCGCGTAAAATATTCAGTTTAGAAGAAAAAGATGTTAGAAACCTCAATAGCATTTTTGAAGACCTATCTATAAAATAACCCACACGTATGGGTTTGATGAAAAAAAAAATTGACTTTCAGTTCTAAGTATGGTGACACCCAAAATTTATTGCTTCTTTTTTATTTTTGTGTCAAATTCAAAATGCGGTTCACAGAATACATCTACTTTCCAGGTTTCAACAGTATAGTTTCGGGGAAAAGTGGCTGTGACACACGGACGGACTGACAGACAGACAGACATGACGAATCTATAAGGGTTCCGTTTTTGTCATTTGGCATCCCTTAGTCGCCTTCTTCGACACCCATAGGAAGAGATGGACTGACCCTATTCTACTCCACCAGTAACCTACACGGCATAAAAATATTCAGTTATATTTAAATAATGTTGCCAGCTATTTTATTGACAGATGGCTCCACAGAAGAGCCGTCAATAAAATTTTCCACGCGACCATTGATGCCTACAGCATCATGTAACAAACGTCAAATTCTCGAAGTGCTGTCAGGTGTAACAAATCAATCAATTCCAATTTGGTACGACAGGGTACGACAGAAATCAATAGGTATGTTATTTGAATTGTTACTTATAAAACTACGTAGTTTCGTGAGGTGGTTCGTGTTTTTGAATTGTAATTCATACTAATATTATAAATGCGAAAGTAACTCTGTTTGTCTGTATGTTTGCTTTCAATCAAAACCACGGAACCGATGATTTTTTATGAAATTTGGTGCATGGGTAGATTAGACCTTGAGAAAGGACATAGGCTATGTGATACATCCACGCGGGTGGGCCGCGAAAAGGCTAGTTTTTTTAAAAATGTATTAGCTTCACTTGTAAGTATGTAAGAAAATCTTGGAATCTTAATTTGACCCACTTCCTGGTCTTCGATTAGGATGAACTTTTTGCACACGCTCTGAGTTCTGATGACTATAATCAAAAATCTAAAACTATAATAAAAATAAATCTAATATGGCGGACTGGCTGTTGGAAATCCACCCCCATGATATGGCCATATGGATATAAAATGAAAGGGTTTGCTGTCAGGAATACGAAAAAAGTAGTCACGTGACTTAAATCCAATATGGCGGACAAGCTATTTTGTAATTTTTAGTGCGTGCTAAAAGCACGTTTTTTAAACTATTATTTATATATAGGACAAGTGAATGTGAATTCACCTCGCCCCTGATGGTAAACTGAAGGCAAAGTCTCAAGAAAGAGGGTCACCATAACAAATACCAACAATGTAATAATGGTGGTCCCAGCTTGACGGTCTCATCAGATATTTTTTACACCCTGCTTAAATAACCCAGGATTGTAGGAAAAGGAAAAGCCAGACCATGGTTTTATGGATTTTTCCCTTAAGTTGAAGAGGCATTCGCGAGTCACAAGTAGTTGTCGTAACCTGGCGCCATTTACAGAAGTCAACAGAATATTCACCATTAAATTTATGACAGGACTTGACTCTGTGATATTTAACCCAGTATTAAATTACTCTACTAAATGAACGCTTTGGTGCACTTTGGAACAGGCCTATGTCCAGAAGATGGATTCACAAAGAGGTGTTTGAATGAATTTTTTATAGCGTTTATTACCTATGCTAACTTTTAAGTTCGAAAAACATTGGAAAAAATTAAATGCTCAAGTGAGACTCGAACTCACGACCTTTCCCTTACAGGGGGACTGCTCTTCCAACTGAGCTATTGAGCCGCACTTGAATCATTCCAAATTTTCCTTCTCTTTATATCCGTCTATAAGGGCGACGGTGCAGCCATCTACCAACATTCTTACGAACTGTTGGAAACAATGAATGATTTTTCAACCATTTTTAAACATTGAATTTTGATGACTGCGCCCAAATATTTGAATGAATTTTTTATAGCATTTATTATGCTAACTTTTAAGTTCGAAAAGAGGTGTTTCCCTGAATTTCGTGGACAATAAAAGTTGTTGTGGCACATAAGAACAAAAAGCCGGCCAAGTGCGAGTCGGACTCGCGCATCGAGGGTTCCGCAATTTAGGCTACATAAACCGTAATATATTTTGATTGCGTTGACTTAGAAGTTTGATTTTTGCATATCTTCAAGACGATATAGACCTGAGTATGTGGTATGAATTTCAACTTGATACCTTTACGCGTTCCCGAGAAAAAGTTCTTGACAGACAGAAATACAGACGGTCAAAGGAGCGATCCTATTTTTTTTTGTCGTACGAAAGATCCCCACTGATACCACCCCCACGGAGCCGGTGGAGGCGGTTATGTCGGATTCGACCCGGATAAAACGCACGCCGTCTTGGGGCTTGGGGTGCGGCCGCCTCCTTCTGCGAGCAAGTAATGCTCGAGAAGGAGTCGGCCGGTCGGGTCCGGACTAGACTCCGGGCCCGGGAAGCCCGCGCAGAGCGAAGGCGAACTGGACGTCGGAGGTCGCAGAACGACCTCCGTCCTCCATGAGTACTGGCCTGGGGGAGACCGGTGGAGCTGCCTGTCACCCTAGCAGAAGCAGGCCGCGGCGGCGGTGCGAAGTGCGCCTCCCCGTAACCGGGGCTAGATGGGGACCCTGCGGTCCCCACAACCCGAAGGGGGCCATCTCAAAAGAGATGGTCCTGGGTCTGCCGGGGTGCGAGAGATATGCTTTTGGCAATCTTACCTCCGGTAACCAAGGACCCAAGACGGCGTGCGTTTTAGTCGTTTCGAGTCCGACATAACTACCTCCACCGGCTCCGTGGGGTGGTATCCGTGGGGATTTATCGCACGATAAAAAAAAAAGCGCCGTCTTGGGTCTTTGGTTGCCGGAGGTAAGATTGCCGAAAGCATATCTCTCGGACGGAGGTCGTTCTACGACCAAGAAGCGATCCTGTAAGAGTTCCGTTTTATTCTCTTGAAGTACGGATCTCTAAAAATGAAAACCCGAATTTTCTTATTTGTCATGAAAAATTCAAGTTTATTTGAAACCTTTATAATTAATTACCTTCAATTTGCTTCGATAACAAGTCCAATTTCATTACAAACCAGGAAAAATCATTCCTTAACTGTCATACCTCACTGAGTTTAATTTATTTTTTCCCGTTCCTCTACTTATTTTTCCTTTATTATTTTTTTCTCTCAAAAGTCTATCGGCACTCGACTAAATTAGAGTGCTGCAATTTACCTGAACAAAATGCAGAGAAAAATATGGTCTCTAGTCGTGAGATTTATTGTTTGGTGAACCATTATATCTAGCTAGGTATACCTGCTGCAAGAATGAATGCAGTTTTTACTGAATTTATAGTATGATGGGGAACACTATTTGGGATTGCAATTCGTGCAGTACCCATACTAATATTATAAATGCGACAGTAACTCTATCTGTCTGTCTGTAGGTATAATACGCTTGCACACCTAAACCACTGTACCGATTTTGATGAAATTCGGTAAAGTTTGTTTGATCGCGATAACCAACATCCACGTAAATCTAAACATAACATAACATAACATAAACTCACGCCCGTATTCCCCGAAGGGGTAGGCAGAGGTGCTAGCACCCACATTTTGCCAGTTTATGTTTAGGTCCCAATGTAATAGGTGGCGAGCCTATTGCCATTAACCGGGCACTTATAAACCTGCGATAAATACACACATAACTTCGAAAAGCATCGCAAAGTCATTGGTGTGTGCCATGGTAAACCTGGGATCGAACCCGAGACCTCGTCTCAGCAGTCCATTACCCTAACCACTAGGCTACCGCGGTAGTACGTAAATCTAGTAATAAATATATCTCACTTCCTAGTAATATTTTAAACGCGAAAGTTTGTAAGTATGGATGGATGTTGGTTACTCTTTCACGTAAAAACTACTGCTTGGATTTTAATGAAATTCAGTATGGAGTTAGCTGACACCCTGGATTAACACATAGGCTATATCTGATCGCGATAACCGACATCCACGCTGGCGGAGCCGCGGGCAAATGCTAGTATAAAAATAAATATAATTGAATTCATTTATACATAGAAAGGAAAATAGATTGAATGGAAAAAGCTGCAGTATTTTCTTCAATATCTTCAATGTACGGACTTGATTTAATTTTATTGATACACATTCACGCCTGTTAATCCCTGAAGAGGTAGGCAGAGGTGTATTAATACCCACGTTTCACCAAAAACTATTTTCGGTTCCACATTATGGCGGGTAAACCTATAGCCTATTCTTTTCTTTCTTTTCTTTTCTCTCTTTCTTTCTAGATGGGGTACCCCTATTCTACTCCACCGGGATCTGGGCTAACGGTTGACGGACTAAACATTTTAGGGTCGGCAGCACGAGTGTAACTCCCCTGGTGTTGCATACGTCCATAGGCTACGGTAACACTTTCCATCAGGTGAGCTGTGTGCTCTTCTGCCACCTAAATGGTATAAAAAATATAAAACATACTAGGTTTTGCCCGCGGCTCCGCCCGCGTGGATGTCGGTTATCGTGACCAAACATAGCCTTTGTCCTTTCTCATGGTCTAATCTACCCCTACACTAAATTTCATCGAAATCGGTTCAGTGGTTTCGGCGTGAAAGCGTAACATACAGACAGACAGACAGAGTTACTTTCGCATTTATAATATACTAGCTTTTGCCCGCGGCTACGCCCGCGTGGATGTCGGTTATCGCGACCAAACATAGCCTATGTCCTTTCCCATGGTCTAATCTACCCCTATACCAAATTTTTTCAAAATCGGTGCAGTTGTTTAGGCGTGAAAGCGTAACATACAGACAGACAGACAGGGCTACCTTCGCATTTATAATATTAGTATGGAAGTATGGATTAAAAAAGAAGCCATCTATCATATTTCCCCATTATCCATAACAAAGATTATCCTGTCGGTATACCAGCAAAATATACGTTCATTTAAATAAAATAAATACGCTTACGTAATATAAACACAATTTTCGCAGCCCGTAATCTGTTGTTGCGTAAAATTACGCGTCAGATACGGTGAAATATGTCCGGAGATTATCTAGTTGAGAAGCTTAGTAATAGGGCGTTGACATCTATACCATCTATCTATATATATATATAAATGAACCCCTATTTCCCTTGGTCACGACATCACGCCTGAACGGCTGAACCGATTTCGTTAATTCTTTTTTTGTTGTGTTCGTTATTGTTAGGAGAAGGTTCTTATGAAAGAAAAAATGAAGAAAATTGCGCGGAAAATTAGAAAATTTAAAAATACATAACCACCATATAAAATAGCTGATCCGACATACGCCATGTCTAAATTTTGAATTTGGAATACGAATTGGAAAAAAATGTATTTATTATTCTAATACTGATGTTGTATGATATTCTTCTATGTTATCTGACGTTTGATATAGAATTGACATAATGCGTGCAAATATCGTCAGAGGGTGATTAGTAGACATCCTTCTGAATTAACAAAATGCCCGTTGCTTGGGCCGCGAAAATATTTATGGTGGCTATTTTTTTATTTAGGTCGAAAAATTGATGGTTTATGGTAGTATGAACGCCCTTGAGCGTAGAGGTATATGGTTGTATGGGTCCCATAGGTATATATGCTCCGTAGGTGTAGTAAGTATGGGCCCCGGTGACCTATTAGTGTCGGGAGCTCCGTGGGCGTATGGGGACCGAATCGAAATACTTTCCGTTTTCAAAATAATTAGGAGAATTTGGTACAGCTAATTGAATCTAATTTCTAAGGCGAAACGAAGTTTGCCGGGACAGCTAGTAATATAATAAAAATGAATCTAAATGTGTTGGTAAGCGCATAACTCAACAACGTCTGGACCAATTTGGCCAATAAAACGTTCGTTGAAGTTCAAGGATGGTTTTTACGGCGAAAAAAAATCGAATAATTGCCGGGAACCGACATCCACGCGTGTGGAGCTGCGGGCAAAAGCTAGTATTATTATATATCTAGCTGCCCGGCGAACTTCGTACCGCCAATTTTTTTCCCGCTGTACTCTACTATATTATGCATGTATTATACATGTAAATCTTCTTCTTGAATTACTCTATCAAAAACATAACATAACATAACATAAACTCACGCCTGTATTCCCCGAAGGGGTAGGCAGAGGTGCTAGCACCCACATTTCGCCAGTTTATGTTTATTACTCTATCTATTAAAAGAAACCGCATCAAAATCTAAAAAAAAAAATTTTTTAATGGATTAGGGAGGCAAACGAGCAGACGGATCGCCTGATGGTAAGCGATTACCGCCGCCCATGGACACCCGCAACAACAGAGGAGTCACAAGTGCGTTGCCTTCCTTTTAAAAGAGAGTACGCTCTTTTCTTGAAGGTTTGAAGGTCGTAATGGTTCGGAAATACCGCTGGTGGCAGTTCATTCCACAGTTTAGTTGTGCGAGGCAGAAAGTTTCTCGAGAAACGCACAGTTGTGGACCGCCAGCTGTCCAGATGGTGAGTGTGGAACTGCTGTCGCGTGGAACGATGGCGGAAAGAGGCGGCGGGGATCAATCCGAACAATTCCTCGGAGCACTCCCCATAGTATAGGCGATAGAAGATGCAAAGCGAAGCCACAAAGCATACATAGGGACGGACAGACGCGGAAAGCGACTTTGTTTTATACTATATAGTGATGATGATTATAATGGATGTTTCTAAACGCAATACACTAATTAGTCTTGCGATAAGCAGCTATTAGAGCAGTGGGTAATATTATAAATATCTACAAATCCCATAGGTATGCACATTTATTTGACAATTATCCATGTAATCCAGCCTCTGTGGCGTGACGGTAGTCAACGTGACTCCTACGCAGGAGGTGCGGGTTCGATTCCCGCTCAGTGCAAATTTGTATGCATAAATATGGCTATTTGCATTGGTCAGCCTGTTTCTATGTATAATGTATTTACAAAAAAAAGTATCTAAGTATGTTTATCCACATTCTAGACTCCATAACTTACCGTAGGTCTAGATAGCGTAGTGTAGAATGTTGTGGAATATTTATTATTTATTATTATTTATCTGTGTGGTGTTGGAGAAAGAACACAAGTATCACCACTCTAGCTCATTCAAAGACTGTCCAAAATTAACTAACGTAAAAATACCGTCGTTGTCAAATCAAAATCTGCTATGTGCATTTTTTATAATTTTAACATGTTGAAAATTGCGATTGGATTTTGACAATTGCGATTGGTAAATGAACCAATCTATTGCATTAATGGCTATGTGCTTATAAGTACTATATGACGCACTATGACAACTTATTCAAATATGCTATGTGGAGTAGCTAGAAATATTGTCAAATAAAATCTGCTAAGTGAAGAGAGTGCACATAGCAGATTTTGGTTTGACAACGACGATACGCAAAATAAAGTGCATCCCTATCCATACTAACATTACAAATGAGAAAGTAACTCTGTCTTTCGGTCTGTCTGTCTGTTTAACGCCTAAACCACTGAACGGATTTTGATGAAATTTGGCATAGGGGTAGATTAGACCATGAGAACGGACATAGGCTACGTTTGGTCGCGATAACCGACATCCACGCGGGCGGAGCCGCGGGCAAAAGCTAGTAAAATATATACAGCCCAGACTCGGCCTCCGGCTTGAGTCAACTATAGTGCCGGGAAGTGGGCAATAGGCTCACCCCCTATTACGTGGGACTGAATCCGACGCTTGGTGAAATGATTAAATATAATTCACCTCTGCCCAACCCTCCATGATTGCAACTATGTATGTATGTATACAATCTACATAGACTTTCATATTTGATAATATTAGTAGGACAGGAAGTAGGATAATATCAATTAAAATTTAAACTTAAATGTCCTTGAGGAGTAAACAGAATGGTACAAGCTACGTACGCACATAATAATGGTTCTAAAAGCAATTATCTTTGAAGTTGCCACCAAATCTCGTGCACAATTACAAATGTAGATGATTCCGTACAGCTGAGAGGAAGACAAACTGATGGAATCATCTACTATTAATTAGTAGTCAGCAGTTGCGCTTGAAACGCTTAAGGGCCGGTTTTTCGACCCGTAGTTAAATATACAATTGGTTAAATAATGTAACAAATGGTTAAATTTCTGATTTGGTTTTTTGATCCATAGTTGAGTCAACCTGTAGTTAAATATGTAACTATTGGTCATAATAGTTAACCACAGCTCCATCGAGTGGTCAGCAAGATGGCGACTAGTTATCTATTGGTTGCTACAGCTGTTTACGATCTGTCAAAAGATTCAAAAGCGTTATAGACAAAAGTAACATATTGACAGCCAATGATTGATAAATCTAAAGTGTTAACAGAAAAAAATTACTCCCTACTGAAATCGCGTCCGATGTAACATGTTGGCCCGTAGATTTGCACGTTGCACAGGACAGGTAAAGTTGACACTTTTTAGGGCGTTTTGCCAGTCCTTTTATACGTGCAGTCTATGGGTTAACTATAGGCAGAGGTAATACAGCGCCCTGTGCGTGCAATATAACGACGCGTTCAGGGTGTTGATGGGGCTGCCGCGTTACTGCAGCGCGTCCGGCATGTTCGCCGAGGCGGCAGTAGATGGCTTTCACGCCATTATGCGAAAAAGATGCGCTTCTATCATGCGCAGAGAGCGCGACAGCCCTAACAACATTCTGAACACCTAGGCAGACCGGTGGAACAGCCCAATGTGGGGACACTGGATGCGACTAAATAGACCTGTGGCGCAGTGGTCGTCCTAGGTTTTTATAATAAAAAAAAAAATGTTTTACTAACATTAGTTTATAAGATTATGTATACTAACAGAATGGACCATGGTCTGAATAAATAAATTTATTATTATATTATTATTACAATGGTAACATAGTTAACCATTTGTCACATTACAATTACTCAAATTGTTTTGAAAAAACGGAATCTAGTTTTATTTTGATCAATGCATAAAATATGGTCACCATAACAAATGGTCGAACCGATTTTAACTACGAATCAAAAAACCGGCCCTAAGTAATTTATGTGGCCATACTTAAGATAGAGAAAACGTATCGTATCACGGTTCGAAATCGGGTCTTGTTCAGCGTCATAAATATCTTGACGACGAGGTCTCAAAATGATCTTAAAACTCTCGTATTAAGAGCAAATCAAACTGTTTTATTGGTTTATAAGGTATTACTGTCCGATCTAAAGGTGTGTACCAAATATCAGAACAATTCGTCAACTGGAACTTAAAAAACTAAATTAGGATCATTTTGAGTTCTGTGTTGCTCAACATCTTTCTGATGCTGACTGCACGTCAGGAGACTTGAAAAACTAGTAGTATAGTGGCAGACAAACACACGGCCCATCTAATGGAAAGTGGTTACCGTGGCTTATGTAGGTGTGCAACACCAGGGGAGTTACACTCGTGCTGCCGACCCTGTAAGAACAGAGAGCTTCTGAGTCGTCAGTGCAGAAGACAAAACAGGACAAGTCTTGTCTTGCCACTGACAGCACAAAAACTCTCCAGTGAGCTCTGGTTACTCTACTCACCGAACACAACACGAGGTTATTATGGCCGCGGTATTCTGTAGGAAGGAGATTCCCTAGTCGGACTGCTCAATTGGGGTGGGAATACCGTCTTGCTTTACCTCCAATATTTGTAAATTGATATTCGTGGAAATGGTCTTACTACTATGAATGCCTAAGGTCGTGTGTAGGGTAGTGGAAAAAGCTGGAAAGCGGACTTCGCACTCCGAGATGGAAGCCTCCGATGTAACGCGTAGCTGATGCGTTTGAAATCTCCTCGGATACCCATCCCCGCCAGGTTCAGGGGATGGATATCCGAGTGGATCTCTGCACGAAAAAAAGGTGTACCGATTTACACGAGGCTTTAAGGTCTTCATGGAACCTCATACGCCCAAATCCTTCTTCCTACAGTACCGGGTCCTCTAAGCGGGGCGTGATAAGGCATCTGATGAGGCCGTCAAGCTGAGTGCCACCACTGTGAACATGGTTATTTACGATGGTGACACTCTTTCCGAGACTTTGCCTTTAGCTTACTATCAGGCGAGGTGAAGTCAAAATGACGTCTCCTTTATATATAAAAATATCCATATTGGAAAACTATATCGAGCTAGAACCATTGGATCTAAAATGTGCTCTATACGTGTAGTAAACGTTTCTTGGATGTATATTGAAGATAGAATGAGGTGCTACTGCGGTGGACGAGATCAAATTCACCAAGCATAGACTATTACTAAACAATAGGGTATTTGACTAAGTCATCGATTCTTCCCAATACTGCTTAATATGATAGCTTGTTCTGAAAAAATATGCCTTGCAAAATAAAATATTGCATATCTAAACTGAGACTATGACTTTTCTTTAGTTGATATTCCCAAAAAAAATCAAAATATAAACAATCAAATTCAATTAAAATATATTATAACTTTTATATTCCTCATTAAATTGTAAATAATTTTTATTACGAACAATATAAGTGTAAACGCAACGTAGACCGAGATAAATGCGATATTCTCTTGCACTCCATACATTTGCACTACGCGCTACCGAAGCGTGACGTCACAATTTCGTACGATTTTGTATGGAGCGTTTTCGGGCGGCGCGACAAATTGAATTTTTCAAAATCAAATATCTTGAAAACTATTTGTCGTACGAAAATTTTACTTTTACAGTTCATTATATTATAAGATAGTGGTCATTTTTCGAAAGTAAAACAATTTAGTCAAATAGCCCATTAGCGCGCATCAGGGCCTTTTTTTTATATGTGTTTGGGGTGAGAGGATGTTTGTGTGTTTGTTTGTTTGCCATTTTCCCCGAAACTACCAATCCAATTTTGATGCAGTTTTCAGTTTTGGGTTCGGCTTTAATTGGAGCATGTTCTGAGATAGGTGTTACACTGACAATTCAACATGTGGCGCTACAGCAAGCATTTTTAATCTAAATCAATGTTGCCAATTTTCTCCAGAAAATACTAGTCCGATTTTGATGCAGCTTTCAATAATTGGTTTGGGTTTGCTTGGTTCTTAGATAGTTGTTACGGTCACAACCCACTAGGGGGCGCTGCAGTAAAAATTTTTTGAATTGTTTTTCAATTTTTATCATCATCATCCACATAAAGACGTTAGTCCTGATTGCATCCAAGGCCACGCGGTGCCCTCGGAGCTCAGGGTCCGCCTTCCGGCTCTTCCTCCTCCACTTCGCACGATCTTGGGCGTCCAAGGTACTGAGACCGTTTTCACGCATGTCACCCTCCACGACGCCAAGCCAGCACTTCTTGGGCCTACCCCTTCTACCTGGACCGGGTGGGGGCGCCATTGCCAGGCATTTTTGGTTTTTCAATTTTTACTTGTTTATCTCGCTATTTAGGTCCAAGATATATGGTTTGAGCTATACCTATGTTTGTTGGCTGTGGGCATTTCCTTTTGTTTTTATTATTCTCTGATTGGCTACAACACGCCGACGGAAATTGCTGCTAGGGTGGCTTATTAATACTGGGACGTATTGTAGCAAAGGCGATTGAAAATAGCTGCTCGAGGTTTTCTTGCCTTGCTTGTTCCTCTGTGGCTCGACCTACTTGTGTTATTATACCTGGGGCTGGATTACATATAAATCTAAATATATATATATATATATATATGATATATCTCAAAGGTGACTGACTGACTGACTGACTCAAAGAAAATTTCTTTAATAAATCCATACAACATGAGATATCGCACAACATTCAAACTCGAAAAAAAACTAACAAAAAATTGGAAACACCCCGAGCAGTAAATACCTATGGTGAAAGAACTACGAAGTATATCATTCCCCGTCTATTAAATAACTTAAATCCATCTTTCAAACAAAGTATCACCAAAATAAATTTAAAACGTAAATTAAAAGTACATTTTTTGAGCAGCCTGTAGATGCCTCGTGCAAACCGGTTTGGCTCAGCCGCTGCAGTCGCCCGCTCGCTGCTTTGACTAGGCCACTTTTATATTATAATATGTGAATGAAATGTTAAAACATTAAGTACTTATGTTAACTATTTAAATTAATATATTTTTGTATTTCTTATACTTTGTAATAATGTTTTGCAAATGCTTTGTATGTTTAATGTTGCACCAGACAAACCCACAGTGGTTTACGGTGTGTACACATTGTAAGATTAATTTGTATTATATTGTAGTAAATAAATAAAAAAAAAAAAAAAAAAAAAAACATACTGATCTATCAACGCACAGCCCAAACCACTAGACGGATCGGGCTGAAAGTTAGCATGCAAGTAGATGTTATGATGTAGGCATCCGCTAAGAAAGAATTTTTGAAAATTCTGCTACTAAAGGGGTAAAATAAGGGATGGAAGTTTGTATGAAAGTCCATCATTTTTAGAGTTAGATGCACTAAATTTCATAAACCTTTGTCTTTTAAGAAATAAATGAAAATATGTATCAGCGTTTTTCAAAATTTTGCTACTAAGAGGGTAAAATAGGTGATAAACTTTTGTATTGAAAGTTCGTCATTTTCAAAGTTAGAAGCATGAAACTTCGTACACGTAATATGTTGAAATCTATATGACAACGCATCGAAACGATGGTTTAGATTCATGGAAATGTGTTAAAAATCCATTGGGAGATCTTACTAGACAAAAAACTCCATATATCTCAACGAGAAGATCACACTTGTTAAGGACGTCTTGTGTCCTAGTGGATGAATAATAGTTTAAAAAACACGCTTTTAGCACGCACTAAAAATGCGGATACGCCGTCTTGGATGTCCGCCATATTGGATTTAAGTCAAACCCTTTCATTTGATACTCATATCATGGGGGTACATTTCAAATAGCCAGTCCGCCATCTTGGGGAGGCCGCCATATTGGAATTGTAATGACGTTTCTTAGCTAGTCACGTATTGTCATCAGAACTCAGAGCGTGTGCAAAATTTCATCAGTATTATTAGTATCTTAATTCTTAATTCTTTATTGCACACACACATAGTACAGAGATCATACATAAAACATTTCACAGAACATGTACAAAGGCGAGCTTAACTCAAAATGAGTTCTCTACCAGCAAACCTTTGAGCCGCAGAGAAGTTAAGGTCATGAAGGGGGATGTGAAGTGTACATAAAAACAGATAAAAAATGAAAATAAAAGGAACATGAATAAGAAAGTGTACCTAAACAGGTACATTATACACAATACACACATATTATAGCATACATAATCATATTCATACATACATACATACACCTAAACATAATTATACGTACACATATACATGTACTTACATATACACAAACTATACCTACATACATAGACATAGATAAATACGTAAATATATAGGTATAAACAGACTATATTATTGTGACAGGAAATGTTCCCTAGTTCTTCTCCTGAAGATGTCCAGAGTATTGCTACCGCGAATGGAGTGAGGTAGCGCGTTCCAAAGACGTACCGCCCGGACCGTAAAGGATCCATCATAGCAACTGGAACTGTGTGCTGGTGTACGAAGCAGAAGAGAGGTAGAAACTCGACAGGGTTTACCCCTGGGTACGAGATACTCAAAGCGTTCCCGCAGATAAGTTGGAGCATTAGGATTATTAAGAATATTATAGAGAAGAGTAAGAATGTGAAGATTACGGCGCTGCCGAATAGGGAGCCAGTTCACATGATCGTACTTTCGCAGACCAAAGACAAAGCGGATTCCCAAATTCTGCAGGCGCTCCAGTTTGTTTAGCAGCTCCTCCGATGCATCGAGAAAGCAGACATCAGCATAGTCTAACAGCGAGAGTAGAAGAGATTGTGCAAGAGTAACTTTAGTCTGAAGAGGTAGGAGTGTCTGGAGACGTTTGAGAGATTGAAATGAGCAGTATACTCTCCTACTCACCTCCGCGATGTGAACATCCCAGGCAAGCATGGAGTCTATGTGCACGCCTAAATTTTTAGCACTTTTGAAGTATTCAATGGCTACAGAATCATACTTTACTGGAGGCAGGGCATCATGATTCAGAAGGCGGAGCATGTATCTACCACCAACAATGAGTGCTTGAGATTTTTTTGGGTTAACAAGCAGTCCAAAGGATTGGGCCCAGATATTGATGTTTTCAAGGTCATTGTTGATGGCAGCCACAGCCCCAGTTAGTTCATCAGCTTTAAAATGTCGATATATTTGCAAGTCGTCTGCGTAGAGATGATAATGCGAGGTTAGGACCTTCGTGATGGCGTTTATAAAAACAGAGAAGAGAAGAGGAGAAAGGACGCCACCCTGAGGAACACCTGCTGCTAAGTTACAACAATCGGAGAAAGCGTCATTTACTCTGACAGATTGTGAGCGTCCCTTGAGATAGGACTTGAACCAAGTAATTGCAGAGTTAGAAACATTTGGGTCGACGCCCTGACGGTACGCAACATTGCCCTCTTGCGACGTCCGCAGAGGGTGATGGCCGTCGGGGCGGTAAGAGGAAACCGCACCATCTCATTCGAGGCGGCTTGCGCAATGGCGGGCTCTCCTCCGTGGGAGCTGGAGGCCGGAGTCCTCGCGCTAGTGTATCATTGGCGCGAGGAGGCCCGGAGCCGGGGCGAGTTCCCGGCACCTTCGGAGGTGGGAGAGCGGAGGCTCCTGGTGAGACGGTCCATGCTCCTGGAGTGGGAGCGGCGGCTGGCCAATCCCACGGCTGGCAGAAGGACCGTCGAGGCGATCCGTCCTGTCCTCAGAGACTGGATGGACAGATCGCGGGGATCGGTAACGTTCCGCATGGCGCAGGTCCTTTCGGGGCATGGATGCTTCGGAAGCTACCTGTGCCGGGTGGGACGAGAGCCGACCAGTGGGTGCCACCACTGTGGCGGCGATGATGACACGGCGCAGCACACCCTAGAGGAGTGCCCCGCATGGGCTGGGGAGCGCCGTGCTCTCATCGCCGAAGTGGGGACGGACCTCTCGCTGCCGGCCGTAGTTCTGTCTATGGTCGACGGCGGCGATGAGGCGTGGGCAGCGGTTCAGACCTTCTGCGAGACGGTTATCTCGCAGAAGGAGGCGGCGGAGAGGGAGAGGGAATGTGACCCCCTTTCCCTCCCACAGCGCCGCAAGAGAACCGGGGCTCGGAGGAGGCGGTACCACCAACTCCTCCCCCCCTAACCGGGCCGGGCAGTAGACGCGGGGGCGTCTGCTGCCCTTACATAGGCCTCGAGGTTGAAGGCGCACGTCGTGTCGCGTGTGCCTTGCCTAGGCGAGTGGCAGAAGGACTCCTCTTCTGCCGCACCAGAGATGGGCCTGCCGTGGATCAGCGGCGGGCGACCCACACGACGATGGCGGAAGATGTTGTTCCCGCCATCGTCGATATGTGGTGACGACGGACACCGTGGTGGTTTAGTGGGTAGTCTGGCCTCCTTCGAGGCTAGGAGTCCCACACGAAGCCCACTCCCTGCCCCCGTGGGGGGTGAGCGAAGTGCTTAAAAGCATTCCACCACGTAAAAAAAAAAAAAAAAAAAAAAAAAAAAAGAGTTATAAACATTCATTGATGAAAGAATACCTAAGAGTATGTCAAAATCAACAGAGTTGAAGGCACTGCTGAAGTCCAATAAGACCAACACTGTTAATTGTTTGTCCTCCATGGCCAATCTAATGTCATCTGTTACTTTGACTAGAGTTGTTACAGTACTATGGCCACGGCGAAAGCCAGATTGGAAAGGACTCAACAGGCCATTAGAGGAGACGTAATGGCTCAGTTGATCGTGAACAATACTCTCAAGTACCTTCGATAAGATGGGAAGGATAGATATGGGGCGGTATAGGGAGTGTGTTGTAGGATTGGGTACTTTGGGCAGAGGTATAACAGAAACTTTTTTCCACGATGACGGAAAAAAGTTAGAGTCTAAGGAGTAGTTCATAATGTGGGTAAGGATAGGAAGGATCAGATCTACAATGGGGAGAAGCATTTGAAGTTGAAGGCCATCGTCACCGACCGCCCTAGTGGTTATGGATTTTAAATGTTTCTTAATATCCGCTTCTGTTACTGGTTGAAATGAGAAGGGAGCATTTAAAGGTAGTGGAGGAGAAGAGAGAGAAATTAAGGTAGAAGATTTAACGTCACTAGGAATAGTAGTTGGAGGGGCTGAAAAATAGGCATTTAATCCATTGAGATCCATATCAGTAACGTTATCATGGGTGACCTTCCCAATCCCCAAGGATTTTAGGAACTGCCATTGTTGGGAAGTGTTAAGGCCCTCAACTGACTTGTGAATATGGTCGCGTCTCGCATCCCTACACAGACGATTGCAGCGATTCTGCAATTTTTTATACAAGTTCAACGCCTCTTCAGTCGGGCACTTGATATATTTACGCTTGGCCTTATCTCGCTTCGACATAATGTTTTTGATTGATGGAGAAAGCCATGGCGCAGGATGATGTCTAACTCTTACCCTTTTAAGAGGCGCATGCACATCATAAATGGCCAGCAATGTGCTGGTGAAAATAGACACTTTCCCATCCAGATCGTCGCAGTCATAAACAGATGACCAGTCAGCACCATCCACATCACCACCCAAACGCTCCAGATCCATGTCTTTAAAATTACGAAGAAGAAGGAATTTACTCTTGCGTTTCGCAGGACGCAGTTTATAGGAGAGGTATAGAAGATCGTGGTAAGAAAAGGGAGCGGATAACTGTCCGTGTGAGGCCACCTTATGAGGGTTGGAGACCAGCATGAGGTCCAGTAGCGAGGGTTGAGTATTGGGAACCTTATGTGTGGCTCTTAAGGTAAGAATGTGCATGTCCACAGAAGAGACAAGGGAGCAGAGTTTACGGCTGCGTGAATCATTTTTTAGCAAGCAGGTATTGAAGTCTCCGAGGATAATTCTGTGCTCATACATTGACGAGAAATTTTCCAGTTGTATTTCAAAAGCAGAAAAGTAGTCAATGTTGCAAACAGGGCTGTAGTATACGCCAAGTAGCGCCTTGGTGTGTTTAAAATCAATTTCTATAAAAAGATATTCTGTGAAATTGGAGTATACACCTGGAGACTGGTCAACTATTTTATGAGAGATATCCCCACGAAGATACACAGCAACTCCACCGCCACCCTTACCAGTTCTGTCAACACGCACAAGCTTATACCCAGGTAGAGAGTACTGGGTGGAAGGGAGTGGAGGCTTAAGGAAAGATTCAGAGACAAGGACAGCATGCACGAAGTTAGAATTAAAAGAAGCTAGAAGGTCGGAATAGTGTGCAGGAATGCTTTGAGCATTTATGTGGACAACATTAAAATAATAAGGGAAGGCTGAAAAAGCAGAGGATAGTTCGTTACACAGCTGAACAGCATCATTGCTACCAGATGCACTGGTGAAACTGTCACTGGACCCAGCCGAAGAAGAACAGGAAGCAAAACTATCATCTGAGTCTGAAGTATGGTCTGAATCTTCAGACATACAAAAATAAATAAATAATAATAATTAATATCTGAATACTACTTAAATGAATTATATAATATAAAATATAATATAAATAATAAGTCGCAAAGTTTACATTGAATTTCACCTATCCTCTATGCACTCGCTAGTTGCATGGCATACACAATTATTTTTTTAAAGTAAATATAATCAATATAATCAATATTAATTTGACATTTATAATTATTTCAGCGTGTTACTCAAATGCAATTTTATTTTATTTTATATACATACTAGATAATTATATTAATCACTTAAAAAAAATTTTAGGCCCTGCTTATAATATTTCCCACATTTTGAGGAAAAAATTGTTATTGGTATACATTTTATAACTGCCCACCTGTGAAAAATGTTAAATATCGTAGTTTTTAGTAATTAGAACATACAAAACCTTTGCTAAATGTAAACCTTTGAGAATGCCGTAAGGCGAAACCGGTCAGGTTCAATATAATAAATACTGTGGAAACAGTACAACAATAAATTCCACCAAGTGCCATTAATTCAACAGTATAAATAGTTAAAAAAAAAACGTTTCAAAAATTAAGATTTCCATTACTTCAGTAAATGTGAATTGCTCGGGTGATGCTTGAACCGACGTCCTTTCCCTTACAGGGGGAAAAAATTTAAGATTTTTGAATCATTATCAACATACCTGACACAGAGGGAGAAACACCTCCCCAATGGAGTCATCTCTTGAGAATCGATCGTAGTCAAACACGTGGAGATGGAGCACCTGAAACAAACACAATATTATAATTCCCGCTCAGTGCAAATATTTATTTGCCTAAATATGGCTATTTGCATTGGTCTGTGTATTTACAAAAAAAAAGTATCTAAGTATGTTTATCCGCATTCTAGATTCCTTAACACAAGCTATAAAAGCTTACCATGGGTCGAGATAGCGTTGTGTAGAATGTTGTGGAATATTTGTGGAATATTTATTTATAAAGAAATAATTCTCATGGTGCTTTTTTTTTCGTGCGGAAATCACCACGGATACCTCCCCCGCCGGAGCCGAAAGGGGAGGTTATGTCGGACTTGAACCGACTAAAACCGCACGCCGACTGAGGGTCGTGGTGCTAGGCTGAAGGTGAGGAGGTCTTCGACATATCCCTCGCACCCCGGCTGACCCAGGGCCTTACGATCTGGCCCTCCTCGGGAATATTCTCATGGTGCAGTGGTTGTAAGTATTCATTTGGCGAAAGAAAAAAAACCCCCTCCCTTGCAATCAAAACTAAATCCTGTTTTTTTTATAATAGGTAACGTCTATATTTGACCTCACCTCGCCTGATGGTGAGCTAAAGGCAAAGTTTCGAAAAGAGGTCACAATTTTATTATAAACATGTACCATCATAACAATGGTGGCACTCAGCTTGATGGCCTCATCAGATGCCTTTACACGCCCTGCTTGAAGGACCCGGGACTGTAGGAAGAAGGAAACACGTGAGGTAGCAGGGAGTTCTAGGTCATAATGGTGCGATATAGGAATGATTTTTAGAAATTTAGAAATTGTGAAGGCGATATCGAATTAGTGGCCCCAATAGTCAACTACTACTTTCGTATTTATAGTACCAACGGCTTGCGTGTTCCCCGAAGTACAGAAGAATATCAATGATCACTCATCCCAAAACAGACCTGGCGAATATCGCTCAACCTTGCAATATACTAACCAATTCGATTTATCTCTTAGCAACGAGCCTTTCCAATCAACTGCGTCCAATCATCAACATTGCTAGTGCTATTACAGCACTGGCAATTTTGATGATTGGACGCAGTTAGACTGGTAAAGAGGACCCCAGTCTCCGAGTGAAAAGCTTTGGATGCGACTGGGATTAACGCTAACATGAAGAAGAAGAATTTTGATAATTTCTGGCTGCCTTTGGGAAACGGTCAGTGTTAGAATTATCTCGACGGCAAAGATTGAACTGAGAAAATGATTGAAGTTGGAACTAATGAATGAAAAATCATTCATTGGTTTAACATAGCTCGTAAGAGCGTCGGTAGATTACTCCACCGTTGCTTTTTTTTTTTTTTTTGACCGTGGGGGATATCCTTCATTGATGCTATGCCGGACTCCTACCGATTAAAACCCCCACGGTATCGCCCAGCAGCCTATAGTTGGGAGCCCCGGGTAAGCCCTCGGAAGGATGTCCCAGGGCTCCCAACAGACCCACGGCTTCAATGCGGCCTCGTCTAGGGGGTGGTTCGGGTGCTATCCCGCATCTATGGGGGGTTTTGCGGGTATCATCCCGCTTCATAGGAGGGGGGAGGCGTGCGTGAGTTCGTCACGTCACGCTGCCGTCATGGGCCTGCTTCTGTAAGGACGATGAGCAGGCAACTCACCGTCCTCCGTTGCCTTAAAGACGGATATATATGTATAGAGAGAAAAGATTTGGATTAGATCAGGCGTGGGTCTGGTAGCTTAGTGCTCAAAAGCATTCTCCACGCAAGAGATGGATCGCTGATTCAAACCTCGCCTGGACTAATCACAAAAAATTTCCTTTGAAATGAAATGAATTTTAAATGAACTGAAATTTATTTTGCTCAATTAATCGATCTCAAATTGATCTTAAAAACAAGGTATTAAGAGCAAATCCAACTGTTTTATTGCTAGGTACGATCTTTGCTGACTGTACTATAAAACAATTGGCGAAACGTGGGTGCTAGTACACCTTTGTCTGCCTCTTCGGGGATTAAAGACGTGAGTATGATGGAAAATAATGAAAGTAGAAGACAGTTGTTTGTTAGGAAAGACGTTGTCTCTGTCTACGCCATTGGATAAGAGGCATGAAACTAATATTATAAAGAGAATTGTTTGTTTGTTAAGTTGAACGCGCTAGTCTCAGGAATTACTGATCCGAATTTAAAAAATATTTTTGAACTGCAATGTCCGTTACCTATCGAGGAATGTTGTTGGCTATAAATCATCACGCTACTACTCAAGGGAGCAAAGAAGAGAAGAATAAAGGTCAACAAACGGACGGATATAAAGAGAAATAAAGAGAAGGGAAGCTCAGTTGAAAGAGCATTCCCTCTGTAGGGGAAAAGTCGTGGGTTCAAGTCCCACTTGAGTGCTTTTTTTTTCCTGACATATTTCGTATTTAAAAAAAATCGTACAGACAAAGCTGGAGCAGGCCTGGTCGGCTAGTGATATGTAGCACAATAAATTCCAATAATTGTATTTACTCAAAAATATTTCTTTTGCCGCATCGAAAAAATCCAGCCCCGATTCCCCGTATCATAAATTAACCAATAATGACATCGGGATTTCCAATCTTTCTTCCCAAGATTCCCAAACGAAAAGATAATGAGTGAATAAGGATAGCATTACGATATCCCGAGGGAATCGTCCCGGTCTGATTCCAAACGATATTATATTTTTTTGGCAACTGAGTTACATTATGAACGCAGCTGCGCATTTGAAATGGGTTCACGGTTTCAAGCCTCGTAGACAACATTTGACGTGTAACACATGATGAGAAACAAATGCGGCAATGTTGCACGACGTTGCCAGCTGATGTGCAACATGACACACGAAATGCCATGGTATCATTAAATTACCTTAAAGTTAACCACCGAGACTAGAGAAAAAAGGTAAACAAAGCGACCAATACTGAGTTACGTTGCGATAACTAGCGATTATTTTCTCTGTCCTTGTCGCACCCGTCACACGTACGCGACAATGGCTGAGCGACAGCTGTCGTTGCGTGTTACGTAGTACAGGAAAGCTGTCAGCACAGTGGTTCTAAACTGTCAGATCCACCATCTTAAGAGCAATTTTAGTCTTGTCTGGAATGCGCTTGAAGTGATAGGTACGTAATAATTTTCAAATAAAAAATGTTTGGAACCGCAGAAACTTTGTTTACCTTTTTTCTCTCGCTTCGTTGGCTTTAATTTAGTTAAATTACTTTTATTAGTTTCAGTGAAACATATTTATCTAGAAATTCGTTTATATGTTTCATGCTGATCCAAAGTTACGGATGTTTTTGGACACGTCAATATGACTTTACCTAGTCTGATGGTAAGCTGAAGGCAAAGTCTCAGGAAAGAGGGTCACCATTACAGACATGTACCATGTTATAATGGTGGCATGCAGCTTTACAGCCTCATCAGATGCATTTTCACGCCCCGCTTAAAGGACCCGGGACTGTAGGAAGAAGGAAACACGCGAGCTGGTAGGGAATTCCAGGTCTTAATGGTGCGGCAAAGGAAAGAGTCACCGAACCGCATGGTTCTTGATGGAATCGAATACATAGGGAAAAAGAATCTTCTCGGGGGGGACTCGAACCCGCAGTCTTTCCCTTACAGGGGGAATGCCTGAACGTCATCTACCGATTTTCTTACGAACTATCGGAATCAATGAATGATGTTACAATCATTTTTAAACATTAACATATACATAACACAAATAGTTCGTAAGAAAATCGGTAGATGACGCCACGTCGCCTTAAAGACGTATAAGATGGGAAATTTGAATCATATCGGGCGTGTCTC
The DNA here is from genome assembly GCA_914829495.1 of Eilema sororculum. Classification (NCBI taxonomy): domain Eukaryota; kingdom Metazoa; phylum Arthropoda; class Insecta; order Lepidoptera; family Erebidae; genus Eilema; species Eilema sororculum. The sequence goes on from OU618561.1 coordinate 4,576,582, forward strand.
GGTAGCCGAATTGGTCAGGCATTCCCCCTGTAAGGGAAAGACTGCGGGTTCGAGTCCCGCCCGAGAAGATTCTTTTTCCCTATGTATTCGATTTGTATAGTTAGCATACTTAATGCTGTAAAAATTCCTTCAATCTTGATGGAATATTCTGTACCGTATGCGGGTAACATCTAAGCCCTGCACGTGTTATCCTATGAAAGGAGAGGGTGGGACTAATTAGAAGTACTCATTCCCAAACTTACCCGACTCTGAAGCTTCTGTATAGGGAACCCTTCGAAGTAGAAGGTCTCGTTCCACCGAGGGTTGAGAGTACGTCTCTTGATCTTGGTCTCCAGGCGGTGCTTCTTGTCCGGGAGCAGAGTCACCCGCACGTACGGGTCGGATGTCCCGCTTAGATCCTTGGCGGGAAGCTCTTTGCCCTGGGGAAGAATGTGAAAATGTGATTTCATGTCATGTAGTTTGGGTTGGTAGTATGAGAGTAACACCCCTGGCGTTATACACGTTTATAGGCCACGGTAACCACTTTCCATCAGGTGGCCTGTTTGCCACCCAAGTGGCCGACTACTTAACCACTAAGCTGCCGACCCTTTTTAAGGGTAGGTACACTAAATGGGAATCAAACCCGTGGTCTCCGACATGGCTGTCAAACGCTCTAGATGAGCAAATCCACACAAAACATTCAGTATTATGACCGCATATTACAAATATTGGTACGCCAACAAAAGATTTTTCCGTGCGATATTTGTTATTATAATTCTCATTGTGATTCGTGAGATTATAATAGAAGATACATTATTTATGTTTGTTCATCCGTTTAGTAGCCAAACGTGAACTTTTAGGCTGTAGTTACATTGCAAGCTGTTAGCGGAACATAGTTTTAAGCAATATTCTGATAATATTTCACTATTATAAATGCAAAAATAACTCTGTCTGTCTTTTACGCTTTCACTCCTAAACCACTGAACCGATTTTGATGAAAATTGATGTAGGGGTAGATTAGATTAGATGAGAAAGGACATGGCTACCTTTGGTCGCGATAACCGACATTCACGCTGGCGGAGCCGCGGGCAAAAGCTAGTAATCTATACTTTACTATTATAAATGCGAAAGTAACTCTGTTACGCTTTCACACCTAAACCACTGAACCAATTTTGATGAAATTTGGTACAAGGATAGATTAGATCTTGAGAAAGGACATAGGCTATGTTTGGTCGCGATAATCGACATCCACGCGGGCAAGGCCGCGGGCAAAAACTAGTGAATAAATAAATAATAATAACACCTTACAGATTATTATTATTGCAATTACAAAAGTTTGTAACTCATAACATTTACAAATTAATTCGAACCTTTATAGTTTCGCCCGAAATGCGTAACATTTTCGGCTTAGTTGTTAAATAATGTAACCCTAAATCGGCTTACGTTGGTAAACTATATTCAAGTAGATAGTTCAGGCATTTTTCTTAAATGTAGGGGTCTATTTGACCAGGGTATTATTACCACTTTAATAGATTTGTGCTAAGTCTATTAAATAAATATTCCAGAATACTCTACATAGTGTCTAGACTCAAAGTAATTATAGCTTAACTAGCTTGTTATTTGCGACCCCGCGCGCGAGGATTTCGGTTATCGAAACTAAATATTGCCTATGTCCTTTCTCAAGGTCTAATCTACCCCTATACCAAATTTCATCAAAATCAGTTCAGTGGTGTAGGCGTGAAAGCGTAACATACATACAGACAGACAGACAGACAGACAGAGTTACTTTCGCATTTATAATATTAGCATGGATTAGTGTATAAACAAGACCTTGTACGCGTGGCAATTTAATCCAGTTCCGTAAACTTTTCAGAAATACAAAGTTTGTAGTGTGTGATAACTATCGCTATACCTAATTTCAACCAGATATGTTCAGCTGTTAGATCGTGATTGTGTAACATTACAATAATATCTACTGATTAAGTACGAGTCGCGCTTACACCAAATCCGAGGGGCAATCTTAAATCTGGAAATGACCTTGGTTTAGCTGGTATGCGAGGGATACATCTTAGATCTTACCTAATAACCTTAGCATCTGAAGCCCCATGCAAGATGGTGTTCGATCTTTGTCGATTCGTGTCTATGCAGAAAGGTGTTTTGTGAAATCTGAGAGAGCTATTCTTACCTCCGGCAACAGACCCAAAAACGGCGTGCGTATTAGTCGATTCGAGTCCGACATAACCACCTCTACCGGCTCCGGGGGGTTGGTATCCGTGGTGATTTTTCGCACAGTAAAAAAACCCTTCAGATTCCACAATTCCACCTTTTCTCACATTCATGACTGCACTGCACTCCAAACTCCATCCCAATGGAGTCACTAAAAACTTTTATATTTTTGGTTGACCATACTTTTGTAAGACATATCTTTAGGAGTATTTTTATGGTCCCAAAATACTCCTAAAAATACATAATTGTTTTATCAAGGGGAATCCAGGACCACGGTTCCGGTCCCGAAAGCCTACCCATCATAACCTATCTGAGGAGATTTCTGGACCAGATTAACGTTTGTATCTGTATTTTATTTGACAGCCTCTGTGGCGTGGCGGTAATGAACGCGACTGCTACGCAGGAGAATCCCCGCTCAGTGCAAATATTTGTACGCATGAATATGGCTATTTGCACTGGTCTGGGTGTTTCTATAATATGTATGTATTTACAAAAAAAAAGTATGTATGTAGGTATGTTTATCCGCATTCTAGATTCCATAACACAAGCTAGTTCAGCTAACCATGGGTCTAGATAGCGTTCAGTAGAATGTTGTGGAATATTTATTATTATTAATATATTATTTATACAAAAAAGTAACATACCTGTATAATCCTCAATATCAGAGTAGTATTCTGGAAGTCGTACTCCAAGGAGAAGTGGATCTGGCCGACGTTCTCCGAAGGCTCCGAGTTGTCGATGTACATGTCAACCAGCGATATGGAGCGGTTCTGAAGGAACGCCATCTGTTAGAAACCAGTACTTAAAGCATTTGGAGATAGGTTACCGTTTTGAAGCAGTATGGAACGAAATTTTGGTAAACGTTTTGAGAAGTTACAAAAATGTAACACTTTTTTAAGTTAATAGTAAATTAGCTGAAATTAGTTTTACAATTTACAAAAAAGATACAGACTTTTGAGTTAATAGTTATATTGTTATTGAAAATATGTAACATTTTTTTAGTTTTTAATATAAAAGTTAAATAAATGAAAGAGTAGATACATCTTTACAGTGCTAATTTCAGAATTGTAATAAAATAAATTTAGAGAAAAAAATGTTTTTTTACATTACTTAAAATTAGAAACCATTATGTAATGGATTAGGTGAACATCAAAAATGTATATAAACTTTTACCAAAATTTTGTCCGTTATAAAATACCGTGCAATACAAATTGTAAAAAATTCTGTGTTTTGCACGCGCTTTTATTAAAAATAAGTGTTTAAAGTATGATTTTATAAGTTTATTTAATTGTTTTATACCTTATTTATTTGAAATATTCTTAAAAAATCATACTTTTATTATAAAACAGTGGAAATCACACCACAAAAATTAATGAATGGGTTTCAAGACATGCAGTGGTTTTGGCGGGAAAAATATACACTTGCAAGGGTAGATATCTAACTTATACAGGGTATATTATACAGGGTTGTATACATAGCGTGTTATTATTATTTTATAGAATTCAATGGGTTATTGCAAAATTATAATCTGTTTATAAATCTATAAAGTATAGTTTTGATTATACAAAATGTAGCTTCGAAACGAATTGTTAAAAATGCTATAATTATATTATTTTTCTAAAGCAATCAAATCTAAAGCAAGACTATCATATTTCTAAAACTACTAATGTACCTATTTATTTTTCAAAAAAATAATCATTATTTATATTTTTTATTTGTATGTTTATTTATTTTTTGATTAAAATATAATGTGAGATTTATGTATTCCAAATTAGTATTTTTTGTAATAATTATTTAATTAAAAAAAATCTCACAATATATTTATTTTAACTATATCAAAAAATATTTAATTATTTTGAAAATATTTGATGTTAGTGCTAAGCTAAACTAAATCCTATGTACTACGTTACTAAGTCTAAATTATTTTATCGTGATCAATAGTGAATTATTAATTTTAATTAATCAAAGTGATTTTGTGTAATCAAACTTAATAATACTACTCCAGTTCTCATGTGGTATTCGAAAGTGAATTATTATTTAATAATTTATTTTATATTTTGCTATAAAAAACTAATTTAATATGCGTTGCTGCTATTTACAAAAATAATTAATAAAGCTTTCCAGCACAGCCAAAAAGGCTGAAAATTTTCGAAGCATTTTTTTAGAAGTGTAAAAATTCAAAAAGCGAATCTCCAAAGCGCTTCGCTGTCTTTTTTAAAAACTCTATTTTTTCTTATACAACCTCTTCTACCTACCATATTTGAAGGAGAAAGCATGGAAAGAGAATTCATAGTTTAGAAAAGTTCCACAAAAATAATAAAAAAAAAACAAAAAATAGCACAGACAAAAAAAGGACAGTTCGGAAACACTTCTATTATTTTCACTATAATATTACTATTAAATGCACATTTTAATAATAGAGATGTGAATTCGTGAAACATCTACATGTGACTGCTTTAAGTCGTGATGTTTTAAAATTATTTGTTTAAAAATGACGTCATTATATTTATTTGACGTGATATACTAATCGATTGATGGTTGAGATACAAGTAATGATATATACATATAAATATACATAATTATATGTACATATACATATGTAAATACGACAGAATGTACGGTTTATATTATTTTATGCTAAGTGATGTGTTTATTGTTGTATTGTTAGTGCTGAAATGTTGTGATTGTTAGTGATAATATATATTTAAAAATAGTCAATTTGCTCGGGACCGCGCTTAGCACGGGGATAATGCGTAAAAAAAATTGCTTATAAATAATAGCATAATTATTGCAGCATCAATAGGTAAAATTCACCCATAGGCAATTGCTTCAAAATTTCCATTGCTGCCATTGATATGAGAAAGAGAGGATTTAGAAATTTTGAGTGACGAAATTTGGAAAAATACGGAAATTTTGCTTATTATTTCGTCTTAATTTAAGAATTAAGAAGAAATAATAAGTAACATTTTTCTAAATATCAGCAGTAAGAATTTCGTTAACAATCGGGTACTATCCTAAAGTTTTAAACGAGCTTATTAAATTAAGAATGGTAAAAGAGCGGTAAAAATTGCGTCGGTTCTTATTTTATAGTTTTTATTTGTTTTTAATCATCCACCCAACCTTTATAAGTAACTGATTTGAGTAGTAAATTTTATGACGTCACTAAATCTTTTTTCATACAAGTTACCTTATAACTTATCGTTTTCACGTTTAGTATAAAGTAACTAATTTGAATAATCAGTAGAATACCGAATTCCCCAACTCTGTTTTCATTTCAATCCGATTAAAAATAAAACTAAAACCCGACTACTGAAAAATGACGTTCTAAAAAGTAACAAACAAGAAAATATCAAGGATAGCCGTGGTCGTATGCCACTTTTCCCTAGAATATATTGTTTTGTTAGAGTAAGTGGCATACGACCACGGCTATCCTTGATATTTTCTTGTTTGTTACTTTTTAGAACGTCATTTTTCAGTAGTCGGGTTTTAGTTTTAAACTTTATTTTTTATTTATATTAGTTTGGGGCAAGGTAAAGCTAATAATTTATATATATTTGAAATGTGCTTATTAAGTCCTTTCATTTGATATCAAACACGGCATATTTATCTCAAATTATTTTTTTAACACAGTACCTTATGAGCGCTAGAGGGCGCCACATAAGATTGAGTGACACGTCATATAGCCTATAACCATCGGACAATCAAGCCGCTTGTAACGATACCTCATTTGTCCAGTTCTAATAAGTAGTTAAGGAGCTATGAGGGAACAAATGAACATACATACATACATACATACATACATACATAGCCTGTCAAAATCATAACCCTCCTTTTGGCTTCGCCGTAGTCGGGTAATAAAACTGACCTTTATTTTTTAATCATAGTTTAGTTATTTCAAAACGGAATCCTCAAAGAAAATATAACACCATCAAATTCGGGACCATCAACCCAAATAAACATCAAACATTGATAAATAATTTAAAATCAATCTAATTGATCTCTGAACTCTTATTCACCCATGAGGAACCGCAATCGGAGGTAATAGAATCCATCTCCATAATATTTCCACGCAGCACCAACTAAATCACGTTTGAAAACATCGGCAAAAAAGCGCCGATATATTCAATTGGTGCCATGAATAATGGAAGGCATTCATTGACTATCGAAGGGCTTGGATATAATAATATTTGGAGTTTCTGTCGGTATGTAGGTAGGTTAGAACGAAGCGTCGGTATCTTTTAGAACGAACCGACTAAAACGCACGCCGTCTTGGGTTCTTGGTTGCCGGAGGTGAGATTGCCAAAAGCATCTCACACCCCGGCAGACCCAGAACCATCTCTTTCGAGATGGCCCCCTTCGGGTTGTGAGGACCACAGTGTCCCCATCTAGCCCCGGTTACGGGGAGGCGCACTTTGCGCCGCCGCGGCCTGCTTCTGCTAGGGTGACAGGCGGCTCCACCGGTCACCCCAAGGGAGTCGGTCTTACGATCAAGAGGTCCCGGGTTTGATCCTGGCCATTACACTACCGATGTGAAGCCACTCCTAGCACAAGCAATTTAGCTTAATTGGAGGGGTTAGAGGGAATATTAGTAACTTTGGTTCTAATATTCTTAAAAAAAAAAGGATATATTCGTGTGGTGACGGATAAAGAATACAAGTATCATAACCGCATCTCATTCGAGGGGTGTTGTAAGAGGCGATTAACGGAAACATACGTAGACGATATCACTGTGAGAGAAGGAAAACCTGAAATAAAACCCTGTACCAACCCGTCTGGCCAGCGTGGGAACAGTAGGCCAAAGCCTTCCAACATTGGGAGAGGCATATGTCCAGAAGTGGACTGCGATAGCCTATCGATTAAAAAAGACTATAATATTACTAGAACCTCTTAAACTCATTGCCTCTTTATAGCCTTTTTCAGTTCCGGTAAGGTAGTATCTGAAATACTAAGAGGGTTGTCAGCTTTATGAACTGCACTACTAGAAGACTGGGGTTAATGAATACAATGACGTATTATTATATATACTCGGAATGTAGGAATAGGTCAGATGGTAGTCGCTACACGGAAAATATCGAAGTTCAGCCAAATCCGTAGTTATACTGGTAAAGCGGAACTCAGACTCCGAGATTAACACTAGGATTAAGAAGATGCAGGATTATCACTGTTCTCAAAAAACAGCACACACTAGTTATATAAAAAAAGCTATAGTTCTTGCCAGATTGACTGAGAATAAAGTTCACGGATTGTGTAACAATAAGCTTCACAAGAGTACCACGTAACGCTACAATCGGTTTCGCTACAGTAAAAAAAAAGTTAACGACCCCTGAATAACCCGTCAAAAAAACAAAAAATCGCAAGGTTAACAAACTTTATTCCCAAACCCATTTGGCACGAAGTATTCTAACTCATGTGAAGAAGGGTAAATAAAATATTATATGATACCATACGGGTTACATTTTCTTAGAGGGAGATGTACCTATTATAATAATTGCCCGTGCATTCACGGAGGCATTATGTTCCCAATTAAATTAGTATTATTCGTTTTTAACGCAACTTTTTAACGATATTAGTAACCAAGTTATTAATATTGTTGTACCGCTACAGGTGGGGATAGGGCGCTTATATAAACCCCTGCGACAACCCTAGCTACATCCGAGAGATAAAATCTTCAGCAACACATTATAGTACCGTCGTTAATGTTGAGTAAACGTGTTCTATCCCAAATTGTGTTCATATTTGGCGTAATCGTTTGTAAGCCATCTTGTTGATCGATATGGGTAATTTTTTTTTTCGTGCGGAAATCCCCTCGGATACCCCCCTGCCGGAGTCGAAAGGGGAGGTTATGTCGGACTCGAACCGACTAAAACTGCACGCCGACTGTGGGTCGTGGTGCTAGGCCAGAGGTGAGGTTGTCTTCGACATATCCCTCTACTATAGGTATAGCAGATTCTACTCTCTGTGTGAATTCATCCTTAATATATCTTTAATCCGTGTAATTATCGAGGGGTGTACAGAATGAATACTAATTAGGCTTTTAATTGCGGGTAATAAAAGTTGCAGTTATTAATGTATGGGGTTAGGGTTAGATTAAAATGATAAGAAGGTTTATGAGGAGGGAGGGTGCGGAGGGTACACAGGTTCTGTGAAGCGACTGCTATATGCCCTCCACCCCACTAGCGATATCTTGCCTACATTATAATCATGCCTGTGAATCCCCAAAGCGGTAGGCAGAGGAGTATTAACACCCACATTTCTTCTTAACTGTAATTTTCGGTTCAAAACCAGAAAGTCAATCTTCTGTCATCGAAGATTCAATATCTGCCATCCATCTATATCCAGGATTTACGGCCACCGCCGTACAAAGGAAGGTACGCTACTTAGGAACCATACGTACGCCGTACCTAGGAATTATACCGTTCAAACCCCGCCGTACCTAGGAAGGCACGGTGGGGCCCTAATGTGTTCAGAACAGACACCCATTCTAAAACTCCATGCCAGCTCACGTGTTTCGTTCTTCCTACAGTCCCGGCTCCTTTAAGCGGGACGTGAAAAGGCATCTGATGAGCCCGTCAAGCTGAGCGCCACCACTGTTAACATGGTACATGTTTACGATGGTGACCCTCTTGCCAAGATTTTGCCTTTGGCTTACCATCAGATGAGGTGAAGTCAAATTGACGGGTATTTTGGTGACGCTTCCTCAAGTAACGTAGGTTGTGGAATAATTCTATCTAGTCATCTAAAAAAAGTTACGCAGAAATGATATTTCAAGCGAAGTAAGCAGAAATATTTCACCTGTGTTACTGAGATGTATTTTATTTCGCTAGACGAATAAATAATTTAGTGTGGAACGTGGCTGTTTTATTAATACGAATGATAAAAGTGCCTTTGTGGGTACAGTCCGGGGCTAAATTAGTTTATCGCCTTGGCCCTAAAATTTTTTTTTTAAGATTTTGTACGTTAAAAGTTATTTTGAAAGAAGCACGGTTTTATAGTAGCTAAATGAAGATAGAAGTCTGAAAACGAGAAATATTGTTTAGTATTATTTGCAAATCGCACAAGCAGCTCAATGAGCTGATGCGTGTGTATCCTTCGATTTGAAGACACTGTCTAGTCTGTTCTTGAACGCGTTCACAGTGGGGGCCTGTATGACAATACATGTTTGGGCAAGTTGTTCCACTCAGCGACCACTCGGTTCGGAAAAAAATGTTTTATGGGGTTGTCTTTACATTGCCTTCTACATAGTTTTAATGAGTGCCCACGAATATGTTTATTCTTATGGCAGACAGGAACATGATTTCTATAAGGAAATTAGAATACACAAATAATAATGATGTAAGCTAAGAAATCACGTCCTCTGCCATAACACAAAATATGCGAGTGAACGAGAAAATAGAACGTGACCACACGCATCCCTCCTACTCCACCAATGGTGGATAAATCAGTATTTAGGACTGTTATTTAGTTGGTAAGACATTGCTTCATTAAATCATTGAGTCTTAATAAATATAATGGAACTAGATTGTGGTAGCTCTCTTCACTTCCGCAATAATTCTCATTTTCTAGAAACATATTCTTCAAAGCAGAAATATTAATTAAAAATAATAATATCTTATTTCAACCAATCTAGTTTCTATGGCCCGTTAATATTTCGGAATTAAACAGTCATTCTCGCCTCACCCAGAATGTTCTAAATAAAATGTTTAGCAGTATTATATTTGCTGGGATTTATCTTGAACCAAGTCGTGAGAGAAATGACAACAGCGTACGCGAATTGGTTTGATATAATCTATGAGTGAATTTGAGCTCCAAAGCCGTTACACCCCATGATATCCTCAAAAAACACCCAAAAATGCATAGGTGCGCATACCTACCTAAAGTAAAGCCAACGAAGCGAGAGAAAAAAGGTAAACAAAGTTTCAGCGGTTCCAAACATTTATCACTTCAAGCGCATTCCAGACAGGAAAGAAATTGCTCATAAGATGGCGGACCTGATAGTTTAGAACCGCTACGAAACACGCAACGACAGCTTTCGCTCGGTCATTGTCCCGTACGTGTGACATGTGCGACAAGGACAGAGAAAATAATCGCTAATTATCGCAACGTAACTCAATAATGGTAGCTTTGTTTACCTTTTTTCTCTCGTCTCGTTGGCTTTACTTTACACGTTGTGACGTGGCAGGAGTCAAGATGTCTTTTGGCTTCTATGTATAGTTACCGGCAAAAGTGATAATATAAAATATTTTCGAAACACAGTTAATCTTTATATAATTTTAAACGAAACATTCCAACACAGATAAACGTCCACTTTGTTCCGAAAGCTATTCGCAATTCGAGTGCCATTCTGTAAAAGCGTACTGTATTCTGCAATCGACCTCTGTATGGAATCCATTCGTATGTAACAGAGCGATTGGGTGCTGGATTTCGGTCGAAACTACAGAATTTACATGCCTATGAACTGCTGTATTGTGTTTGGGAATTTAACGAAAATATCAATTGTACTTTTAACCCGACTGTCCAAAAAAGAGTGTAATTTTATCAGGGTTTTAGTGATATCTACCATATTTATCTTTTAATTGCTTGTTCAGTTTGGACTTAGGTGATATTGCACCATTGCACCATTGCACAAAGCTTGGACTTTGGAACTTTTCTACTCCTGCTTGGATTAGTTTATCTTTTACTGGAGCTACTACTGCCTGACCCCCAAACCTGCGAAGAAATCCTGGGACAGATTCTCGTCCATCAATCAGTAGGTATAATGGTTTTCACTTGAAGGTGGTTGGAAAAAACACCTATCTCTATTTTTAAGGGGTCTCATTATATTTTCTTGCGATTGTCAAATTATTTACACTTTTTGTCTAGTTTAGTATTAGTTAGTATATAAGTCTAATACATCAGTTTAGCTATTACTGAGTAAAAAGTAGAAATCAAACGCTCCCTTCTATTCAAACTTTCGTATTTATAAGTAGAATGAATTTGTAACACAGAAATGTCTTTTATTTTTCCGATATCGGTAAACGATTCGAAGGCTGCTAAATTTGACGGCCGAAGCTCTTTTGAGAGCGACTGTACTTTTTCAGATGAATGACGTTTGGTTTTTTATTAAATTGTGTTTTTTTAAGTATTTAGGTATGATTCCCAAAGTGACCGCATAAGACCAATGGCGACACACGCATTTGATATATGTGTTGTTCATTGCGGCTACTCAAGGCTCCCCTTAATCCGTATTGAAGTTCGAGTATGTAATGTATGTGCTTACATGCGTCGGCAGTTATCGTCTGAGGTCGGCTCCGGAATCATACTTTTAGTATGTATTTCAAACTGTAGTTACTTTATCATTATTATAATTAAATTGAAAACTCTCATATTATGTCACTCAATTAGATTTTTTCTAGAAACAATAAAAACTGTTTCATGGACCAACAAAATTTTCAGCAGAAAAAGCAGCTTGGAAATAAATGTGAACTAAAAGGGTTTTGAAATTACCGATGTTTGTTTTTTAACCCCCGACGCAAGAGGTGTTATAAGTTTGAGGTGTCTGTCTGTCTGTCTCATTATAGCTCCCGAATGGATGAAGCAATTTCAATTTAGTTGTTTTTTTGTATTAAAGGTGTGAGTGCTGGCTGGTGTGCGAGTGTTCTTAGACATTTTTGATGAAAATCGGTTGTGCCGTTTTAAATGCCATCTAGTGCCGTGTTATGGGGTAGTGGGGATAGGGAATGTCGAAGTTTTTTTAATTATCTATTCAATTGTCGATCCTTCCTATGTGAGAAATTTGTAATTATTACCACTTTTTGTAGTGATCCAAAAAAGAGTTTAAAGATTCCGTTGCATACAAACAAAAAAGAACCAAACAAACTCTCCTTAAACCTCAAACTTCCTTATTTATAAGTAGGATAAAATGGCAATACGAAAATTTTCTTTTATTTCGAAGCTGATCTCGGATATCGGTAAACGATTCGAGGAGGTTGCTAAATTTGACGACCGTAGCGCTTTTGTGCGCGACTGCCTTTTTTGAAATGAACGATTTACGATCTTGTTTCAAAAAGAAGTGGGGTACTTGGGTTGTGTTTGGTACTTTGCTGCGTTTTGGATAAGGAAATACAGGAAATAATATATTTTTAATAATACTAGTGGCCGATGGGCCAAATAATATGACTTTACCTAGTGCCAAATGCATTAGCAATAAAGTTTGTTGCGGACTAGTTTGGTCCGGTTACTTAGGGGTTGTAAACATTTTTTTATAACATAACATAACATAAACTCACGCCTGTATTCCCCGAAGGGGTATTCAGAGGTGCTAGCACCCACATTTCGCCAGTTTATGTTTAGGTCCCAATGTAATAGGTGGCGAGCCTATTGCCATTAACCGGGCACTTTTAAACCTGCGATAAATACACACATAACTTCGAAAAGCATAGAAAAGTCTTTGGTGTGTGCCATGGTAAACCTGGGATCGAAACCGAGACCTCGTCTCAGCAGTCCATTACCCATACCACTAGGCTACCGCAGACATTTTTATACTGTAGCGGAATTCGACGTGGCGCCACGCTAGGCGCTGCAGTCCCTTAAACTTTTTTAAATTTGTTTTTGCTGACAAAACTTTACTGTAAACTTTATTCTCAAACGATCTGGCTTGACCTATAGTCTTCAAATTAGTAACTTTTTGCTAAATGTCAAATCAGTACTTAAGTTCTAACGTGACGTCAGTGACGTCACGAGTGGCCCCATTCGAAAACCAGCGCTGCGCGTTCTTAACGGTATGCGTAGCATTTATGCTGAAATGGCGGCCATATTCGGGCTCGCCCAGTGAAACATGTTATATTTTAAGAATAGATTATATATATACGTATTGTAGATTATAAAATATTTATGTAGGTACCTACTAAGTGGATGGATGATCATTGTGCGTGTCTAGAATTAAATGTTTTTTCTTTCTTTCCTCTTCTTTCTTAAAACAACTTTCTTGCTATCGAATATAAAACGTTATCGAATATGCATAATACAGAATATGTTGTATCTCAAAATCAATGAATTCGATTCGATTTCTGGCTAGAAATATAATTTTTCTTTGAATTTAGTTGCTTCATATTCAGTTTTCATTCAATAAGGTTTGAGACTCCTTTATGCATTTATCGCTATTATTCATATACATCGGAAAAAATTAAATGCTCTAGTGGGACTTGAACTCACGACCTTTCCCTTACAGGGGGAATGCTCTTCCAACTTCAAATTTCGCTTCTCTTTATATCCGTCTTTAATGGCGACGTTAGCCTAACAAATGCTATAAAAAATCATTCAATTCATAGTTTCTATTTTATCATCTACGACCAGTTTAAAAAAAGCATTACCCTCCTCCCTTCGGCAGTCGGGTAATTAACCCTGTATATAAGGCAGAAAACTAGCTAACGACTGTTCTAAAAGTTGATATTTACATAATTTTCGGGCAAAATTCATTCACAATCCTTCTCTTTATGAAATATCTCAATAATAGATACGTTAGCTTCATGATTCATTTACGAAAATCTTTGTATACAATAGATTTTAAAGGGTCATAATATTATAATAGTTGATATGATTCCGATCTGTCCTTTTGAAATACACTTGAAGGGAAAAGCCTTAGCTATAGGTTAGTATAATAACATCTATATTTTTGCAGTCATTCACGATAATAGATAGATTACCGTTGGCTCCCGGTGGAGTAGAATAGGTGTCGTAAAGGGCGACTAAGGGATAGGGCTGTTCTCCATCCGACAGAAGACATTCAGCCCAAGACAAAGGGCTAACTAGACGGCAATAGGCTGGCCCCTATACGTCGTGGGACTGAAAATCATAATTGGCGAAACGTTGCTAATACCTACACTTTAAAAAAAAATATTAGCAATCGAAGTTACTAATATTCCCTCTAACCCATTCAACTAAGCTAAATTGCTTGTGTTAGGAGTGGGTTCACGTTGGTAGTGTAATGGCCAGAATCGACCCCGGGAACTCTCGATCGTAAGGCCGACTCCCTTGGGGGTGACCGGTGGAGCCGCCTATCACCCTAGCAGAAGCAGGCCGCGGCGGCGGCGCAAAGTGCGCCTCGCCGTAACCGGGGCTAGATGGGAACAATGTGGCCATCTCGAAATAGATGGTCCTGGGTCTGCCGGGATGCGAGAGATATGCTTTTGGCAATCTCACCTCCGGCAACCAAGGACCCAAGACGGCGTGCGTTTTAGTCGGTTCGAGTCCGACATAACCACCTCCACCGGCTCCGTGGGGGTGGTATCCGTGGGGAATTATCGCACGATAAAAAAAAGCCGACTCCTTAATCACTAAGCTACCGACGCTTACTTACCCCTGAGTAGAGTAGAGTCTGCCTACCCCTTCAGGGATTTACAGACTTGTGTGGCCTGATAAAAATCGGGTACTGTATTATTTATTATTCCAACAAGAGATTACAACTACTAATATTATACCAAAGTTAGTAGCAGGCCTAAACCCAACTAAATTCACTATTTTACATATTTGGTGGTCCAAATAATGCAGGTATTAAACAGATTTAAGTCTCATAGGCACTGAAAAGCTTCAAGAACTATATTTCAGACAATCTAGGGATATAAATTACGCATAAATTATAATATGAAATGTTTGTTATTGTCTCTGCTGTCTGTTGAATCTGCGGTAGCCTAGTGGTATGGGTAATGGACTGCTGAGACGAGGTCTCGGGTTCGATCCCAGGTTTACACACACCAATGATACTTTTCGATGCTTTTCGAAGTTATGTGTGTATTCATTGCAGGTTTATAAGTGCCCGGTTAATGGCAATAGGCTCACCACCTATTACGTTGGGACCTAAACATAAGCTGGCGAAATGTGGGTGCTAGCACCTCTGCCTACCCCTTCGGGGAATACCGTCTCGTTTCACCGTTTATGTAATACCATCTTCTTCATCTTAGCGTTAATCCCAGGCGCATCTGTAGCTTCCAACTTGGAGTCTGGAGTCCGCTATACCAGTCTAACTGGGGAATTGGCTAAACTTTGATATTTTTGTAAAGCAACTCCCTATGACCTCTACAACCCAAAGGCGATATCGAAGCATTGTAGCTAGACCAGTTGTTAGAATTTTAGGGCTCCGATTACCCGTAACGACTGCCATAGATGTTCGTTTGGCAATCGGAACCGACGGCTTAACGTGCTTTCGAGACACGACCAGACCAATGCAAATACTCATATTCATGTATACAAAAATTTGCATTGAGTGGGGATCGAAATCGCGCCTCCTGTGTAGCGGCTGCGTTCACTACCGCTACGCCACAGAGGCTGTCAATATGTATACGGTGTTAAGAATCGCCCTGTCCCTTTTCTGCCTTGCACGAAATCAACAGGAAAATACGAGGCAGCCATCAGCCATTGTATTTCAATATGACGGAACGGTGCCATTATGAATAAATCTAATTATATTTTGAATAAAATATCGCGAGTGACTGCAAAAACTTGACACGTAATAAATAGAAGTACATATAGATATAATATTTTTGAAGTATGTTGAGAGAAACGGAGTATTCATTCAATTTAGACGCAAAATATTGTGAAAAGTGAAAATATCCATAAGTTTTGTAATAACTTCTGTAATATACTACCATCCAGGCAGTTTTTACGATTTAAAAAAGCCGACCAAGTGCGAGTCGGAGTCGCGCACCTAGATTTCCGTAAATTAAGCTACATAAATCAGAATATATTTTGATTGCGTTGACTTAGAAGTTTGATTTTTGCACAGCTTCAAGACGTTATAGACCTGAGTATGTGGTATGAATTTCAACTGGATACCTCTACGCATTCCTGAGAAAAAGCTCTTAGTAGACAGACGAACAGACAGATAGACATACT
Organism: Eilema sororculum; assembly: GCA_914829495.1. NCBI lineage: Eukaryota > Metazoa > Arthropoda > Insecta > Lepidoptera > Erebidae > Eilema > Eilema sororculum. The sequence continues at coordinate 4,592,653 of OU618561.1, forward strand.
TTCCGCTTGAGGCACGGATCCCTAAAAACATTACCTTTCTTCCTTCGGCAGTCGGGTAAATGTGTTGAAACCCTTCAACAATGATTGTTTCTGTCATCCAGGAGACATTATACAAAAAACAATGCTTACTAGATACGTGTCAAAATTAAATTTTATCCTGATTATAACAATCATATTCTGTCCTCCATGATTATAACTCATTTAAACCTTAAACACACAGTCACGTTACTATTGATTGATAATACCGCGTTATTAATACACGCGTCCCACCCTAGCTTACCATCAGACAGGGTGCAGTCAATTTGACGGCTTAAATATTAAAAAAAAATTGCGCGTCCATTCGTTAAAAAATATTGATGAAACTCCGTTTCTCTCATTTTCGCTTTAATGGAACCTCGTATTCAGTTACCTAACGATATTTTTTTTCAGAAAACATCGTCGACACTTATTTCGATAGAAAATGTAATAAATGTACGATCTTTCATGTAACCTTACTTACTGCGTTTCTGGCAGATTCTTAGAAAGTTAATTTATAAGAAACTTTTTGTGTAGGGATTATTTGCTATAGTTATATAAAAAAAAACTCTTTAAAAAATATTTTTTAATTTGTAATTTGCGGCAATTAATACTCAATAAAAATATCAAAGAAATTACTTGTTAAAAGTTTTTAATTGTCTGTCTTGTGTCTACAAAGTAATTACAAATTTTGAAATTGGAAAGTGACAAAAACCTCTCGTTATTTTCAAGAAAATTTTCAATAAATACCTATTCCTTTTTAATCTTCAAGTTGCCCAATATTTTAACAGCTGTAATAAAACACTCCACAAAATGGAAGCCTGGTTCAAGTCCTGTCTTGAGTGTTGATTTAGTCCAATTTGAGAGTTGTCTTTAAAATTACGCGTTTATGAAAACTTTTGACTTCATTTTCAACAATGAATTTAGGAATACATATATATAAATTTAAATTCAAGGCAAATGGTCTTTAATGGCACATCATATACGTCATCGCGTATTTACTAGGTACCCATTTGAAATTTTAATAATACCCTAAAAAATCAATAACGACATCCTACCAGATGCTCTTACCAAATTTACTACCCAAAAACATTCAATACACTTACAAGGTAGGTATCAATTATATTCGCGTATAAACTTTGATTCAGGCATCTGCATTTATCGGAATGAAGACAGTATGAGGAAAACTATAAGAAAACCTTTTATTTAGAGCAAATATATCTATGGAACTGGTAAAAGAAACTTGTCTGCCATAGAACGCAAGCCGTATCTATTTACATTCTCTCTTCATCATTTATGCAGTCAGTTTCTCTGCAACCACGTATTTTAACATGCTACGTTGCACCGCTTGCATGCTCCTAACAGATGCATGAATCGAAGTTTACACATGAATCTAAAAGGTCCTACCTTAAGACATTTACTACCCAAAAACATTTATCGTTTAAACATCAACTACCTAATACATTTAAACATGGAATACCATTCTTATACCTTCAACATCCATTATCATTGAAACACCAACTACCTTCAACATTTAAACATCGAATACCATTCATAATCGTTTGTCAATAGGTACTACCCATTTAATTTACTACCTATAGACATTCTACTTACAGATGGATGCGGTGGATGGTCCTGCCCCTTGACATTTTGCAGCTGCTTGTTGTGGGCAGTCGGGGTTCTTTCTCCAGGTGCGGTAGATGCACTTGCAGCGGCTCCAGCGCTGCTTCCCGCAGGTGACTTCGCTTGGGGTGAGCTTATTGAAGTGGTCCTGTAAGTGGAACGTACTATTAATATTGGTATAAGTTGCTGTTTTAGTACACGCTAAAAAAAATATGTGTAAGTATATTTTAAACAGGTCGGTATGTATGTCTCTTTTAAGACACTTTAATTTAGTTTGTATTTGCGTTTGTATGTAACAAAAAAAGCCCCAAACTCGCGTGGAAAGCTTTCATTAGAGCTGCTTAATAGAAAGATGGCTGTGGCTCCAAAGATTGATAGATAAGATTGATATGTCTCAATTTGCAAGTATTTGGTGTGTGTGTCTTTTTTGTTTGAAAGTTTAATTAGTCAAGAGTGATCTTAGTTAAATTTGATGAAAATCGATCCAAAATGGCTGCCAGCACAAAAAGGCGACATACTTTTTTAACAACTTCGTCCTTGTATTAACTTTTTATACCTGAAATGGCTATCATTCTATCATTTAAGACAAGTAACATACTCCTGATACTTTTTTACAAAGCTTTACAAACCCGCCACGGTCCGATCATTATGGATTAGTGGATTACCACTGCGCCGTCGTTGGCTTATGTCAGATTAGACCCACCGTCATTAGACGTACGCTGACAGTGATAGCAATTACTTCACTTGGGATAATTTGTTACATTGGCAATTGAGATGACTCTTTGATAAAGCTAAGCCTTAGGAGACACGGAACTAGGAGACATTTCCGCTTTAAATACTGAGTGTAAAGAAAACGGTAATTTCATTAAAAAACAACACTACAAAAAATAACAACTAGCGCCAAGTGCGTGCTTTTTACCTGACTGCCGTAGGAAGGAGGGTAATGTTTTTCGAGACTATGTAAATATGAACTATTGATTATGTATGTTATAAATAAATAAATGTTAGTTTCAAGCTAGACTAAAGTAATTACGAGAAGTAATACTTATGATGTTGTAAACTTACCTATTACATTGGTTCAATTAATGTTGATTTATTCTTAAAATGATGTCATTGATCTCATATGAATGAATAAACATACTTATATACATAAAGACAGTACTTATTTCATTAAGCGTTCCCAAATATTGAGAAGTAGCCCTAATGAGAAGTAGCCCCAACGAGAATTAGCCCTAATGAGAAGTAGCCCCAATGAGAAGTAGTCCAAGTGAGAAGTAGCCCCAATGAGAAGTAGTCCAAGTGAGAAGTAGCCAATATGAGAAGTGGCCATAATGAGAAGTAGTCCATTAGCGAGTCGGTTGCCATAATGAGAATTAGCCCTAATGCGCCTAAACCAATCCGTCTACATTATATGACAGAGTTACAAAAATCATTTTTCTGTAAAAATCATACAAATATAAAAAAAATATAAACATCCGAATCGTTGTTTAGAAATCGGTTAAAAGCCGCCAGTTATTTAATATTTTTTAGAAGAATTATTTTCTGTAGTCGATATCGATTGTGACATTTTCAAGTTATTATAATAAAAACACAGTCGATGGACTAACTACATCCCTAAAATTGCTTTCTGGCTGACGTGACGTTGTCATGAAAAATAACGTTTGGCGTCTAATTTTTGTTAGGATTTTCAGGTGTTGACGCTAGAACAAAGTTATAACGACCACTGTCAGTGAGCTGTCTAAAATACAATAATATAATGGACGGAGTATAAAAAGTATAAAATAAAACAAATGATTAAAAAATAAATAAAAAATAAAAAACCCAATTGTCACCGAAAAGTCCGAAATAAGTTTGATAGCAGGCGGTACCCATTTGCCAATCATAAACCGAAAGAAAATTAATGGTTATCAAACCTACTTCGATCTTTTCGGTGGCAGTTGTTTGTAGTGGTTTTATTTATGAAATTACCGTTTCATTTAGCATCCTAACACGATGGAGAGTAATGCAAAATAAAAAATCTAAAAATAATTGAATGATTTTTTATAGCATTTATTATGCTAACTTTTAAGTTCGAAAAACATCGGAAAAAATGAAATGCTCAAGTGAGACTTGAACTGACAACCTTTCCCGTTAGCATAATAAATGCTATAAAAATACATTCAAATATTTGGGCGGAGTCATCAAAATTCAATTTTTAAAAATGGTTGTAAAATTATTCATTGTTTCCAACAGTTCGTGAAGCGGACGAGAAGAAGCCGTTCGTAAGAATGTTGGTAGATGGCTCCAACGTCGCCCTTATAGACGGATATAAAGAGAAGGAAAATTTGGAATTTTTCAAGTGGTGCTCAATAGCTCAGTTGGCAGAGCAGTCGCCCTGTAAGCGAAGGGTCGTGAGTTCGAGTCTCACTTGAGCATTTTATTTTTTCCAATGTTTTTCGAACTTAACAGTTAGCATAATAAATGCTATAAAAAATTCATTCAAATATTTGGGCGCAGTCATCACAATTCAATGTTTAAAAATAGGTTGAAAAATCATTCATTGTTTCCAACAGTTCGTAAGAATGTTGGTAGATGGCTGCACCGTCGCCCTTATAGACGGATATAAAGAGAAGGAAAATTTGGAATGATTCAAGTGGTGCTCAATAGCTCAGTTGGCAGAGCAGTCGCCCTGTAAGCGAAAGGTCGTGAGTTCAAGTCTCACTTGAGCATTTCATTTTTTCCAATGTTTTTCGAACGTATCGAAAAATATTTTTTTTTGTCAAAATTGTTTTTTTTTTCATGCCAAGGTATTATGTACCTGGAGAACTACTAAGGGTTTTTACGGCTTCGGGAGCGTTCCCCCCTTACCCCTTCTTCCCTATAGGGTAGGCAGAGAGAACAAGACTGCCATCTGCTTCTGTCTAAGATAATTCCATAATATGACCTATTCAAAATTTGAAGTGTTTGTTTATAATGTTATACTAGCTTTTGCCCGCGGCTCCGCCCGCGTGGATGTTGGTTATCGCGATCAAACATAGCATAATATGTCCTTTCTCATGGTCTTTTTATTTTTGTCGTGCGCAAAATCCCCACGTATACCACCCCCACGGAGCCAGTGGAGGCGGTTATGTCGGACTCGTACCGACTAAAACGCACGCCGTCTTGGGTACTTGGTTGCCGGAGGTGAGATTGCCGAAAGCATATCTCTCGTACCCCGGTAGACCCAGGACCATCTCTTTCGAGATGGTCCCCTTCGGGTTGTGGGGACTTCGGTGTCCCCAACTAGCTCCGGGTACGAGGAGGCGCACTTTGCGCTGCCACCGCGGCCTGCTTCTGCTAGGGTGACAGGCGGCTCCACCGGTCACCCCCAGGCCAGCGCCCATGGAGGACGGAGGTCGTTCTGCGACCTCCGACGTCCGGTTCGCCTTCGTTCTTCGCGGGCTTCCCGGGCCCGGAATCTAGTCCGGACCCGACCGGCCGCCTCCTTCTCGAGCATAACTTGCATTATTTTCGCAATGGTCTACTCTAACCCTTTACCAAATTTCATCAAAATCGGTTAAGTGATTTAGGCGTGAAAGCGTAACATACACACTGACAGACAGACGGACAGACAGACAGAGAGAGACAGAGTTATTTTCGAGTTATATAGCGTTTTAATTAATGTATTTTAATGTATAAACGATTCTAAAACTAACCAAAAAATTTATTCTACCTATACCTTCTTGGTTGACTGATTTGAACCTTTGATCCTTCTCTTACATGGAGAATGCTAAATCATCATAATCCAAATTTTCCCTCTCTTTATATCCGTCTTTGAGGCGACGGTGGAGCAATCTACCGACGTTCTTAAGAGTTATGCTATCGGGACCAATAAATGATTTTTCAATCATTTTTAAACATTGATTATTGATTAGTCCACCCAAATATCTAAATGAAATTTTACAACATTTAGAATCTAATTATTCAAATCGATGCAGAAAGGGAATTTTTTTGATGGTCCACGCGGGATTTGAACCATGAAATTGTTACCAAAATGATGTAAAATTGTTACCCTCTGTTTATTTTTTATTTATTCAGTAAATATTTTCTTAAAGATATAGAATCTGCGGTAGCCTAGTGGTATGGGTAATGGACTGCTGAGACGAGGTCTCGGGTTCGATCCCAGGTTTACCAATCAAAAAGCATCGAAAAGTCATTGGTGTGTGCCACCAATGACTTTTCGATGCTTTTCGAAGTTATGTGTGTATTTATCGCAGGTTCTTATGTGCCCGGTTAATGGCGATAGGCTCGCCACCTATTACATTGGGACACAAACATAAACTGGCGAAATGTGGGTGCTAGCACCTCTGCCTACCCCTTCGGGGAATACAGGCGTGAGTTTATGTTATGTTTATATTTTCTTAAAGATTTAGAGTTCCATTAGTAGTGTCAAACAGTAGTGTAACGGGCAATAATGGCCTTATGATACTATAATTTCTATCAATAATAATCAGCGACACTGCCGCACAAAGGAACAGAGGATAACTGGTGCAACCGGGAGCCGGGCCTGGGTATCTTGAATGATATCCTTTCAAAAATGTGAGGAGAATCAACTAGGTTATTTACAATTTTAAATAGATATACTTGATCGAACATTGCACGACGATCTTTAAGCGTGGTCAATGTTTTTTTTTATCGTGCGATAAATCCCCACGGATACCACCCCCACGGAGCTGGTGGAGGTGGTTATGTCGGACACGAACCGACTAAAACGCACGCCGTCTTGGGTCCTTGGTTGCCGGAGGTGAGATTGCCAAAAGCATATCTCTCGCAAAGCGTGGTCAATGAGTTGCAAAGAGTTTTCACACAATGAGAGTATGAGATTCTCTCATTGTGCCAACAAAAATTCATACTTTTCACAAAATTCTCTTGAATTCGAAAAACATTGGAAAAAATGAAATGCTCAAGTGAGACTAGAACTCACGACCTTTCCCTTACAGGGGGACTGCTCTTTCAACTGAGATATTGAGCCACACTTGAATCATTCCAAATTTTCCTTCTTTTTATATCCGTCTATAAGGGCGACGGTACACGGACGGTCTCTTGAATTCTTTCGATCCGCGCTATATGGCAACCGTAATATGGTTCATAAACAAATAACCAGCCAGCCAGACCTAAACGACTAAATTATTCTAATTCGTCTGACCTAATAATAACTGTTATTGCATGTCTAACTTTTACACTCGATGTTATGAAACTCATTCACACACCCACCCCATGGGAGTAGTTATGCTTTTAGTAGATTACTATGAGTATACACCATAGTTAATTAAATTTATATTCGGACACATGGGAATGGCGTCGGCAGCTTAGGGTTAATAGTCATAATATGTATGAAAACATAAGGGCAATGATCTTATGTTAAAAGACTCTCCCACACAGGTGCCGTATTATAGATGTAACTGTCGCACCATTAAGACCTGGAACTCCCTGCCAGTTCACGTGTTTCCTTCTTCCTACAGTCCCGGGTCCTTTAAGCGGGGTGTGAAAAGGCATCTGATGAGGCCATCAAGCTGAGTGCCACCATTGTTAACATGCTACATATTTATTACCTCTTAAAAGTTAAAAACTGCTCAAACATTATTGTCTGCCTGATTTCAAATGACCGCTATACGCGATAAGTCACTTTTCCACTATTCCTTCAAACTGAATTGAAAATTGAAAATTGAAAATTGAAAATTGAAAATTGAAAATTGAAAATTGAAAATTGAAAATTGAAAATTGAAAATTGAAAATTGAAAATTGAAAATTGAAAATTGAAAATTGAAAATTGAAAATTGAAAATGTTTATTGGACTCAAGTTTACATTGTAACTATTGCGTACGCCGTAACGCAATAACGCATGCAATATTATTGGACGACAAAAAGGCCAAAAGGACAAAATCACCAGCAATAATCACCCTACACTACACTACAAAGTGCTTACACGCTCAATTTTCGCATACGATTATATCATAAGAATTTCGCAAGTGACATTTCACCAAGCCTTATGTCATTGCTTTAAAATTCTATTTAGACGGACATTATTAATGTTTAATTGCGAGGCGATTCCCACCAGGCGAGAACGAGCGAGTAAATATTGCTTCTGCGAGTGTTTAAAAGATGCAATTTTTTTTCTCTTTTCGAGAATCGTATATTCGAGGCGATAAACTTGCCCCGTCTAAATGACGCATAACGCACACGTATGGTTTTTTTTTATCGTGCGGAAAATCCCCACAGATACCACCCACACGGAGCCGGTGGAGGTGGTTATGTTGGACTCGAACCGACTAAAACGCACGCCGTCTTGGGTCTTTGGTTGCCGGAGGTGAGATTTCCGAAAGTATATCTCTCGCAACTCGGCAGACGCACTCGTATGGTTGGACGCTTTTGTAACGAAATAACGCGTCTGTGTGGGCGAGCCCTAAAAATTGCCCGCAAATGCTCATCATCTCATAGTGGTTTCTCAAGCAATAAAGAAAATAGAAGAAGCAAAATGCATAGATATTAGAAAATTGCAGCAATTGATCTAATGAGAGATAGAGACGTGACTGTATGTATATTAGATTGTGTGTACCTATTAACTAATTAATCATAACAAATTTAAATGAAATAATTTACAATGTAATTTGTAAATATATTATAACATTTGCACATTGTCCGGCTATGAAAATGTACATTACATTTAACGAACTCAAATGAAATTATATAAATTTAGTTCGTAAATATAACATTTATATTCACGATATTTGGTTAATTAAATACAAGGCCAAACGAACGTCATTTTGTGAGTTAGGGGCTGTGGTCACTGGCGACACCGCGAGGCAGACAATTTTTGCGAGAGCTAGAAATGGTACAGTCAAAGAGCTAGAAATGGTACAGTCAGCATGAAAAAAAAGTTGATGAACAGAGTACCTAAAATGATCTTAATTTCGTTTTTTGACCCCGTACCAGTTGATCGATTGTTGTATTTGGCACATACCTCTAGTTCGGACAATAATACCATATAAATCAGTAAAACAGTTTGATTTGCCCATAATACGAGAGTTTCATGATCATTTTGAGACTTCGTTGTCAAGATATTTATGACGCTGACTATACATATTATTAAGGAGAAAAAAAAACCATGATTTTAATATGTTCCGGTAGTCAATGGACTATACGTCGATGGTAGGGTACAGTTCAAAGAATAGGGGTCACAATTTCAGGTGCTGTTCCCAGAATGGCAGTGTCAATCATGGTGATCATTGTAGGCACAAAAACAAAGCTGCGGTATAACGGCCGCCTCCTTCTGCGAGCAAGTAATGCTCGAGAAGGAGGCGGCCGGTCGGGTCCGGACCAGACTCCGGGCCCGGGAAGCCCGTGCAGAGCGAAGGCGAACCGGACGTCGGAGGTCGCAGAACGACCTCCGTCCTCCATGAGCGCTGGCCTGGGGGTGACCGGTGGAGCCGCCTGTCACCCTAGCAGAAGCAGGCCGCGGTGGCGGCGCAAAGTGCGCCTCCCCGTAACCGGGGCTAGATGGGGACATTTTGGTCCCCACAACCCGAAGGGGGCCATCTCGAAAGAGATGGTCCTGGGTCTGCCGGGGTGCGAGAGATATGCTTTTGGCAATCTCACCTCCGGCAGCCAAGGACCCAAGACGGCGTGCGTTTTAGTCGGTTCGAGTCCGACATAACCGCCTCCACCGGCTCCGTGGAGGTGGTATCCGTGGGGATTTTTCGCACGATAAAAAAAAAAAAAAAAAAAGCTGCGGTATAATAACAATTTTTGAACTTTTAATGTTTCCCAGTTGTATTCAAAGTTCGCACTTTGGAGCCAGGGTCTATTTATTTATTTTGATTGCAGGGTACCAAGATAGGCTCTTTCGGGTGCGACTGCCGTCTTACCTGCTAATCCCGAAAGAAAAGCCTCGACCGTTATTTAGCATGTAAAGTGGCTTGGTTCTTAAATGTGTTGGTATCATACTGAAGGTATTTTCTTAGACCATGTACTTTATAGACAACGTTTTGCTAAGAAAATTTGTCACAAAAGACGAGTGAAAATATCAGTTGTGTGAGTAAGCTAATGTCAATATTTGACTGAAAATTTTATAGCATTTTTAATGCTAACTTTAAAGTTCGAAAACATCGGAAAAAATGAAACGCTCAAGTGAGACTTGAACTCACGACCTTTCCCTTACAGGGGGAATGCTCTTCCAACTGAGCTATTGAGCCACACCTGATTCATTTCAAATTTTTCGTCTTTAAGGGTGACGGTGATGCCATCTACCATCATTCTAACGAACTGTTGGAAACAATGAATGATTTTTCAACCATTTTTAAACATTGAATTTTGATGACTCCGCCCGAATATTTGACTGAAACTTTTATAGCATTTTTAATGCTAACTATATATAGCTAATGTCAACATTGTTCCTTAAACTGTCAATGTGTGCATGTCATATAATCAATCAATTAGCCCACCGCAGTCCACTGCTGGCCATAGGCCTCTCCCAATGTATGCCACTTCACCCGATCCTCGGTTTGTCGCATCCAGTCTGTCCCAGCCACCTTTTTCAGGTCGTCAGTCCATCTGGCATGTATGTATATGTCAAATTACACCGAAGTAGTACAAATTTTTCCGCTGTTTTGAAATGACACTTTAGTGAAGATGGCGGACTATTAGAGATTGGCGATTCGCCATTAATGATTTTATAATATATTATACAATTACTAGAGGTTGGCAGAATTATTGGTACTTAAATAACCGATGCAAGGCGCCATTTTAATAAAAGAAGAAGAAAAAGAAATGACACTTGCGGCGTTTCGTCACCTAAAAACCGCGCCGTGTCGCCAGTCAGCGCGGGCCCTTATTCACTTTCATACGTAGAGTGCACACGAGGACACGAAATAAGCTGTCTGTTGCTTCATGCGAATAATCACGAATATCAACGCTGGATTTCTGTCGACGTGTGTGACGTACTAGCGTGAGGGATTAATTTTTGTACTGAATTTTGTGCAGACATTTTCTTTTCAACAGGGTTTTCATACTTCCTACTAATCCATACTAATATTATAAATGTGAAAGTAACTCTGTCTGTCTGTCTGTTTGTCTGTCTATCTGTCTGTCTGTCTGTCTGTCTGTATATTACGCTTTCACGCCTAAACCACTGAACCGATTTTGATGAAATTTGGTATAGGGGTAGATTAGACCATGAGAAAGGACATAGGCTATGTTTGGTCGCGATAACCGACAACCACGCGGGCAAAAGCTAGTATTATAAACGCGAAAGTTTGTAATGATGGATGGATGTTTGTTACTCTTTCACGTCTAAACGGCTGGAGTGATTTTAATAAAATTTGGTATGGAGTTAGCTGGCATCCTGGATTAACACATAGGCTATGTTTGGTCGCGATCACCGACATACGGCATACGTCCATAGGCCACGGTAACCACTTTCCATCTTTTTGCCGGAGCGCCCGCACGCCAGCTTAACCCTTTCGACTCGGTGCAAAGACGTGCGTTGAGGCTCGTCGACAGTCCCATACTCGCAGGCGATGTGGAACCTCTCAGCCTCAGAAGGGATTTTGCCTCACTGTGTCTTTTCTACCGCCTATATAATGGTTTGTGCTCAGATGAATTATTTGACATGATGCCCACAGCTACATTCTATCATCGCACCGCTCGCCATAGACAGGGAATTCATCCCCACACATTGCATCCAAATACGGTGCGTACCATGCGGTATGAAAGGAACTTCATCCCACGTACGCTCAAGCTGTGGAATGATTTTCCCAAGCGACTACAATATGGGGTTCTTCAAGAGGGGCATTAGAAGGTTTCTTCAGGGTAGGCAGCGCGAGTGTAACGCCCTTGGTGTTGCATACATCCATAGGCCGCGGTAACCACTTTCAATCAGGTGGGCCGTGTGCTTGTCTGCCACCTAAGTGGTATAAAAAAAAAAAAAAAGAAGCTGGTCTGCCACCCAAGACGTATAAAAAGCAATAGGTATTACATTAAAATATTTATAATAATACTCACTCAAGCTGCGCTCTGCTCGCCAGAAGGTACATGAAACAAGAAAATGAAGATTAATACACACATGACAGTAACAGGCCATTATGGGACATTGTACATGAAAATAAAAGTGTCACCTTCAAACGAATGTAATGGGGATTTAGGGGACACATGCTGTACGATAGGCGGTATATTTTTATACTTATAACAAGGAATATGGTTCAGTTACAACTATCTACATACGGTTTTACCTGCCTTAGGCTATTTGACTATTTTTTTTTTACTTTCGAAAAATAACCACTTTCTTATAATATAATGAACTGTAAAAGTAAAATTTTCGTACGACAAATAGTTTTCAAGATATTTGATTATGAAAAATTCAATTTGTCGCGCCGCCCGAAAACGCTCCATACAAAATCGTACGAAATTGTGACGTCACGCTTCTGTAGCGCGTTGTGCAAATGTATGGAGTGCAAGAGAATATCGCATTTATCTCAGTCTACGTTGCGTTTACACGTATATAGTTCATAATAAAAGTTATTTAAAATTTAATGAGGAATCTAAAAAGTTATATATTTGAATTGAATTTGATTGTTTATATTTTGACTTTTTTTGGGAATTTCAACTAATGAAAAGTCATAGTTTCAGTTTAGATAGGCAATATTTTATTTTGCAAGGGGTATTTTTTCAGAACAAGCTATCATATTAAGCAATATTGGGAAGAATCTACGTCTTAGTCAAATACCCTATTTGTGTAACTTTGGTTTAATTCTGCATTATAAAGTGTTTTATATACTTTTTGTGATGTATTGTTTATCCAGACGCGAACTGTACATTCGTCCACATTTAGCTTTAAGAAAATATTGTAAATTGACGTCTAAAAAATGCCCAAGTGGAGTTTGTTGCGCCGTTTCTTCTCCACCGGCGCCTTGGAAGTGGTGGTGAACTTAGATTAAGTAGAATTAAAATTGACGTCAATAAGAAACAATTTTGTGGTTCAATATTGAAAATAAATAACTACTAGCTGACCCGGCGAATTTCGGACTGCGAATTTTTTTACGCCCGCGTGGCGTCAGATCCCGTTCCCGCTGCACCCTCTACTATATTAAGCATGTATTATACACATAATTTTGCTCTTGAATTAATCTATCTATTAAAAGAAATCACATCAAAATCCGTACCATTTTTTTTTCAACGCTATCTAGACCCATGGTAAGCTTTTTATAGCTTGTGTTATGGAATCTAGAATGCGGATAAACATACTTAAATACTTTTTTTTCTGTAAATACATACATATTATACATAGGAACACCCAGACCAATGCAAATAGCCATATCCATGCATACATCCATACCCGCGCCTCCTGCGTGGCAGTCGCGTGCACTACCGCCATGTCACAGAGGCCGTCACCATCCCGCCCTATATCCCGTTTAACGAAGCGGACGACCTCTCTACATACAATTTTGTTGTCAAAGGTTCTTTCATGAATTAATAAACAGTTCACAACCCGATTTCATTACAATCAATACAATATATACAGGTGCGGCATAGGAATGAGTCACTAAAAGCTTGGTTCTAGCAGGTATACTCTGCACCCTAAATGGATGGCATCTTAGCCCTGCACGTGTCGTCCTGTGTAGGAAAGGAGAGGGTGGGACTAATTGGAAGAGCTCGTCAGAACATTCACCATGGTAGAGACGGTAAAATACTGCCAAAGACGCAACATCTCTACGCAGCTGCAAAGCCGCACAATTAAGACCTGGAACTCCCTGCCAGTTGTTTCCTTCTTCCTACAGTGCCGGGTCCTTTAAGCGGGCCGTGAAAAGGCATCTAATGAGGCCGTCAAGCTGAGTGCCACCACTGTTAACAAGGTACATGTTTCCGATGGTGACCCTCTTTCCGAGACTTTGCCTTTGCTTAATATCAGGCAAGGTGAAGTCAAATTGACGTGTCCTATATAAAAAAAAAAAACAGGTCGTTGTTTTTCATATTGCCGCGTGGTTCCCGGCAGAGTAGATATGGGCCACCATATCTCTTCCCATGGGGTGTCGTACAAGGCGACTAAGGAATAGGGCTGTTTAACATCAGACAGATATATACAGCCCAGACTCAGCCTCATATGCATGACTCGAGTCAACAATAGTGCCAGGAATCACCCCCTATTACGTGGGACCGAATACATTTATTGGTGAAATGTGGGTGTTAATTCACCTTTGTCTAACCTTCCGGGGATGAAGGCGTGATTGTATATATGTAATTATAACAATTGAACCGTCCAAATGAAGCTAATATTGTATATCGATGTACAGGTAATTTGTTACTCATACACATACGGCCGTTCCCAATAACATACTTACAGTTGAAGATAGATCGCAGCAGTCAAATTTGACGTATCGGCTGTTTAAATTCAAAACATGGTAACTGATTTTTTGCGGGAAAGCGCATCGCGGTATAATTTTATTTTCCGAAATTGGTGTGGAATAGGAGTTACTATGTTCTGAATTTAAACAGCCGAGCACTTTATCCGTAGATGCGATCTGTCTTGAACTGTTAGTATGGTATTGGGAACGGCCGTATAAGATGATGGGAAATGATAATACTCTTTAAGATAAGATAAGATAAGATAATCATTTATTCGCTTAAACATGAGTATACACACATAGGCATGCAAGGTATTCGTTTCATTTATTGTTTCAGTCATGTTTAGCCGTTTACATATCGGCGTGCAAATGTATCGAAAATGAATTTATTAGTCACATGCAAAACATAATATATGAATGAAACTAATTAAAAAAATAAAGAAATAATATTTGATGTCCAACAATTTGTGAATTTAAAATAAAATTAAAATAAAATTTAAAATAAAATTAGGTATTGTTCAATGTCTATATAAATTAATGTCAAAAATAAAATAAAATGTCAGAAGGTAACATAATCAAAATATTAAGAAAAAATCACATAATGTCAAGAAATTCAGAGAATTCTCAGACAATCACAATATCTCATTTAAAAAATCCTCAACACTATAATTAAATACGCCTTCTGCAGAAGGAAGTTACTAGGTGTAATTTGAATGCATTGCCATTCAGCTCCTTCCAATCTTTAGGCAACTTATTGTAAATTATAGGAGCCATACATAATATTATACTCTTGCGCATAAGAGCCGTTTTTGCCCTGTGCAAGCGAAGCCTACTATTATCACGTCTGTTTCGCGGAACTGCTGTATCCAAGGTCGGAAATAAGCGAGGGTTGCATTTAACAAACATTGCAACTTCAAAAATGTACAGACAGGGTAATGTTAATATTTTATAGTCCTGAAAATAAGTTCTGCAGCTATCGGTAGTTTTTAACTTAAACATAGACCTAATGCATCTATTTTGTGCCTTAAATGCTACGTCAGTATCTGTTGAGTTACCCCAGAAAATAACACCGTATCGTAGCAGAGGCGCAGCTAAGCCATGGTAGGCTATAATTAGAGCATCCTGGTTAACAATGCTGGATAGTAAATGCAAAGCATAGGCAGAGCTACAAATTCTTTTACAGAGTTGCTCTATGTGTGATTTCCAGTTAATTTGTTTGTCAATTGTTAACCCAAGAAACTTAGTTGTACTAACATTTTCAATGATATTAGACTGATATTCTATGTCTATAATATGTGATGTTTTTCGTTGGTTGAAGTGCATGATTTTAGTTTTTCCTAAATTAATTCTTAAATTATTAATGTCTAACCATTGAATTATAGATGTCAATGCATTGTGTATGTCAATTTTATATTTAGATAAGTCATTATTGTCATTAGAAATCATTAGAAGTCATTAGAAAAGAAAAAGATAGATCAAACTGGTATATTATATAACATAGGGTCTAAAATTATGAATGATAGACGAGAACGCGCGGAATGCTTGATGACCGAATGCGAACTGGAATTAATCGCAAAATAATCATAACTTTGAAGTTAACAAAAATCATGATGCGTGCATTTACATGGTTTCGCAATTATGTCGAGCGTAGCTCGTACAAACGATCAGGGCCTCGATTGTACTAAAGCAAAACTATAGTCAAACCACAGAGTTTGCAAAAAGCGGTAATACATTCAAGACTTTAAAGCGATGCATTTAAAGTTCAATATTAAATAACTGTTAGCAGAGTGAATAAAAGAGTGTAATGAAACTTTTGTCATTTAATTTTGGACCTTAGTGTATAGAAATAAAGTCTAAACTTTAATGCCGCTTTTTGCAATCTCTGTGGTTTGACAATAGTTTTGCTTTAGTAGAATCGAGGCCCAGTTTAAAACCAACTGCGCCTGTAGACGGACGGACAGTAGTCAACGCATGTTATATATGTCAAATCCCATACATTTGCCATTCTATTGTAAAAAACGCCGGCAAACGAAATGCCACTTGTGTAGAGGGACTGGTATCAATTGGCATTTATTCAAAGAGAAAAACCCACGAAAATCCCAATTAAAAGTTTGAATGACATAAATGAAAAGAATTAGAAGCAGATAGACGCATTTTCGGTAGACATGTGGATTTTAGGTGTCAATAAACTGACAAGAGTTAATATAGAGGGTGTGTTTTTTATCTTAATATGTTTTTTTTTTATTAACACAGAATATATTTCAACATTAAGTTTTACATTGTAAAATTATAAAAAGAACCTAGACATTATAATTCAATCAGAATTAAAATAAAACTAAACATTTTATAGCGAAAATTTAATTATAGCGAAAAATTATATTTATTTTTATATTTAATTTTTCATCATCTGAACGTCGTTCCTTTTGATTACCATCTGACCCCCAAACTCCGGAACAAAAGCCTGTTATTCTCATTGAAAATCTTCTAACCGATTCAAACCTTACCATGGTGAATGTTCTGATGAGCTCTTCCAATTAGTCCCACCCTCTCCTTTCCTCCACATGACAACGCGTGCAGGGCTTACATGTCACCCGCATACGGTGCAGAATATTCCTTTAAGAACCAAGTAGTTTGGTGACTCATTCCTATGTCGCACCACTGAGACCTGGAACTCCCTGCTAGCTCACGTGTTTCCTTCTTCCTACAGTCCCGGGTCCTTTAAGCGGTGTGTGAAAAAGCACCTGATGAGGTCTTGATGAGTGCCGGCATTGTTAACATGGTACATGTTTATATTGGTGACCCTCTCTCCAAGACTTTGCCTTTAGCTTACCATCAGGCGAGGTGAAGTCAAATTGTCGTGTCCTATGTAAAAAAAACCTACTCTACAATGATCTTATCTCAATTACATCGATTTTCTATCGACATAACATAGGAAAATATAATGTCAAAGTTAACCCATGAATTCTAACTATATTTTATAGTCGTTTTGGATAAAAAGAATTTGGGCACAGTTCCGAAAGCAAACGACTATAAAATTACTATTATTTCCTATCGTACGCTATCCTATGGTGTGAACTGTACATGCCTCTAATTGGTGTACATATCAGAACAATACCTTGTATTTCACGATGACAATGATTTATATGTATACTGTTGGTGTGTCTATCTATAATAAATAAATAAAATAAATTATTGAAAATTATGACTGTCTGAAACGACTATAAAATCACCCTGTATAAAGGTCGAAAACGGTGAAGAAAAAACAACAACAAATTGGACAAAGGTTTTCACAGGAATGTTTGCAGACAGAACGTTTCGGGGGACGTATTGTCAGCCACGGCGGCCATATTTGTTAATTTATTTACAGATTGGAGAGTTGATCAACTTTTCAGTGGAAAAAGCTGTGAAAACGTAGTTATATTGGTGTAATGAAACCGCTTGTTTACATATAAGCCAACGAAGCGAGAGAAAAAAGGTAAACAAAGTTTCAGCGTTTTCAAACATTTATCACTTCAAGCGCATTCAAGATAGGAATGAAATTGCTCAGAAGATGGCGGATCTGACAGTTTAGAACGACTATGCTGACAGCTTTCCTGTACTACGGAATACGCAACGACAGCTATCATTCGGCCATTGTCGCGTACGTATGACATGTGCGACAAGGACAGAGAAAATAATCGCTAGTTATCGTTACGTAACTCAAGCCGTCAAGCTGAGTGCCACCACTGTTAACATGGTAAATGTTTACGATGGTGACCCTCTTTCCGAGACTTTGCCTTTAGCTTCACATCAGGCGAGGTGAAGTCAAATTGACGTGTCCTGTGTAAAAAAAAAAAATGGTCGCTTTGTTTACCTTTTTTCTCTCGTCTCGTTGGCTTAACTTGAGGTTTATATTTCTGGACATAGGTATATCTTGCAACTAAAATGTGAATACATTGAGGAAAAATGAAATGCTCAAGTGGGACTTGAACCCACGACCTTTCCCTTACAGGGCGAATGCTCTTATAACTGAGCTATTGAGCTAAATCTGAATCACTTTAAATTTTTCTTCTCTTTATATCCGTCTTTAAGCGTAAAGCCATCTACGAACTTTCTTACGAACTGTTGGAACCAATGAATGATTTTTCAACCATTTTTAAACATTGTTTTTCGATGGCTCCGCTCAAATATTTGAATGATTTTTTTATAGCATTTGTTATGCTAAGTTTAAAATTCGAATACATCAGGAAAAATACTTTAAAAAAATCATTTAAACTAAAACGTGCTCAAAACGAAAACTAAACAAAATACATTACCTAACTTAACCTACTGTAAATTTATTGGTGTTACAAATAAAGAATTATCTTCCTGTATAAGGGTTTTTTTTGAGGATAACACGGCGGTGAATGAGCTCTAATTCATCAATAAGTAAGGGCATAACTAAAGTAAAGCCAACGAGACGAGAGAAAAAAGGTAAACAAAGCGACCATTACTGAGTTACGTTGCGATAACTATAGATTATTTTCTATGTCCATGTCGTACATGTCCACCTACGCGACAATGGCCCAGTGACAGCTGTCGTTACGTGTTTCGTAGTACAGGAAAGCTGTCAGCACAGCGGTTCTAAGCTGTCAGATCCGCCACCTTATGAGCAATTTCATTCATGTCTGGAATGCGCTTGATACGTAAAAAATTTCAAATAAAAATGTTTGCAACTGCAAACTTTGTTTACTTTTTCTCTCGCTTCGTTGGCTTTACTTTAGTAATGAGTAGAGGCTGTAAAATCATTTGTGCTATCAGTGGGAAGACCAAAGGCTTGTCCTGCTTTGTCTTCTGCACTGACGGCACAGAAACTCTCTGTACTTACAGGGTCGGCAACGCGTGTGTCTTCCCTGGTCTTGCACACGTGCATAGGCCAAATAAAAAAATGGAACGACAAATATAGATAGCCTCTGTTGCGTGGTGGTAGTGAACGCGACTGCCATGCACGAGGCGCGGGTTTGATCCCGCTCAGTGCAAATAGTTGTATGCATGAATATAGTGTCGTTTACTCACCGGCGGTGGAACCACTACCTATGCCTATTAGCATTGGTCTGGGTGTTTCTATGTATAATATTTATGTATTTACAAAAAAAAAGACAGAAGATAGAAGATAGAGAGAGAGAGAAATAAGATTCCTCACAAGCTAGTTAAGCTTACCATGGGTCTAGATAGCGTTGTGTAGAATGTTGTGGAATATTTATTTATTTAATACCAGCTTTTGCCCGCGGCTCCGCCCGCGTGGATGTCGGTTCCCGGCAATTATTCGAATTTTTCTCACCTTTTAAACCTTCCCTAGACCTCCACGAACATATCAAGACCAAGATAAGATAAATCCGTTCAGCCGTTCTCGAGTTTTAGCGAGACTAACGAACAGCAATTGATTTTTATATATATAGATTATTTATTTAAATGTATCGAAAAGGCACAATCCCCTCTTTTCCAAGTATAAAAAACGTACCTTTCATTGATTACAAAACAATACACAATTCTTAACAGGAATCCTGGATAAGCAAAAGTAATAAAACCTCTTGTGTTGTAACCCGGTCACGTGCGCCCTGTAAAATTGGGTTCCTAGGCACGAATTTCAAGAGGTACGAGGTACAATCATAAATAATATCCAAATCATAACAACTGAAACGTAAATTGAATTTCTTCCTATGACTAGTTTTTGGAACAAAAAAAAATGAATAAGTGGCGGCAAGCATGTTGAACAAAGGTCGGAAGATCACATTATGTGCAAAATACGGATATCTAAAGTAAAGCCAACGAAGCGAGAGAAACAAGGTAAACAAAGTTTCAGCGGTTCCAAACCTTTTCATTTGAAAATTATTACGTATCACTTCAAGCGCATTCCAGACAGGAATGAAATTGCTCATAAGATGGCGGATCTGACAGTTTAGAACGACTATGCTGACAGCTTTCCTGTACTACGGAATACGCAACGACAGCTATCGTTCGGCCATTGTCGCGTACGTATGACATGTGCGACAAGGATAGAGAAAATAATCGCTAGTTATCGCAACGTAACTCAATAATGGTAGCTTTGTTTACCTTTTTTCTCTCGTCTCGTTGGCTTAACTTGATGTTTATATCTCTGGACATAGGTATATCTTGCAACTAAAATGTGAATACATTGAGGAAAAATTAAATGCTCAAGTGGGACTTGAACCCACGACCTTTCCCTTACAGGGCGAATGCTCTTATAACTGAGCTATTAAGCCAAATCTGAATCACTTTAAATTTCTCTTCTCTTTATATCCGTCTTTAAGCGTAAAGCCATCTACGAACTTTCTTACGAACTGTTGGAACCAATGAATGATTTTTCAACCATTTTTAAACATTGTTTTTCGATGGCTCCGCTCAAATATTAGAATACATTTTTTATAGCATTTGTTATGCTAACTTTAAAATCATTTAAACTAATAATTCAGAATTCAGAAGCTCAAAACGAAAACTACTACATTGCTTACCTAACTTATCCTACTGTAAATCTATTGGTGTTACAATAAAGAATTATCTTACTGCCTATCATAAGGGGTGTCTTTTTAAGTTATCAGGGTGCTACGGTGGTGGATGAGCTCAAATTCATCAATAAGTAAGGGCATAACTAAAGAAAAGCCAACGAGACGAGAGAAAAAAGGTAAACAAAACGACCATTACTGAGTTACGTTGCGATAACTAGCGATTATTTTCTCTGTCTTAGTTGCACATGTCACTCGTACGCGACAATGGTCGAGCGACAGTTGTCGTTACGTGTTTCGTAGTACAGGAAAGCTGTCAGCACAGCGGTTCTAAACTGTCAGATCCGCCATCTTATGAGCAATTTCATTCCTGTCTGGAATGCGCTTGAAGTGATACGTAATAATTTTCAAATAAAAATGTTTGGAACCGCTGAAACTTTGTTTACTTTTTTTCTCTCGCTTCGTTGGCTTTACTTTAGTAGTAGTAGGGGCTGTAAAATCATTTGTCCTATCAGTGGGAAGACCAAAGGCTTGTCCTGCTTTGTCTTCTGCACTGACGGCACAGAAACTCTCTGTACTTACAGAGTCGGCAGCACGAGTGTGACTCCCCTGGTCTTGCACACGTGCATAGGCCAAATAAAAAAATGGAAAGACAAATATAGATAGCCTCTGTGGCGTGGTGGTAGTGAACGCGACTGCCACGCAGGAGGCGTGGGTTCGATCCCGCTCAGTGCAAATATTTGTATGCAAGAATTTGGCTATTTGCATTGGTCTGGGTGTTTCTATGTATAATATTTATGTATTTACAAAAAAAAGTATCTAAGTATGTTTATCCGCATTCTTGATTCCTCACAAGCTAGTTAAGCTTACCATGGGTCTAGATAGCGGCCGCCTCCTTCTGCGAGCAAGTAATGCTCGAGAAGGAGGCGGCCGGTCGGGTCCGGACTAGTCTCCGGGCCCGGGAAGCCCGCGAAGAGCGAAGGCGAACCGGACGTCGGAGGTCGCAGAACGACCTCCGTCCACTATGAGCGCTGACCTGGGGTTGACCGGTGGAGCCGCCTGTCACCCTTGCAGAAGCAGGGCTAGTTACACCGAGGTCCCCACAACCCGAAGGGCACCATATCGAAAGAGATGGTCCTGGGTCTGCCAGGGTGCGAGAGATATGCTTTCGGCAATCTCACCTCCGGCAACCAAGGACCCAAGACGGCGTGCGTTTTAGTCGGTTCGAGTCCGACATAACCGCCTCCACCGACTCCGTGGTGGTGGTGTCCGTGGGGACTTTGCACACGATAAAAAAAATGGGTCGAGATAGCGTTGTGTAGAATGTTGTGGAATATTAAATTTATCTATTTGTTTAAATATAACGAAAAGGCACAATCCCCTCTTTTCCAAGTATAAAAAACGTACCTTTCATTGATTACAAAACAATACACATTTCTTAACAGGAATCCTGGATAAGCAAAAGTAATAAAACCTCTTGTGTTGTAACCCGGTCACGTGCGCACTGTAAAATTGGGTTCCTAGGCACGAATTTCAAGAGGTACGAGGTACAATCATGAATAATATCCAAATCATAACAACTGAAACGTAAAATGATATTTCTTCCTATGATAGTGCTAGCACAGAATAGATAATAGTACTAGCGTACAGAATGGAAGCTCCCACCCCCGCGCAGATTTCATCTCCTCACCCCGCACGTTCGAATCAGAGGTACGATTAAAGGCACATATTACAAGGGATGTGCCTTTCAAAGGTGCATAGTACGATACGTCGAGGAGAAGAGTGAGAAGATCGGCTTACTTCGATTTTGTAAAGCTTCCTCTCTATCGCACAACCCACAGTTTGATTTAACCCTGAAATGCATGATTTTTATTTAAATAACTAAGCGCAGCCCGTGTACCGGCTTCGTCCGGGATTAAATTCGTTAAAAAACCTACAAAACTGATTGCAGTGCGAGTCGTACAATACTGAATTGAGTGATGATCAAGTCGGACTGCATTACCAATTAGGCAATTACCCTTCGTTTACACCAAAAAATACAATAGGAAAGTCAAAAGACAATTATTTATCTTGACATACGCTGCATTTCGGACATTCACTGTAACATACTGACTGGATGCAGAAGGCGGAGGCTCGGGAGAAATAGCGCACATTGGAAGACTACAATACATGTTCATGAATCAGAAAATTTAAAAAAATAGAAAATATTACCTATTTTATGTGTGTTTCTGGGTCTGTGTGTATTTCTGGGATAATATGTCTTATGTGCAGATGTAGATTTTAATGAATTCTAAAATAGATAAATTATAACACAATATCACAATTCAATCTTACTATTTGTTATTGAAATCACAAACATGTAGGCACAATAATGGGTTTTGCAAAAATATTTTGATGGGTGAGTGTTTAGTGAATTATTGTAGCTTCTGCCAGCGACTTCGCCCGCTTTGATTGTATTCAAAGTCAACGTCAAAAATCATTTATTATGTATATACCATTAAAACGGATTTTACAAAACGTTGAAAAGTTGCAACATACATACGTTCATTTGACATTGGATATTTGACTCCTTGATGTAAACAAGGAGCCAAATGTCCCCCGACACGGCGACGCTTAGCTCAAAATATTACGAAGTACTTTTATCAAAGTTACAGGACGTATTAACCAACCAACAAGACGTATTTTTACTTTATGTAGGTATTTTTTCGGTATTTTTTTAAATTTTATTAAGCATTAAACCCACATTGGAAGAAAATATAATTCAAATAGTGTGCGAATAATGAAAATTCATTAAAAATGATAATATATAGTTCGTAAGAAAATCGGTAGATGACGCCACGTCGCCTTAAAGACGTATAAGATGGGAAATTTGAATCATATCGGGCGTGTCTCGGTAGCCGAATTGGTCAGGCATTCCCCCTGTAAGGGAAAGACTGCGGGTTCGAGTCCCGCCCGAGAAGATTCTTTTTCCCTATGTATTCGATTTGTATAGTTAGCATACTTAATGCTGTAAAAATTCCTTCAATTGTTTGGGCGCAGTTATCAAAAATCAATGTTTAAAAATGATTGTAACATCATTCATTGATTCCGATAGTTCGTAAGAAAATCGGTAGATGACGCCACGTCGCCTTAAAGACGTATAAGATGGGAAATTTGAATCATATCGGGCGTGTCTCGGTAGCCGAATTGGTCAGGCATTCCCCCTGTAAGGGAAAGACTGCGGGTTCGAGTCCCGCCCGAGAAGATTCTTTTTCCCTATGTATTCGATTTGTATAGTTAGCATACTTAATGCTGTAAAAAAAAAATTCCTTCAAATATATAGTTTCGTTTCGTTAACATTTATAAATAAATACCTACTGCAATTCCACGTCAGTAAATGAGTGTGCATTGAAGGGTTACATTACTCGTCAATAAAGTACGACATTATCTGTAATACATTTGTGCCAAAATAAATACGAAACTTTATAGACGTGAGTTTTGCAAGGTATAGAGTAGTTAAAACCGTTTGTATCAATAAAAAATTTAAATAAAAATACGGTTTTAGAATGTAGCACATTATCCCACAGTCAAGTTTTGTTTTTCGCGTGCAACTTGTGTGTATGCATGTATAAAGGTATGTTTGTAATATTCCTTATTACCATAATATTATCTTCAGAACCAGTTTACGGATTTCAATTATTGATGTTTAAATGATTTTTGTATAGCATTTATTATGCTAACTTTTAAGTTTGAAAAGCATCGGAAAAAACCACCGTCGCCCTTAAAGACGGATATAAAAAGTAAGAAGGAAAATTTGAAATGATTCAGGTGTGGCTCAACAGCTCAGTTGGAAGAGCATTCCCCCTGTAAGGGAAAGGTCGTGAGTTCAAGTCTCACTTGAGCGTTTCATCTATTTCGATGTGTTTATTAATTATTGATGTCTCAAATTAAAGGTATTCAGCGCACAAGTTATTTTCATTCATGCAATAATAATTAAAAAAAAAGTACCTAAGAACGTACATAAAATGTGAAAATGTGGTAGCTAATAGGAATGTACATGTAAATACCCTTATGCACTGAATGAAAAAAAATTACTACCGTGTGTTATCAAACTTGTTTCAATCGGCAGTTGTGTTTTTATTTTTTAATAATTAAATTTATATAAAACTTTTGAATTATGATTCTATAGCAGAAAACGTAATTGTTTTAAGTACCAGATGTCAAACTTTTCAGAAGAGCCGAAAATCTTTTGAAAAATCTAAAAAAAATCATTACTCATTAACTATTCATCGCAGGTAGATGATGGAATTATTCTTATCCTTCAAATGGAATTATCAAATAATTGCTAAAGTTGTTATTAACAGGATATTGGTCAATAGCAATTCAGTTTTTATTTTCGGAACGTAAAAATGTCATAAGCTGTGAACAGGCCTAACATAGTTGGTTTTACGTTATTAAATACAAGAAACAGAATATTAAATGCTATAAGTTTATGAGGTAGAAAAAGAAGTCCAAGATGAGATTATTGCACAGCAAATGGACAGGGGTAATGGTCTTAACAGTGACAACGTGACGTAAGTATTTTTTTAAGATATCGAAATGAGACCCACATTATTTGACGCCGTATTTTTTTAATGGTATTTTAAACCCATTTTGGCTACTAACAGAAATTACGTTGTCTGCCATCAAATTACGACATATATTTTTTAGTGTATAGTGATTAGTGCCCCTGATATAACATAGCATAGCCTATGTGTTAACCGAGAAATAAGATTGTGGGTCATAAGATCAGATCTCAGTCCGATGAAAATTTTATGCATCTGAAGTCGCGAGCAATAGTTAGTCTTTCATGGACACAATCGGTTTTAACTACTCTATAAAGATATCGTTGTAGTAGTGTTTTGTTATTGGTGCTGATTCTGTGGTTTGAGGGGACCAAAATGTATCACCATCCATTTTTTTTTCGAATTGAAGGCAAAGATGGAATACGTTTGTAACAACAGGATTGGCACCGTTGTCGGATGTGACGTAAGTCATGACATTAAGGGATAGAGCGAGAAAAATCATGCTAGCTCGCTCAAATATTGGTTATGATTTCAAATAATGCCAACCCTAACATTTTGAAGTCTCCCACACATCAACACTACCGTGCATGTGCACAATCTATGAATGTTGTAATTACAATTCAAATTTTTCATACATTTTGTCGAGAGCTTCCGACGTGTGGTGCTAGACTAGTTTTTGGAAAAAAAAAATGGAATAACTGGCGGCAAACATGTTGAACAATTTGGAAGATCATCAGAATCTTAGCCTTGCACATGTCGTCCTGTGAAGGAAAGGAGAGGGTTGGGCTAATTGGAAGAGCTCATCAGAACATTCACCATGGTAGAGACGGTAGAAAACTGCCAAAGACGCAACATTTTACGCATCTGCAAAGGCTCGAGGGTGTTCGTGACCTCAGGATTCCCAATAATGCGGACCGTAACTACAGCAAAACCTACTGCAAAAACTGCTGAAGCATTTTGCTCCCTGATTTAAAATGATCACAATACAAATAGCCTTGTACACTGCCTGACGTAAACTCGATGCAACGCACAATACAGCCATGTCCCCTATTGTCCAACTGAGCGGCAGCGCAGGAAATTGAAACTTGCATAACGAGGCAGGTTTGATTCTGGTTCGAGCTTTTGTTGTTTTGTTTAGAAGCTACAATGAGTTAGTTCATGCAAGTTTCAATGAATTTTTTATAGCATTTATTCTGCTAACTTTTTAAGTTCGAAATACATCGGGAATGCTCTTCCAACTGAGCTATTGAGCTACACCTGAATCACTTCAAATTTCCCTTCTCTTTATATCCGTCTTTAAGGACGGTGGAGCCATCTACCAACTTATCTTGCGAACAGTTTGAACCCCCCTACCTAAACCTTACTCGGTTTAGTAGGGGGGTTCAAAAAGCAACTATTGAGGTGATTAGAATGTGTGTTTTTATTTAATCACCTTTTTTAAAGAAAATCTGCGGTAGCCTAGTGGTATGGGTAATGAACTGCTGAGACGAGGTCTCGGGTTCGATCCCAGGTTTACCATGGCACACACCAATGACTTTTCGATACTTTTCGAAGTTATGTGTGTATTTATTGCAGGTTTATAAGTGCCCGGTTAATGGCAATAGGCTCGCCACCTATTACATTAGGACCTAAACATAAACTGGCGAAATGTGGTTGCTAGCACCTCTGCCTACCCCTTCGGAGAATATAGGTGTGCGTTTATGTTATGTTGTGTTTAAAGAAAATATATATAGATGCCAAATGCTGTTAGTTCCCGTTAGAGTAGAATAGGATCACTCGAGCTCTTCTCGTAGGTGTCGTAAAAGGCGACTAAGGGATAGGCCTGTTCTTCATCCGACTATGATTTTCGGTCCCACGTAATAGGAGGTTGTAAGTCTATTGTCGTCAAGCGAGCATAATTATTATCATGGGCTATTACGTTCACTGTTGGATGAAAAACAGCGCCTATTGGCCTATATGATTAAGCCTATATTGTTGATGTACAATGTTAACATTATTTTTTAACCCCCGACGCAAAAACTACGGACGTGTCTGTGTCTGTGTGTGTGTGTGTATGGGTGTGTGTGTCTGTCTGTGGCATCGTAACACCCAAACGGATGAACCGATTTAGATTGAATTTTTAGTTTCAAAGGTATATTAGTCGGGAGTGTTCTTAGCTATGTTTGAAAAAATCGGTCCAAGATGGCTGCCACCACAACATGTCGGATTACATATTTTTTCATAACTCCCTCAATATGGGTATCAAATAAAAGAGCTTGACTAGTAGATCAATTCAAAAAAGCATAAAATATAAATTAAATTAAAAATGAAAAAAAAAACCCGTCACAAAAACCACCTTGAAAAAGTTGTAAATTAATGGAGTTTGTCTTTAAACTTTTAATATAAGTACTTAGTAATATTTCGATTCAACGGTTGCCATGTCGGGGAACCTGGAATTGTTCCGATAATATAACAGGGTGCTTAACCACCGAGGAGGGCCAAACCGTAAGGGATGGCCCTGGATCAGCCGGGGTGCGAGGGATATGTCGATGACAATCTCACCTCCGGCCTAGCACCACGACCCACAGAAGCCGTGCGGTTTTAGTCGGTTCGAGTCCGACATAACCTCCCCTTCCAGCTCCGGCAGGGGAGGTATTCGAGGAGATTTCCGCACAAAAAAAGGGGGTGCTTAACCAGTTAGTTTACATGGCAACCGTTTTTCAACTTTTTGGAGGTGTTTTTTGTGACGGGGCTTTTTTTCTTATGTGTACTACATTAGTTGTGGCGGTTTTACGCCACCAGCGTGTCTTGTGACACATACATTCCAGCTGCTTCCATTCTATTCCATTACTTGCGTTTCTAGTCCAAATTGGGCCTCCTTTTCTCTTTATATCGTCTGCCCATCTTTTGCTTTCTCCTTCTCTTTTTCTTTTCCCATCCCGTGGTTGCCATTCTGTCGTGAGGCTTGTCCATTTCAACATGCTATCTCTGGTTATATCAGCCTATATAAATGTGTTTTAACTAACATCTGCCTAGCCCTTCGGAGATTCTAGAGAATAATAATAGAACATCAAAATGGCAAGGATAAAACGTCAAGTTAAGGGTCAAATATGTTCAACTAATGTCCTAAGGTCAATAAGGCCATCCACTCACAAACTGCTCGAGCAGTAAGCCTTGTTAAGAAGACACATATTGAATAATACACTTGTACTTTTCCACAGAGTTAAATTTTATTTCTGAACCTGACCGGTTTCGCCTTACGGCATTCTCAGAAGTTTAAGAAACTGAAGTGTCATCATTCCATACTAATATTATAAATGCGAAAGTAACTCTGTCTGTCTGTCTTTCTGCCTGTCTATCTGTATGTTACGCTTTCAGGCCTCCACTGAACCGATTTTGATGAAATTTGGTATAAAGTAAGATTAGACCTTGAGAAAGAATATAGGCTATGTTTGGTAGCGATAACCGACATCCACGCGGGCAGAGCCGCGGACAAAAGCTAGTCTCCAGTATAAACAATTTGATTAGAAGACTAATGCGGAAGCAGACTACGCTATGCATGTAATGCACTGTCATTGATCTAAGTCATTTGCCTAGTCTTGATCAAAACGGCTGAATACCAATCAGGATGCTAATTAACAGCGCAGTGTAGCTAAAACCAGCCTAGGCGGTTAATTGAACGGTTGATTAAGCCAGTTGACTGCGGTATATAAAAAAACTATAGCTTGCTATGCGGTCATAGCTTACAACAGCCGATCCTGACTGCTTCAAGCGGTTCGTGTATAACCAGCCTAAGTTTTAGGGTCAGTGTCGAGATGCTATTTAACATAATATGTCTTCCTGACCCGCGTTTATGGCAAGCCACCACATGAATAATGGCATTTGGCCCTTTGTAAACTATTAGACGCTTTTATCAGGGTTATTTAAGATGGTGAATGGAGCTGTTGGTTTCGTGGGGATCTATAGATCGCGAATCTGTTCTTTTCAAAGATTTTCATAAATAGAATTCTATCAATATCGCAGTCCATTGTTGGACACAGGTCTCTCTCAATATTGAGAGGCTTAGCCTACTATTTCCACGCTGGCCAGACGGGTTGGTACAGGGTTTTATTTCGAGTGTTCCTTCTCTCGCAGTGATATCGTTTGCGTATGTTTCCGTTAGTCGCTTCTTACGACACCCTTCGGATGAAATGGTGTGATGATACATGTATTCTTTCACCACACAGATATCAAAAGACGGTATCTACCTTAAAAAAAGAACCTTTTTTGTAGCGCAAACAAACCCGTGAGGCCGTGAAGACATAACTTAACTAATAAAGACCTTAATTAATGTTTAAAAGTTAATTAAATAAAGCTAAAATGACTATTGTAAATTAGTAAACCCCTTTAATTAAACATGGCGAAGGTTGGGCAGATAATAATTATTGTTATTCTTACGTTTATACGGACTTTTATTTACACCTTTGTAATTTTGTTCGTGAATTTGTTAGTGAATACTTTTATTCTTTTCATATTCAACCATTATTATACTATTATTAAACTAGCTTTTGCCCGCGGCTCTGCACGCGTGTATGTCGGTTATCGCGACCAAACATAGCCTATGTCCTTTCTCAAGCTCTAATCTACCCTTATACCAAATTTCATCAAACAGTTCAGTGGTTTAGGCATGAAAGCGTAACACAAAGACATACAGATAGAGTTACTTTCGCATTTATAATATTAGTAGTCAAGATATTTCTGATGCTGTCTATACTTGCAAGGTTATAAGTTGGATATGAAAAATTGCCATCTATAAAACATTTTTCAAATTATACGTCACCCCAAACATCCCTTCCATATATCGCATATTGTCCTGGAGCATAAGAAATTATAGGAAATAATAAAATAGGTTCAAAATTGATTATATCTCAAACCCTTGTCAAGTTCGGGAACGAAAACTGTGTTCTGCATGGGTATACCCTAAGGGCTGGGCTACGTATGGCGAAGTGCCGTGTGGAAGATTTTTTTCCTACTAATGCATTTTCCGTTTTGAGACAGATGAAATCTGCGGTAGCCTAGTGGTATGGGTAATGGACTGCTGAGACGATGTCTCGGGTTCGATCTCAGGTTTACCATGGCACACACCAATGACTTGTCGATGCTTTTCGAAGTTATGTGTGTATTTATCGCAGGTTTATAAGTGCCCGGTTAATGGCAATAGGCTCGCCACCTATTACATTGGGACCTAAACATAAACTGGCGAAATGTGGGTGCTAGTACCTCTGCCTACCCCTTTGGGGAATACAGGCGTGAGTTTATGTTATGTTATGTTATGAAATCAGAAAGTTAATTTACATATACTTACGTCTGTAAATCCTCGAAGGGGTAGCAGTGGTGTATAAATACCCACAATTCGCCACTATTATTTTCAGCTCCACGTAATAGGGGGCGAGCCTAACGTCGTCGAGCGGAAAGTTAGTCATTCGTTTTCATCGTGCGAAAAATCCCCACGGATACCACCCCCAACCGGAGCCGGTGGAGCTGATCATGTCGGACCCGAACCGACTAAAACGCACGCCATCTTTGGGCCTTTGGTTGCCGGTGGTGAAAATGCAGGGAACATAATCTCTCGCACCCCGGCAGACCCAGGACCATCTCTTTCGAGATGACCTCCTTCGGGTTGTGGGGATCGTAGTGTCCCCATCTAGTCCCGGGTACGGGGAGGCGCACTTTGCGCCGCCGCTCGAGCCTGCTTCTGCTAGGGTGACAGAAGGCTCCACCGAGCACCCCCAGGCCTGCGCTCATGGAGGAGGGTGGTTAGTCATGGGCTGTATGTATACTGTCGGAATTACAACAGCCCTATTGCACAGGAAGATATCGTACCCCACCGGGACCATATAATTTACAGTGGCTTTTTTTATAATAGAAACCCACGTTTCTATTGTTTTTTTTTAGAAAATATTTACTATTAGCTTTTGCCCACGGCTCCGTCCGCGGGGATGTCGGTTATCGCGACCAAACATAGCCTATGTCCTTTCTCAAGGTCTAATCTACCCCAAAAACAAATTTCATTAAAATTGGTTCAGTGGTTTAAGCGTGAAAGCGTAACATACAGACAGACAGAGTTACTTTCACATTTATAATATACTAGCTTTTGCCCGCGGCTCCGCCCGCGTGGAAGTCGGTTATCGCGACCAAACATAGCCTATGTCCTTTCTCAAGGTCCAATCTATCCCTATACCAAATTTCATCAAAATCGGTACAGTGGTTTAGGCGTGAAAGCGTAACATACAGACAGACAGACAGACAGACAGACAGACAGAGTTACTTTCGCATTTATAATATTAGTATGGATTATGGATAACTCGTGCCAAATGGATTGAGAATAAAGTTCATTGACCGAGTTGACCTTGCGACTTGTTCGGACCGGTTACTTAGGGGTTGTAAACATTTTTCACGCTCTGTAGTGAAACCGACTGCAGCGCCACTTGGAGCCCGCGTGAACCTTTATTTTTGTTACTCAAGAATCGTTCCTTATTATGATATGTAGTGCGAACTTATTTTCAATCTGGCACGGCTAATAGGTACTTATAACGTTATAAAAAGCTTACTTGTAGGCACTAGTTAAATTATCATGAACGATTCTAACGGAATGATTACGCGATAATGTATTGACTACGTACCCGTTCGACCTCCGAGATTCGACCCTCTCACAAAAGTACCTGTGGCGATGCCACATGTACCCAGCGCCATCTAGCTACAGCAAGCCGAACTACTACGTCACTACGAATTCTGGGTCGCGAAAGCGAAGTTCTCGCGCTAGTACAATATATGTACAAAATCCCAACGACAATCGTGGGGCCGCGGCCCGCCAGGCGTGATCACCTTGCCTGGTCGGAGGATCCTCCCTTTGTGTTGGAGGAACATCACTCCTCGTTCCTCCACATACCCATTTGACCTCATTTTCAGGTCCCACAGGACCTCCTTCAAAATATAATAATTAATGTGCCCACTCGACCTACTTTCCAGAGCCCGTTGGACCTTAAAAATTGAATCAAATAAAAAAGACACCGTTGGACCTTTTTTGGTATGCCTATTGTACCTACAAAATATATGTGTTCTTTTTTATTCGTTCGGTGTTATTTATTTGTGTCTACATTTTAACACCCTTTTTTTTTCGTGCGGAAATCCCCTCGCCGGAGCCGGAAGGGGAGGTTATGTCGGACACGAACCGACTAAAACCGCACGCCGACTGTGGGTCTTGGTGCTAGGCCGGAGATGAGGTTGTCATAGACATATCCCTCGCACCCCGGCTGACCCAGGACATTTTAACACCCATTGTAGTCATATAGGCACAAGATCACTCGAAAATAATGATACTTTAAATAAATCTTTAACCAGTCCATTACGACCACAAATTGTATTTTTTACAACAGATATAAAATGGCTCGTTCCGCGGCCGCCATATTGGAAGTAGTGACGTCACGAAAGTAATTTCTTTTTTTATTAGACACCGCTAAAATTCAAGTGATATACTGATATTGTAAAATATGGGCTTTTTAACGGACTGAAATATACAGGGTGATTTTACAGTCGTTTCAGTTTCAGTTTGGGCACAGATTCGATTATTATGGCGATATTTTTGATAATGTATGGGAATAATTCGAAAAACATCGGAAAAAATGAAACGCTCAAGTGAGACTTGAATTCACGACCTTTCCCTTCTTTTTCATTTCAAATTTTTGTTCTCTTTATATCCGTCTATAAGGGCAACGGTGGTGCCATCTACCAACATTCTTACGAACTGTGAATGATTTTTCAACCATTTTTAAACATTGAATTTCTGATGACTCCGCCCGAATATTTGCCAGAATTTTTTTTATAGCATGTTTAATGTTAACTTTATTATTTACTTATTATTATTATAATTAAATACTTCAAGTCTCACTTGAGCGTTTCATTTTTTCCGATGTTATTCGAACTTTAAAAGTTAGCATTAAAAATGCTATAAAAAAAATTCAGTCAAATATGGGAATAATGTTCAGGTGAAAGGAAAAGGAAAGGTGTATGAGGTTGTAAAAAAAATTCTCTCTACAAATAATACTTCGAGATGATTTTGCTTTCGAAACTGAGCCCAAATTCTTTTTATTCGAAACGATTATAGAATCACCCTGTATAGGTACCGAAATTTCTTAGGCATATCTTTTGCGTAGAATTTCTATGTATTCTATATAAGTCCCATTTAGTGCAAAAACTTTCATACTAGTATATTTTCACGACTTTTTCTTTCTGGGGAAGGTAGACAACAGCCCACCATATTCTCAAATTTTTCACGAGTCTCTTCTACCTCTAATTACGATTTCTGTACAGTCAGCGTCACAATGACCTTTTTTTATACTACTTAGGTGGCAGACAAGCACATGGCCTACCTGATGGAAAGTGGTTACCGCAGCTGCCTATGGATGTATGCAACACCAGGGGCGTTACACTCGTGCTGCCTACCCTGAAGAAACCTTCTAATAACCAAAAGTTCCAAAATCATCTTAAAACTAAGGTATTAATCGCAAATCAAACCATTTCATTGATTTATATTGACCCAGCGAACTTCGTACCGCCAATTTTTTTCCACCTGCGGGCGTCCGATCCCTTTCGCGCTGCACCTTCTACTATATTAAGCATGTATTATACGGGTGAATATCAAAAGCAAAAAAATTACACGGCAAGCCTGAGAACGGTAGTGCAATGTGTTGGTTTTACGATTTTGATTACTTTTCATAGTATAATAGGTACTTCTCTACCACGGCAAAAAAAATTGTTGAGTAATGTCCTCTATTACATAAAAAAAAATAATTACAAAGTGTCATTTTATCATTTCGGTGACCTGTCCTGAATCGAATTTCACTCGTAAAATATCTTGCCCTGCAGTTGTATTTAACATTTGGACTAAAATCTAATTTTGTATGAATAAATTATAATATAACCCATAGAAAAAAACTAATATTGTTTGTTTATCTTATTTCTTTTACATTGTATTAAACAGTCTACTTTTGTCCTGTAAAAAGTTATCATTTTGGTGGACAGTAAGTTTTAGTTGAGTAACTTCGTCAACATAGCGTTTTTGCGCCCCCCGTGCCTTTCCTTACTTCGAATCAGGCCACCTCCATTAGTTGGAGCGCACGAACGCGTCACAAAATCATCGTGGATTCCCGCCGAAAAGTAAGTATATCATTTCAGTGATATGGGGACAAAAATAGTGTCATTTTTGTGGCCGTTATAGCTCGTGTTAGGTTCATTCAATTTATTTCAAAATTGTGTTTTAAATTCGCCGTAAGATATGTTTTGTTACAGCAGTGTTGACATTTTAATATTAATTCTAATATCGGAGTTAAATGTAAAACTTATTATTTTTATCACCTCGGTGTTATCATTTCAGTGGATTCGGTGGACTGTAATACCGATAACAGTCCACTTAAATGAAATTTAACTTAGAAATGATAAAATCATAAGTTTTAGAGATCCTTGAGTCTAAGATTGAATCATAAAAATTTGGTGAGATAATTCTAGATATTGTAGGTTCGATATTTGGGATTAATTAGATGTGTTAATATTTGTTTTTTTTTCTTTTATTTATCACAATATAATAAAAAAACAGTTTAAAAAAAATGTCTTGTTATAAAATGGATAATAGATGTACTTACTTCTAGACAATGTATATTCTCAACGATAATGTGATGTTCAATGTTTAAAAATTATGATTTGGATTTTAGGATGCCGCGACCTACAGCTAAGCTACAGACCAGAAAGGAAAGGTTAGAAAAAAGAAGGTTATATGAAAGTAGAAGAAAAGAGAGAATTAAGAGCAATGACGTCACACGCGCAGAGTTTCTTAGAAAAGACAGGGAGAGATATGCTAGAAAAAAAGAAGCAGGATCGATTCATTGAATTCATTCATTTTGTTGCAATAGTGACTGGTGATTGCGCTATTTTCATTCTTTTCGCATAAGTACATAATCGGATTATATAGCCAAACTGTTTCCAATAATTTACGATAACGTGATCTAATTTTTTTTGTTATGTTTAAGATGAAGTGTTTAGCTCTTTTGAACATACTTACATTATTTTTATAATTTTTCTTATTAAATCATTGTGTCGTAAAAATATAAGAGTTGATTTAGTATATTTTGAAGTTTTATATACAAAACACTATTATTATTACCAGTAATTAAAAAAAACCCGACTGCCACTGAAAAGACCGAAGTAAGTTTGATAGCAGTCGGTACCCATTAATTTTCTTTCGGTTTATGATTGGCAAATGGGTACCGCCTGCTATCAAACTTATTTCGGTATTTTCAGTGGCAGTCGGGTTTTCTTTATTTTTTAATAATTTGTTTTATTTTATACTATTTAGTTATGATATGACTTGTATATCTTTTTGTTATCTCCATTTAATTTCCTTCATATCGTATATACTTGAAATAAAAACTTATAACTTAATAATAACTTAAAATCAATAACTAAGAAAATTAGCGACTGTTTTGTTAAATAACTTTAAATCGTTATATATCCTAAACTATTATTTTAAATGAAAAATGAACCTTAAGATGATTTTAAAATACCTATTCAACGACACCCCACTTGACATAGTTCATCTACTTTTTTTTTTCATTTTGACAAAATTTTGGCGTCTGGTTTTCGCCGTGGTAAATTTTGATTACTGTCATGTTTTTAGTGACACTCGCAAGGTTAAGACGAATCGATTGACGTAAGAATTATCAAAATCGGCCTATGCATTTGGTCTCTAGAACGCCACTTAGAAACAAACATACATACATAGACTGATAAACACATTATCCTCCTTTGCGTCGCGCAGTCGGGTAAGAACACAACACTCGTTCCGCAAAAAAAATAACTTTTTTTCTCTAATATAATAGTTTGATCTTATATTTAATAAATATCACAAATACAGTCTAGTGATATCTTTATGGAATTTATTTAGATTCGTTTCAGACAATCTACGGAATCCTCCTAAAAATAAATGATGTCCTTGGCTGTATCATTTCAGTGGGCTAATTTCATTCCGGTGCACAGTCTAGTCATTTCGGTGGACGATTTATCATTTCAGTGGACACTTTTCATTTCTGTGGGCTCCCAAAAATTCAATCTTAAATATTTCAGTAAGTTTTGATGTTACATGATGTCCACTCACGCATATGTTACAAATAAGATTAAAGTTTATTTTCGTTACAAAATATATTAACAAGACATTGTAATAGAAAAATCTCACCGAAATGATACAAAAAAATCACTTGTTGAAAATCACCCATACATATAAACCTTCTTCTTAAATTCCTCTATCTATTAAAAGTAACCGTATCAAAATCTGTAGCGTAGTTTTGAAGATATAAGCATAAATACATAGGGATAGACGCGGAGAGTAACTTTGCTTTATACTATGTCACTACATGGTATCACTATACAATATCACTATATTGTCCTAACTAAAGGTGTGTACGAAATATCAGAACAATCAGTCAATAGGAAGGGGGGTAAACCAAGGTATTAAGATCATTTATTTTGTCCTAAGCTGAATGACATTTTACTGAATATAGGCTCCTAATAAGTTTATCTAACTGACGCGAGTTGCTAAAATATGGTCGCCTGAATTTAGTAAGACGGAGCATTGTTTTGGTGTGGGTAGATACTTGATTTATTTTAGACTAGCTTTTGCCCGCGGCTCCGCCCGCGTGGATGTCGGTTATCGCGATCAAACATATAAATTAGATTAGACCATGAGAAAGGACATAGCCTATGTCCTTTCTCATGGTCTAATCTACCCCATCTACCCCTATACCAAATTTCATCAAAATCGGTTCAGGGGTTGAGGCGTGAAAGCGTAACATACAGACAGACAGACAGACAGACAGATAGAGTTACTTTCGCATTTATAATATTAGTGTGGATATAGCTTACAATTATTATTAAATTCCTAGTTGCAAGGTGGTATGGTCCGATGTCCGACTAAGACCTGCAACTCCCTGCCAGCTCACGTGTATCCTTCTTCCTACAGTCCCGGGTCCTTTAAGCGGGGCGTGAAAAGGCATCTAATGAGGCCGTCAAACTGAGTGCCACCACTGTTAACATGGTACATGTTTACGATGGTGACCCTCTCTCCGAGACTTTGCCTTTAGCTTAACATCAGGCGAGGTGTAGTGAAATTGACGTGACCTAGATAAAAACAAATAAAATAAATTTAAGTGAATAAATTTATCTTATTTTGAGTACTTTGTTCATCAAGTTCGGTTCTAAACATACATAATAATCATAAATCACACCGAAATAAAACCAACCAACCAACATAATAATTCAACTCATTCTACAATAATAAGACAACTTACATTTCTATGTAATAAATAGTAGTTACTTGAGACAAGCCCCTCATATCTTACAGACAGTAATATTTGTACCTAGGGCTCGGTAAGTGTGTCTGTCTGTCGCTTTGTCCGCTAGGAAACGTCTGTCCGTACAACGTGTACAAAAGGCCGGGGTTGACACCTAGGGCTGGCACTTATTCTGCCCCCATTAGTATAGGTTTACTTAGTTTAAGGGACAGAGTTACTTTTTTACAGTGTTGTAAACTGCTCATTGATATACAAAAAAAAACCGTTTTTGTATATCAACGAAACGGTTCTCTATTTTTATTCCTACGATTTTATGTCATAATTTAACATTGCATAATGTTACTTGTCCTAACATTATTTACGCATAATACTCATTTGCCATAATTTTTTAAGTGTATGGTATGGGTAATGGACTGCTGAGGCGAGGTCTGGGGATCGATCCCAGGTTTACCATGGCACACACCAATGACTTTTCGATGCTTTTCGAAGTTATGTGTGTATTTATCGCAGGTTTATAAGTGCCCGGTTAATGAAAATAGGCTCGCCACCTATTACATTGGGACCTAAACATAAACTGGCGAAATGTGGGTGCTAGCACCTCTGCCTACCCCTTCGGGGAATACAGGCCTGAGTTTATGTTATGTTATGTTATGAGATTCTTTTTTTCAGTATTGTAAACTGCTTATTGATACACAAAAAAAATTGTATATTAATGTAACAGCTAGACTAACTGGGTCTCGATTCTGCTGAAGCCAAACCACAGTGGTGCCATCGTCGCTACAAAAAACGGCATTAAATAAAAGATTTAAAGCGATGCGGTTAAAGTTCAAAATTAAATGATTTTTTGCAGAGTAAAAGCAGAAGTAAAAAAGTGTATTGATACTGTTTCCATTTCATTTTAAACTTTAGGTGTAAAGAAATAAAGTCTAAAATTTAATGTCATTTTTGGCAGTGAGTGCGGCACTACAGTGGTTTAGCTTTAATAGAATCAAGGGCCTGAATATCAATAGTTTTAGCTCGCATTTGCTGAATGATTTATTTTAAAGCATTAAGTATACTAACTATACAAATCAAATAGGTACATCAGAAAAAGTGAATCGAATAAAATGTAGTACCTACAAGGGAAATTTAAATCTCTTCCGATGTGACTCGGTGGCTTAGTGCTTAAGGCAGTCCACAGGGAAAAATCGTGTGTTTATTAAGTCCCGCCCGAGCGATTCACTTGTACTGATGTAGGTAATTGATTTGTATAATTAGCATAAAAATCGTTAAAATTAATGTTTTATTCACAGACTAAATTTTCTTTCCTTCACATGTGTGGCAACCTTATCACAACTTGAAAAGGGTGGAAAATTGTCTCAAATATAGGTCGAGATCAGGTGGGGAAGAGCAGTTTATTTATAGTATTGGTGTTTCACGACCCGTGCGAGGAATATCAGCTATTCCTTTGAACACAGGGTACTGAGAATAGCCTGCCCGGCAGGGAATTTAGCTTTATTACTTTAGTTTTTATTTTGTTGACTTTTAGAAGTAACTTTTTATGTATATTACGTAAGTAGGTACTTTATTTTTATCGTGCGCAAAATCCCTACGGCTACCTTTTTTTCGTGCGGAAATCCCCTCGGATACCTCCCCCGCCGGAGCCGGAAGGGGAGTTTATGTCGGACTCGAACAGACTAAAACCGCACGCTGACTGAGGGTCGTGGTGCTAGGCCGGAGGTGAGGTTGTCATCGACATATCCAACGCACCTCGGCTGACCCAGGATCATTCCTTACGGTCTAGCCCTTCTCGGGAGGGGGTACAACGGTGTCCCCGACTCGCCCGCGGAATGGGGAGGCGCGCCGTGGCCTGCTTCTGCTGGGGTGACAGGCGGTTCCACCCATCACCCTCAACGTCATCTGTGAGTCAGTTACCGGAGGTGAGGTTGTCTTATACATATTCCTGGCACCTAACCGACCCAGGGGTATCTCTTGTGGAGGAACGAGATGTGATGTTACTCCAACACCAAGGGAGGATCCCCAGACCAGGCAAGGTGATCACGCCTGGCGGGCCGCCAACCAACGATAGTCCTTGGGATGTTGCATATGTATTGTACCAGCGCGAGAACTTCACTTTCGCGATGCAGGATTCGTAGTGACTTAGTAGTTCGGCTTGTTGTCGCTAGTAGTACATGTGGTATCGCCACATCTCTCTCGATCTGGCCTTCTTCGGGTGTGATGACCGCGGAGTCCCCAATTCGCCCCTGGGTACGAATGCATATTAGGTACTAGCTATTTCTTGCTCCGATTCGTGGTATTTTCATCCCGTTTCCGTAACCCATGGGAACTTATTTCTAGGGATGAAAAATAAACCTACCACTTTGTTTTTAATAAAACGACACGTCAATTATTTCACCTCGCCTGATGGTTAGCTAAAGGCAAAGTCTCGGAAAGATCGATACCATCGTAAACATGTACCATTAGCAGAAGCAGGCCGCGGCGGCGCCGCAAAGTGCGCCTCCCCATACCCGGGGCTAGATAGGGACACCGAGGTCCCACAACCCGATGTGGACCATCTCGAAAGAGATGGTCCTGGGTCTGCCGAGGTGCGAGAGATATGCTTTCGGCAATCTCACCTCCGGCAACCAAAGACCAAGACGGCGTGCGTTTTAGTCGGTTCGAGTCTGACATAACCGCCTCCACCGGCTCCGTGGGGGTGGTATCCTTGGGGATTTTGCGCACGATAAAAAAAAACATTTACCATGATAACAATGGTGGCACTCGGCTTCAAGGCCTCATCAGATGCCTTTTCAGGCCACGCTTAAAGGACCCGGGACTGTAGGAACAAGGAAACACGTGAGCTGGCAGGGATTATAGGTCTTAATGGTGCGGAATGATTCACCAAACCGCTTATTAGAAGGTATATTCTGCACCGTATGCGGGTGACATCTTGGAAAAACTACAGTACAACACATCATCATCTTAATCCTACCGTTAGTCCCAGCCGCATCTGGGACCTTCACCTTGGAATCAGGGTCTACTTTCTCTACCTCGCAAGGTTTTGGACAACCCTGATAGTGAGACCAACTACAACAAATATTTCTGTTTGTAATAACTACAGCCATCGTATATCTAGGTACATGTTATAACCTGTATAATTAAGAGAGGTATGAAGTGTGTTTAGTGGGTAGTAAACATACTAACAACTTGGAACTAACTTGATAAATGAAATAAACTCGAAGTTATATTCATACATACATACGTAGCGTGGTTCCCGGCAGAGAAGAATTTGGGGCACCCCATCCCTTCCCATGCGGTGTTTTACAAGGCGACTAAGGGATAGGGCTGTTTAACATCAGGCTGGGCCTCGATTCTACTAAAGCAAAACTATTGTCATACCACAGAGATTGCAAAAAGCGGCAATAAAGTTTAGACTTTATTTCTATACACTAAGGTCCAAAATTAAATGACAAAAGTTTCATTACACTAACAGTTATTTAATATTGAACTTTAAATGCATCGCTTTAAAGTCTATTATGTATTGCCGCTTTTTGCAATCTCTGTCGTTTGACTATGAGAGGTTGCCTGTAAGAGATTGCCACTGTGCGATAAGGCCGCCTATTGTCTATACCAGAAATGTATCTACAAACAACACATGTTCTTATTCCTTGGTGTACACAATAAAGAGATACTTTACTTTACTTTACTGTTTAGTAGAATCGAGGCCCGGATATACATATACAGATGCATGGCTCGAGTCAACAATAGTGACCGGAATATTATGGCAATAAGCTCACCCCCTATCACGTGGGACCGAATAAAATGACTGATGAAATGTGGGTGTTAAGCCACCTCTGTCTTACGCTCCGGTAATAAAGGCTTGATTATTTATATTTATTTATTTATTTATTTTTATTTTTTGAAGAAGGCTTACAGACTAATCAACAATTGAGTGTACAAATAATGTTAACAAATTGCTATTAACAAGCCTCCGCATTTAGATTTAACATTATATCGATATACCTACTTAAAAACAAACAAAGAATAAGTGTTACAAACAAAAGCAATGTGTGTTACAAACAAAACAGAAAAATGTAGTGTCATGCAAATCAGATGGTACAAGTCCCATCAAAGTGAGCGCCCGCTAGCTTTCGTCTAACTGTCGCTGCACTGGTGCTGAACAGGTCTATATCTAGTTGCCGCGGAAGTTCATTGAAGCGAGATGCACTTCTAATGGAGAAAGCATTCGACCTGTAGTTGGTAGTGGCCATGGGAACATTCAATATTGGCCGCTGACGAAGGCCCATTACATTGGTTCGAAGCGATATGGTTGCCAAGAGCTGCGGACTGTCAATTTTGCCGTTTGCGACATTGGATAGGTAGCATATGTCACCGATATTGCGCCTCACTTCTAATGGTAAGAAGTGGTATCTATTGCAGCGATGATAGTAGTCAACTGAGTATTGCTGTGCCCTGTACTCTAGGCAACGAAGGAATTTCCTTTGGACGCCCTCAATACGGGAATTATACATCTCGTATTGGGGGTTCCAGACCTGGGATGCGTATTCCAAGTGGCTGCGTACGAAAGAACAATACAAAATTTTAACGGGTTTTAGAGACTGAAAACAGGCCGTAGCTCGCAGTACAAATCCCAGAGCTTTCGATGCTTTTTTAACGACATTGTTAATGTGCTGTTCGAAGAGAAGCTTACTGTCCAGTGTGATCCCCAAGTCCCGAATGCTGTTCACTGTGCTAACTACTTCATTATTTAGTGTATATTTGTAAGTAATTAGGGATGTGCGACGTGAGAATGTTAATTGGAAGCATTTGGATACGTTTAATTGAAGCTTGTTTCGATCACAGTACCTCTCAAACCTACATAAATCATCTTGCAGCTCATGAGCGTCGGAAATGTTTCGCACGACTTTATGAATTTTCATGTCGTCAGCATAAAGTAATATGTAGGAATGATGAAAGCACTGTTTGACATCTGCAATGAAGAGTGTAAACAATAAAGGTCCAAGAATGGAGCCTTGGGGAACACCTGATGGAACAGAGCTCCAACCAGAAGCATAGCCCTGAAGAACAGCCTGTGTTCTGTTCTCAATGTAAGAGGAGAACCACCGGTATAGGTCTCCGTGTATTCCTGCAAGCATTAACTTGTCCAGAAGGACTTGATGGTCAATACGGTCGAAACACTTGCTGTAGTCCGTATAAACTACGTCAGTCTGTCCCTGTGTCATGCCACTTGTGATAAATTCATGTGACAAAAGTAACTTAGATGTGGTGGAGCGGTTTCTAACAAAGCCGTGCTGTTCATCTCCAATACTGGACTTAAGGGCCGTGTACACATCAGTGTGGACAATACGTTCTAGTACTTTGGAAAACAAGCATATTTTAGATATCGGTCGGTAATTTTCTATATTGGCTTGTTCACCCTTTTTATACACTGGGGTCACGAATGCAGACTTCCAAATCTGCGGAACTATGCTTTCAGAGAGAGAACGCATAAATATAATACACATAGGTTCGGCAATTCTGTCGGCACAGTTGATTATAAATATTGGTGGTATTTGATCAGGTCCACCTGATTTACTAATGTCCAATGATTTGAGTAGTTGTAATACGCGTAAATGATTTACCTCAACTGTGCTAACCGATACTGCAGTATTACTACCTTTTACACCGGCGGTGTATCTGTCACCAGCTGTCGGTTCAGGTGCTAAGAAGGTGGACTGATAATAGCTAGCAAATAGGTTACTAATATCTTCTCCTGTATTCACAGTAGTATCTCGATAATACATTACTTTAGGAAATGTGCCAGTATTTCGTTTGCTCTTCACGTAAGTCCAGAACGATTTAGGGTTCTTTACAATGGAAGCTTCGATATTTTCCATATATTTATTGTAGCAAGTTTTTTCCAATTCCACAGCTCTACTACGAAGCACAGAGAACGAATTGTAATCGGCTATATTGTTATATTTTTTATATTTTTTGTGAAATTTAGATTTTTCTTTAATAACTTTGATTAGTGCACTGGTGTACCAGGGAGGATATGATGATTTTTTAGAAGATTTAACAGGGATATGTTTGTCACGTAGTTCATACAATAAACTATAGAATTTAGTCACAGCATTCTCTATACTAGATGTCTGTAATAGTTGAGGCCAATTTACTAAATCAAGCTCACACTTAATAGCCTCATAATCACCTTTCGAGAAGATGTAGCGTGGCGTAGGTTTGTCAACGAGTTTGATCATTTCACCAAATTTAGTCTTAATAATTATTGGCTTGTGATGAGAATCAATAGGCTGCACCAATGGTTCTAAACTTTCCGTGACCGACACAGAATCATTACATGTAGGTATATGTAGGTACATGTAGGTATGTATTTTTTTTTACACATCGACTCCTATATCGTGATGATGAATAGCTCATTATCTGGGTCCGGCCGTTATGCCCCCATTCTGGGTTGCCCCCGGGCGGTATGCCACCACATTGAAAAATTTGTTATTCCTGTTTTCCCCCCTTTTTTTCCGCGGAAATCCCCTCGGATACCTCTCCCGCTGGAGCCAGAAGGGAAGGTTATGTGTGTAAAGACTCGAACCGATTAAACTGCACGCCGACTGAGAGTCGTGGTGCTAGGCTCGGTTTGCCCCCGGCCGCGTTGCCCCCATAGTTTCCCTTTTTGTCCTGCCATTCGATTCAGTACGGTTGAGTAGACAATTCTCATTGATTTACATTAAAGTAGCACATTCAAACAAACTATGCATAAAAACAAAGCCGCACCATTAAGACCTGGAACTCCCTGCCAGCTCACGTGTTTCCTTCTTTCTACAGTCCCGGGTCCTTTAAGCGGGGCGTGAAAAGGCATCTAATGAGGCCGTCAAGCTGAGTGCCACCACTGTTAACATGGTACATGTTTCCGATGGTGACCCTCTTTCCGAGACTTTTCCTTTAGCTTACCATCAGGCGAGGTTGAAGTCAAATTGACGTGTCCTATATAAAAAAAAACAAAGTCACGCCTATAAGAGACACATTTTGTCAACCATGGTTTTCGGTCCCACGATATAGAGAA
Source organism: Eilema sororculum (assembly GCA_914829495.1). NCBI lineage: Eukaryota > Metazoa > Arthropoda > Insecta > Lepidoptera > Erebidae > Eilema > Eilema sororculum. The sequence continues at coordinate 4,637,083 of OU618561.1, forward strand.
CGAGCCTATTGCCAGCCAGTGGGCACTTTGTAATAGACTGTATAGATCTATAGCTTTATTATTAACTAGCTTTTGATCGCGGCTTTGCCCGCGTGGATGTCGGTTACCACGACAAAACATTTCTCAAAAAACGTAGGTGTATGAAGTTTCATGCTTCTGACTTTGAAAATTACGAACTTTCCTTAAAAATGTTTATCACCTATTTTACCCTCTTAGTAGTAAAATTTTAAAAACGCTGATACACGTGTTCATTTGTTTCTTAAAATACACGGGTTTATAAAATTTAGTGCATCTAGCTCTGAAAATGACGGACTTTCATACAAACTTCCATCCCTTATTTTACCTCTTTAGAAGCAGAACTTCCAAAAATCCTTTCTTAGCGGATGCCTACGTCATAATATCTACCTGCATGCTAGATTTCAGTCCAATCCGTTCGGTAGTTTGGGCTGTGCGTTGATAGATCACTATGTCAGTCAGACACCTTAGAGTTATATATATTTAGACATTAAATAGATTATAATACCATTATCATTAATATCCCATTTACAGAAAGGTTGTATAATAACGGATTTCATTTTTAAATCAAGTCGTTAGCGGCTGGGTTGAAAAATGCACCCCTAACCCTTTGAGAGACAAATGGAGGTTTTAATAAAGAATTGTAATGACCCCTTAGCAGGCGGAGGGTTGGGAGTAATTTTGTGTTATGTGCATAATGTTGAACATAAATGGGATGCTTTTAAGGGTTGGTTCACAATACGTTGCAGGTTTTTTGTAATCATCATCTTATCTAGACCTACCCTTGTGCTAATGAATTGAAGTTTGTGTAACATTCATACTTACGTTTGTAGAGGTAAGCAAAGCTGTATTCATAGCTTTTCACCAACTAAATATAATTAATAAAAAAATAAAAAAAATGCCACAACATCTACACAACGCTATCTACACCCATGATAAGCTTAATTAACTCGTGTTATGGAATGTAAAATGCGGATTAACATACTTAGATACTTTTTTTTTGTAAATATATACATATGATAGGAACACCCAGGCCAATGCAAATAGCCATATTCATGCATACAAATATTTGCACTGAGCGGGGCTGACACCACACCTGATCCTTCGGTCATGATCACCCTCAAGCCTTTGCAGATGCGTAGAGATATTGCGTCTTTGGCAGTATTTTACCATCTCTTCCATGGTGAATGTTCTGCTGAGCTCTTTCAATTAGTCCCACCCTCTCCTTTCCTTCACAGGACAACACGTGCAGGGCTTAGATGTTACCTGCATTCGGTGCAGAATATTCCATCAAGAACTAAGCAGTTCTGGAACTCCCTGCCCTCACGTGTTTCCTTCTTCCTAAAGCTACTGATGAGGCTGTCAAGCTGAGTGCTGCCATTGCTGACATGGTACATGTTTATAATGGTGACTCTCTTTTCGAGACTTTGCCTTTAGCTTACCATCAGGCGAGGTGAAGTCAGATTGACGTGTCGTTTTATTAAAACACACGTGATATCTCCAATGGATTCTTTTTTTACAACTTAGGTGGTTGACAAGCACACGGCCCACCTGATGGGGAGTGGTTACCGTGGCCTATGGTTCTAGAGATCAGATGGCAGTATCTTCACGGAAAATAACGAGATTCGATATAGGAATGCCGCGATCAGCCAAACTCGCACTTACACTGGATAAAGCGGACTTCTTCTTTTTTTTCGTGTGCAAATCCGCTCGGATACCTCCTCCGCCGGAGCCGGAAGGGAAGGTTATGTCGGACTCAAACCGACTAAAACCGCACGCCGACTGAGCGTCGTGGTGCTAGGCCGGAGGTGAGGTTCTCATCGATACCATTCGCCCCCCGGCTGACCCAGGGCCATCCCTTACGGTCTGGCCCTAGTCGGGCGTGGGGATAACGGTGTCCCCGACTCACCCCCGGAATGGGGAGGTGCGTTTTTCAGCGCGCAAGCGGACCCTAGACGCCGAGGTGGGAGCTGCGGATGCGAGTGAAATTAACGCTAGGTTGATGAAAAAGGACGCAAGCTTATTGCCGTCGAAGAGCAAGGTAAGGCACGTCATGTATTTTTAATAATTTTTGAAAAAAATCTCCTTAGTCATTTCCAAACCATTTTTATATGTATTAAAAAACTGCGGCTGTATTAGCATGGATTTTTCCATTCATAATTTTTTCAAGTCATGTCGACATCTAGAGACCCTTTTCTCTAGACATCCACAAAAACACATCATTATCACAGTCTTTCAACATAATTTTACCAACAACCTAGATATAATGTTTTAACTCAATTTTCATACAAAGTTTCATTAAATGTATGAAGTTAATTTAGCAAAAAGGTCGGGGATATTACAGTGCTAATGTGACGCAAGATATGGTAATGTAAACTCGCCCTAATGACGAATCACGCAAGGGGGGAAAGTGGGTGAAATTTGAAAGTAAAGTGGGGGAATAGCATAATGTTTTCTGTTCATAGTTCTAGAGTTCTATTTGAAGATCTTCTTGAATCAATGGAGTGTGATTAGAATGCCAAGTTTCCTAGAATAAAGTTTAGTTCATCTTTCCTCTTCAGATTACAACGTGCAGAAAAAAATTACATACATACATAATTATTTATATATGTCCAAATATTATGTGAATCGCCCTTAAAGACTGATTATAAAGAGAAGGAAAATTTGAAGTGATAAGATAACAAAAATCTTTATTGTACACTGATAAATTTAAGTACATGTCGGACATAATGAAAAATATACAAATAGCCTCTTACAGCCAAACTTTCAGTGAAGTGATTCACGTATGGCTCAATAGCTCAGTTGGAAGAGCATTCCCCCTGTAAGGGAAAGGTCGTGGGTTCAAGTCCCACTTGAGCGCTTCTTTTGCCAGATGTATTATGAATCCTGTTAACCCCGAAATGATAGATAATGATTCGAGATTGACATGGTCATTAACATTAATAGTAAACCCTTGATCATGGCGCTTGAAACAGCACCGAAATATCATTAACCAAATGAAAATAATAAACATAGTAAATATCCCGGTGTGTTTTTTTTTATCGTGCGTAAAATCCCCACGGATACCACTCCCACGGAGCCCGTGGAGTTGGTTATGTCAGACTCGAACCGACTAAAACGCACGCCGTCTTGGGTCTTTGGTTGCCGTAGGTGAGACTGCCGAAAGCATATCTCTCGTACCCCGGCCGGTGAGTGTTACACTATTAATGGTGATTGATTGATGGCGCTTGGTAGAATCTGCTACACATATTGAATAACACACTTGTACTTTTCCACTGAGTTTATTTTAGACCTGACCGGTTTCGCCTTACGGCATTCTCAAAGGTTTACATTGATGTTTTTTTTTAAAGTCAGTCTAAAAAGAAGGTCAGGTCTAAAATAAACTCAGTGGAAAAGTACAAGTGTGTTATTCAATATGTGTAGCAGATTCCACCAAGCACCATCAATCTCCAGTATAAACAAAAATATTTTAAAAAGTAAGAAATGAGCGTCTCGTATGTCGCTACTAAACAGAAAAACTCATACATTACTAAAAGCCAATCCCAAATCAGTTCTATGTTCAGTCTTAGTACGACTGAGCTTCGATATTTTCTATGAATCGACTTTCATCTGACCTCCACAACTCACTTGTGATATCGAAGTTCATAGAGCGACCGGGTAGTCGAAATTTCATATTTCTGAAAGAAAGAGAAAGAGAAGAAAGAAAGAAAATACATTTATTTCTCGCAGCTGCAGCGCATCTCACTCTTTTAACTGAATTAGAACTGGCTTACCCCCGTGGCCGATGTCCTCAAATTTAAATTTGTACTGTTTCTACTTTTGCACAATCCTGTAGGTTATTGGTTGGGACATACGGTCACTAATTCAAAATAGTGACCGTTCTTAACATTACGAAGTTATTTGAATGATTTTTTTATAGCATTTATAATTGCTATAAAAATTCATTCAAATATTTGGGCGGAGTCAACAAAAATCAATTTTTAAAAATGGTTGAAAAATCATTCATTGGTTTCATCAGTTCGTAAGAAAGTTGGTAGATGGCTCCACCGTCGCCCTTAGTGACGGATATAAAGAGAAGGCAAATTTGAAGTGATTCAGGTGTGGCTCAATAGCTCAGTTGGAAGAGCATTCACCATGTAAGGGAAAGGTGGTCGTGGGTTTAAGTCCCACTTGATGTATTCGAATTGCGAAGTTAAGCAATAATGGCGGGGTTAGTTATAGAATGGACGTGCATTCAGTTTAGCACATGGCAAGCGACACGCAAAACGCTCATTTCTTACTTTAAAAAAAATCATATTGTCTGTCTATCACGCACAGATAAAATCCAGCATTTAATAAAACAACATTTTTATTATGTAAAAAAGGCCTTTTAGAACATTTCTTCTATAAAAGTTTCTCCCGAGAGCTATAAATTATTAATTAAAAAGAAATAGAATTGGCCGTTTGTTGGCAAAAATAAATGGAAATATGATGTATAGAGGGTATTATCTTGAAATATTGAATAATTAAAACAATCATATTATTTTCTTACAGCTCATTTTTAACCCCCGACGCAAAAACGACGGGGTGTTATAAGTTTGACGTGTCTGTGTGTGTGTGTGTGTGTGTGTGTGTGTGTGTGTGTGTGTGTGTGTCTGTCTGTGGCATCGTAGCACCCAAACGGATGAACCGATTTGGATGTAGTTTTTTTTGTTTGAAAGGTATATTAGTCGGGAGTGTTCTTAACCATGTTTGAAAAAAATCGGTCCAAGATGGCCGCCGCCACAACATGTTGGAAAACATATATCTTTATAATTCCCTCAATATGGGTATCAAATGAAAGAGCTTGACTAGTAGATCAATTTAAAAAGTATAAAATAAAAATTAAATTAAAAATTTAAAAAACCCCCGTCACAAAAAACACCTCCAAAAAGGTGTGTGTGTTAACTGGTTAAGTACTCCTTTGTATCGTAAGGTCCCCCGACCTGGCAACCGTTGAATTAAAATTTATTCATTTATTTTCACCTTTTTTTTTGAAGATAAAACTTCTTTAGGCACATTGGACATTTTTATTTTTAACCCCCGACGCAAAAACGACGGGGTCAAACTCAAACTCAAACTCAAACTCAAGGTATTTATTCAAAATTGTGTAGCACTACTACAGCTTTTTGACGTCAAATTCTGCTTTAAGTTAAGTTTACCACCGCTTCCTAGGCACCAGTGGAGAAGAAACGGCGCAACAAACTCCACTGTAGCATTTTCTGGACGTCAATTCACAAAAAAAAAGTAAGTTCTTAAGACTAAATATGGACGAATGTACATATGTCTCGTGTCAAGATAATTAAAGTATATAAAAAAAAACTTATAATAAAATAATTAACCTAAGTTAACAAAAATAAATAAAAAAAAGAAGTTCGCGTTCCTATTTAAACATTATGCCGTAGTTACAGCAATTTAGGAGGGGCCTGCACCATGCTCAAGCCAGACATTTTTGTCTTTAAGGTAATCATCTGTCCTATAGTATGCTTTTTTACATAAGGTGGTCTTCACAAAGGTTTTAAATTTATTGTCAGGCATACCAAGGACTGATTCAGGCAATTTATTATAAAAACGTATACCATCCCCCCTAAAAGAATCACTAACTCTGCAAAGCCGATAGCATGGAAGGAGCAGTTTATTTTTATTGCGCAGATTTCTGTCTGTAATGTCACTTACTTTTGTAAAATTAGATATATTTTTTCTGACATACAGTATATTTTCGAGTATATATTGGGAAGCTACAGTTAAAATATTAATATCTTTAAATCGTTCCCTAAGAGAATCTCTCTTACCTAAACAGTAAATGGCACGAACTGCCCTTTTTTGTAATATAAAGATAGTTTCTAAGTCTGCGGCAATCCCCCAAAGTAGTATTCCATAGGACATCAAGCTATGAAAGTAAGTAAAGTACACCAGCCTAGCAGTATCTACGTCAGTCTACTGCCTGATCCGTCTGACAGCAAAAGCAGCAGAGCTGAGTTTATTGGCCAAAGCAGTGATATGGTGATCCCATTGCAATTTCGAATCTATTGTGATTCCCAGAAAAGTAGTGCTATTTACAAATTCTAACCTTTGCGCCCCCAGCACGATATCAACCTGAGCTTGCCTCACATTAGGCAGTGTAAACTTAATGCATTTGGTTTTTTGTATTCAACAATAGGTTGTTTGCAGAAAACCAATTTGAAATTACGTTTAAGATATTATTTACATTATTCGCATCTGTACTATTACGATCTACTTTGAATATTATTGTTTGCAGATGATACATCGCTAAGATGTATCATCTGCAAACAATACTATTCCGGCGTGTGCCTCGATCATATAAGGTAGGTCATTGACATAAACCAAAAAGAGAAAAGGTCCTAAGATTGATCCTTGGGGTACGCCTATCTTGACGTTTGACCCATTTGACTTAACGTTATTTACATCAACAGTCTGCAGCCTATCTGTTAAGTAAGATTCTAATAGTTCTATGGATTTGTTGCCAAAACCGTACCGACGTAACTTGAGCAAAAGTGTCTGATGGTCAATGCAATCAAATGCTTTAGATAGATCACAGAATACCCCAATAGCATCCTGTGATCCCTCCCAAGCGTCGTAGATTAGGTTAACTAGGCTAACTCCCGCATCAGTGGTAGATTTTCCACCAGTAAAGCCATATTGTTGGCTATGGAAAAGATTGTTGGTATTGAAGTATAGTTGCATTTGATTGAGCATCACTTTCTCAAACACCTTACTCAGAGCCGGCAAAATAGAGATGGGGCGATAGTTTCCAAGTTCTGACTTAGATCCCTTCTTAAATAATGGTATAATTTTACTGTGTTTCATTAAGGTAGGAAACGTGCCTTCATCTACACATTCATTAAATATTAGTGCTAAATCAGGTGCAATGATATTAATTACATGACTATTTAAACTAACTGACATGCCCCAGTAATCTTTAGACATTTTGATTTTGAGATTTTTAAATGCTTTTAATATGTCATTAGGATCAATATGTTGGAAGTTAAATTTAGAAGAACTAATATTACTCTCAACTAGGGCAACAGCACTGTGAGCGCTTGAATTAATAGAGGAAGTGAGTTGAACTGGAATATTGGTGAAATAGTCTTCAAAAGCATTTACGACATCTTTTGGGGAGGTTATATCCTTGTTTCCTACTTTAATTTTAGGAACACTATCCCACAATTTACATCTACCAGACTCTTTGTGAATAACTTTCCAAGTTTCTTTCATTTTGTTAGGAGCCTCAATTATCCTTTTTTTAATGTGAATGGCCTTTGCTTGCCTACATACCTTTTTGAATAACTTTGAGTAATTTTTAACATATTCAGTGAAACTATTGTCGAATCTGTACTGTTTTTGGGCGTATAAATCAAATAGCGTTCGTCTACTTTTATATATGCCTACAGTAGCCCATTCACAGAATTTAGATTTCGTACTAAGTTTTTGAATTTTTTGTTTAAATGTGTGTGAAAAGGCGTCCGTTAATTAATTAAATAAACTATTATAATGAACCTCAGGATTATTACCTAAGTAAGCTATTGAATTGAGCTTATTCTCTAACAAGTCTTTGAATTCTTTAATCTTATTAAAAGTTATGGGCCTACACATAATTTTCTCTTTAGGTCTACTATTATTACCTATAGGAAAGGATACTATTTGACCCCGGTGATCTGAGGGCAACTTACTAATTACAGACTTATTTGAGTATACACAATCACTAAAAAAATTATCTAGACAACTGCCAGTCTCAGCAGTGATTCTGGTTGGTTCACAGAAAATATTTTCAAGATTATAGCTCTTGAACATGTTTAAAAATTGAGTACTTCTCTTACAATGTTCCAAGATGTTTACATTGAAGTCACCGCATACAATTATATTCTTATTATTACTTGATGCTATCCCAAGAACTTTGTCCATGACCCCAATTAAAGTTCCAAAGTCACTCCTTGGTGGACTGTATACGCATACTACTACACAATTATCAAGCTCGGCACAGGCCACCTCAGCACAGCGCTCAACAGAAAGTCTAACAATGTCAATCCGCTCTTTACTGCGGAGACCATTTTTTATTAAGACCATGGAGCCACCTCTTTCAGCAGACTTCCTGTTAAAGCAACTTACAATTGTATAATTATCTATACTGAACATCATCTCAGTCTCCTTTAGCCAGTGCTCAGTTAAACACAAAATATCTACATTTAATTCCTGTAGGAATAACTCAACTACTAATTCTTTGCCAGGAAGGCCTTGCAAGTTTTGATGAACTATCTTTAGCTCTGGCATTCCTGTTGTCTGATTATTTAGTTTAAATCAGTACAACTATCTGGTAAACATACAGAATTACTACTACAAGTACCTGGCAAATCTGTATGTATTGGGTCGTTCACTTGTTTACAATGTAAACTCGTCCAAAAGTTAATATTATTTGCCACCAATGTAGCAATTTTATGTTTGTCATATTTTGTAAGATAAATATTATCTTTGGTCTTAAAACAATAACTACTAATAAAATTATTAGTGTCAAAAAATATAAAAGTGTCACTATGACGACAAGTCAAGGTATGAATAAAATTATTCATGTAATGTATATTTCTATTGTAACATGCAGACTGGCACGACACATATGGGAATGCACATAATATTATTTTAAATACTTTTAATTTACTCAGGCAGTCTATACCGTACATTAATTCTTTCTTGCCTACTCCATTATCTTCACCCACCAGCAACACAATAGTGGAACTACTGTTATATTTAGAAGACACAATTTTGTCTATAATTTGAGAGTAGGTCGCATTGGGCATGCAATAATGCATACAGTTCTTCAAATGACGACTAAACATTGAGCCCATATTGCGACCCACACTGTCAGAAAATACCATTGTATCACTAGGCGGCTTAATGTTGACATTAAAATCACATGCAGGGTGTTATAAGTTTGACGTGTCTGTGTGTGTGTGTGTGTGTGTGTGTGTGTGTGTGTGTGTGTGTGTGTGTGTCTGTCTGTGGCATCGTAGCACCCAAACGGATGAACCGATTTGGATTTAGTTTTTTTTGTTTGAAAGGTATATTAGTCGGGAGTGTTCTTAGCTATGTTTGAAAAAAATCGGTCCAAGATGGCCGCCGCCACAACATGTTGGAATCCATATTTCTTTATAACTCCCTCAATATGGGTATCAAATGAAAGAGCTTGACTAGTAGATCAATTTAAAAAGTATAAAATAAAATTAAATTAAAAATTAAAAAAAAACCCCTTCACAAAAACATCTCCAAAAAGTTGAAAATAAATTTTAATTCAACGGTTGCCATGTCGGGGGACCTTACGATATAAAGGAGTACCTAACCAGTTAAGGTCCCCCGACATGGCAACCGTTGAATTAAAATTTATTTTCAAATTTTTTGGAGATGTTTTTGTGAAGGGGTTTTTTAAATTTTTAATTTAATTTTTACCATAGAAAAACCTATTGAACTCTCTGCACCGTTACCATTTCACCAGTTATTAATGAAAATAAGTGTTCTCTTTTAATCATTCTTGATAAATTATCCAAATCGTTAACAGGAAAAAGAATTGATCGGTCCAGACGGGATTTGTACCCGCGATCCTTCTCCTACAGCTACCGGATCACGCCCGAGATAAAGGAACAATTCTTTCTTATAATATCCATCTTTGAGGCAACCGTGGAGCCATCTACAAACACTTTTACGAGTTATCGGAACCAATGAATGATTTCTCAATCAATTGATTAGTTTAACTAATCAATTTTTTCCTAACTTAAAATTATGACATTAAAAGTGTGTAGCAGTAAAAGCTAACTCCGAAATCACATAAGAACTCAACCTAGGACCTAGATCTACACAGCAATTTTGTCTGTAGCAAAAGTGGTCATATCATTGCACAAAGAAATAGATAGGAGCATCATCTCTTTCTTTCTTTTCGTATCTTTTATCGCGGGTGTGGCCCACATCTAATCAATAAGGAAAAAATATAACGCATTGCATCACAGTTAGACTCGAAAGCTGACCCCAGCTGAGTCGAAACAGGCTCAGAGAATGACGACGATGGGCATTTAGAACCGTATTTTAGAATGACACTCAACCTGAATCTCGACTTGTCTGAGGACAGATTGCACAGGCCGTATATCAAATTTAATTATCAATCTGTCTATATACAATCTATCATTACAGGCTGAGTTTCATTCTATACTTAGTCTCGACGAATGATTATCCAAGTTGTTTCATTCTAAGATTACATTTTAAGATGGGTACATAAATTTTTGAATGAAATTTTATAGTATTTATTGCTAATTATACAATTCGATTACATCGGGAAATTCATTCAAATATTTGGGCGGAGGAATCAAAAATCAATGTTTAAAAATGGTTGAAAAATCATTCATTGGTTCCAACAGTTCGTATGAGTGTTGGTAGATGACTCCACCGTTGCCTTAAACACGGATATATAGAGAAGGGAAATTCGAATTGATCCAGGCGTGGCTCAGCAGCTCAGTTAGAAGAGCATTCCCCGTGTAAGGGTAAGGTCGTGGGTTGAGCCCACGACCTTTCCCTTACAGTACCCCACCTAAGTAATTCATTTTTCCCGATGGAATCGAAATGAATAAAATTTCATATGGACCGTTGTCCGTTGAAATGTTTTCTTATCTGGAGTTAATCCTAGATTTCGATTTGGGTCATACTTGCTATAAAAATGCATTGTCATCGGAACTGATCGTATATGGAGAAATTCAATTTTGTACGATGAAAATTCTATTTCAGCTTGTGAGATTCGACTATCACAAACTAATATAAAAACATTTGTAGTTGTATAAAACTGTAGGTATACACAATGAGGCACGGCGATTGAAAATGCTTCAGTTTACTGTGAGTACAGTCAGCCATGTGATCTAAGGAAAATAAGGTGCGTTTTGATGGGCAAATCAACTTAAATCGTAGCCATAGGGCTAACTATAAAATCATAATAGGAGGATCTATGCCAGGATCGTAGCAATTGTACTCATTCATTGTGATGACTGATTATTCTTGCATGCCAACAAGGTAGGCCGAAGAGGACAGTACTACCTATGTAATACCTTTGGTCAGCAATAAATGATTTTGATTTGATTGATTGATTGAAGTGGAAAACTGTAGCCCCTGCCTACCCTACTGGGAAAAAGGCGTGACTGTATGTTTGTATAAAATCGTATGTATAAACGTTTCGCACACTTATAATTTTGGATTGTGCGAGTCTATCACTAAAAAATATAATTTTAATAAAGATTTGTTACACAGCGTCGTCGTCAAACCAAAATCTGCTACGTGCATTTTTTTATAATTTAAACATTTTGAAACTTGCGACTGGATTTTAGCAATTGCAACTGGTAAATGAACCAATCTTTCGTATAAAAGAACTGATATGTGCTTATAAGTGCTATACGACGCTATTAAAATATGCTATGTGCAGCAGCTAGAAATATTGTCAAATAAAATTTGCTCAGTGACAAATGCAGATTTTGCTTTGACAACGCTTGCGAAAAAAAATATTATTGACTTCTAAACCACCATTTGTAATAGGAAAAATTATACATTACACATTACACCTTTGGTTTTCGTACTATTTAATAGGAACATAGTATCTACACTAATCTTTTTTTTTTATTCTATCTAGTCTTCGCTTAGACCATAACACAATAGCATATTAATCCATATAATTACTCTAATCAACCAATCAATCAGCCTAAATCTTGGGCATAAGTCTCTCCACAACTGCCCACAGCCACAACACTCGGTTACCCGTCTTCCCCACCCCATCCTTTCCATTCTCATCTTCCCCAACCCTTATTACTAAGTGATTACTCTGTTTAGATAAACTTACATCATTAATCTTATATCTGTTCATTCCATGACATTCAGGTATTAACGTCTTTCTTGCTTTTATGTTAATTTCAATCAATGAATTAGCCCACTGCAGTCCACTGCTGGATATAGCCCTCTTCCAATGTGCACCATTTCACCATTTCATTTATGATAATTTATAAAACACTTATAATTTATCTTGTAGAAAACCTTGATTTATGTTTTTTTTTTAATTTGAATGAAATTTTTATAGCGTTTACTATGCTAACTTTTAAGTTCGAAATAGTTCGGTTGGAAGAGCATTCCCCCTGTAAGTGAAAGGTGGTGGGTTCAAGTCCCACTGAAGCGCTTCTTTTTCCCGATGTATTTTTTTTATTTACAGAGAATCAAAGAATCAAGGAATCAATTTTATTTATTCAGTTTAGGCACATAAAGAGCACAATGCACATAGCACATATACACAAACATCTATCTATTTTTATAAGACAATATTAACTTATACATTAAAGGAATACCTGGATGGAAAAAAATAAATAAAACTAGACTCACGAAAAGAAATTAAGTAAGCGGCAACTTCCATTAGTTTCAATTTACTCCAAAGATACCTATCCCTGGCACATTACCTTGAAATATTCGTGAAATATTTTGTGGAATAACGTCGTTGGGACTGCCTAAGTCTTTTCATTTAGCAACGTTTATTCTGAGGAGGAAATTAGGACTAATTTATACTTCATATACACATCTAAATATCATTCTCTGTGCAGTGAAAGTTCACTATATTGCCTCGGCTATTAAACCCTTCATGAGCTTCTTATGCTGTTATTAAAACTTTTATGCTTATGTAGCGAGTTTTGGGTTGTGCTTAAATAAAATAAACGGGGGAAATGGGTTAAAAATGGGGGACGTTCGGACGGTTTTATTAATATTTCGTAAAAACTATATGCAATTTGGCATTTTTATCATTATAGTCAGTACTGGAATACTGACTATAATGATAAAAATGCCAAATTGCATACAATTTTTAAATAAATTAGTGTAAAAAATTATAGTGTCGTCTGCTATAAGATAGGTAGGTACACCAAAATCAACCATTTCTGGGGCAAGATGGGGCACTGTGGTTCACACTCAGTGGACCATCTAGAAAACAGATGCTCAGGGTCAGCCAGGGTCTGAACGAAATGTCTCATTGGGATTACACCCTGGCTTTTCGGGGTTCTAATCTGTTCAAGTCTAATAATAACCTCCCCACTGGCCATCGCGGGGTATTTGCGTAGATTTCCGCATGAAAAAAAAAAGTTACGCGAGACTACTGGTACAGTCAGCATCAGAAAGATGTTGACGAATAACGTACTCAAAATGATCTTAATTTAGTTCTTTGACCCTCTTCCAGTTGGTCTATTGTTCTGATATTTGGTACACACCTTTAGTTCAGACAATCTAATATATAACATTCTCGTGTCACAGTTTTCGTTGCCATACTCCTCCGAAACGGCTTGACCGATTTTGATGAAATTTTTTGTGCTTATTCAGTATCTATGAGAATCGGCCAACATCTATTTTTCATCCCCCTAAATGGTGCAGCGGGAACGGGATCTGACGCGGATCGCGGGGCGGGAAAAAATTGGCGGTACGAAGTTCGCCGGGACAGCTAGTAATCTATATAAAAATCAATGCCACTTTTCGTTGTAATGTTATAACTCAACAACGCCTTTATCGATTTGGCTAATTTTGGTCTTGAAATGTTCGTGGAGGTCTAGGGAAGGTTTAAAAGGTGAGAAAAATTCGAATATGTGCCGGGAACCGGGCGGAGCCGCGGGCAAAAGCTAGTACCATATAAATCAATAAAACAGTTTGATTTACTCTTAATACGAGAGTTTTGAGATTATTTTGAGATTTTGTCGTCAAGATATTTATGAAACTGACTGTAGGTACTAAGTAGTTAGTATTTACTCATTCCCTGTACTATCTAGTTACACACCTAAATGCGTAAAAACCATATAATAATAAATAAGTAAATATATATTCCACATCATTCTACACAACGCTATCTAGACCCATGGTAAGCTTAGTTAGCTTGAGTTATGGAATCTAGAATGCGGATAAACATACTTAGATACAATAGCCATATTCATGCATAAAAATATTTGCACTGAAAGGGAATCGAACCCGCGCCTCCTGCGTGGCAGTAGCGTGCATTATCGCCACGCCACAGGGGCTGTGACATTGTACCATGTCACATTGTACAATTGTACCATAGATGACGTGTACCAGATTTTGATAAAGTGGGTGCGCACGGCTCACTGGAGAAGTAACAAAAATAATGGCCACGTCAAAATAATTTGATTTATGAACGTTATTGTGTTTTGGATAGAGAATACGTAAAGCCTTTGGTCCCGGTTGCCATACGAACGTCTTTGATAGTTGTGAGGGTAGTTAGAGCCCTAAAAAGGTCAACAACTGGTCCACTAATGGGTTGTGGAGGTCAGATGGTTTAGGCCCGTACCTATTCTAGAATGACTGAAAAAAAAATCTGCGGTAGCCTAGTGGTATGGGTAATGGACTGCTGAGACGAGGTCTTGGGTTCGATCCCAGGTTTACCATGGCACACACCGCTGACTTTTCGATGCTTTTCGAAGTTATGTGTGTATTTATCGCAGGTTTATAAGTGCCCGGTTAATGGCGATAGGCGGACCTAAACATAAACTCGCGAAATGTGGGTACTAGCATCTCTGGCTACCCCCTCGAGGAGTACAGGCGTGAGTTTATGTTATGTCTAGAATGACACTCAGCCTGAATCGCGATTTATCTGAGGACAAATTGTATAAACACATTTATAGTTTAACATATCGTCTATACAATCTGTCCTTAGATAAATCGCGATTCAGGCTGAGTGTCGTTCTAGAATACGGGCCTAGGGAAAGTTCATATCTGACGGAACATGCGTCGCGTATTATCGGTCGCGTAACGCCAGAACAGACAAATGTAAAGAAAAACACTTGACCGTTCACACTCGACGCACTAACGTAGCATCGGTTGAGTGTCGAGAACGGTCAAGTGTTTTTCTATACATTTGTCTGTTCTGGCGTTACGCGACTGATAATACGCGACGCATGTTCCGTCAGATATGAACCTTCCCTTAAATGTTCAACTGTACCTTACCATACTAACTAACGTCATCATCATCACTACAGAGTATAAAACAAAGTCACTGTCGCTGTCTGTCCGTCCCTATGTATGCTTAAATCTTTAAAACTACGCAACGGCTTTTGGAGCAGCTTTTAAAATAGATATGAAGCGTTACTAGCTTAGTGGTTAAGGAGTCGGCCTTACGATCGAGAGGTCCCGGGTTCGATCCTGGCCATTACACTACCGACGTGAACCCACTCCTAGCACAAGCAATTTAGCTTAGTTGGAGGGGTTAGAGGGAATATTAGTAACTTCGGTTCTAATATACTTTATTAAAAAAAAGGTAGAGTGTTCAAGAGGAAGGTTTATACGTATAATACATGCTTAATATAGTAGAATGGTGCAGCGGGAACGGTATCTGACGACACGCGGGCGGAAAAAAAATAGCGGTATGAAGTTCGCCGGGTTAGTTAGTACATAAATAATTCCCAAATTAAATGAATTTTTACAGCATTAAGTATGCTAACTATACAAATCGAATAAGGAAAAAGAATCTTCTCGGGCGGGACTCGAACCCGCAGTCTTTCCCTTACAGGAGGAATGCCTGACCAATTCGGCTACCGAGACACGCCCGATATGATTCAAATTTCCCATCTTATACGTGTTTAGGGCGACGTAGCGTCATCTACCGATTTTCTTACGAACTATCGGAATCAATGAGTGATGTTACAATCATTTTTAGACGTTGATTTTTGATAACTCCGCCCAAACAATTGGATGAATTTTTACAGCATTAAGTATGCTAACTATACAAATCGAATACATAGAGAAAAAGAATCTTCTCGGGCGGGACTCGAACCCGCAGTCTTCTTTTTCCCTATGTATTCGATAATTCCCAAATGTTTGAGAAAAACATTTTTTAATAATCAAAATGATCTTTTATACAGTATATCATTCACCTAGGCGTACCAAGCGAACTTCCTTTCATTTCATAAAGAGATGCTCTTTTTCATTTACACTTGAGGACAAAATTAATAGGCGCCCATTTAAAATAATTTATTTCTCATGTAAATGACATGGATAACGTTTCATAAATTGAAAAAGTCTTTGAGATAGATTTGAATATTTTTTTGCTAGAGTGTTGAGATAAAAGGTATTTTTGTAATTTAAGTCCTTTTTTATAAATGACAACCACGTAAATTTGACTTCACCTCGCCTAATGGTCAGTTAAAGGTAAAGTCTCGGAAAGAGGGTCACCATCGTAAACATGTACCTACCATGTTAACAGTGGTGGCACTCAGCTTGACGGCCTCATTAGATGCCTTTTCACGCTCGCTTAAAGGACCCGGGACTACAGTACCGTACAGTACGTGTTTCCTTCTTGCTACAGGAAGAAGCAAACACGTGAGCTGGCAGGGAGTTCCAGGTCTTAATGGTGCGGCATAGGAATGAGTCACTTAAACGCTTGGCCCTGCACGTGTCGTATGTGAAGGAAAGGAGAGGGTGGAACTAATGGGAGGAGCTCATTAGAAGTTATATGTACTGTGTGGGTTTTGACAGATGTTACACAGTGTAATGTAATTATGTTACAAAGTGAAGATTCATGGAATGCATGTAGCGAGCAACGAGTGCATATAAATTTTCGATTTTATGCTTATGCTCATCTCTGCATTATATTATAAGCGAAAATCTGTATACGAGTGAGTCGACTCTGTCTAGCACTATTTTCTATTCATATCAAAAAAAAAAAAAAAAAAAAAAAAACGTCGCCTGATGTTAAGCTAAAGGCAAAGTCTCGGAAAGAGGGTCACCATCGTAAACATGTACCATGTTAACAGTGGTGGCACTCAGGTGAATTAACATTCACCAATTGTCC
This sequence comes from Eilema sororculum, assembly GCA_914829495.1. Classification (NCBI taxonomy): domain Eukaryota; kingdom Metazoa; phylum Arthropoda; class Insecta; order Lepidoptera; family Erebidae; genus Eilema; species Eilema sororculum. The sequence goes on from OU618561.1 coordinate 4,653,974, forward strand.
AGTACCGAGAGCAAAAACTAGCTATTTTACTCTCAACTCTCCATACTGTTAACCCTCCCTAATTTAGAACCACCAGTGCGACTGGTGGTTCTAAATCACGTATAACCACCATCACCGTCCCCGGTGGTGTCCGTGGATAATAATATAATGTTGGCTCACAATGGATAAAAAACTCCTGAACGATTTTAATGCACTTTATTTAATGGATTTATGGCCGATTGCAATTGGTTGAGTAAAACCGGTATTATAAATATAAAAGTTGCGTCAACCTTGTAGGAATCAGACAATAAAATATATTATAACTAACTGTTGCCCGCGGCTCCGCCCGCGTGGATGTCACTTATATCGCCAAATTAAGATGTAAGCTATCCTATCTTTCAAGTTGGATCAAACTGCACACGGTGTGCAAATTAGATGTTATTATTTTTTTTTTTCATTCATACTCTGCCATTACAGGTAAACCCAATGCGACAAAGCGAGATACATGATTTACTTATAACTATTTATTATATATATTAAAATCGGTTAAGTAGTTTAGGAGTCCATCGCGGACAAACAACGTGTCACGTAATTTATATAGGTATAATAAGAATGAAAGGTTCCCCTTCATTATAATATATTTTACTGGCTACTTCTCTACATTATTTATTTATTGGAGTAGTCCAATAAATAAATAATGTAGAAGGTGGACTGCGTATTACATTAAGATCAATCGATTGAAGGATATTATATAAATTGGTTTATTTAACCTCGGTGGCACATACATAATACAGTGTACTTATTACTATGAAATAATTCCGGGTTCGACTTTTGGGTTTTACACACAGACACACACGACCTTTTACCTAAGATGCATATACTCTAAATATGTGATTTATCATTACAATAAATAATTTAAAAAAATGAAACCGATTTCAAAACCAAATAGGATTTTTTTAAACAACAGAATTTAGAGATTTTCCAACTGTTAGAAGTCGGTGCCAACTTTTATTACTGTTACTGTTGCCTAATTACTGTTTTTTGTTTTCCATCGACCAATGGCAGTACTGTCTCCCAACTCCTAACCCTTAAGGAGTTCAATAGCTTCATCATCAGCACAGCAGTATTAGATGTTAACACTCTGAAGCATATACCTGAGTAAGACATGATACGTAGGTAACAAAAGCACCATATGAGCATACCATTTTGGGTGGTTGCCCTCGATTTCTCCTGGATCCCATCATGAGATCCCGACCTGGTGAAAATGGGACCACCTCAGAAGTGAACTCTATCAAAAAAAAAAACTTGAAATCCGTCTCTAATTGACAGAAATATCAGTGAACACACATAAAAAAATATATATACTGGGTGTAAGGGGAACGCTCCCCAAGCAGAAAACCCCTAGTAGTACTCCAGGTACATAACACATTGGCATAAAAATAAAATCGATTTGGACAAAAAAAAATCGAGAATTTTTTTTTGTTTTCAATTATTTGCTCTCCATCGTGTTAGTAAAGCTAAATGAGACGATAATTTCATAAAAAGAACATCACTAAAAACAAATAGCGCCAAGCGCGTGCTTTTTGTCCTCCTCCTTTATACCCGACTACGGCGAAGCCAAAAGGAGGGTTATGATTTTGACAGGCTATGTATGTAAGTATGTATGTATGTATGTTCATTTGTTCCCTCATAGCTCCTCAACTACTAATTAGAACTGGACAAATGAAGTATCGTTACAAGCGGCTTTATCGTACGATGGTTATAGGCTATATGACGTGTCACTCAATCTTGTGTGGCGCCCTCTAGCGCTCATAAGGTACTGTGATAAAAAATAAATTTGAGATAAATATGCCGTGTTTGGTATCACATGAAAGGGCTTAATAAGCACATTTCAAATATGTATAAATTATTAGCTTCACTTTGGCCCAAAATAATATAAATAAAAAATAAAGTTTAAAACTAAACCCGACTACCGAAAAATCACGCTCTAAAAGTAATAAACAAGAAAATATCAAGGATAGCCGTGGTCGTATGCCACTTACTCTGACAAAACAACATATATATTCTAGGGAAAAGTGGCATACGACCACGGCTATCCTTGATATTTTCTTGTTTATTACTTTTAGAGCGTGATTTTTCGGTAGTCGGGTTTTAGTTTTAAACTTTTTTTTTGTAGTCGGTTAAAAGAAGCGCAAGCAATTTTCAACGACAAGTTCCGTGTTTCGTCCTATGAGGATTCGGCCCAATAGGACGAACAGTATATAGAGTTGATAGTAAAATATCTAGTTTTTCCTCTCAGTACTACACTACAAAAAAAAAAAAAAATTGGTGTATGTTAATTCACCTCTGCCTATTCCTCCAAGAATAAAGGCTCTAAAACTCTTCTTTTTTTAATTTGTCGTCTGTACATAAGACATATTTGTTACAGAAAAGTCTAAAATATAGTATTTCTTTTTATTTATGTATCTCCAATGTATAGACACGACTAATTTACAAAAACATAGAGAGCAAAGCTTTTAATACAACCTCTCATTTTAAATTCACTTTTACGCTAAAAGAAATTTACGAACGTGACTCTAGAGAGCTTTTAAGAGAAAGAATAAGCTTATTATACGGGCCTCAATTGTACCTAATAAAAATGATGTCTCTTTTTATGGTTTACCGATCCCGAATAGGGGAAGTACCGTCGACATTGGTATTGGTTTAACATTTTCTAGGTTACGATCACCTTAGTTCTAAAACTTAACATACACTTCTGAACTAACATAACATAGCATTAACATAAAGTCACGCCTGTATTCCCCGAAGGGGTAGGCAGAGGTGCTAGCACCCACATTTCGCCAGTTTATGTTTAGGTCCCAATGTAATAGGTGGTGAGCCTATTGCAATTAACCGGGCTCTTTATAAACCTGCGATAAATACACACGTAACTTCGAAAAGCATCGACAAGTCATTGGTGTGTGCCATGGTAAACCTGGGATCGAACCCGAGACCTCGTCTCAGCAGTCCATTACCCATACCACTAGGCTACCGCAATTCTGAATATTCTGTTTACTTCTGAATACTTCTGAACTATAAATTGAAAAATGTTAAAATCCTCAGAGAATCGATTTAGAAAGGATTTTTTTTGATCGGTTTCGGTGGGATTTGAGCCTACGATTATTCTCTTACCGGAAGAATGCTTTGACCACTAAGCTACCAGACCCCATCCCATCCAAAGGGTATCGTAAGAGGCGACTAACGGAAACATACGCAGACGATATCACTGCGAGAGAAGGAACACTCGAAATAAAACCCTGTACGAACCCGTCTGGCCAGCGTGGAAACAGTAGGCTAAAGCCTCCCAACATTGGGAGAGGCCTATGTCCAGCAGTGGACAGCGATAGGTTAATTGATTGATTGACAAATAAAAAACACGCTTGACATAAAAGTTGAAAACACTATCTCAATTTTTTTTTTTTTTAATCAAACGAATATTAGAACCGAAGTTACTAATACCCTCTAACCTAACCCCTCCAGCTCAGCTAAATTGCTTGTGACAGAAGTGGGTTCACGTCAGTAGTGTAATGGCCAGGATTCGAACCCGGCACGTCTCGATCGTAAAGCCGACTCCTTAACCACTAAGCTACTGTACTGTAACAGTTTTTGAAAATAAAGTACTGCAATAAAAAAACGGTACTGCAACGTTTAAATATCGTTGAATTCGTACCGTTATTATAAATTCTGTCTATTTCAGGAATTCCAATAACTAGTTTCAATATGTAGCCTTTGTAGAATCAGTTGGGGAATATCGGAATAAAAGGTACACAGTGTTTTGTTGTTTGAAAATATTTGATCTAATAAAATAGCAATAAGTTTTAAATGGCAGCTAGCCACATCTGCAAATTCACAGGACGACACGTGCAGGGCTAAGATGCCATCCATATACGGTGAAGAGTATACCTTTCGTTTTTTTTTTTTTCTTTTTCGCGCGGAAATCCCCTCGGATACCCCCCCTGCCGGAGCCGGAAGGGGAGGTGATGTCGGACTCGAACCGACTAAAACCGACTAAAACAGGCGGCTCCACCCGTCACCCCCAGGCCCGCGCTCATGGGGGACGGAGGTCAGTCAGTGCCCTCCGACGCCCGAGTTGCCTGCGCGCGCGGGCGGCGCGATCCGCGAGTCTTTCTCGCTCGCGCCGCCTCTCCCGCTCCACCGTCTCCTTCACGACCATCACCTGCTCGCTGAAGGAGACGCCGGGTGCAGAGTATACCAGCTAGAATCAAGCGTTTCAGTGACTCATTCCTATGCCGCACCACTAAGACTTGGAACTCCATGCCAGCTCACGTGTTTCCTTCTTCCTACAGTCCCGGGTCCTTTAAGCAGGGCGTGAAAAGGCATTTGATGAGGCCGTCAAGCTGAGTGCCACCACTGTTTACATGGTACATGTTTACGATGGTGACCTTCTTTCCGAGACTTTGCCTTTAGCTTAACATCAGGCGAGGTCCAATTGACGTGTCCTGTATAAAAAAAAAGGACCGACGGCCGTTGGAGCAGACGAGTCCTAGAGTGGAGACCGCGAGAAGGTAAAAGGAAGGTAGGACACGCCCTAGCCAGGTGGACTGACGACCTGAAAAAGGTGGCTGGGATAGACTGGATGCGGAAGGCGGAGGATGCCGAAATGGCGCCATTGGGAGAGGCCTATGTCCAGCCGTGGACTGCGTTAGGGTAATTGATTGATTGAAGTTTTAAATTTTTTTTCTTTTCTTTTTTTCTTTTATTCTTTACTAGCTTTTGCCTGCGGCTCTGTCCATGTAAGTCAAGGTCTAATCTACCGAAAAATCAATCGGTTCAGCGGTTTAGGCGTGACAGCGTAACATGCAGATAAATTGACAGATTTACTTTCGCATTTATAATATTAGTATGGAAATAGGATCAAGCACCAATTTTCGGTTTGATTGATTTATTTAGAAGTGAACTGCCGACTGACAGCCCAACCTTGACAGATAAACCTGCACCTGCACCAGAGTCCCATACATCGTCATTAGACCTGGGCATCGATTCTACTAAAGCCAAACCATAGTCGTGCCACAGCGACTGCAAAAAACGTTAAAGTTTTTTTTTCATTTCATTTTGGACTTTAGTAGTATAGAAATAAGGTCTAAAATTTAATGTAATTTTTAGCGCTGACTCTCGAGGGCCTGCTAACTAGGCGTACTGACTCACAGAGGAGATTGACCCAGCTTAGAGGGGCCGCATACATCCTCACATCTACAGAGCATAATAAACTAATCAGCGTCAGAAATATCTTGTAAAGTCTCAAAATGATCTTAATTCCAAGGGATTAAGAGCAAATCAAACTGTTTAATTGATTTAAATTGTATTATTAAACATAACATATACATAACATAAACTCACGCCTGTATTCCCCGAAGGGGTAGGCAGAGGTGCTAGCACCCACATTTCGCCAGTTTATGTTTAGGTCCCAATAGGTGGCGAGCCTATTGTTATTAATCGGGTACTTATAAACCTGCGATAAATACACACATAACTTCGAAAAGCATCGAAAAGTCATTGGTGTATGCCATGGTAAACCTGGGATCGAACCCGAGACCTCGTCTCAGCAGTCCATTACACATACCACTAGGCTCGCAGATTTCAATTGTATTCTTAAATAAATAAATATTCCACACAACGCTATCTAGACCCATGGTAAGCATAGCTTAACTAGCTTGTGTTCTGGAATCTAGAATGCGGATAAACGTACTTAGATACTTTTTTTGTAAATACATACGTACTATACATAGAAACACCCAGACCAATGCACCATATTCATGCATACAAATACTTGCACTGCGCGGGAATCGAACCCGTGCCTCCTGCGTGGCAGTCGCGTTCACTATCACCACGCAACGGAGGCTGCCAACTAAAGGTGTGTACCAAACATCAAAACAATCAGTCAATAGAAAAGAAAGAAAATCAAGGAATTAAAATCATTTAAGCACTTTGTTCAACAAGATTTGATGCTTACTGTACACATAACATAAACATAAACTCACACCCGTATTCCCCGAAGGGGTAGGCAGAGGTGCTAGCACCCACGTTTCGCCAGTTTATGTTTAGGTCCCAATGTAATAGGTGGCGAGCCTATTGCCATTAACCGGGCACTTATAAATCTGCGATAAGTACACACATAACTTCGAAAAGCATCGAAAAGTCATTGGTGTGTGCATGGTAAACCTGGGATCGAACCCGAGACCTCGTCTCAGCAGTCCATTACCCATACCACTAGGCTACCGCGGTAATTACTTACCTGGCTCACTGTACACAGTATTCAGAAAATTAAATACAATACTCTTGTTTGATTAACTTTGGCAAAGTGAATTGGGGAATATTGGACCACTAATCAAATTTCAGATAGTGGTTGAAACTACTAGACACTACCTACCAATGTAACGAAAAAATAGATTCTGGTACTTTTTTCTGCACTCCAAATATCCGGATACTTTTAGAAAGGCAATTCAATTATAGGAATCGATTGGATGTTTCGTTGGTGATCGTGGTTTACGCCAATATTGAGCGTATTGGTACATTTGAATGTTAAACAGTAAGTAATTGCTTAGTTTTTAGGGTTTCTTACATCAGAATGAGAATACGGAATCCTTACAAGAGCAACCGTTTTTCTGTTTGTGAGTACAATCAGCGTCGAAACTTGATTATCAAGACGTCAAAAGTAAGTAGTACAAAGCGTCACATCACAACTAAGTATTGCTACAATGTTTCAAAAGTAACTGATGAGTAAAATATATAGCTTTTTATACTGTTTTGGGACTTACCGCGATAAGATTTTTAAGAATTCACTTTTGCCGACGTTTCGGGTGCGTTGCAGCCCCCTTGGTCCCGCGTCGTCGAGCATGGCGAGCGTCGAGAGGTGTGCGGAAAACATTTTTTGTGCGGCTACCCTCCTTTACTTTCACATGGAAAGGCTGGCGACACTAAAATGTAACGTTGACTAACATCGGCAAAAAGAAAAACTAAAGTGGGACTTGAACCCACGACCTTTCCCTTATTACGTTGACGTTCAAAATTGCTGTGATAATATGAAAGTATCAAAGTAGCAATAACTTTCTTAGATTAATGAAAAGTAACGTTATTCGTTAACGTTAAAGTATATTTAAGTTTATTTTTCATTTCTATATTAATTTAGCTTTTGTCTCTATAAATTTTGAACGTGACTTCTTTGATATAACTTTTGTTTGCATAATTTTTTTATTAAAGCTGGTATATAAAGTTCCTAATTTCTTAGGTTAATATTGACACGGGTAATCGGGTATACTATGCCAAATCGAATGCCAAATAATCGAATATCAATTGATCGACAAATATAAATCGTACATCCATATACTCGAACGTTCATGAAATCGAATGTTTAATACACTAGTTTAGTTTCCGCTTATTTTTATTTTTATAAAGGACACGTCAATTTGACTTCACCTTGCCTGATGGTAAGCTGAAGGCAAAGTCTCGGAAAGAGGGCCACCATCGTAAACATGTACCATGTTAACAGTGGTGGCACTCAGCTTGACGGCCTCATTAGATGCCTTTTCACGCCCCGCTTAAAGAACCCGGGACTGTAGGAAGAAGGAAACACGTGAGCTGGCAGGGAGTTCCAGGTCTTAACGTTGCTCAAAATCGGGTTTGAATCAAATCAATCAATCAATTAGCCCATGGCAGTCCACTTCTGGACATAGGCCTCTCCTCTTGAGTCTAAATACTTTTCGGTAGTCCTGCTAATTTCGGATTTGATCGACCATATTCGCCCACTTTACCCTATATGCTAGTACAGGGTGAATATATTCCCTAGTTAGGCAACACTGATTTTCAACCAGCTATTAAAGAATGGACCACCCTTCTTAATAGAAGGACGAGAGCCCTAAAATAATTTACAACGGTTATTTTAATTTTCACATCTTCCGGCACAGAACCCGGGAGGATCCGAACGACCCTTCGCTTTAATATTTAATCTGGGTTTCACGGTTCGCGAATTTTAATAACATTATGGGGATTAGGAGGTAAATCTAATTGGATTTAGGACTTGTTATACACCCTGTAAGTGAGTAAACAATAGCTTGGACACGACATTAAAATATTAAATTAATATCTCCTTTAAGGGTCGGTGCACATCTGACAGAACATGTTCTCATGCTCATGCTTCGTCTTCTGCACTGATGGCACAGAAACTCTCTGCTTTTACAAGATCGGCAGCACGAGGTGTTACAAACGTCTATAAGCCAAGGTAACTACTTTCCATCAGGTGGGCCGTGTGTTTATCTACCACCTTCGGAATAAAAAGTATTCTATGTCTTTTAATCATTCTTTGTACGAAATTTCCTCAAAATCGGTTCAGTGCTTTGGCCGTGGAAGCGTAACAGACAAACAGAGATTTGATATTTTGACAAGGGTAACGCAAAACAATAATGACTAAATTCTAGAATATCACTTATACCTACTGTTATGGTAATATCACCTAGTTTTACCCATTTATTTTACCCCCATCTAAGTTGCGACTGTGTCCCAAATCGTTCAAACTTAGTTTAGTAAACGGGTTAAGTTTGGCAATTCCGTCCGGGAACTCCGATTACAAAGGGACATCGCACAGGGATAAGGCTACGTTACTATAATGTATATTATTTTCTACTCATCTCCTGAATAATGATAGTTTCCGCGAATAATCCGCTTGGTGACGGAGAAAGAATACAAGCATCACACCCCATCGCAACCAAAGAATGTCGTAAGAGGCGAGACGCAGAAATACGCAGACGATATCACTGCGAGAGAAGGAACACTCGAAATAAAACCCTGTACCAACCCATCTGGCTAGAAGGCAAGAGTAGGTAGGCCAAAGCCTCGCAATATAGGCCTAGCCAGCAGTGGACTGTAATGGATTGATTGATTGGTTCGCTCTGATTACAAAGGGATAAAACTCATCCGTTTTGAGTATAGTGGTAAGGTTAGGGCCTTGTATAATCCATAATCTAATAATATTTACAAAGTTTGTGAAGATATTTGTTATGTATTCAATCACGCTCTAACAGCTGAACGAATCTAGTTGAAATTTGATACAGGGATAGGTTATTGTCTATTATTACATTTACACGAATATATAAACAGTAAAACATTCCTTTACTGCGACGATATTCCGCCCCTGTGCAACAAGGGAATAATTACAGTCTTTTGCGAGACACGTTTTGACTCCCAGATAAAAGGCTTTATGAACTTCTTTCATATTTCGCTGCAAAAATGGCAACATTTAATTTTGTTTGGTACTGAATAAGTTTTAACACTCTGTTGCTTTATTAAGTTCAGTGGTAACTGAGTGACTAACTTGGTGATCGAATTAACCAATGAATTCATATTATAGAATAATATTTGCTACAGTGGAGTTTGTTGCGCAGTTTTTTATCCACTGGTGCCTAGCAAGCGGTGGTAACCTTAGTTTTAAGCAGAATTTGACGTCGAAAAGCTGTAGTAGTGCTACACAATACATACTTCCATATCCATACTAATATTATAAATGCGAAAGTAACTCTGTCTGTCTGTCTGTATGTTACGCTTTCATGCCTAAACCACTGAACCGATTTCGATTAATGAAATTTGGCATAAAGGTAGATTAGACCTTGAGAAAGGACATGGGTTATGTTTGGTCGCGATAACCGACATCCACGCGGGTGGAGCCGTGGGCAAAAGCTAGTTTTGAATAAATACTTTGACTTTATTAATCCTTTTGTAGACTTCCATGGTTTACATGAACGCGATCAAAACTCCACGCAGCTTGAACCTCATTTAAAAGCTAATATAAAACCACTCAAGAGAAATAATTACCTCCACAAACAAACCTAAAACAACTAATCGAGCTTATTGACGTCCAATTTGATTAATGACTTCATTTGTAAGCATTACGTCATTGGCGAAAACTGGCGATAACCAAATTACGCCAAGCGATTCTACCACAAAGTTGTGTATAACTTTGTTTCGTAGTTTATTGGTTTATTTGAATTATTATAGCTATCGTCTGTTACCCCCGAAGCGTAAATAAAAGGGGGAAACTGGCATAATTTATGTGTCAATGAGGCATTTATTGGCACCCTTACAAATTTTGCTAGCAAGAGTTTTCAATGTCCCCGACATTGAAAAATTTTGCTAGCAAAGATAGGGTTAAATTTCGGTTTAAAAAAAATCGGTTGTCTGTAAAGTCGGTTTACTAACGATAGTTGAACGTGACAACGTCATAAGAAAATACTGATGGAATGGTTTCATTTTTCAAAAGAAAATTTTAATTTTATTTGTTGATTTTAGTCGCCCGTTCCGCGCTCTCGCTTGCACTCCAAGCCTTAAATGGAACGCCTCAGAGCGAGGTAACGCCGCATGACGTCATTATGTTTCGTGCGTGCAGCCGGCTCCATCGAATTATAAGACGTTGTCACGTCAAAACGTATGATTTGAAAAGTAGCCACCCTAGTTATAGCAGGTGCGTCCTCGTGCTCCTACTAAAAAGTCCTACTGGTAGGAGCACCGGGACACCCATAGCAACTGTGAAAAATTCAATCATCACGGTTCATGAGATACATCCTAGTGATAGACAGACACCTAGATGGACAGTGGAGTCTAAGTAATAGGGTTTTTACACTTTGGGTTGAACCCTATAAGGACAATTAAATATTTAATTACTAGCTTTTGCCCGCGGCTCCGCCCGCGTGGAAGTCGGTTATCGCGACCAAACATAGCCTATGTCCTTTCTCATGGTCTAATCTACCCCTATACTAAATTTCATCTAAATCGGTTCAGTGGTTAAGGCGTGAAAGCGTAACATACAGACAGACAGACAGACAGACAGAGTTACTTTCGCATTTATAATATTAGTATGGATTAATGTTTAATGAAGTGATACCTATCCATTTTCGAAGATCATTCATTTAATTACAGTATTATGCTAACTAAAATATTAAATGTACAATATAATATACAAAAATAAGGAAAAAAAATAGGGGTGGATGAGACTGTAAGTTAAGACTGGTAGGACGTGTAAATAGTCCTACCAAATGGTGAGTTTGCACACAGAGCGTATAAGCTCCTATGACCAGCAGTTAGGTAGTAATGAAAAGAAAATACACATGTGACCGCTTCTATGAATGAAAACGTAAGAGAACCGGCACTGACCTGAGTTCCACCTCGTGAGGATTCAGCTGCAGACAGGCGTGGTTCCTGGCACGTGTTGGTGGGTAGGTATATTTCGACCGGCCGGTGACTTTCTTGAATTTGTCGTTTTCTTCCGATACACTTCACTTATACTGACTTGAGAATGTGGCCAAAGGAACTTATAGAATTACACAGAAAAAGAAACGAGGAGTTGAATTACTCAAACTTCCGTTTGGTGCGTTAGCGGGTTGAGAGGCACCGTTCAGTGCAGTGTTGAGTCATTGACTGATTAAAAATGAACGGGTTGAACGTCAGCCGTGAAGCTTGAGAGTCCCGCTCATAGAAAACTTCATTCTCAAAATATAGTTCGAAAAGATCCGTGCACAGCGCCATTCATTGGCCTTCTTCAACACTAAGTGGTCAACAAATGAGCGCCAATATTCAAACATTATTCCCTCACAGAAGCGGTTCTTTTAAATTACAAAAATTGAAATACAATTAAATTATGTGGGAAATAATTAAGAAAGTACATAAGCGCTCCACCATGCACCCGGCTTTGGAACGTCGCAAGACGTTACGAAACAAACAAGCGAACACTGGCTGATTAGAGCCCATAGTGAATTTGTATAACATAATAATACACATAGCTAAAATAACAACTTAGACTAACAATATTCTATCTAAAGTGTGTTTAAAGTGTGAGTTAAAATTAAAGTTTAAGATTCTATTTAGCGTTGTAAGTTATTGCGTTGGGATAGGATACAACTTGCTTACAGCGAGTTTGTAAGTACCAGTACGCGTTTTATATATTATGATAGACATGAGGAGTCCAGGTCCAGTATGACAATTGACAACGTGAAAATGCTGAATTATTAGATCAACAACGTGATCGCGTTTAGGGAGAAGGACAGGATGTAAACCTGATACAGAATGAGGTTCGATCTTAAATTTAAATCGTGCGAATTTTAAAACGTATGTAATGATACGTAGTAGTTTCTGCCAAGAAGAAACACGTTGTGCTAATGTACATAACAATGGCGACTCTGTGTGTTTTGTTATCACACTCAACACATTTGCCTTATGCTCAGGTAAGTCAGAACAGTTGGCGGGAGAGAATGACTTAATAGGCCATTCATCAGGGGGGCCGCGGATCCATGCTGGACCGTTCCACCACAAATCATAAGCCAAAAGTTGCGAGGGGAGCATACCGCGTGATAGACAATCACTCGGGTTAATGTCTCCGGCGACGTGATAAAAATGTTTAGCGTTCAAGTTTTCTTGACACTGAGCGACCCGGTTGCTAACAAAAATCGACCACCGATGTGGTGACGAGTGAACCCATGATAAGGCAATCGTGGAATCAGAAAAGGCGTAAATGTCAGTAATGGGAATGCGTAATGCATAAGAATCACGTACAGTTCTTAATAACTTTGACATAAGCAAAATAGCACATAACTCTAATCGAGCAAGCGTAGTAATCTTTGTCGGAGTGACCTTTGATTTCGCACACAAAATGCGAGTTTGAATGCCAGATGGGTAGGTACAATGTGCATAAATAACACATCCCATGCCATTCAGGCTGGCATCACAAAATGCGACAAGACGTAATTCGCAATCAACTTCGACACCTATATATCGCGGAATTTTTAATGTGTCAAGCAATTTTAATTCTTGAACGAGAGCGGAAAAGCGTGAGCGTATATGCTCTGGAGCAGGGTCAAATAGTCGCGCAACTATAGAGAGTATATTTCTCTTAGTGCACTTCTCATCTACCAAGGTGGATGTGAAATAAAAATTATCTCCACACGGCTCCCACGAGAGACCTAAAACCTTTGCGACATGACTGCCAACATCAAACTCAAGCGATTTGCGGTGAGTATTTATGTCAGCGTTCACTGCGATAGGAAATAGCCTAAAATTTAATAATAATAAAAACAGGTCTGCCTGTAAATTGGGACCAATATGTAAAATATCATTGAGCGAAAGACCAGTGTGGGTTTTAGCGCTCGCGTCTAATACAATACGCGGCATCGGTTTGTCATGTCGAACTCAGCGTGATGTGGTATGTAATAACCATCCATAGACAAATTAGAGTCATCAACGAGACTAAGATAACCGTTATCTAAATAATCCTGAATAACCTTATTGTAATTTTCGCGTACGGTTGGTGATTGACGAAGTTTACGCTCGAGCGACAAAAACCGGCGTTGAGAGACGCCGCGCGAGTTCCCTAGTTCAGAGGGATCCTTGCAGAACGGCAGCGCAACAGAATAACGACCTACGTCATCGCGAGTCACAGTAGATGTGAAAATATTCTCGCACTCGGTTTCTTCTGGAGACAATAGGCTCTTCACAGGAACTTCCTCAAGTTCCCAAAAATTTTGCACTAAATCATTTAGTGCTAGCGCAGAAAAGGATGCGGTTGTAGGCACAACAACTTTACGTGGGTAATCACCCATAAGTACATACCCAAACGCGGTTGATAGTACACAAGGGGCACTGGGACCACACTCGACTCTATTTCCTAAGTAAATATACGGGAAGAGCTGTGCACCTAATACTATATCAATGTTTCCTGGAATGTTCCAGCTTAAGTCAGCAAGCGGTAAATCGCGAAGATTTAACTCGCGATCACACTTAATTAATTGCGAGGGCAATTGATCCGTAAGGCTATTCATAACTAACGCATGTATAGTATACTTATGATCTGCATAAATACGAGATTCAATGTCCAAATACACATAGCCTATTATCGTGTGCGAAGTGGAGCCAACACCTTTGACAACAGAATTACTCATTGGTATTATTGGTAAATTTAATAAACGACAACAGGACAATGTTATTAAGTTATTCTGTGAGCCATTATCAATTAGACATCTGACTACAGATTTATTTTCAGTGCTACCTTTAGGGCGAGCATACACCTGAGCGGTTGCCAAGAGAATATCACCCTTATGGCTAGAGGCATACGAATGCACAGTGCTTGAAGCGAGCGGTGACTCAGGAGTGGGACTAACATTGTCGCACTGGGGCGGCGAGAAAGGGACAGCACTCGTAGCATGCGAGTGCGAATTATTAACATTATTATAAAAATGCAATAATTTATGATGTTTTTTCTGACAGAAGCAAACTGACGTACTTTTACATTGCGGGAGATTATGTAATGTGCTTAGACAATTCACGCAACCACGCTTAGATTTAATAAACTCATATCTAGCCTTTGCATTTTGCATATTTTTAAACTGAGCGCAGTTATACAGGTGTCGGTGGTCGCGGCCGCCACATAAACAACATGACGCGTCAACTGCGGCGGGCGCATTCGACTTATTATTAATCGGCACACTGACAACAAACGACTTAGAATTACGCTGTACACGCCTATCATTAGACTGTGGCGTCCCAGCAGTGGACGACTTCGCATATGACGAAGACCGCGGGTTTGACCGTTCAATCATCTTAGCATAATCTTGTACAAAGTCGATCAGCTGTTGCGTCGTAGGTATATCGACACCTCGAACAGAAAGTTCGAAGGCTTGGATGGTTAGAGTGTCCATTTTCCTCAAGGCACATTGTAGAAACATGAAGTCCGTTAAATCATTTATACCTAACTCTTTAAGCGCGGCGATAGAGGAGGAATATATACCTATAAATGAATCAAGTGAGTTCACACTAGGTGAACAATTCTTTAAGTCTAATATATTATTAAGATAATATGAACCTAATGAACGTTTATCTTGGTATTTCTTGACCAAGGCGTCCCATACTATACTGTAGGTCTCACTTGACGGAACAATACCGGCAGTGAACTTTAATGCGTCATTGGTTAGTTTTGAGAATAGGTATTGCACACGTTGCAAATCAGACAATTGTTTGTTTGAATGAATATTGGCCTTAAAGGACTGATAAAATGTATTCCAGTTTTCAGGGCGTCCGTCAAAACTCGGAATAACAAGCATTTCCAATTTCACTACAGACGCGTTCGAATTACTCGCCCCGTGTGAGGCGACCTCCCTGACCTTGGGCGTAGATAATTTATTTCTAATGCGTTTTATTCTCGAATACAATTCATCAAATGAGTCAAGGCAAGAATAGTCGGATTCCACAGGGGGTTCCAATGATAAATTTAAGCTATTTATTTGATCTACAATCGACTCGAACTTATCGCGAACGACATCGATGTTCTCGGTCTCAGACAGAAAATCCTCATTCGCTCGCGTCGTTATATCAAAACACACAACTGATTTCGACGATTTATACCAACGATTAATGCGTGCAAACAATAATTCCTTTTTTTGATTCAACAGAATAAGCTTCGTCTCGAGATCTGACGACATGTTTGCAAATTAACGATAGGTAGGACCTACCTATTGAAATATAACAAGAAGATTATCTGTAAGGTACCTACTATAATATAATAGTAATTCAACACAGACAGTTTAGGTATACCTACTTTTTATTGAAAATTGTACTACGGCTTATTATATAATAGCGCAAGTGGCACAGCGGAGCGGGAATGTAACTAACTACGTACCTAGATAGGTAGGTACCTACAAAGTTACGCGTAAGTGAATAGAATGATGAGTATTTACCAATTAATACGTAAATCACCAACTATTATAAATATCTACCAATTATTACGTAGATTTAGCGTTTTAAATGCAGAATTTACCAAATAATTTACGTAAATCTGTTAGCGAAAGAAAGTAATGAAACTAAGATGGCGGAAAGAATTCACCAAAATTACGTGAATCTTTTAATTAAATGAATAGGAAAGAAATATTATTCACCAATAATTACGTGAATATGTTATTTACTGGCCTATCCGACTCGTAAGGACCATAAATTATGGTAGGACGTGTAAATAGTCCTACCAAATGGTGAGTTTGCACACAGAGCGTATAAGCTCCTATGACCAGCAGTTAGGTAGTAATGAAAAGAAAATACACATGTGACCGCTTCTATGAATGAAAACGTAAGAGAACCGGCACTGACCTGAGTTCCACCTCGTGAGGATTCAGCTGCAGACAGGCGTGGTTCCTGGCACGTGTTGGTGGGTAGGTATATTTCGACCGGCCGGTGACTTTCTTGAATTTGTCGTTTTCTTCCGATACACTTCACTTATACTGACTTGAGAATGTGGCCAAAGGAACTTATAGAATTACACAGAAAAAGAAACGAGGAGTTGAATTACTCAAACTTCCGTTTGGTGCGTTAGCGGGTTGAGAGGCACCGTTCAGTGCAGCGTTGAGTCATTGACTGATTAAAAATGAACGGGTTGAACGTCAGCCGTGAAGCTTGAGAGTCCCGCTCATAGAAAACTTCATTCTCAAAATATAGTTCGAAAAGATCCGTGCACAGCGCCATTCATTGGCCTTCTTCAACACTAAGTGGTCAACAAATGAGCGCCAATATTCAAACATTATTCCCTCACAGAAGCGGTTCTTTTAAATTACAAAAATTGAAATACAATTAAATTATGTGGGAAATAATTAAGAAAGTACATAAGCGCTCCACCAAAGACATCGTAGAATTCCTTCTCATCTTTAATTGAGTCTTTAGATAAAAAATAAAACCCTTCTTTGCAGTCGTTTTTTTTTTTATACAGGACACGTCAATTTGACTTCACCTCGCCTGCCTGCCTGTAAAAGTATGCTTAAAACTTTTTTGTTCAAAATGTAGGTACTTACCCGTGTTTTATCAAAATGAACCCCTAAGAGGGCGAATTAGGGTTAAAAGCAAATTAGGCACAAAGAATTGGTTCACGAGTTTTAGAATTTTTTAAACAAAATTTTCTTTTACGAATTTAGACAGTCCAGTCTGAAGAAAATATAATAAAAATTTACTCCGTCTGTTCGACAGCCTCTGTGGCATGGTGGTAGTGAACGCGACTGCCACGCAGGAGGCGCGGGTTCGATTCCCACTCAGTGCAAATATTTGTATGCATGAATATGGCTATTTGCATTGGTCTGGGTGTTTCTATATATAATATGTATGTATTTACAAAAAAAAGTATCTAAGTATGTTTATCCGTATTCTAGATTCCTTAACACAAGCTAGTTAAGCTTACCATGGGTCTAGATAGCGTTGTGTAGAGTGTTGTAGAATATTTATTTATTATAACAAAGTCTTAAAGTCGGGAAAAAACCTTTTAATAACAAAAAAGTCTCTATTCCATAGTTTGATTGATGAGTTTCTCGGAGAAATTAGCAAAGAAATATAAGTTTTCTTTTCTGTTACAAATAGCTCTTTGTTTCACAATGAAAGCTGAAGTAACAGTTAGCGTACGGTTTTTATTTTATTTCTTTCAAAACTTTGTTTCATCACTGCGGACTTTAGTTTTCTGGCGCTCTTTGAGCAAAATAAGAAATAAAGACATATTTACTGTTAACTGGTGTAAAATCCGCGGTAGCCTAGTGGTATGGTTAATGGACTGCTGAGACGAGGTCTCGGGTTCGATCCCAGGTTTACCATGGCATACACCAATGACTTTTCGATGCTTTTCGAAGTTATGTGTGTATTTATCGCAGGTTTATAAGTGCCCGGTTAATGGCAATAGCTCGCCACCTATTATATTAGGACCTAAACATAAACTGGCGAAATGTGAGTGCTAGCACCTCTGCCTACCCCTTCGGGGAATACAGGCGTGAGTTTATGTTATATAAAATAATAAGTTATAAGGTAACTTATATGAAAAAAGATTTAGTGATGTCATAAAATTTAATAGTCAAATCAATTACTATTATAGATTGGATGGATGATTAAAAATAAATTAAAGCTATAAAATAAGAACCGACACATTTTGTACCGCTCTTTTACCATTCTTAATTTAATAATCTCGGTTAGATAATTTATTTTAACTTTAGGATAGTACCCAATTATGGCATTGTGAAGTGTTATTGTCATATCAATCAATATGTCAATTATTAATTATGCTAATAAATCATAGTTACAACGAGGCGTTGTTGAAATTATGGCGGTAATTATTGTAATAACTCGGTACTATTGAACTGAATTTTTTATAGCATTTTTAAAACTAACTTTAAAGTTCTGAAAAAATGAAACGCTCAAGTGAGACTTGAACTCACGACCTTTACCTTACAGGGGGAATGCTCTTCCAACTGAGCTATAGAGCCACACCTGATTCATTTCAAATTTTCCTTCTCTTTATATCCGTCAATAAGGGCGACGGTGGTGCCAGCTATCAACATTCTTACGAACTGTTGGAAACTATAATTGTAATTTAATTTCTACCGCCAACCTAGTCAAGTATAGAGCCAAACATTGCTACGAACATATTCTTGATCTTTTAAATGCCTCATCAGATGCTTTTTCACGCCCCGCTTAAAGGACCCGGGACTGTAGGAAGAAGGAATCATTTTATTCGAAGGAAGGATAGAAAAGAGAAAGGATTCCTTCCTTCCTCCTTCCTTTCAATAAAATGTGAGTTGGCAATGGCTTCCAGGTCTTAATGCTGCGGAAAAGCAAGGCGTCACCGAACCGCCTGATTCTTGATAGAACTGTAGCTCCGTGTGAGGGTGACATCTAAACCCTGCACGTGTTGTCCTGTGAAGGAAAGAAAAGGGTAGGAGAAATTCGAAGAGCTCATCAATGCTCAAGTATGTCAGCACCCTTACATTACCCACGTGAACCACTTTTCCTTAGGAATTTCGGTTATAGTGGGACTTGAACCCATGACCTTGCCCTTACAGGGGGAATGCTCTTCCAACTGAGCTATAGAGCCACACCTGAATCACTTCGAATTCCCTTTCTGTTTATATCCGTCTTTAAGGGCGACGGTGGAGTCATCTACCAACTTTCTTATTTAGTGAGTTCAAGTCCCACTTGAGTGTTTCATTTTTCGAATTTAAAAGATAGCATAATAAATGCTATAAAAATTTCAATCCAAGAATTTTGCTTAATTTAAAAAAGTAACCTAACCGAACACCGGGCAGTAAAAAAACCGAATTCGATCATAAATCTGTTTACGAGATCCAGGAATCAGATCCAATATATACGTCGTAGCTGGCGGATCAATAGCATCCGAAGTTCATTAAAGCCACGGACTTCATATAACCGTATATATTAATAGCCGGCAAACGTTGCAGAATAACGTTACCGATATCGAATCGGTAAAACTCAGTTGTCGTTTATGGCAACTGGGTATTATCCTATAGTTAAAATAAATTATCTAACCGACCACATTGGTTCAAGTCCCACTTTCTTTTTTTTCCGTGCGGAAATCCCCTCGGATACCCCCCTGCCGGAGCCGGAAGGAGAGGTTATGTCGGACTCGAACCGACTAAAACCGCACGCCGACTGTGGGTCGTGGTCCTAGGCTGGAGGTGAGGTTGTCATCGACATATCCCTCGCACCCCGGTTGACCCAGGGCCATCCCTTACGGTCTGGACCTCCTCGGGAGGGGGGACAACGGTGTCCCCGACTCGCCCCCGGAATGGCGAGGCGGGCTTTTCAGCGCGCCGTCGCCGTGGCCTGCTTCTGCTGGGGTGACTGGCGGCTCCACCCGTCACCTCCAGGCCCGCGCTCATGGGGACGGAGGTCAGTCAGTGCCCTGGTTCAAGTCCCACTTGAGAGCTTAATTTTTTCCCGATGTATTTGAGATTTAATGGCTTGATTTTCCCCTCTTCCTGTTGACCGTTTGTTGGTTAGATATTTGGTACTACCTTTAGTTCGGACAATAGTACAATTTAAATCAAATTTCTATGGCGATCCCAATAATTCCGACAATAACTCTGTTGGATCGAAATAACGCGTGAAAGTAATAGAGTAAAATTTTTCCATACAAACATTTGGTTCTGAAGAGTGGCCAAAAGATTTAGAGTGTGTTGAAGATTAAACTTAAGCCCCGTATTCATGGTAAACATTTGTTGAGCAACAAAGTTGAATCAATGTGTTGCGGAGTTGCTGTCAACATGTTGCTGGCAACACTGCGTGTTGCAGGGTTGATAATGGCATGTTGACAAGCTCTCGCCCGACGAGCGTAAACAAATGTTGACGTGTGTGAACGTATTTGCAACAGTTTATAAACATGGCAGTAGTGTGGAGCAATGATAAAATATTGCAATTAATAGAAATGTTTCAATCAACATCATTATTATGGGATTCTTCTATAAAAGAATTCAGAGATAGAAATAAAAATAACGATGCATTCGAAGAAATTTCTCAAGCCCTAAATAATTCTTAATTCTTAATTCTTTATTGTACACAAATAATATAGAGATCATACAAAAAACATTTCAAAGAACATGTACAAAGGCGAGCTTAACTCAAAATGAGTTCTCTACCAGCAAACCTTTGAGTAGCAGAGAAGTTGTGGTCGTGAAGGGGGATGTGAAGTGTACATAAAGACAGATAAAAAATGAAAAAACAAAATAAAAAGGAACACGAATAAGAAGGTGTACCTAAACAGGTACATTATACACAATACACACATTATAGCATACATAATCATATTCATACATAATCATATACATACACCTAAACATAATTATACATACACATATACATGTACCTACATATATACAAACTATACACATACATAGACATAAATAAATACGTAAATATATATAAAGATATAGATATAAACAGACTACATTATTGTGACAGGAAATGTTCCCTAGTCCTTCTCCTGAAGATGTCCAGAGTATTGCTATCGCGAATGGAGTGAGGAAGCGCGTTCCAAAGACGTACCGCCCGGACCGTAAAGGATCCATCATAGCAACTGGAACTATGTGCTGGTGTACGAAGCAGAAGAGAGGTAGAAACTCGACAGGGTTTACCCCTGGGTACAAGATACTCAAAGCGTTCCCGCAAATAAGTTGGAGCATTAGGATTATAAAGAATATTATAGAGAAGCGTAAGAATGTGAAGATTACGGCGTTGCCGAATAGGGAGCCAGTTCAGTCTCTTGCGATATTCCGTCACATGGTCGTATTTTCGCAGACCAAAGACAAAGCGGACTCCCAAATTCTGCAGGCGCTCAAGTTTGTTTAGCAGTTCCTCCGATGCATCGAGAAAGCAGACATCAGCATAGTCTAACAGCGAGAGTAGAAGAGATTGTGCAAGAGTAACTTTAGTCTGAAGAGGTAGGAGTGTCTGGAGACGTTTGAGAGATTGAAATGAGCAGTATACTCTCCTACTCATCTCCGCGATGTGAACATCCCAGGCAAGCATGGATACCCAAAAAAGACGCGAAAACTAAAATGATGACAAATCCTGCACATCAGATACAGAGAACACAACAACACTACTTCCTCGGGCAACATTTTTACGCAAACTGGTGTGTGGACAACCTGTATTATTTAAACAAAGTTTCCAGCAACATTCTTTCCGCTCATCAACATCAAAAAGAAAAAAAAAATGTTAATCAAATGTTGCTAAACAAATGTTTACCATGAATACGGGGCTTAAGAATGGTAAAAGAGCGGTAAAATTTCTTATTTTATAGTTCTAATTAATTTTTGGCAGTAGGCTCGCCACCTATTACATTGGGATCCAAACATAAACTGGCGAAATGTGGGTGCTAGCACCTCTGCCTTTGTAGAATGTATATGTTGACTCGGGTTTGATTTTTCTTACTAAAACAACTTGTTATACTTTTTCGTTTTTATTGCACCATTAGTTAACTTCCATTGCTCAAGAAAAGTGACCATAGATAAAAAAAAACATTAGAGATGTGGACTGTATTAACCATAGATAATAACTAGAGGAACATAGGTGCATATTATTTGATTGAACTAAAACGAATTGGACATGCCGCCCACCAAAGAACAGAGTTCTTTCTCTGCAATGCTAACAAAGAACTAACAAACTGTATGCACTTATGAACCCAGAACACACAGAATAACTTCTCAATAACAGGTACAGTTAATTAACAATGTGATAACATCAAAGTCAATTTGCTATTTAATAACAATTTGCAGTGGTATCTAAGCTGCCTACCATGCAACATCAGATATTGATCATGTCAATCAATACCACAAGTTATCCACAAATGTTTCAATATTTTGAAGACATATCCCTTGAAGGGGAGTAGTACAAATGAGTTACACAATAATAAAAAATAAAGAATACACAGTAATAAAGAGTAATAATTAACATAAGTTACATTTTAGTAAACATACCTGTCTTTTAGTTTGTTCCATAACAATCATGAACCATATGACAAGTCTGGTTTAATTTAAGTACTTAATCTAATTTAAGTCTAAGTGAACACATGTTGACATGCATTAATTTGTTGAGTGTCTTTAGTTATAACACATAATTTACTAACTGGACGCTTAAATACTCCAGATTTACACTTTACTGATACAACACGAGTAATTTGATCAGTTCCAGGATATTTATGAACTATTTTTCCAAGAAGCCACTTCGCAGGTGGCATGTTATCTTCTTTTATGATAACAATATCACCAAGTTGAGGTTCGACACCTCTAGTATTCCACTTATATCTTTGATTCAAATTTACAAGGTATTCCTTGTACCACCTATTCCAAAAGTTGGTTACAATTTTTTGCGTCAGACGCCATCTATCTAACCCTACAATGTTAAAATCATTACAATTTGCATCAGCTATGTTTAATAACGGCTCACCTACCAAGAAGTGACCGGGTGTCAAGGGAAGTGGGTCGTTTGGGCTATCACTCAGTAAAGAAATTGGCCTTGAATTTAAACATGCTTCTACCTGAGCTAAGACAGTGGACATCTCCTCAAAAGTAAGTGTAGTGTTTGAGACTACTTTATGTAAGTGTCTTTTAGTGCTACGTACTGCTGCCTCCCATAAGCCCCCAAAATTGGGCGAATGCGGTGGGATGAAATGCCACGTTGTTCTTTCTAAAGTAAGTAACTCTGCGATTTCAGTAGGCAATGATGATTTGGCAGCATCAAACATTTCCCGCATTTGTTTATCAGCACCAACAAAGTTTGTGCCATTATCACTATACAATTCCTGACAATGACCTCTTCGGGCTACGAACCGTCTGAATGCAGCTATGAATCCTTTAGCTGACAGGTCCGTAACAGCTTCTAAATGTATTGCTCGGGTGACCATACATACAAAAACGCATATATAGCCTTTATAAGATTTTGCTCCTCGACCAGGGGAAAAACGAATGTAAACAGGACCACAGTAATCCACACCAGTGACCTTAAAGGGCTTACTGGGTTTCAATCTTGCTTCTGGAAGCATACCCATTAAAGGGTTGGCCTTTTTTGTAGAATATCGTAGGCACATTGTACATTCTCTGTAATATTTCTTGACACGCTCCTTGGCTCGTAGAATCCAGTATTTAGTCCTCAAAAAATTCAACATGACTTGAGGACCGCCATGCATGGTTTGTTGGTGAGCATCAGCCATTAAGACCGTAGTAAAATGATTTTTACTAGGCATAATTATAGGGTGTTTGGTATCATAGCATGCATCTGAATTTGCTATGCGTCCGCCAACTCTTAAAATCCCTTTTTGATCCAAAAAAGGACAAAGAGTTCGTAGATTACTCCTTCTAGGCACCTCGCCACATGTCCTTAACTGTTTTATCTCAACTGTAAATTCATTTTCTTGTACTTGTTTAATGCATGCAAATAAAGTTTTATCTAATTCCTCTTTTGTGATGAATTTAGGTAATTTATGGCGTTCCTCCTTTTTCAATTTATAATTCAAAATTCTTCTACAGTATGACGTGACCTTTAAAAGTTTTATTAAGGATGAAAACCTTTCCCAAATAAATTGTTCATCTGAATGAGATAAGACAGTTAAAGATTTGATTCTTTCCTCTTCGTGTGTGTCTTCAATGTTGGTATTATTCTCATGTATAATTGGTTGGCTGAGACTTGATGGGCCCGCCCACCATAACGAATGTTGAAGTAAATCTTCTGCCGACATACCTCGAGAAACACAGTCGGCCGGGTTTACATTTGTTGCAATATGTTTCCATTGTTTATAGTCCAAAATATTAAGAATTTCGGACACTCGATTACTTACAAATGTGGTCCAGCGGCTAGAACCACCTTTGAGCCAAGCTAGAACTATGGTGGAGTCTGACCATGCATGTAAATTCTCTTTGGGAATTTTCAGAACTTGTGAGCACTCAAAAACTAATTTTGCTGCCAAAACTGCACCACACAGCTCCAGCCTTGGAATAGATACCTCCTTTTCTATAGGGGCAACTTTACTCTTAGCAGATACTAAACTCACGTATATGTTACCTTCATTAGTGATCACACGAATATATACTGCTGCGCCATATGCCAATTTTGATGCATCAGCAAAGGCATGCAGCTCCACCCTTGCACCTGGACTGAAATAAAACCATCTTGGTATGTTAATCTTGCTCAAATGTACCAAATTGGTTTGGAAGTGCACCCACTCCTCATATAAGTTTGTTGGTAGTGTATCATCCCAATCGATTTTTGATTTCCAAATCTTCTGCATTAGTATCTTTGCATTGACAACCACGGGTGCAATCCAGCCTAATGGATCATATAGTCGAGCCACATCAGCCATAACTTGTCGTTTGGTTATAGTTTCTTTATAACCTGCAACTGTGACTGGAATAGAAAGAGTATATTGGAAGGCGTCAGTTTCTCTGTTCCATTCCAACCCGAGAACTTTCATGATGGCTGAAGTTTTTATTTTCACTGTAGTGGTTTGTTTGTCTCCTCCAATATGGGTTAAGAGTTCTTGACTATTACTGCTCCATTTTTGTAGTTCAAATCCACCGCAAGCCATCAATTGGTTCATACTGTTGTAAATATTTGTAGCTTCTTCGATATTCTCTGCACCAGTCATCAAATCATCAACATAATAATCTGTTTTTGTAATATCAGCTGCAACAGGAAATCTAGATTGTTCTAGCTCAGCTAGCCGTTGAATTGTTTTTATTGCTAAATATGGGGCACTTGCAGTACCAAATGTCAGACGTAACAGCTTGAAGTGTTTCAATGGTTCATTGATATTTGGTCTCCATACAATTCTCTGAAAGTCTGTGTCTTCGTTAGCAACTCGCACCATCCTATACATTTTCACAATGTCTGCAACAATACAAATCCTGTGCATCCGCCACCTCATCAATATGTGTCTCAAATCCTGTTGTAACTTAGGACCAACCAACAGGTTATCATTGAGTGAGAAATTGTTAACTCCTTTGCATGAACCGTCAAAAACCACACGTACCTTTGTGGTGTCTTTGTCTGATCTTACAACAGCATGGTGTGGTAGATAAACCGCCTTAGGGTTATCTATGTCTTCTTCCTTTACAGGTACCATATGATTCATTGTAATGTATTCATGTAAAACTTTGTTGTATTCTTCCAATAATGTAGGCTTCTTCTGTAGTCTCTTCTCTAAAAACTCCCATCTTCTAGTGGCTATAACTATCGAATTACCATACTGACATTCTGGATCATCCTTGTCGAAAGGTAGCTTAACAATGAATCTTCCTTCTTCATCCCGTATAGTTGTTCTGTTATAAAATTCTTCACATTTCTCTTCTATTTTTGACATTTTCTTCTGTATCATGTTAGGCTCATTCTCCATTTCCCAAAATCTCTTTAGTAACTCATCCTCTTTCATACTGACATGTAAACTGATAAGATTATTTTTTGTTGTTGAGACATCACCTACTTTTGACACCCTTCCTGACAGAATCCAACCGAGGGCTGTATTCTGCGCAATTAAATTACCATTAGATTGCCTAATAAGTCCATCAAGCAATATTTCACTGTAAATTTCTGCACCTAGTAAAATATCTATTTTACCTGGTGAGGCATATGTGGGGTCGGCTAACGGTAAATTGTTAATTTCATCCCAGTTAGGAATACATAAATCAGTTGATGGAAGAAATGCTGTTAAAGAATGTAATACATAAGCATTGACTTTAATAAATTTTGCTACCTTAGTAGTTGATTCTAAACATAAGGAAACTGTGTGTTTAATTCTCATTCGACCATCTCCCAAGCCTGACACCCAGCCACTGACTGGTTTACGTTTAAGCCCTAATAATTGGACAGTAGCCTCAGTGACAAAAGAGGCTTGTGACCCTTGGTCAAGTAATGCTCTAATTATTTGTTTGGAATTACATACCTTCACCCTAGCTGTTGCCAGCAGCACGCTATGAGGTTGCAGCTCCCCTGTTGATAAAGCCGCTGTAATACTTGTTTCACCTTGTGTTGAGCTCTCCTCCTGCTGTAGTCCATTTGCTGACACTGTGCTTGCAGGTTGTGAGCTGCTCGCTGATGTACATTTCTCATTGTTTTCTTTCTCAAAATGTAACATTGTATGATGTCTCTTTCCACATTTCCTGCAGCTCAGTGAATGACGACACTTATTTACTGTATGTGTAGGTGCTAAGCAATTAAAGCACAATCTATTGTTCTGTACAAACTCTTGTCTTTCCTTAGGTGCCATTACTCCGAAACGTTTACAGTGGTAAATGTAGTGGCTTTCCTCACACATAACACACTTAATATGTTTATTTGTAGACTTGTCCTCGACTGAAGTGTGAAAGGTTTTTGGTTTCATTGACGCCTTGTTGTTCTGAACTGGACGTGTTACATTACTATCGACGTCAAACATTTCTAGGGACCGATATCTATATTCTAAAAAGTTTCTCAATTGCAACCAGGTAGGTACATCTTGGGCGTTAACCTCAAAACGCTGATCCCATTGCCTAATTGATTCTGTGTCCAGTTTCGACACCACTAAATGGGTTATTATTGGGTCCCAAGTGTCCGTGCATATACCCATATTATTTAACAACTTCAAGCTACTTGCTGTCTTGTCCAACAATAGTTTAATTGATTGGGCTGATTCAGACTGCATTTTTCTTATCGCAAACAAATTCCTTATTATAGCACTGCAATTGTACCGTTTGTTGTTGTACCGCTGCACCAAATATTGCCACGCCTCCTCATAGTTAGCTGCAGTCGTAGAAAAGTTACCAACAAGTTCCAATGCTTCTCCACTTAAGGTACACTTCAAATAATGCAATTTTTGCACCGGCGATATTTTTTTGTTGTTATGTATCATCGAAATGAATATGTCATAGAAGGCTTGCCACTCCTCATATTTTCCTCCGAATTTAGGGAGATTTATACGGGGTAGGTTGTTGTCGCTGTTACTTTCCCCATTTTTTTCTGATGCTGGCGTGGCTGGTGACTCGCTATTTGGGATGACAAACTGCTGCAATGCTTCTCGTATGGTTGTTTTGTAGTTAATATAGGCTTCCTCAAATTTTTCATATGAATTTTCTGTGAAATAAGCCTCTCTTTTCTCCTTTGAAGCGCTTACAATTGCTTTGTGATTCTCCCTGAATTCCGCAAAAAGCGTCTCTAATAATTCGAGTCTTGTCTCCAAATAAGAACGCTTTATTCTATCCTTGGGCGTCTTCTTATAATTCCTCTCAGCTTTCACTAAGTTGTTCAGTAACTCATGTTGATAAGAGCACAATTCCTCCATTGTAATTTGCAGGTTATTATGCAGAACGCCGACGCGACCGCGTGGTATACAATTTCAACACTTTGTTTTTTTTCTCGAATCTTCTCGTAAATAGGTAATCCGCTCGATTAGGACCAAATGTAGAATGTATATGTTGACTCGGGTTTGATTTTTCTTACTAAAACAACTTGTTATACTTTTTCGTTTTTATTGCACCATTAGTTAACTTCCATTGCTCAAGAAAAGTGACCATAGATAAAAAAAAACATTAGAGATGTGGACTGTATTAACCATAGATAATAACTAGAGGAACATAGGTGCATATTATTTGATTGAACTAAAACGAATTGGACAGCCTTCCTCTTCGGGGAATACAGGCGTGAGTTTATGTATGTATATGTATGTATTAATTTTTAATCATCCACATTGCTTTATATTATGTGGTGAAGTGATAGTGATAATGAAGATAAACTGTTACGTAATTCATCTTAATTTCATCCTAGGCCAACTTCAACTCCTGAATTCTATAACACTGAACCTTTCTAATATGAATACTTTCATCTTTCATCTCTTCACATCCTATGACAGCCGTTCGCTTCACAACTTTTCACTCACTGGTGCAATTTTCAAACTTCCTCGACATGTGAAAATTAAACATAGTGGAGTTTCTGGAGCTTTATACATCAGAAAGTATGTACCCTTTTATAATTATGAGTTCTTTTATATAGAACTCATCAATGGGTAATTACTGACTATTCAAATTAGTTACTTTTTACTAATCGAATCCATAGGGAAAAAGAATCTTCTCGGGCGGGACTCGAACCCGCAGTCTTTCCCTTACAGGGGGAAGGCTACCGAGACACGCCCGATGTGATTCAAATTTTTTCCCATCTTATACGTCTTTAAGGCGACGGTTTTTCCCTATGTATTCGATTTGTATTGTTAGCATACTTAACTACTTTTTACTAAACGTCAAAACGATAAGTTATAAAATAACTTGTATGAAAAAGATTTAGTGACGTCATAAAATTTAATAGTCAAATCAGTTACTATTATAGGTTGGGTGAATGATTAAAAATAAATAAAAACTATAAAAAGAGAACCGATGCAATTTTTACCGCTCTTTTACCATTCTTAATTTAATAAGCTCGGTTAGATAATTTATTTTAACTATAGGATAATACCCGATTGACTTCACTTCCACTTTTGCTAAGCTAAAAGCAACGTCTCAGGAAAAAGGATCATCATTACAGACATCTTATAATAGTGGCCCTCAACTTGCCCTCAAGTCAGATCAGATGCTTTTTCACACCCCGAAACCCCCGAAGGGCGTAGTCTACTTAGAACACCCAGCTGAATAGCACCTAGCCATGTCCACGATAAGCACCTATCAAGATTTTTGGCAGGTACTATTCGTGGATACTAATTAATATTTACAATATTGTCCACGAAGAGCACTTAGGCTAGTGCTGGGATGTGGTACCTTCTTCATCCCAGTTAATCCCAGTGGCAACTGAAGCTTACAACTCGGAATTGCGATTCACTTATACCAGTCTAACTACCTTCAGCCAAGAAGGGCCCGGGACTGTAGGAAGAAGGAAATGCGTATACTGGCAAAGAATTCTACAAACTTGAACCCGATCTTTTTACCTTGTTCTGACATGGAGAGACTGGGGTTTTAATGGGTGAAGTCAATAAGTCGGTAGATGTTAGAAGAACGTGTTTAAATATAAGGTCCAAACATAAATGATCAAACACTCATATAGTCTTTTCTAGATTCTATTTTTAGCATTCCCCCTGTAAGGGAAAAGTCGTGGGTATCCACGACCTTTCCCTTACAGGGGGAATGCTCTTCCAACTGAGCTATTGAGCCACACCTGAATCACTTCAAATTTCCCTTCTCTTTATATCCGTCTTTAAAGGCGACGGTGGAGCCATCCACCAACTTAATTACGAACTGTTGTAACCAATGAATGCTTTTTTAACCATTTTTAAACATTGATTTTTGATGACTCAGGGAAAAGTCAATAGCTCAGTTTGAAGACCATTCCCCCTGTAAGGGAAAGGTCGTGGGTTCAAGTCCCACTTGAGCGCTTCTTTTGCCCGATGTATTTCGAACTTAAAAAGTTAGAATAATAAATTTCATTCAAATAGATTCATATATTTCGATATGACCATTGCAATGAGTCTGTGAAGAATTTCTACGTTTTTATTTCTCAGGAATCAGCATCCTTGTGTCATATAATCTCAGTACGTAATTGGAAATCCGGTGACTGTCTTCAAAATTGAGTGTCTGAAAAGTTAGGACTCTGTCGAATTGCAAATCTGATAATTGAGAATCTATCTAATGGCTTAAAGTTAAGTTGCAAATTCTGTGAATTCAGGAGATTTCGAATGCTTTAGGGTCAATACACACTGACGCATTCGAAGCGAAGCATCATCAGTCTTATTTATTTAAGACTAGCTTTGCCTCCACCAGTGTGGACCTCGGTTATCACGACCAAAGATAGCCTATGTCTTAATCCAGGGTGTCAGCTAACTTCATACCAAATTTTGTTAAAATCCTTCCAGCCGTTTAAACTTAAAAGAGTAACAAACACCCATTCATCCATACTTAGAAACTTTCGCGTTTATAATATTAGTAGAATTTAATCTTAATTGCTCGTAGGCGTATTCTTTCGACCGAATGCATGCGCTTTTTTAACCTAAGGTTTGTTGTGCCTTTTAGAGCGGTGACTTTCATCTAACCACCGTGCGAGGGAAGTCCGTATCAGAACCTTTTCCATTCATTATTCAATTTAGGTATCATCTGGTTGTTAAGGTGAACTTGCAGCCTGAAGATCTCGGCGCGAGCGAGAAAGACTCGCGGATCGCGCGCGCCGCCCGCGCGCGCAGGCAACTCGGGCGTCGGAGGGCACTGACTGACCTCCGTCCCCCATGAGTGCGGGCCTGGGGTGACGGGTGGAGCCGCCGCACACCCCAGCAGAAGCTGGCCACGGCGGCGGCGCGCTGAAAAGCGCGCCTCCCCATTCCGGGGTCGAGTTGGGGACACCGTTGTCCCCCCTCCTGAGGAGGGCCAGACCGTAAGGGATGGCCCTGGGTCAGCCGGGGTGCGAGGGATATGTCGATGACAACCTCACCTCCAGCCTAGCACCATGACCCACAGTCGGCGTGCGGTTTTAGTCAGTTCGAGTCCGACATAACCTCCCCTTCCCCGGAAGGGGGGGGGGTATCCGAGGGGATTTCCGCACGAAAAAAAAAGGAGCCAGAAGATCTTGTAAATAATATTATGTAACTAAATTGAAGTGTTTTAAATTTCATTACGCCATGTAAACAAATCTACGCCATGTAAATTTCTGAACACTCTTCCGGTTGATATAGATGCGGAGTAATTTTTGACAACAGAAACTGCAGTTTTGTATTATATTGTGAAAATATTTTTATAAATTATATCCTTAGGTCACCCCGCGACCTTGCCTCTGAAAAATAACCGAAACGTCAAGCTGAGCGTAAATAATAACGAATAAATTGCGATAGACTCCATTATTTTATTTCAATTACTTAAATAATTTATCTATACCAATATTATAAATGCAAAAATAGCTCTGTCTGTTTGTTATGCTTTCACGCCTAAACCACTGAACCGATTGTAATGAAATTTGGTATAAGTGTAGATTAGACCTCGAGAAAGACATAGTCTATATTTGGTCTCGATAACTGACATACACGTGGGCGAAGTCGCGGGCAAAAGCTAGTTGTAGATAAATATGAATAACTAGCTTTTGCCCGCGGCTACGCCCGCGTAGATGTCGGTTATCGCGACCAAACATAGCCTATGTCCTTTCTCAAGGTCTAATCTACCCAATTTCATTAAAATCGGTTCAGTGGTTTAGGCGTGAAAGCGTAACATACAGACAGACAGAGTTACTTTCGCATTTATAATATTATATGGATTTTGAAATCAATTTGCTTCAATATGCTTCTACGTCAGTGTGTATACTCCCTAAAGTTAGCAGATGCTACCGTAAACTGCTGAGTAGATAGCAGTCATTACGTCTGCGCTTGTCTCCGGAACATCCAGGTAGATTCGCTTTTAGTGATAAAGCCGCTCATTGCTATCGATCTGTTGTGAGTTTATAAGGAAAACTTAACTAAAATGTATCCAAAACAAGATAAAGACGGGTTTATCCTGCTTCTGGAAGAAAATATATACATTTTGCTGACTATATTCTCGCGAAACGTGATTTTCTATACCATTTAGGTGGCAGAACACACGGCCGAGCTGAAAGAAAGTGGTTACCGTAGCCTATGGACGTATGCAACACCAGGGGCGTTACACTCGCGCTGCCAACCCTGAAAAAACCTTCTAATACCCTTCTCGAATAATTTTATTACCCCGTCCAAACATTTGATTTTTTATTAAAGCATTAAGTATGCTAACTATACAAATCGAATACATCAAAGTTATCAATTATTTTTAACTAGCTTTTGCCCGCGGCTCCGCCCGCGTGGATGTCGGTTATCGCGACCAAACATAGCCTATGTCCTTTCACATAGTCTAATCTACCCCTATACCAAATTTCATCAAAATCGGTTCAGTGGTTTAGGCCTGAAAGCGTAACATATAGACAGACAGACAGACAGACAGACAGACAGAGTTACTTTTGCATTTATAATATTAGTATGGATTAGGTAGCTGTAAGGGACTGATCGCAGTTACAAGTCACGTCTTGACCATGTATTTAGCGTGGATAGAATACAGAAATAATTAGTGACATGTGGCTACTTATTCACCCTTACCGCGTGATGACGGAGAAGAATACAAGAATCACCACCCCATCTCATCCGAAGGGTGTCGTAAGAGTCGACTAACGGAAAGATACGCAGACGATATCACTGCGAGAGAAGGAACACTCGAACTAAAACTCTATTCCAACCCTGTCAGCGAGGAAACAGTAGGCTAAAGCCTGCCAACATTGGGAGAGGCCTATGTCCAGCAGTGGACTGCGATAAGCTATTTGATTGATGAGAGATTCACCCTTTTCTACCCTTTTGGGATAACAGGTGTCACTAGTAACTCAGCCATAAGCCTGATTGCTCAATAGATGATTCCGCATAACATAATATTA
Organism: Eilema sororculum; assembly: GCA_914829495.1. Taxonomy (NCBI): domain Eukaryota; kingdom Metazoa; phylum Arthropoda; class Insecta; order Lepidoptera; family Erebidae; genus Eilema; species Eilema sororculum. Next base: position 4,686,707 of record OU618561.1, read on the forward strand.
GTTGAAACATTCACTAATGGCAACAAACATTCAACGCAAATGCGTCTATTTGAGCAGACACTCAAATAATATCTGTAAATCCTCGGTTTGATAAATAGCCGTCATTTTACGTCTACAGAATTATAACTGAACCATTAGTAATAACGTCGTTTAGGCAAACTGGGCTAAAAGAGCATAGTCATTACCGTCGAGACGGTTTGATTAATGAATTGAATTAATTTTGATAAGATATTCGGTTCGTTTCGATTGGAACAAATGATTCATCCTTTAACGGTGAGAGGGAAAAATTGGTAGACATTTTGGATAGTTCGTTTTGGGGTTACAGTTATGAAATTTTTTTATCAACTCGCCAATTCGCCGAAGGGGTAGGCAGAGGTGTATCAGTACCTACATAGTTAGTTAGTTTGCCTGGGCTGTTTCGCACTTAACCTCTTGATTATGCTATTGTGCGTACCGTCTTACCTCTCATTCCAATCAACCCAGATCCTTCCAAAAAGCCAGCAGCCCATTCAGGTTTCCATATGCTTTTTGATGCGATGCTGGTGACTGGAGGAATTTTGCCCGTTGTTAGGCCACGCTCATGCACTCTGTAAGCACATGATGTGGCGTTTCTTCTGCCACCATGCAGCCTCTGCACACCGTGCTCTCCTTCACACCTTTTCATGGGCTGTATTTTTTTTTATATAGGACACTTCAATTTGACTTCACCTCGCCTGATGTTAAGCTAAAGGCAAGGTATGTTTACTGTCGGATGGAGAACAGCCCTTTCCCTTAGTCACCTTCTGCAACACCCTCAGGTAAAGATGGGGTGGCCCAGGAACTAACACGGCACGATTGACGTAGTACATGAAATAAAGAACTTTCGATGAATACAAAACCAACAAACAATCAAATAGATGCTCAAACATCGTTCAAGCAAAACGATATGTATCGATGCTGATTTGAGTCTCCCCATCAACGTCCCAATATCAGTATTCCACCAATAATTCAGTTGCATCCGTATCTCTCGGATATAATCGACGCAGCACATTTTCCCCCATATTTGGTAGCCATCTTGGAAAAGCTATCGCCCGACGAATCGCCAGCAATTTTCCCGAATGTGATTGCATCCTATATTGTTTTTTTTTCCAAGAGATTTCAGTCGTTCGATCTTATGGAATATTTCTTGCTATGTTGACATATATTTTGGAAGAAGGTTCTTTATTTAAGACAATATGCTTTTTAGGAGGATACGTTATCCATTATATAACTTTAAAAAGGTCTTAGTACCTACCTCCTATATTATAAACTGCTCGTACTTTTTTTTGTCGATAGAGCACTTTATTAGCAGAAATAATTTACCCAAGTAACAAAAGTATACTTTTTTTACATGCGGAAATACCCACAGAGACCCCACGACTAGCGGGGTTGGTTTTCTTGGGCTCGAACTGACTAAAACCGCACGCCATCTTGGGTCCTCAGTACCCGAGGGTGAGATTGTCACTGGTATATCACTCTTATCCCGGCTGAACCCGGGCCATCTTGATATGCCCCCCTCGAAACTGGGATCACGGTGTCCCCGTCTTAAACTGGATATTCATAGGTACTAATATTATAAATGCGAAAGTAACTGTATCTGTCTGTATGCACCGCTTTCACGCCTAAACCACTGAACGGATCTTGATAAAATTCCATGAGGTAGGATTAGACCTTGAGAGACTACCTACATAAGCAATGTTTGGTTAAAATACCTGACTTCCACGCGAGCTAAGCCGCGGGCAAAAGCTACTATTATGATTTGTGGTTGTGATTGATTAAGTAAAACGGTAGAAACACATCTACATTCACGAGGCTGGAGCTACAGTATCAGCTCTTAATTACAGCAGCTGTTATAACAAAAAATATCCTTTTCCGATATCGAAACCCAGATAAAACAATTCCCCTGTACACCTGTTTGCACTTCATCGCCATCCAATCAACCTTAACTCAATATAAATAAACAAGAATGCAATTTAAAAGCATAAAAAAATTAATCAGCTCTGCGGTATTTGTGGAGAAACACTAGTATTGATTGGATGAAGACTGCAGTTATATGTATTACTTCTGATACTATTTGAACACTAATTATATTGACAATAATATGTTGAACCTGCGTATGAAGAATCTGCGGTAGCCTAGTGGTATGGGTAATGGACTGCTGAGACGAGGTCTCGGGTTCGATCCCAGGTTTACCATGGCACACACCAATGACTTTTCTATGCTTTTCGAAGTTATGAGTGTATTTATCGCAGGTTTATAAGTGCCCGGTTAATGGCAATAGGCTCACCACCTATTACATTGGGACCTAAACATAAACTGGCGAAATGTGGGTGCTAGCACCTCTGCCTACCCCTTCGGGGAATACAGGCGTGAGTTTATGTATGTAGTAAGTTGACTATAGAATATGCACTGTCAATAATATTGTGGCAACCTTATTGGTTCTCGGTGGACTAGAATAGGGCCACCCCAGCTCTTCCTATGGGTGTCGTAAAAGGCGACTAAGGGATAGGGCTGTTCTCCATCCGACAGTAAACATATACACTATAACTAAGTGCCCAGTTGACGGCAGTACGCTCGCTCCCTATTATATGGAACAGAAAAATCATAGAATACTAACTTTTGCCCGCGGCTCCGCCCGCGTGGATGTCGGTTATCGCGACCAAACATAGCCTATGTCCTTTGTCATGGTCTAAGCTACCTCTATACCAAATTTCATCAAAATCGGTTCAGTGGTTTAGGCGTGAAAGCGTAACATACAGACAGACAGACAGAGTTACTTTGACATTTATAATATTATTATTTATTATTATTATTTTTTAACAGGCAGGCAGTCGAAACAACTGATAATGCCCGTATCCTGCTTATGCCCACCAGTGTTTATTTATTTTGGTTAAGGTGTTGGTCTAATCTATTCTTAAACTGATTTATGTTCTGGGCTGTCACAACGTCATGTGGTAGCTTATTCCACTCTCTCACTACCCTATTACTTAAAAAGTTTCTGTGTGGATTGTTATTCGAGAAGCTGGTGGATAGTCTCAGGTGGTGACCTCTGAGGTGGTTATTATTGTTGCGCGTGAACAACTTGTCAAAGTCTTCAATGTCGTAATGTCCACTTAAGATCTTGAAAGTCTCTATCATATCACCTCTATGTCTGCGTTCTTTTAGAGTTGTAATTTTTAAAACTCCCAAGCGCTCCTCATATGGTCTCTGTTTCAATGAACGTGGTATTTTGGTGAAGCTACGTTGTACCTTCTCCAGGAGTTCAATATCTTTATTAAAGTACGGATTCCAGATTTGAAATGCGTATTCTAGAATTGGTCTGATAAAAGTTTTGTGGATCTTTAGCATCATATCTGGCGTTAGAACATTGAAGGCTTTTCTAATCAAATAAATTAAACTTCTTGCTTTCTTGACGATTGATGTAATATGTTCATCCCACTTTAAGTTTTCTGTAATTTTGACTCCCAGGTCCGTTTGTACCTTGACTTCTGTTAGAGGCATGTCATTCAATTTATAGTTTAGGCAAGGATTTCGATTACCTATGTGCAGTACTGTACATTTTGAGGTGTTGAGGTTTATGAGCCACTCCTTGGACCAGTTGGCTATTAGGTTTAAATCGTTTTGGAGCTTGTCACCGACTTTCACCAAGTTACTCATATTCCCTCTAACCCCTCCAACAAAGCTAAATTGCTTGTGCTAGGAGTGGGTTCACGTTGGTAGTGTAATGGCCAGGATTCGAACCCCGGACCTCTCGATCGTAATACCGACTCTTTAACCACGAAGCTGCCGACGCTTGGTGAAATGCAGATGTTAATATACCTTTGTTTACCTTTTCAGGGATTCACAGGTGTAAGTATATGTATGTATATTTGATGAAAATTTTCGTCCGCAGATCCCGTGAGCGTGTAAAAGTATTTAAATGAATGTTTTATTTGTTAACTGAGTGTGAATTGCTACTAAAGTTTTAGGTATACGAGTGCGCCATTTCTCTCTGGAGAGAACGGAATCTACTTGCATTAGTAAAAGGAGAATTTCTTTGTCTGTTGTGTATCTTGGTGCGATGTATCTAATAAAATGAACGCCAGTTTGCAGACTTTGCAGTATTTCTTGGTGCTTTTCTAGACTGCATCTGGCTAGTTAATTTGTATAGTTTACCAACAAAATTGGATCAATTTTTAGTTTTTTTTCTTTTTTATTTGGGGAGGAATTCTACGATGCCTAAAGTTACAGTCTCTTCCAACCCTGTATTTTTTTCTTATTTTTTTATATATTGTAATTTCGATAAAAAAAGAACAAGGATGTTGTATAATAAACTTGTACCTAGTATTAAAAATATTTGTTGGACAGATAGAACTACCGTGAAAATTACATAAGGAGAGTTTACCAATAGATGTTTGCTAAGAAAAGTAGTATTGTCTGAAGTTTACGTGAATTAAAACTACTCATTGAAATAAAACTACTATTTATCGAATTCTATCGTGGTAAATTTGGTATTATTTTCCTTTTTTGCCCTATATTTCGGCAAATTTGAGCAGTTATGGTCGCGGGTAGACTAAATATGGTAGTTGTGACATAGTTTGAAGTGTACCTAAGTTATCTTATTATTATAAAATCATGATGAATGCTTAGTCTTATTATTTAAGACTGAAAAGTAGTATTTACCTAAATATATTAAAAAAGACATACGATACGAGTCCGATAGCTTTTACTCACTCAAAATTTATTAATAACAAAAATTTCTATGAATACTGCACAACGCGCCTAAAGATCAAAAAATACCTAGCTTCGGTAAGCTCGCTCAGCTCATCTCAAAGCGTGGCCTCGTCTAAGTCAATTTAACTTTCTCTGCATATACATTGCGTGAACTTAGAAGTTGTTGCCTGGTGATATATGGTACCTTTATAACTTGAGATAAAACAGGTTAGCTACGAGCTACGAAGTGTTACAAAGTGGTTTCTTTTCGAAAGTGTCCACTTTTGGGTCAGTGTCCACTATTGGTGCTTTTACCTAAGATACTTAAATGTTGTTTTTTTTTTTGCTTCTTTTCTTCTTTTTCTGTGTGTGTAATATTTCTTTTAACTGTATTGTTTACAGTGTTACTTATTTATGTTTATAAATTTTTCAAATTAATTGCACATCGTACTCGCGGCCGCCTCTGAAAACCAGCGCTGCAACGCGGTCAGCAATACGCTGAGAGCCGACCGTTGCACGGCTGTGTGTGATTTTTTTAAGCTTTTTATGTAACTTTTCATTTAGTCTGTGTGGAATAAAAATTTATTACTTTTTTTCTTTCTTTCTTTGTATAGAAGCACTGGCCTGCGAAGATGCCACTAAGTGGTTGTTTTTCCATCACCATTGAATTCACCTACTATGTTACAAAGGTGGTCGGCCTGACAGCCTCATCAGATGCTTTTTCACTCGCTCTTAAAGGACTCGGATTACTCACTCCGGTATCCTCCTCCTTTATCAAGATCCTCTGCACATTTATCTCCATAAGCGAATCAAAACTATATTATAATCTCCCCATCCCCCTCCCTCCCTTTCACTAACTAATCTAACCATCTAAAGTAAAGCCAACGAGACGAGGGAAAAGGTAAACAAAGCGACCATTACTGAGTTACGTTGCGATAACTAGCGATTATTGTCTCTGTCCTTGTCGCACATATCACACATACGCGACAATGACCGAGCGACAGCTGTCGTTGCGTGTTTCGTAGTACAGTAAAGCTGTCAGCACAGCGGTTCTAAATTGTCAAATCCACCATCTTATGAGCAATTTCATGCCTGTCTGGTTAACATGGTAAATGTTTGCGATGATGACCCTCTTTCCGAGATTTTGTTTTTAGCTTAACATCAGGTGAGGTGAAGTCAAATTTACGTGTCCCGCATAAAAAAAAAACCTAATAATTAGCCATAATTTTCAAATAAAAAGTTTGGAACTGCTGAAACTTTGTTTACCTTTTTTCTCTCGATTTGTTGGCTTTACTTTAATATAAGTTACTACCACCATTATTATATTTACCCTATAAATACCTTGAGACCTCTATAAACGATTAAACCTACTATCCACCTTGAGGTTGGCAGAATCATACCCATATAACCGATGCAAGGCGCCATTTTAATTTAAAAATAAAGGACTCAGGACTGTCAACTTATTAGCTATGCGCACCTTAAATTACCTTTATGATTCTTCTTAACGAAATTGATGCATAACTTACCTGTAACAAAAAAATACATTATTAGACATTGAACATATTGCCAATTGTACATGAAAATTCATACTTGTAATTGACTTGCAGCCAGCATGGTTATATACTAATTATGGACAAATATGCTGATATTTACCTCCTTACCTGTTAATTGAAATTGGGTATTCTACTGATCAGTTGAATTAGTTATTTTTACTAAACGTCAAAACGATAAGTTTGGTAACTTGTATGAAAAATGTTTTTAGTGACGTCATAAAATTTTATAGTTAAAACAGTTATTATTTATAGGTTGGGTGGATGATTAAAAATATATAAAAACTATAAAATAAGAACCAACGCAATTTTTACTGCTCTTTTATCATTTTTAATTTAATTAGCTAGGTTAGATAATTTATTTTAACTATAGGATAGTACCTAACTAGAATTCTCCTTCCGATTAGCTAGAAGTGTGTGTTGTGTTAGAAGTCAAATTAAAAAAAAAAGTAAAATTAGAAGTCAAATCGGTAGAGTTTTGGCAAGAATTCGAACTCAGAACGTCTCGATTACAAAGTCAACTCCATAACCACTAAACCATTTACGCTTTAAATTAATTTAAACCTGTAAAGAAAATTGGTTTCAACTTTTTTACATAACATAAACTTACGCCTATATTCCCCGAAGGGGTAGGCAGAGGTGCTAGCACCCACATTTCGCCAGTTTATGTTTAGGTCCCAATATAATAGGTGGCGAGTCTATTGCCATTAACCGGGCACTTATAAACTTGCGATAAATACACACATAACTTCGAAAAGCATCGAAAAGTCATTGGTGTGTGCCATGGTAAACCTGGGATCGAACCCGAGACCTCGTCTCAGCAGTCCATTACCCATACCACTAGGCTACCACAGATACCTACTCAACTTTTTTAACCTAAGTTATTACTTCATACAATCGCATTTGTAGCTTAGATCACCTAAATATTTTCCTCATGTAATCTCATTTTTAGCTTATCTCAAACAGGTAAGATTAGAGATCACCTTTCTAAATATTTTCCGCTCAAACCGCCATTAAACGAGGCGCCATTAAATTTGAGATAAGATGCGATGAGCGGGTGTTTATCGGATTTCATAAAGTAATGTTTGCTAAGGCTGTTATAACAGCGGAAAAAATGAGAAATAAGGTAGGTAATACGATTTTTGAGTGGTCTAAAGTAGTTATTTAGATGTCTGCCCCTTGGAACTACTCAATAACAATACTGGTAGTGTCAAGGGTACAAATTATTCCCCATGAAACCAACATTAGTTAGTCTATGTATTATTTGGCATATGTATTATTTAAGCTTTCCCCAATCACTAATATAGATTGCCTACTTACCGCCTACCACGGATTGGTAGCATCAATCTTGCGCTATGGCATAATCTTCTGGGGCAACTCCACCGACAAGGAAATTATATTTAAAGCTCAAAAACGCTGTATTAGGTCTATTTTTAATCTCAAAAAGACAGATAGTTGCAGAGAATATTTTGTGACATATAATATCCTTACACTTCCGTCATTATATATATACGAAACGGCCTTATTTGTAAAATCCAATCCAGAGCTGTTTCTCCGTTTGGCTGATGGTTCTACACGCAGTGAAAAAGATACCAGTAGGCTAAGAATACAAAGTGCCAAAACGACACTCATGAATAAGAGCATCTTCTGCCTAGCACCTAAAATTTACAACAAATTACCTAGAACCCTTAAGGATCTACCCATGAATCCCTTTAAAAATACCTTAAAGGACTTACTATGTTGTAAGTGTTACTACGACATAATGGATTTCCTTAAAGATAAATTTTAAAACAATCTTGGCTACTTTTTACTTTTTCATTACAATTTATTTTGTGAACTTGACATTTTTTATATTGACATTTGTAAATTATTGACATGAATGACATTTAAATATTTTTTGTGATGTAATTGTAATGTTTTTAATTAGCTCATAATTTAATTTGATTTTTTTTTTGTCTTACAATATATTTTGTACGCCTGTCTGGGCAAAACATGTTGGCACCGTAACAAGCAATAACAACTTCCATGTAACCCATGTTTATGCAAATAAATTAATCTGAATCTGAATCTGAATCTGAATCTGAGGCAGGGCCCTCTGCAACCCTATAATTGGTGCAGAGGGCCCTGCCTCAGACAAACTAATTCACCATATCTCCATGTTAGCATTAACCACAGTCGCATCCGAAGCTTTCAGCTTGAAGTCTGGGGTCCGCTTTACCAGTCTAACTGCGGATTTGGCTAACTTCGATATTTTCCGTGAAGCTATTGTCATAAGACTTCTACAACACAAAAGACGATATCAAAGCATTGCAGTTAGATCAGTTGTTAGACTTTTTAGGGCTCCAACTACTCGCAACGACTGCCATAGATGTTCGTATCGCAACCGGGACAGACGGCTTAACGTGCTCTCCGAGGCACGACCAGATCAATGCAAACTCATGTTCATGCACTGAACCCGCGCCTCCTGCATAGCGGCCGCGTTCACTACCGCCACGGCACAGAGGCTGTCTAGGGTTGGAAGGTACGAAGACAATCGCTTTCGGAAAATCCCAAATACACTGTAGGAATAAATATCCAGTAATATTTTGTCTAACTCCGGAATTAGTCTAACAACTGCTATATATGACGTATTAAATATATATATAACTCGAAGGTGACTGACTGACATAGTGATCTATCAACGCACAGCCCAAACCACTGAACTGATGGAGCTGAAATTTGGCATGCAGGTAGATGTTATGACGTAGGCATCCGCTAAGAAAGGATTTTGATTAATTCTACCCCCAATGGGATAAAATATGGGATGAAAGTTTCACTAAGCGATAAACGACATTCACGCGGGCGGAGCCGCGGGCAACAGCTTGTTAGACATAAACGTGTACTCATGTCATAGGACAATACGATAGAATGTAATTACCGCAATTCCGTAAAACAAGAACACTGACCGAAATGGGGTCAGCAGAGTAATTAATTGTGTCCATTTGTTTCAATTAAATGTTGGGTAATTGACTTTGTCAGGTCACGCAAAAATATTCTGCTCTGTAGATAAAATGTATGACAGAAATAAAGTTTGGCGTTTTTAAGGTTCGGTCCCCGATAGGTAAAAACGGAAAATCTAATTAAATAAATATAAATATTCCACGACATTCTACAGAACGCTATCTAGACCCATGGTAAGCATTTATAGCTTGTGTTATGGGATCTAGAATGCGGTAAACATACTTATATGCTGTTTTTTGTAAATACATAGTTAAATATTATACATAGAAACACCCAGACCAATTCAAATAGCCATATTCATGCATACAAATATTGTTCGTTCGCGGGATCGAACCCGCGCCTCCTGCATATCAGTCGCGTGCACTACCGCCATGCCACAGAGTCTCTCCGTTGTCTGTCTGTCTATCACCAAGGCCTATACCATGAACTCTTAAAACAGGTATAGTCAGCGTCAGAAATATCTTGAGTACTTATAAAGTATCAAAAATATCTTAGAACTAAGAGGTATGTTATATTAACACACAAGGTAAGTATTTTCTTATCTTTTAAAAAGAATATTAGAACCGAAGTTACTAATATTCCCACTACCCACTCCAACTAAGCTAAATCGCTTGTGCTAGGAGTGGGTTCACGTCGGTAGTGTAATGGCCAGGATCGAACCCGGGACCTCTCGATCGTAAGGCTGACTCCTTAACCACTAAGCTACCGACGCTTAGTTAGTATAACGTATAATTGACATATAACAAATAATTAACTACATCCCACTAGATGGTAAAATAATAATTCTAATTTGTGATCAATTTTAAATTGATCGGTCCAGGCGTGATTTGTATTCTCTTACACAGAGAATGCCTTTGACCACTAAGCTACCAGATGTTTCAATACATCTCAAAGAACATAAACTGACCTTAACTAATGTTTTGAAACATTACTCACCTAAGACCAAAAAGTATCTTAAACCGTTACGCCTATATGCCAAAAGTTAATGATGGCAAAAAAGCTCTTTAGGCGTAACGATAAAAACTAACAGAGGCCTATTGTATTCACGCGTTTTTCTCTCCAAGGTAGAAGAAGGATTATTTATTCATTACAAGACTGGCCAACCTTTTTCGATCGATGTGTGGTCTATGTCATAGCTATGTTCATTGGGGTAGGTAGAGATGATATCCGCGGCTAAAATAGCAATTTATCATATCTAAAATAACAATTTGTCAGAGGGAACAATATTGAGCTGGTGGTATTGGTTATCTGTAATGTCCTATTTGGGGCCCTATTTGGGCTCGCACGGTGTCTAAATATAAAAATAAATATAGTATTTGTACATCATACATAAGTAATTTTAATAATTTATTTGTAACTAGCTTTTGGCCGCGGCTCCGCCCGCGTGGATGTCGGTTATCGCGACCAAACATAGCCTATGTCCTTTCTCAAGGTCTAACTTATCCCTATACCAAATTTCATCAAAATCGGTTCAGTGGTTTATACGTGAAAGCGTAACATACAGAAAGACAGACAGACAGACAGAGTTACTTTCGCATTTATAATATTAGTATGGAAGTATGGATGTGTACACTGTGAGGACCGTAAATAAAATATTTTTCTTTCTTTCTTCCTTGACCAAACTTGAATCAGAATTTTCATTTTATTTACTTTTATTATTTTTTCTTTTATTCTTTGATTCGATTTATTGAGGTAAAAATTAACAATAATATATATAAGATAAGATAAGAAAAAGAAGAAGATAAGATAAAATAATATATATAAGTATGTTTACCCGCATTCTAGATTCCATAACACAAGCTATAAAAGCTTACCATGGGTCTAGATAGCGTTGTGTAGAATGATGTGGAATATTTATTTATTTATAATTATTAAAAAGGAAGGTACAGGAAGGAAGGGCCGTTCTCTATCCGACATATAATATATGTAGGATATAGAACGGCCTTTCCTTCCTGTACCTTCCTTCTTATCTTATTAAGATACATAGGTAGAGAGCCTAAGAAAAGTATCCAGTTGACTGCATTGCGCTTCATCTTCTTCTTCTATCGTGGCGATGGCGCCTCGGCCCTCATATTATATTCTCCCAGTGTACTGCCACCTGTATGGCGTTCTCGGAGGCGCACATAAGGTCATGCCGTGTGCATGAGTATGGGCATTTACCACACGTTAACAGATAGGCCATTGTCTATGGAGTAACGACATTAACATAGTAGGTCCACCCCCTCCAAGAACCCCCATTTGGCCCGGCATTCCTTGCTTCAGCCGACCTTAGAGTAGGTTTAATGACTTCCATCTGGTCCAGGGTAGATCATGTCCAGGCGGGAGTTCCTCCATCCCGAGGAGGGCCAGACCGTAAGGGATGACCCTGGGTCAGCCGGGGTGCGAGGGATATGTCGATGACAATCTCGCCTCCGGCCTAGCACCAAGACCCACAGTCGGCGTGCGGTTTTAGTCGGTTCGAGTCTGTCATAACCTCCCCTTCCGGCTCCGGCAGGGGGGTATCCGAGGGGACTTCCGCACGCTAAAAAAAAAGGGAGTTCCTCCAAAAGCGGGACAAAAGGGGTCGGTAGCGGACCCTGTGCTACCAGTGTTCCATTCTGGCTTAGGAGGGGTCACCGGAAAAAATAACGAATACACAGAAGCTCCTGCGGCTTTTCAGCCTTAGTGGCACCTGAGGATAACCATTCTTCTTTCCTAGTTATGTATTTGTTATCAAAAAATGCATACATATATTCACAATTGTAAATCCTCGAAGGGGTAGGCAGATGTGTATTAACACACGAATTTCGCTAACTATGATTTATTGACAAGTGAGCGTGCCTATTGCCGTCCAACGGGTACTTTATCATGGGCTGTATGTATATGTATATATCTCTTTCTACAACACGTATGGAAAGAGATGGAGTAGCCCTATTCTATTCCACCGGGTACCAACACGGCACGACTAACCGAAAAATATCTTTAGTGAAATTTATGTTATAATATCTCTGCCTACCCACTCCAGATTTGCATGAAAATTATACAAAACCAGATATCGTAGCTCGGGAAATGAAACCGTCAAAGTGAAAATGGAGGAAATGCATTTAATTAAGTAGATTTAGTACTCCTCAAATTGGTTCGAGGGGGGAATGAGGGGGGAATTTAGAGCGAGGCTTTTAAGGAGTGTCGTTGCATTGAAATATTATATCTGTTAAGGCGTGGTCCATTTTTGTATCTCACATTTACGGGCAATTTTAAACTTCAATGTAAGTTGACGATGAGTTAAGTCGGGTACTTACTTTTGAAACTTTGTCTCAATACTTACTTTTGGCACCTTTTTTCGTATAACAGTTATAATATTGTTTGATTTTTAGTCTGCGTATTTAACTATCAAAATTTAACTTATAAGTAAAGAGGTCACGAAGCTAAATTTGTAGTCACTCGAGCGTCGCGGAAGCCTATTAGAATTGGTAGATTAGATAATAAGAATGATGGTATAATTATAAAGTTTCCACTTTTAGTGGTGGGGGAAGCGCATACATGGCTTAGTAAATAAAATACATAATTATATTATCCATCTTAATTAATGTTTTTTATTACTTTGGTGTTATTTAATGTTTTTCAAATATTCTGTCTTGTTTAGCTCTTAACCCTAGAAGCCCAATCATATTTTACTAGCTATAAAGCCCAATTATAGGTCAAATTGACCTACACAAATGAATGTACCTGTAACTCTGCATATTTTGTTATATTTGCAAATGTTTATAAATGTATTCTTTTTTTAGCTAATAGTCAAATAAAATAAGAGAAAATAATATTCATATTTATTTATTACACCTTAGTAATAACAACTATGAGTAAATATAGAAATATTTGGTACAAAATGAGATCCTCTCGGTTTAACTCTTATAAACAAAAAAATAAAAAAAATAATCTTTCTTACGAAAAACTAATAAATTTTTCATGACAAAGTAACAGTTTTATAACAATAATCTCACTTCATAAACACTTTTCACACACTTCAATATTGTGTTCACGGCAAATTGCCTTTTTGCACTTGATGCAGACTGAAGTTGTCTTTCGCTGTTTTTTATATGAACAATATCCACAGAGGCGTCGCTTTTTAGGCTCTGGTTCATCTATGAGATCAACCGACGATGATTGTGGCTCACTTTGAAGTATGTTCGGGATATTGTCACGCAACGAACGCTTCAAAGTAGGAGCTTCCAGCCGCTTTTCTATCCATGGCGAGGTTAAACCAGTGCTCAATTTTTTCATAAAATCTTTACAGTTTAATGGCTTATTTCTTTATTAGTCAGCTTGTTATGACAGTAAATAATGTAGCAATTCACAAAAGCCATGTTGAGCATCCCAAAAAACACAGCCATGGGCCACCTATTTGTCTTCCTATTAGTAGACATAGAGGAACACATTTGATCAAAAGAAAGACACGATATGTCTGCTGCATTCAGTTGTGGAGAGGACGCCATTTTGTTTTATTACCTAAAAATTATATTTGTTGTTAGAAACAAAAGAAAATACAACGTTCAATCCAATTAAAATAGCTTACCTTAAAAATGTACCACAGGGATAAAACTTACACAAAGCCCAAACATAGGCAAAATTAACCTACAGCATTACGATTACTACAAAATGGTGATACTTACCAAGGCGACACAGCCGTCTTCTATTAGTCTTTGGCGGCTACTAAGTTGGTTTGATCAATCACGACGATCGAAGAAAGGATGCGAAAGGGATAGCAAATATGCGTTCGTGTGTAGGTCAAAATTACCTAGATTGGGCTTCTAGGGTTAAATAAAAATAAAAAAGACCGCGTTCGAGTCCATACATCTCTTTGCAAGCTTCCCGCGTAACCTAGGGACGCATAAATAGCAAGATTTTTAAAATGGACACCTATTAGCTAGTATCTAACCAACCTTATGACGCGTAGGTCCGGTCCAGTGCAGTCAGAGGACCTTCAGAATCAATTGGCAATAAATATTTTTTAAAAATATTAGCAAAAAAAGTAATGTGTGAAGAATCAAAAGGCTCCTTTTACCACTGCGAAAACATTCTAAACGAACACCAGATACCTAAATCAGTTCGCTTTTTTGCACATTCATATAAAAACACACCACGAATGCCAAATACGAACCTTTTCCCACCAGCATATACAATATCCATAACGAAGCGAAAGAACTTCAATAAAATCGACAAACGTAGGTATTTTCGCCGTAAATCTAAGAAAACCCAAACAGCCCAACGTAATTTGGCAATACTCGACTTACGTACGGAATTACGCTGACAAATTCGCGCAATAAAACAAAATTGTACGTTATTACATCCCGAATACATCCAGATGAATCCATGAACAAGATTTCTTGGGATGTATACACAATATGGTGGAGCGAATAGGATTTTCTTTAGCAAGTACTACTTACAACCATCTCTCGCCTCAGCAGCCTTCATGTCCGTGACATTGCAGATAAAATGCAAGAGAGCCGCCTTCGCTGGTGCCGTCACGTCTCACGAAAGCCACCAGGCTAACAAATGCCTGACAAGAGTCCAGGTAGAAGAGGTAGGCCCAAGAAGTCTTGACTTGACGTCGTTGAGAGTGGCATGCATGCAAATGGTCTCACTACCATGAACGTCCAAGAGCGTGCGAAGTGGATGTGAAAGAGCCGGACTTTGAGCTCCACGTTCACCTTGGTATTGGAACCAATCAGGAAAATACATCTCTATGATGATAATGATGATGATGACTACCACTTCAAGTGGAGACGCTGTTCACTGGACCGGCAATCAGCCCTGCTGTGTAGGCTATTTTACTTATTTCCTTGAAATAACGACTGCCAAATTTAAGCAAGCTAAGTTCAGCTGTGAGACTAAAAATCTGCCTTCCCATTCCGGGGGCGAGTCGGGGACACTGTTGTCCTCCCTCCTGAGTAGGACTAGACCGTTAGGGATGACCCTGGGTCAGCCGGAGGGCGAAGGATATGTCGAAGACAACCTCACCACTATCTTAGTACTACAGCTCACAGTCGGCGTGCTGTTTTTGTCAGTTCGAGTCCGACATAACCTCCCCTTCTGTCTCCGGTGGGGGAGGTATTCGAAGGGATTTCCGCACGAAAAAAAGGCTGACAAAAATCTTCACAAATTTTCATACTTATAATGTTAGGGATAGGCCTCGAAATTTTGAGGTGAATGATCAATAGGTTAAGTTACCTAGGCGCGGTTGCCATATGCGTAATAGCTTAGTGGTATTTATCCGCGCTTGCGTGATTTGGATGGCACGTTAAAAGTCGATCCTGACTGTGTCTGACTGATCTCATCTGTTTTCTTAAATATTAAAAA
This sequence comes from Eilema sororculum, assembly GCA_914829495.1. Taxonomy (NCBI): domain Eukaryota; kingdom Metazoa; phylum Arthropoda; class Insecta; order Lepidoptera; family Erebidae; genus Eilema; species Eilema sororculum. The sequence goes on from OU618561.1 coordinate 4,702,300, forward strand.
ATACAACTCCATTCTTATTATTTACGTTTTGCGTGTGCAACGTTCCGTTCTATGCTCCATTTCATATCCTTATCCTACTTGTTATGTAACATCACAACCTGTAGAGTTATCGCCTTTGCTGTAATTCTGTGAAAAATGGAACCACGGTTCTCGTGAAGGCTCACCGGCGATATATAACTTCTGTGGTTCTTGTGACATACGGTTGGGTAGAGCGTTGATCTGTTTATGAATTGATAAGGGTAAAGTCGAGATAGGGGGTAGTTGGATATATCAGTAGGTACCGGTGGAAAGATCCTATTCGATGTTATATATTTGGTTGTAGGTCCTTTTATAGTCACCTTCTGATTGGCGTAAACGAAAATGTAAGATAAAATTGTTTGTACAGTTTTGCGGAGGTGAAGAGAGCTACCACAGTCTGGTTGTAGAATATTTATTACGACTCAATGATTTAATAAAGCAATGCCTTACAAACTAAATAACAGGCTTATATACTGATTTATCCACCATTGGTGGAGTGGGAGCGATGCTTCTGGTCACGTCCTATCTTCTCGTTGACTTGCATATTTTGTGTTATGGCAGAGGACGTGATTTCTTAGCTTACATCATTATTATTTGTGCATTTTAATTTCCTTATATAAATCACGTACCTACCTGCCTGCCATATAAAGTGTTTTATTTTGAGTTTTCTTTCTCTTGCAGTAATATCGTCTGCCTATATTTCCGTTTGCCGTGTGATACTTGTATTCTTTCTCCCATAGCCTCCGTGACGTAGCGGTAGTGAAAGCGGCCACTACGCAGGCGGTTTAAACACCGCTCAATGCAAATATTTGTATGCATGAATATCATCATCATCCACATAAAGACGTTAGTCCTGATGGCATCCCAGACCATGTTGCCCTCGGAGCTCATTTGTTTGCATGAATATGTGTATTGGTATTGGTCTGGTCGTGCCTCGGAGAGCACGTTAAGCTGTCGGTCCCAGTTACCATACGAATATCTATAGCAGTCGTCACGGGTAGTTGGAGCCTGAAAAGTCCAACTGATCTAGCTGCAATGCTTCGATATTCTTTGGGTTGTGAAGGTCAGTTGACAATTGCTTCTCAAAACATATCGAAGTTTAGCCAAATCCGCAGTTAGTCTGGTAAAGCGGACCCCAGACTCCAAGCTGAAAGCTTTGGACGCGACTGGGATTAACGCTAAGATAAAGAAGAATCCTTGGATTATTTCTCCGTCACCACAAGGTATCCACACTAACTGATAATCATCTTTTGCAATGTAGCACAACCTAAATATATTACCCGTGATGTTTTTGAGCTAGTAGCCTACCCGTGTGTCTCCTAAACATAGAAGATATATAATAAGATCCCTCATTTTTCCCCCAAAGAATATATCCCAACGAATCGCCTCATAAATAACACCTGTGATGGCAGACGGGTCATTAATTGTCGAGATATGACATACGTAAGTGAAATCATGTGATATTACTTTTTTTATACTGTTATACCCTCAGACTGGCATAGATGAGATATCTCTTCGCTTTTCTTCGACCAACGAATTCATAGAAATAATTAAATGTTAACGCAAGCATTGCACAGTCTGCATCAGAAATATGTTGACGAACAAAGTACTCAAAACCCCCCACCACAAAAAACACCTCCAAAAAATTGAAAATAAATGGAGTTTACCTTTTAACTTTAACGGTTGCCATGTCGGGGGACCCTAACTGGTTAAGCACTCCGTTATATTATCGGAACAATTCAAGGTCCCCCGACATGGCAACCCCTAAAGTTAAAAGGTAAACTCCATTTATTTTCAACTTTTTGGAGGTGTTTTTTGTGACGGAGGTTTTTTAAATTTTTAATTTAATTTTTATTTTATACTTTTTTAAGTGATCTACTAGTCAAGCTCTTTCATTTGATACCCATATTGAGGGAGTTATGAACACACACACACACACACACACACACACACACACACACACACACACACACATACACACACACACACACAGACACGTCAAACTTATAACACCCCGTCGTTTTTGCGTCGGGGGTTAAAAATGATCTTAATTTCGTTTTTTGTCCCCCTACCAGTTGACCGATTGTTCTGATATTTGGTACACACCTTTAGTTTGGAAAATCAGACAATAGGAAGGGGGAGGGGGAACTAAGGCATTGAGATCATTTTGGGTATTTTTTTGGCAGGATCGATTTGATGCTGACTTTTTGTAAACATATACTTATATATATCTTTGATTTGCTTGAAGTTTCGACTAGGTTTCACTAGCCGTGGTCAAAAATTGGCCTATATGAGAAATTGGTAAAACACCATCTACCGGATAGAAAAGACAAATAAAACTAAACAAGAACAATACCTAGATGCTCTAGTAGTTCTTAAACCCTCTACTAGGTGGTGTTATAATAAACTTCAATACAGAGTGGTCGGTAGCGGTAACCATAAGTGTCGCGAGAAAAATAGTTTTTCATATTACAAAGAAATTACGCCATTATCCATCACTTTTTACTTTGAATTCGATTCCACATAATAGGGGTGAGCCTATTGCCGTATTCCGGGCACTATTATTGACTCAAGTAATGAATCTGAGGCTGTATATATCTGTCTGATGTTAAACAGCCCTTAGTCGCCTTGTACGACACCGCATGGGAAGAGATGGGGTGGCCCAAATCTCAGCCGGGGTGCGAGGGATATATTTATATTTTATATTTATATTTATATTTTTTTTTTTATTCATCAAATAATAATAATTCATAACATAATAAAATCCATAATTTGTTAGTATTGTTAGTTACAAATGATTTCTTATTGTAATGTTAATTGTGTTAGTAAATTGATTTTGCTAAATACATGAGTTCCAGATATTATAATTATAAATTAAAACATTAATGCATTATTTTTCACATTACAAGTCAAATAATTCACTTTAAATCAATACAATTCAATTCATTCCAGTTTAATTTAATTCAATTCAATTTAATTTCATCAATTTCATTCTCTGATCATTTATTTATTTATTTGCTACACAACACAGATCAAAATGATTATAATGCAAATAAGATTATAAAATTAGTAATAGATTATAAAAAGCATTCTCGCATTTCTGTGATAGAAAATAAATAAAGGTTACTTTATTTTTATTTTATTTTTTTCTATTGGGAAATTATTAGTAGCATCTGCTGCTGAGCTAGGCTTGTAGCCTGTGTTTCAGCAGACAGCGCCTCCGCCCTCGAGATTTATTCAGTTAAGGTCCTTACTAGAGACGATGCCTTAGAGCGAATGGGTGGAGTCTACGAACGTAATATTCGCAGCCCCGCACCACCCCGCACACATGTCACTAAAGTGATTATAATATAAAAATATGGGAAAAGATGTCGGTAAAAAGGGTACAGAGTGGACACATCATATTCTGCCTAACTTCACGTACCTAACTGATTTGGTATTTTTTTGACATCGATGTTGATTGATTCTTGATTCTTTATTATTGCTAAGGTCGGCGGCTCCGTCCGTATGGATGTTTACTATCGCGACTTTGGTTTTATCTCTGGTACCATTCTACCAAAACCTTTTAAATAAAAATACCATATCAAAATCCGTATACTAGTAGCGTTTGTGTCCATTGTGAACAAACAGACAAATTCAATTTCAAAAGGTTCAAATTCTATGGCGTAGCGGTGGAGCATTCAGAGAATGTGGGTTTGATGCCCACTCATACACACACATGAATATATATTTCCATTGGTTAGGGTGTTTATTGCATAGATACATTGAGGTAGGTGACAATGAAAGCTATAAGTATGCTATAGGCATAACAATTCACACACATTACACATTCTCACAGTGCCATCGTTTGCAACGTAAGCCCAAAAAATGTGTTTATCTAAATGACATCACATGCAAACCTCTTATATTATGCACTAACTGACCCGGCAAATTTCATTTCGCCTTAAAAATTAGAATTTACCTCAATTGGCTGCATTAAGTTGTCCTAATTATTTTGAGAACAGAAAGCATTACGGCAGGGACTCCATACGCCCACGGAGATCCTGACAGCAATAGGACATAACAACGTCTTTCGGGTCAGATATTTTATATAATGGTTAAGTATTCTTAAATGTTTCTATTTTCCGCGCATATTTTTTACTTTTCCTTTCATAAAAACCTTCTCCAGACAATAACAAACACAACAAAAAAAAAAGCGAAATTGGTCCAGCCTCAGCCAGTCCAGCCAAAAATGAATCCCTATTGGGAAATAGGAATTCATTTTTATATTATATAGATTGTATTGTACATATAAAACTACTTCTTGAATGATACAATCTATTAAAGAAAACCGCTTTTTTTTTTTTTTTTTTTATACAGGACACGTCAATTTGACTTCACCTCGCCTGATGTTAAGCTAAAGGCAAAGTCTCGGAAAGAGGGTCACCATCGTAAACATTTACCATGTTAACAGTGGTGGCACTCAGCTTGACGGCCTCATTAGATGCCTTTTCACGCCCCGCTTAAAGGACCCAGGACTGTAGGAAGAAGGAAACACGTGAACTGGCAGGGAATTCCAGGCCTTAGTGGTGCGGCATAGGAATGAATCACTGAAACGCTTGGTTCTAGCAGGCATACTCTGCACCGTAAATGGATGACATCTTAGCCCTGCACGTGTCGTCCTGTGAAGGAAAGGGGAGGGTGGGACTAATTGGAAGAGCTCGTCAGAACATTCACCATGGTAGAGACGGTAGAAAACTGCCAAAGACGCAACATCTCTACGCATCTGCAAAGGCTCGAGGGTGTTCGTGACCTCAGGATCCCCAATAATGCGGACCGCACGTCGCTGCAACCTGTCGAGAGCATCTAATAAGTACTTTGCGGAGCCGTCCCAGAGATGCGCGTCGCGTAATTTTAAAGATCTAAGCATACATAGATACAGACAGACAGCGGGAAGTGAATGATTTTATACTAGTGATTATATGTAGTGATCATGTTTTTAAAATATTATATATTTAGCTATAGGTATGTATAGTATTCTAATATACATATATTATTATACAGACGTAGTTTGTGACGTAATATAGGTTAATCTCTGGATCTACAGAACCAATTCTAAGAATTATTTCACCAATAGAAGCCCACACTATTTATCAGTGTCATAAGTTTTATATCATTACACTACGAGTGAGGATCACCATCCCGAACGGCTTCCAAAATCTA